>JAHEWK010000025.1:0-685347 GCA_020740775.1 Ilyonectria destructans
CGCCTTGGAGCTTCGCTCCACATGAACCAACGGGTATTACCTCACATCTCGGACAACAGAGGCTATTATTACAGTCTTCAAATCCTTCTTCAAACACCTAGAAGTTCAACATAGCATTAAGGTTAAAGTCATCGAATGCGACAATGAGATCACAGAGGTCAAACCACAAGTCGGAAACTTCATACGGAACAGAGCTATCATTATCGAGCCCTCAGCACCATACAGCCAAGCACAAAACGGCGGTGCCGAACGCTCAGGGGGTGTGATAAAGGATAAGGAAAGAGCTATGCGAACAGGCGCCAGGTTCCCTCATCAGCTATGGCCAGAAATCGGCAGAACGGCAGTCTATCTATACAACCGAACGCCAAACTATAAATCAGGCTGGAAAACACCATACGATCAATTGCATACTGCGATAGCCAGAACTAGAGGAATTCCACAACCAGCGAAACAGCCCGACCAAACACATCTAAGAGCATTTGGCTGCAAGGCCTATACCATGACCCCCGAGGCACAACAAAAGTTTAACCGCAAGATGCGGCTCAAGCCGAAAGGATGGATCGGTTTCCTGGTCGGATATAGATCCTCAAACATCTACAGGATCTGGGTCCCTTCGATCAATCGAATAGTGAGCACCCGAGACGTCATTTTTAATGAAGACGAGGGCTGCAAAGGAGACTGGGAAAACTTCAAGGACGACCTCTTAGAGGCAGACCTAGAAGAAATCGCACGAATTGCATCCCTTCAACAAGATGAACCGATTGATCAGTCAGAAACTGAAGACTGCATTGAGGTGGATTTTCCTGAAGAGGAAGACCTGATTGAAGTCTCAGGGGATCGCCTCATAGTGGCGATTGATGAAATCTCGCAGGCAAAGAGGGCAGAATATGAAGACTTCCTCACGCCTCCAGATACACCGCCATCTGCCCTACTCGCACAATTACCTCAAAATGTGTTAGAGCAAGGGAATAAAACGATCACATGGCAAGCAGCTTTTCTAGCTGGAACCAAATCTCCTCTGCAAATCTCAACAGAACGGAAGATCCGTCAGGGGGTAAAGGTGCATAGAAATGCACTACCTCCGGCACCAATGAAGCATCAAGATCTCATAGGACATCCATTGGGAAACCTCTTCCAGAAGGCTGAAGAGATTCATCTTCAAAGTCATAAGGAAATGAGGTCATGGACTGAGATCCGAGCCAAGGACCCTCGAGCATCTGATCAACAGGTCCTAGGCTGTATGTGGGTGTACGTCTATAAAACAGACAAACACGGTTACTTTCAGAAATGCAAGGCCCGGCTAGTGGTTCGAGGAGACCAACAAGCAAAAGGGCAGCTGCAAGACACATACGCAGCTACCCTAGCCGGAAGGTCCTTTCGGACCTTGATAGCTATTGCAGCAAAATTTGATCTAGAAATGATCCAATACGATGTGGTCAACGCATTCGTACATGCTCCAATTGATCAAGACATCTTCATGCAGATGCCTCCAGGCTATAAGAAGGCAGGAACTATCCTAAAGCTCAACAAAGCTCTATACGGACTGAGAGTCTCCCCCCTACTGTGGCAGAAGGAGCTTTCTAGGACCCTCTTAGAGCTGGGCTACAAGCTAGTTCCACACGAGCCTTGCTGCTTCAGAAAAGAAGGAATCCTCTTCTTCGTATATGTCGATGATGTCATTTTGGCCTACAGGAAAACACAAGAAAACAAAGCTAAGGACCTGATCAGACAACTCCAATTGAGATACAAACTAACAGGCGGCAACCCTATACAATGGTTCCTTGGAATGGAAGTCATAAGGGACCGACCTATGAAGAAGATCTGGCTATCCCAAGCAGCTTATATTGAGAAAATTATAAACCTAGCTAATAAAGGAACAGCTACAGTACCAATGACTCAGTTCGAGCTGCGGCCAGCAATAGGGCTAGCAACCCCAACAGAAATTCAACGTTACCAGCGCAAGATCGGATCAATCCTCTATATCGCTGTCAATACCCGACCTGACATAGCCTTTGCCGTCTCCAGATTGGCCAGATTTCTCACCAATCCAAGTCAGATACACCAAGAAGCGGCTGACCGCGTCATCCACTACCTCACACACACAAAGAACCTAGCCCTATCCTTCGGAGGGCCCGGCGGTCTCAGCATTGCTAGCGATGCCTCTTTTGCTGACAACACAACTGATCGGAAGAGCTCGCAGGCATATACCATCAAGCTGTTCAACGGACTGATCGGATGGAGAGCCAGCAAACAAGACACGGTCACAACATCAACAACAGAAGCAGAGCTCCTAGCCCTAGCACAGGCAGCTAAGGAATCTCTCTTTGTGAGCCGACTGCTCAAAGAGCTGACAGTTCAACTGGATGACTTGACTATCCAGATTGACTGCGATAACACTCAGACTATCAACCTCGTGACAGCTGAGATAGCTACTTTGAGGACCAAGTTGCGGCATGTTGATATCCACAATCACTGGCTCAGACAGGAGGTTCAAAGAGGAAAAATTCAAGTCAAATACGTCAAATCAACAGATATAGTCGCAGATGGCCTGACGAAAGCGCTTCCAGCCGGAAAATGGAACCGCTTTTTATATCAACTTGGATTAGAAGACGTTAAGAAGAGGCTCTGGAAAGACGAAGAAGGGCTTCAGACTCAATGAGAAGTCATTGAATCTGAGGGGGTGTGTCAGATATGTCAGAGGCAAAAGTTGCCACCTATCGCCACCTATTGCCACAAGGCTTAGCAATCAGCTTCTAGCTGATTCTACATAGAAGAGAAAGGGTATATAAAGCTTACTCTAAAACCTCAAGAGAGAGAGATAATACACAATTTTTCACCCTAATATTTGACACGTCGTAACTACGACGTAATCTTAATGAAAACTAAGGGACTTGCTATGGTATTTTATATTACGAATTCCGCTACTAAATTAGATATAGTTACCTATGTAGAGATGCCTTACCTTCGCTGCTGATGTTTTCCAACAGCTTTATGAATCTGCGGGCCATCCCAGGCTAAATCTTGCTAAATAAGATTCCTAGCGCCAGGCCGTAGTGAACGAGAGTCGTCAGTTTCTAATAAGAGCGGCGAACCGAATCTTTTCTAAGAGACAGCTTTCAGCCATAGAGGTCTGCTACTCCCTACTTAGTTGCCGACTGCCATCCCATTGGATTCGTCACGGAGCGCGCGCCCGGCCAGAAAGCCAAAGACATTGAGTCGGTAGCCGACGGCGATAAAGACAGCTTGCAAGTTTCCAGTGGAGATGAGCTCTGTAGGATCCATGCTTTCTTCCTGGCTAGGGTCGCCTACTTGGAACCATCCGCCATGGAACCAAATGACGACTGGCCATTTCGGGTGAGGAACCTTGGGGTCGGGAACGGGCGTCTAGATGTTCAGACGGAGACAGTCTTCGTCGTAGATGTGAATTGGGACATGTTCGCTGACCGTTTTGGAGTAATTGGCCTGGGGACATACCGGGCCAAATGCAGTGGCATCGTAGGGAGTGCCATCAGGCGAGGAATAGCTGTGAGAGTCGGAGAGAGGCTGGGGTCTGCGCCATCTCAAGCTACCAACGGGTGGCTTGGCATAAGGAACGCCTGCAAATCTGCGTGATTGGCATCGAATTGGAGACCTTTGATTGCTCCAGAATTCCCTTGTAGGACGGCTTTGCATTCGGACGTGGTGTAAGAGATGGAGTTGCCCATGGTGTTAGACGCCAGCCGTTGTCTGAGATGCAACTTCCCATCACCACAGTGCCCCAAATGCAAACGGACAACAATTCTCTTATCAAGCAGAGCAGAAATGGATCACACGGATGATCGGACCTTTCGGGACATCAGCAATTTGCTCCGCGAGACCATCACCCTCTAGCTGAAGCCAGCGTCGACTTCGCAACCGGCCTCTGATTCGCCAGATTAAACGACGAGCGTCAGCCCTTCTAGCGAGGTGATAAGAGTGGAACCATTTATTCCCTTCATCCCCGCGGTCCATTCTTGACTCGTCAGTCCGTCCCACACTGTACACTGCAAATGGATCCTTCCGTCTCCCGGCGTCGTCGTGTCGAGCGCGGGAAGCGGTCGAAAAACGGTAAGGCCCCTTGTACAGCTTCGGACGCCGACTCCCGATTGATGAAGATTGGCTCCTCTAGGCTGTCGCACCTGCATCAAGAAGCGCGTCAAGTGTGACGAGCTGCATCCAGAATGCGGCCGCTGTGTCCGCCTGAAGCTCCAGTGTGAATGGGCTCCGCAGCAGCCTTCGCTTGCGCTGAGGCGGCGTGGCCAGGGCCCTATCAAGGATCGCGATGGCTGGACGCCCGAGGTCATTCTGCCGAAGCCAGTTGGGGACGAAATGCCGCAGGAGACTGGCGATGCCGTGGTTCCGTTGACGAGTTCCGCAGATATTCCTGCGTCTACGCAGCTCAATCACAGCTTGGAGCCCGAGTTCTTTGACATAAACCAACCCCTAGATGAGTCAGGCGTTATGGCCATGGACATGGGCGCGGCGCTGGTGTCACCGAGCTTTGGTCTAAGTGAAGCCATCACGTCCATGATGTTGCTAGACTCATCCACCGGCCTCACTCCGAATCTAGCAAACTCGGATGATTGGGCCATCGACGCCAACCGCCAGCAACACATCTACAACCCTCTCCAGTTCCCGCTGTCAATTCCCTTCCATCCCTTCAACTCGGCCAACTACCCCACGGCGACAACAGCTCTCTTCTTTGCCAACACAATCGGAGTAGAGTACGCCCCGTCCAACGGCAGCAGTGACATGCAGGCCGTATCCTTCCACCGAGTCGTCTTTGCACCGTTGAAGTCGACGCGCACTCCCGCTGTATCTGCACACGCTCTCTTCCTCAACCGCGCGCTGGAGAATTGCATGCCTCTGCACTTTCTTCTCGCCGTTTCCCACAGCGAGCTCGCCATCCACCAAGGCACCGGCCTCGAGACGCCGCAGGAGTCTTGGACTCACTTCCAGCGCGGCTCGAAGCTCTTTCTGCAGGCGCTGGATCCGCTCTCGCAACCCGACCATGTCGCCATGATGCTGTCTTTCTTGTACATGTACATGTTCTGGATGCGTCGCAGTCCGCTCAACGTACAGAAGCTACGAGAACTGAGCGATTCGGTCCTGGCCTACGTAAAAAGCTACAACCTAGATGACCTCTGCGCCAACGCCAGCGTATCCGCGTCTCCACACTCTCCAACGTCGGACCAAGTACTCATCGCCAGAATTCTCACCTATCTATACGACCGAGACGGCTTCTGTGATTTCTTTGGCTGCGGTGGTGCGTTCGCCAGCTATGTGAGCCAGAACCACGAAAAGCGGCACCGCATTTGGCGACTGTCACGCACTACATTTCCGTGGACGGACGAGATCCCCACGACAATGGGCCTCTCTCAGGTGCCAAAGATTCCAGACTCGGCTGTTTTGAGTGTTTATTTCGACTTGATTGCCATTCACCACGACATTAATTGCTATAGCCAGGCTCCCGAAGACCAAACCCTGGCGGCAAGGGTGAGGATCAAGAGGAACCTCGACCGGATACAAGAGGTGCGTCGTCGTCCACTCCGTTTACGCTTACTAACAAATGTAGGAACAAGCGTTTATTTCACAGCTCGTTGCCGATTCCGAACGGCAAGGCTCTTCGCCATTCCTCATGGCGCTGGTGACCGTCACCTTCTTCCATGCGCTTCAGATCTACTTCTATCGCAGCCGCAACTCGTACTTCGGCGAACGCCCAGTTCCCTCCGAAATACAGTGGGCTTTGAGAGAGCTAGTCGCAGCGGCATACTACACCATGGCCACAGGGCCGGTGCAGCTTCTGGAGCGGTTTCAGTGGTCGCTCTTGATAGCAGGCATCGAAACGCATGACCCGGTGCACCAGGAATGGATTTCGACGACCATCTCAGACCCGAGCATGAAACACGCTCTTCACATGATTCAAGAGGCCAAGACTATATCCTGCATCTCAATGCAGACATTGCGGCAGATTATTGAAGGTTGTTCCAGTGCAGGCGTCTAGGGTATGTGGGCAACCCCCAGGCAAAACATGACGCACTATGAATAGATATCACGAGAATTAGAATTATGATGTACGTTAAGCAATGTTTATGACATTATGAGATTTGCACATTCAACAATAATTCCGCACTCTGGTGATGAAAGCTTTTTCATTTAAGCAAATGTACTCCGTAATTTCATGAATAACATTCAGGACGCCTCTTACAAAGAATAGTCTAATTCAAAGTATTCCACCATCCGCCATCCGCAATTCCGTTCCGTATCTAGTCTTCAGTTTGCGCCCGGGGGACAGATCTAGATGCCATCCAAGAGTCATGTCACTCCCCCTTATCACGCATTCATGTGTGGTTCTCTTTGACTTTTCACTACCACTCATCAACCCAGTCCATCGTTTACGCTTTGACAGAGAACCACAGCCCCCGCAAGGATTCACCATTCTCGTCGATTAATCTAGCCAATCAATCGCGTCGACTTTATCTAGGGAGAAGACGCGAAGCAAGTGTCAACGAGTGATCCGAACTCCCGCCTTGAAGATACGTCTCCCTACCAGGGTTGAAATCCATGACACTCCACGACACATTCGGAAATATGGCGTGGATATGGATGCTGACTAATAATCGCTAGGTGGAATGGGTGGATATGGATCTATATGGATCCATTTCCACATTTGTCGAAATGAATCCACGTAATAGTAATCTGCTAACATAACTCGGACAAGTAAACATTTTTCTCATTGCTCCATCAGAATTCTATCTAACGAGCTGATCAAGCCAGCACGCAACCAACTACGTAACGTCTGACAAAGTCCAATCGTACTAGCATCTAGCCTATTACGGTTCTTTGTGACCATACGGCCAGTAGTTGAGAATAGCCTCTCGCACTCGGCTGACATAGGCGGCGCAGTAAGCAGATCCAAGGCCATCCTAGACAACCTAGGGTATTTAAGCCGCCTTGTGTGCCAGTAATCGTAAGGATCTGTGACAAGGGCATCAGAATCATCGATATCGCGTTGCCACTGCTCGTACTCATCAAGATCCTGACTGGTGATTGAAGACCCGGATGATGGAGCGGGCGACTCATCAACAGAAAGCCCACCAGTTGCCAGTCCTCTCTTCTGTGTGCGCCATGCCGTGAATCTGTTCCTCGAGGTCTTTAGCCGCTTACTTGCAGGCAAATTGATCTCTGAATCATCAAGCTGAAGATCCTTGTACTCGCTCTCCCAAAGATCCTGGACTATCTCTTTGGCCTTTGTAATCCACAGTCGTCTTTCCTCATCGGTTCCCCACAGATCATCAAACAACGCCCACCGGTAAGCAGGGTGGAGAGCTGCGGCGCCATAGATGAGGGGGCTATCGTTCAAATGCTCGTAGTATTCGTTCAACTTGAGCCAACTGTGACGGTACAAGAGCACGAACGAGGTCAGGTGCGACTTGGGTAAAATGATTGTTTACAAGGAGAGAAAGAGATTCCTAAGGAAAGCTCTGACTTAAGCTATTTACACAATATTCATAAAGTGAGACTATTCATAAAGTATGAAAGTCACATGATCGTTCCCTCACATATGGTCTCCCCTTACTCCATCTCTTCTGATTCTTCCACGCCTTGCCAGTGTTGCTAATAATATAAACAATACGTATATTGGCAATATGGACCCCCTCGCAATAATATCGTATTGTCAAGAGGCTATATTGTATTACCCAATATGAACAGGACCCATATTGTATTGTATTGCCAAGAACCCAATATATTGGCAGTGTGACAATACATCCAATATATTCCACGTGACCTCATCATTAAACTGCCTCAGCGAAAATCTCGTCACCTTGAAAATCTCGTATCCCAAACCATGACTTCAGGCACTCCAATGCTTCAATTACATCACTCCCAAGTCGATTTCGACGGTCTGTAAGCGTTATCTTTGCCCCAGAGAAGAGTCGTTCGGGCTCCGCAGACATTGCAGGAATTGACAATATATCCACGGCCATCTTGCTCAGGCTCGGGTAGTTTTTCTGCTGTGTCTCCTCTAGCCACCATGCAAGGGCGCTCGTAAAACCATAAACCCGTTCAGACTTGCAATAACGCTCGTATTCGTCCGTGATGAGTGACGGCTGCAGGTGCTTGTTCCGCCAATTCAAGAACTCGTTCGTGGTCGCCGATGGGACCTCGCAGAGTGGAAGAGATGATTCCACAGGTCTATATTCGTTCCACAGCGTCTCAAGCAACTTCTTCGACGACTCAACCCACTCCTTTTTCCAGTTCTCCTGGATGTAGTGCCATTTATGCGAAGGGTGGAGCACGATAGCTGCAACGTAGGCAGGTGATTCATCAGTAAGGCGATAATACTTGTCCAGCTTCGCCCAGCCCGAGTTATACATCGGTGCCATCACCGGATCGTCGACATTTGCCTCCTTGCCGGCTTCAAATTGTGCCAATACAAAGTCCATAGCCAGGAGGACATTGTCGAGTGTTGCAAACGATGACTCGAGAGCCTTAGTCGTCATCTTCAGCTTCTCTAAGAAGAACTTGATCTTCTCCAAGATGGTCCAGTCCTCTGAAGAGAGCTCGTCTCCAGCGCAATCTGCATCCATCCATTTGTTGAAATAGCCGTCAATTGCGTCTCTAAGATTCAAGGCCGCTCTCAACATGGTATACCACGAGCTCCACCTTGTGTCGTTGTCTCGCGCAAGCTTACGGTTATGGCTGATAGCAAGAAACTTTTGGATGCGCTGAACATTCCGTTGGATGTAAACGACGAAGTTGTGAAGCTTGCCAAGAGGTCCCTTCTTCCGCCACGCTTCAATATGCTTTAGTGTCACACTATACACACCTGGATCGTCGCGTTCGAGCTTCTCATTGTCGGTAACAAAGAGGAAGGCTTTAGCGGCGAGATTGATGATATGACCTTGGCAGCGGAGTCGGTGAACTTTGGGATCGTATCGGATGTCATATCGGCGAAGGAGGCCTGTGGGATCTTAGAACCAGTCAGTAGAAACGGTGAGTTGTACTGACCAAGCGAAAGGGATCTCATCATTGTGTCGTTATTGCCAGCATTGTCCATCACGAAATATCCGAGTTTGGAAGCAAAGCCCCATTCGTCAACCACTTCCAAAATGGCCGCAGCGAGGTGAGAACCGTCGTGCTCACTGTCGATGTCTTTCAACGCCAAAATATGGTGTTCCAGCTGACCGTCTTCAGTGACATAGTGGCCGACTACGCCCAAGATGGCCAAAGAGTTGGGAGAAGTCCAAAGATCGCAGCTGATGTGAATTCTTGACTTCGCCGACTGTATGCGCTGCTTGACCTTCTCCTTCTGGTCTTCATACTGCCGCATGATCCATTTCCTAATGGTCTCGTGCGTATCTGGAAGCCAAGTATCGATATCGTCATTGATGTAGGCCAAGAGTGCCCGGAACTCTGGGCATTCGACAAGCCGAAATGGGAGAGAGCAGGCCGTAATAAACCTCACGTACAACACTTCGAGCTGGTCAGGGTCGATCGAATCTCCGGATTGATCGTTGAGCCGACGGCGTTTGCGGGGATTTTCTTCTGCTGCAGCGCGAGCTTGTTCGAGAATCGTTCGTATCGTTGTCACTTTAGCTGTTCGCAGGGCTCCTTTTGGTAGACCGTGGCCGTCAGGAGGAGGGTCCATAAGATGTTTTGCAGGAGCCGCAGTACCCCCAGAACAGGCATATGCTCTGTCACAATGTTTACAACGCCACTCTTCTTTTCCGGTCCGCGGATTGTAGTATCTCGTCTCCATCTCCTCGTCTGGCATATGAGAGAAGACCCATGACGTTCTGGGTTTGGTGGAGGAGGTTGTGGAGGCTGTGCGAGGTCGAGATGACTGGCATTTGGGCGTTTGGCTCTGGTCTAGGTCATTCAACTGCCGGCTGGAAAACTCCGAAACGTCGACTGAGATTGACGACTCTCTTCGTTGCGACCATTGGTCAAAAGGGAGGCGTTGTTGAGGCATGGCGGTACGGTTAGTCAGTAGGCTCGACAATGATAAAGAAAATGGGCAGCGGTGGCGATGGCAAATATTGACAGGCAACCACCGGGATGCCCAGCCCAACGTCGTCCGTACCGGCTATGCCTTCCCTGGCGCGTGGAAGAAACGCGTGGTCGCGTGTTAGGTATGACTGTCAACAAAGACGTGTGTTGAAGTGAATGCCAGCCAATAAAAAGCCAAGTATCGCTGTGGCTGGTATAGGGTAAGGCCTGTCTGGCTACCGTCAAGAGGCGAATTCGCTCCAGGATTGACAACCCAATATAAATAATATATTGCCAATATGGACATCCTCATATTATATTGTCACAATATCAAAATCTTCATATTATATTGTTACAATACGAGAAAGTCGATATCATATGGGGTATATTGCAATATATTACTTTATTGCCATACTATTAGCAACACTGCGCCTTGCTTAGCCCGGAGGCGAGCACTTTGCATTTCTTGTTTCGTGGGTCTAGGTTTGTTCTTGTAGCGCTTCTGGAACTCTTTGATGGCTATGTGAGCGTTGACGACGTTGTGCAATGGTTCCCATGTTGCTTCTTCAAGGTCAAAGCCTCTCCATAGTATATGGTACTGGAAGCCCTTTCGTTTTGTGCGTTTCGAGTCCAGTATTGCTTCAATCGCCCAGAGTTTCTCCCCTTTTGCATCTAGCGTTATTGGTGGGGGCGGTAGGTTGTGTTGGCCGGCGAGCGGGTCGTTTGGTGATGGTCGTAGGAGGTTGGTATGGAATGAATTGTGAATTGAGTCTAATTCGTGGGGCAATTTTAGCTGGTAGGAGTGGGCGTTGAGCACGCGCTCGATTCGAAAAGGGCCAATGAACTTGTGATCTAGTTTTGGGATGGGTCTGGCTGAATTGATGTTGCGTGTGCTAAGTAGCACCATGTCTCCAACTCGATACGCTGGCGCCGGCGATCTATTTGCGTTGGCGAATTGCTCTTGTGAGGCTTGAGCTGAAAGTAGGTTTGTCCGAAGTAGATCAGTGATCTCTTGCATCTTGGCGGCGAAGTTGTTGCCCTCGTTGCAGCGTTCTGCCAGTTCTTTGGGTGCTGCGCGTGGTATTGCTCGAGGGGGACCAAAGCTCATTCGAGGGTGGTAGCCCGTGTTCGCAAAAATGGGGACATTCCCGTTGAGTCGTTGACAACGTTACGGGCTGCGAATTCTGCCAATGGGAGCCACTCGTCCCAGTCGTCCTGAGCGAAGCTGACGTACTGGCGAAGGTATTGTTCAAGGAATGAGTTGGCATTTTCCGTCTGGCCGTCGGTTTCCGGGTGATAGGCTGTAGAAAGGCTAATGTTGGTCTGTAAACGGTGGCACACTGCTTTCCAGAATTCCGAGACGAAAAGTGGTCCTCTGTCGGAGACGATTGAGTCAGGTAGTCCATGGAGTTTCCACACATCTCGTACGAAGAGCATTGCCAAGTCATGTGCTTTCATATCGGTCCTGCAAGGCGTGAAATGCCTGTCCTTTGACAGCCTATCAACTACCACCATAATTGCGTTGAATCCACGGGCCGTAGGTTGAATGGGGCCGATGAAGTCAACAGATAGGTCTCTCCATCTTTGCAAGGGAATTGGGAGAGGTTTCAGCGTCCCCTGATACCGCAACTGGGAGTTCTTGTTTCTCAGACATCCGTGGCAATTGCGTGTGAATTGTTTCGTATCGGCGTTAAGCCTTGGCCACCAATAGGAGCGTGAGATGAGTTCGTATAACTTGTTTTTCCCGGGGTGGCCTGATTCGACGCTGTCGTGGGCGAGTTGGGTGAGAAGTGTCCGTAATTCGCCTTCGGGTACGTATAGTTTCTCTCGGAAGTATAATCGGCCTTCATGTATCGCGCATTCCGATAGGGAAACTTCCTTTGAGTGAGGGATGCCATGAGGTTTGAGCATCTCGTCCCTGATTTTCATCCACCATTCGTCATCTTCGTAACCCTTCTCGAGGAGTCTCGTGATCTTGTGGTCGATTGGTTCTGGTTGAATTTCGTCGAGAATAGCTGGGCAGAGCGCAATATCTTGTTCCCAGCAGAGGTTTGCAAAGAGCTCTGAGAGCTCGGGGTCAAGCTTCATTTGTTCTTGTACGGAACGGTCGATGTTGTGAGGTTTAAGTAGGGATTGTTGTTGGTACTGGATGCGGTCGTCATTGTCGTCTTTTGGTAAGTCTTGCGATCTCCGTGTGAGTGAGTCAGGTTTTCCGTTCTCTTTCCCTGGTATCGACTTGATAGCGAATTGGAATTGCGACAGGAATTCGCTCCACCTGACTTGACGTCTTGAAAGTTGCTTGGTCGTCATGAAATATCGAAGGTTGGCATGGTCGGTAATAACTGTAATCGGGTGGTGTGTGCCTTGAAGTTCGGGTCTCCAGCATTCAAAGCAGCGTACAATAGCTAAAAGTTCTTTATCGTAGATCTCATAGTTGCACTCGGCGGGGTCGTACTTTTTGGACATGAAAGCCACTGGGTGTAGTACTCCCTGATCGTCTTTTTGGGAGAGGATACCTGAGGACACGAAATCGGAGGCGTCGCATTCTACAAATACTTCTCTTGCAGGGTCAAAGTGTCTGAGGATTGGGGCTGAAGTGAAACTGTTTTTGAGCATATCGAATGCCTCCTGGCAAGACCGAGTCCAGTTCCACTTGGCGAGCTTCCGCGTCAAGGCAACAAGTGGTCGTACGATGCGTGAAAATCCTTTGATGAATCGTCTGTAAAAATTCGAGAAACCTAAGAATGCTTGGACATCTTTTATGTTGACAGGGGTTTCCCAGTTAACGAGACAGTCGACTTTTTCTGGGTCCATTTGCACTCCAGTGGTTGAGATAATCATGCCCAGGTATTTCACTTCGGTGGTCTCGAATTCGCATTTCTTGACGTCAAGTTGTAGGCCTGCAGCTTCGAGTGCTTGAAGTACTGATTTGACGTGGAGTCTGTGGGAGGCGAGGTCATTCGAATAGATGAGAATGTCGTCGATGTAGGCGGTGCAATATCTGTCAAGGAACGGGCGTAAGACTTCGTTGATTCGAGCTTGAAAAGTAGCTGGGGCGTTTGATAGTCCGAACGGCATCACCATGCTCTCGAAGAGGCCATACCTTGTGTTGAATGCCGTCATCCACTCCTGACCCTCCTTGATACGTATTCGATTAAACGCTGCGACGACATCAAGTTTGGTGAAGTATTTGGCTTGGCTTAGCTGGGAGAGGGTTTCCTGGATCAATGGCAGTGGGTATCGGTTCTTGATGGTTATGGCGTTAAGCGCTCGGTAGTCCACGCAAAAGCGAAGGCCCCCTCCTGGTTTCTTCGCGAATAACACCGGCGAGGCTGCTGGTGAGGTGCTAGCGCGTATGAAACCCTTGTCAAGATTCTCCTGAAGGAATTTCCGGAGGACGAGGAGTTCGTCTTCGGACATCCCGTACAGAGGTCCATGGGGTGGGGTTGTGCCAGGTTGAAGTTCAATTTCGTGGTCGCAGTCTCGGTGGGGGGGAAGCTTATCTGCCTCGGACTGGTCAAAGGCTTTGAGGAATTCGTGGTAGTGACGGGGGACTTTTGTTGCTGGATCGATCAAGGTTTTAGGTTCGAGAGCTTTGCGTATATCTTCGAGTGATGCCCCTGAGAGGTACATGTCGGCAGCCATTTCTCGGGTTCGGAGGTCTTGGGTGTGTCGGTTCTGGCGTTGAGGGGGAGAGTAGTTATCTTGAAATCGGAGCTCTCGCTCCATCTTTTGCGTGTTGGTGAGTGCGGAATCGAATCGGGGTGTTCTGGCCTCTGCGAATGTGGACACTTCGGTGATTACCCCAAGTTCCGCCAGTCTTCTGTCTATATCGTAAAGTGACAGTGAGAATATATCCACCTCGCGTTTCTCAGCCAAGAAATGAAACGCGGCTGCGCTAATTCTCCGGGGAAGTGATGGGCGTGGAAGTGTTGACGTAGTAGCCGAAATCGACAAGGGGCGGGCTCCGGGAACTGGCAATTGGAGACATCCTTTTGTCAAACAGTACGTTCGGCAGTGATCAGACTTGAAAGTTACGATGTTCTCGCTCCAATTGACGTAAGGGTTGTGATCAGTCAACCAGGGTTTTCCGAGGATGATGTCGTACTTCCCGAGCTTCGTCACGTAAAAGAGCATCTTCTCCTTGTGCCCTTTGATCTCCATGTCAAGTTTCGCCACGTGAGTGATATCGCCAGCCGAGGAAGGTCTTCCATCGACTACATTCAGCCGGCGACGAGTTCTGAGTTTGTATAGTGTGAATTTGTTTGTGTGCGCAAAGGACTCGTCTATAAATCCTTTTCCGGTAGCACCAGAGTCAAGCATGGAGTTGGTTTTGATTGAGCTTGCATTATTGTCTTCAGTTAGAGTACATGGTAATAGCAAGTGGGCTTGGTTGGTGTCCAGAGAAGAGAGTTGTAAGTCGGCCTTTTTCTTGCGTCTCCTGCGGCGACTTCCGTCGGAGACTATGCTTTTTTTCGCTTGTTGTTCCAGGGGGCCGTGGGACAAACGTGGGGTTTATGGTCCGGAGAATTGCACCAGTTGCAGAGTCCATGGGTGGTGCAATAGGCCCTACGTGCTTCCTTTTCTTCAAGGGTTTGGGGTTTACGTCCGGAAGCCACGTCTTGGCCCCCCAGGAGACGGCGCTCAAATCCATGGCGTCTCCTCCGTTCGCAGTTGTCAGGGTTTGGGATCCAGATGCGGCGGAGACCGTGCCAGTAGAGGTATTGTTGTTGTTGCTGAGCTTCTTATAATAGTCGCCATTGAGCTGGCGACATTCGCTGTCGCATTGCCTGACGAGTTCGATGAATTCCGCCAAAGTGGTAGGCGTAGCTTTAAGGACCACAAGTCTCCATATGATATCGGGGTGGAGAGCACGCTTCAAGTGAGAGATCAAGGATTTGTCTTCGAATTCGGTGAGCTTGGCGACGGCAATCCAGTTAGGCAGGAAGCTTGCGAGTGGCTTATGGCCTTGTTTCATGTCGAATATCTCCTTTTGCGCAGTGGCGGCTGAGTCAATATCACCGTAAACTGTCTTCAAGGTTGCGATAATAGCTTCGACGTTCGCAAACTTGGCTATTCCGTGTGATACGTTGTAGCTGACTTGGGCGTGGGCGTCTCCACTAAGGCATGAAATGACGAACCCCATTCGTTCTGTTTCGTCTGTCCACCAGTCTCTGTTCATGTGTAATTTGAGCTCGAGTTTCTGTAAGAATTCTGGCAAATCCTTCGGGTTGTCTCCATTGAATGGATCTGGTTTGGGGTGTTCGGCGGAGCGTTGGCGATGGCTTCCTCCTGTGGCAGCTATTGCCTTGTATGCCTCTATCTGTCCTGCCATGTGGGAGATTGTATCGTCCTTGTCGGTCTGGCGGAGGGAGAGAGGTGAAAACTTTGCTTGCAGGGGTGTTGGGGTGAGGTTTTGGTTCAGTGGTGACGTTTGGAGGGGAACTGGCGATAATCACGTCGAGGACAGTGATATGCCGTATCGTGGTACTGGTAAACAATATGTGACGGGACAAGAGCACGAACGAGGTCGAGTGCGACTTGGGCAAAATGATTGTTTACAAGGAGAGAAAGAGATTCCTAAGGAAAGCTCTGACTTAAGCTATTTACACAATATTCATAAAGTGAAACTATTCATAAAGTATGAAAGTCACATGATCGTTCCCTCACACTGGGGGCGATTTGCTTCAAGCTCCTTTGGCGGCTCCTTTGCTTTGTAAGGGCCCAGCTTGGACCTGAGTGTTGACTTTACCACCGGCTTGGAAGGTGCTTCACGAGCACCTGCAGCGGTGCCAGAGAATCGCCTGGTTGGGTCCGGGTCGGAAACCCCACGATTCGGCGATTTCGTTGGGGTCTTTTTGGGCGCTTGGCCATCCAAGGCCGCAAGTTGACGCTGAGAAGGGTTCTCCAAAGACCCGCGCCGGCTGGGTGGTGGATTTTTGGTGTTCGGTGTAGAGGCGACCTTTTGATCTTCACTCTCGTCTTCCCCCTTGGGGTCCCTTTCAAGGTCCGCCAGATAATCTTCAAGAGACTTCTCGTACACAGACAGCTCGAGGCCTCGTTCCGCACGCTTGAGATTTCGTTTCTCGTGGCGCTCCATTTTGCCGTAGAGCCTGGCAACAACGGCCTCTCTCCAAGCGGTGATGCTCTGCTTTGATTTGCGCTGATGGCCCTCCTTCTTTTTACTCTCTTCCCAATCTGCTAGCATGACGTGGCCGAGGTTCTCCTTCGGCTCCCATGAAGCCTCCCAGAGAGGGTAGCCTTGCCAATCGATGAGATATTTTGTCGTCCCGTCTACTTCCCCTTCTGCAAGGACATCGTTGACTAGCCATTCCTGGTCGGAGTCAGGCTCCTCCTCAATTGTTGATGTGACTGAATCCGCTTCATTCTGTTCATCCATACCCATGGACTCAGAGGGTGAATTGCTCATTGCGGCTGATAGAAACGAAAATTTAAAACGGCCAGAAATTAACTATACCCGGTAATAGATAGCCCGACGTCCGTGGCTTGGGTTCTTGCTGAATGCGGCTGGCACAGTGTACCAAGACGTGGCCGCTACGCCTGGTGGGATGACAAAAAAAAAGGACCGAGGCGAGGTGTTGTTCAAGCCAAAATGGTCACGCACGTCGATAAGTAAGCCCCATGACCAAACAGTCACTACCAAGCGTAGTCACCCTGCCGTAGCCAGGTAGTCGGGTTGGCCGGGTTGGCAGGGACTGTGATGGGGCCAGTGCGAGTTGTTCTCGGTTGTCGCGAGGAATCTCGATAAGAAACGGGACGAGTAAAACACGGAAGTGCGTCTTGTCTTTGCTCTGTGGCGTGCGTTGTGTGACTTTGGGCAAAGAGGAAGAACAAGAGGCGAATGATGGGCTAATGGGGATGACAACGTGGGGTTTTGAGACTGCGACCGGATGAGGGTGATTACCACTTATGAGAGTGAGGTTGTTGGCGAAAGGAAGCGTGAAGTTCCCCCTTGTTGTCTCGCTGAGGGCAGGTGCGTTTCTCACGCGACGGCACGTGATGTGTGGCTCTGTGACGAGAGTTTAACCCTTTGCGTAGGTGCTACCGATTAGTACTAGCGCGCCTTGGCGTCGGACGCACGGGCCTGAGCTTGCTGAGGTAAGGTTTCCCCCGCATCGCGCTCTGTCGCGCAGACTTGACGTCTACAACAACACATTCGCCCCATGGACTGTTCGCCTTTTCGTCCACCATGGCATCTTCAGCCATAGCATACTACGGCATGTCCTCGAAATATCGCAAGGTCACTCCCCCCGAACGCACATCACTCCCCACGCCGCCCGCATCCACCGAGAAACTTGCTCGCGACGCAGGCGAGGTAATGAAGCGCATTCGAACCATCTGGGAATCTCGCTCGCCCCTCTCCACCTCGCGTCTTGCGCACTTTAGCGTGTCCGAGCCGTTGTACTTGCGGCTGAAGGGCGACCTCGAGCAGCAGATCCGTGCCTTTGACTACGACCCCAGCACCAGCACGCTGGTTGTACGAATGCCCAGCTACTTCCATGACACGCTCGCCACCAAGGTTAGCCGGGCCATCGAGCGCGCGCTGGAGCGAGTCACCACCGAGCATGTCATGGACATGATGTTTATCGCCTCGCACAAGGTCGAAATAGAACAGCAAGGCTTCGAGGCAAAATTGCGTCGCTACCCCGATGCCTTCTGCTGGCACAACGACATGGAGTACCCCGGTGTTGTCCTCGAGGTCTCGTATTCGCAACGGCCCAAGGAGTTGGAGGATGTTGCCGAGGACTACATCTTGAAGTCGTGTGGCATGATCCAGGTCGTTATTGGCTTGGATGTCGCCTACAATAAGAGAACCCGAGCTGGGGGGTTGGACAAGACGGCGGTTCTGTATGTTTGGCGGTCGGAAACGGTGGAGCTAGACGGGAAGAAGACTCTAACGACCAAGAGATCAACGAGAGAGGTGCGTGTGCATGATGTGTGGACAGAGACACTGGAACTGACCATGGATGACGGCAGGTGTTCCGTGACGAAGGCGGCAACATTGTCAACCCGGAGAAAAAGCTCGAGATGACACTTTCCGACTTTGCTCCATCAGACGTCCTCGGCGAGAGCAGCTCGCACCCTGTGGCCCTAACGCACGAACAGCTCTTTCACCTCGTCGAGGCGTCGGAAGCGCGCCACCAGATGCTCGAGACGCGCCGGATGCGCCTCCAGGTGACCGATGAGATGAGGGAGATGCCTCAGAAGAAGAGAGAGCGGACTCCTGACTGTGAAAGGCCTCTAGTGAGTTGATTCAACTAACTAGTCCCTATGCTGTTTACTTTCAAGATGAAGAAAGGAAAGAATCTAAATACAAACTGGGTGCGTGAAGACGCGTTATATCTTCTTTAATATAGAAGATTCGAGAATCAACTCGATGGCGCTGTGGAGAAGAATTCGGGCTTGGCGGCAGAGCCGCCAGCCAAGTGGGCCTGACCCGTTACACAAGTAGACATGGCAAGCAAAAATTGGCCGAGTCAGTTGTTGGGGGGCTTCTCGCTAACCGCGTGATGAATGGGCCCCGAGACGAGCTACGATATCGCTGAGGACATGAAGCCAGAATAGCCATATCGGAATGACATACTAGGTTCGGACTTGATCATATATGTCACATCTAGTGATGGGGATCCAAGATGAAAGCTCTTGATTTTCTATCTAAACGATGGTCTTTGGGTTAGTCTTTTATAGATGGCAAAAATTACGTGCCATTTCGTGTGATCTTGTTACTCTCCTCCCTACTGACCCGTGACCACTACCACTACCACTACCACTACCACTACCGAACGGTTCAGCAGCGCCACCTATGCCTCAGAGCTTAGCTCCATGCCAACCGGGCTAACCTCGGCAGGTCACCTTCTTCAGGACTGAAAGTGGGACCTGTCCCATTTTTGGGGCCGGACAACATGCGGGAAGAGCATGGGGCAATGCGGTGCGGGCGAGCGATTGGGCGGAGATTGTAGAGAGGAAGTTAAAGGTATCTCTCGAGCTCTTAAGTTTCGAGAATCTTCGGTGGCCTCTGATCTGCCGCCATTCAAGAGGGGGTACAGGGTGTTAGTTAACAAGGATCGTTTAAGTCCTAAAATAGCCATTAGATCATTCTTTATGGACCGTCATCAGTGAGCCGAAAACGGCCACTGTTGCGACGTGGCCGGCCAGAATCAGCACCTCCAGAATCGGCCACCTCAGAAGTTGGAACCAGATTTTTATCGTTTTACAGAGGCCCAGAAGAAAGGCTGGTGAGGGCTCATCGTCGCAGACAAAGGGGTTTGGCATGACTCATAGGCCTTCGCTGTATCCAAATTCTCTTCATGTGGGCGGGGTTGACTGAAGAGGTGATTGATGCACATTGCCTCTTGCGTCTGTGGCTGAAGAGAGCAAATTCTGCTCCACAACAGCCTAGAGCTCTGTAATACAAGAATGCGCCAGCCCTGCCGTCGCTGTGTTACTCCCAACATCTTCAGGCCTTCCAGCACTTTCCAATATGTCGTCAGGTCTGGAATGGACGTATAATCCATGCCTCAGTTGTGGCACCCAGACAGAGGGAGCAACTTACTGCTCTGATTCCTGTCGGCTGTCAGAATACAAGAAGACGCCAGCGTCGATTCACAGTTCGAGCTCGCCTTCTACGCATATCACACAGTCTTCCTCAACGTCGCCAGCCCAAGATGCCGGGGTATCGGCCAAGACAGAGAAGGAATTGAGAGCGTACAATATGTCATTGGACCAGTCGAAGATGAAGAGGAGAGCATCGCGTTGAAGCCGAAATATCTCCACTCCATTCGCGGGGCGGGAACAGGTGCCCACAATTGAGAAGAGCTACTGCGGGGGCGTTTACTGCTTAATTCAGACGGGTGGGTCAAGCCATTGAAGCAACTTCTACAGCGCACATGCCTCCAGCAGAGGGGCGCTCTTGCTGTGGGCTCTGATTCTGACAGAGATAAATTGAAGTTCGATGAAGGGAAATAAATTTGGACAAGCCGCTGAACTCCACCGATCTAAATAATATCGCGCACGGCCACACTCGACGTTGTGAGGCTGCTCCTGGGAGCTTGGCCGTGGCCCATTTTTCTCTGTCCCATCTCTTCACATGTGAGGGCCCACACCATGATGTCACCGTACCAGATTGAGGCAGATGGTCTCGGCCCTGGCTCCGGCCTGGGTGGGCATCAAGAAGGACAAGCCTTTGCACAATTCATTACGATGAACTCCGCCAGCCAGCACCATTCCAGAGTCAAGACGGCCAAGGAAGAGGGCACAGATCGGGAAGTATCTCTGCACAGCATTCCAGCAGCGTCTGGGACCGGGCCGGCACCGGTTTGCCGCTCGGAAACAACCAATGAGCGCGCTCAGTTTCTGCAGAGGCTCAAACTGATCACAAGGGCTATGTAGGAGGCAACTGCCGGAATCGACTATTCGAGCTGGCACGATCGATTCCGTCCTCGGGAAGCCTCCGATGGGCTGGCGTCCTCCGCTCGCTGTCGTTGCGGAGGCCGGTAGCTCTAGCTCCTGCCCCACATGTACCCCTACATGCCAAACAGTAGGGTGACTTCGGTGATACCCGCAAGGGGAACCACTCGAACTTTTGGTTTGGGATATTTGGGACGGGGTCGGATGGTATGAAGAGTCGATAGCATGTAATTTGGGGACAAGTTTTGAAGAAATTTGCGAAGCCTTCGTTGCCAACCCTGGGTGATGCGAGAGTTAGGCAGGTAATAGGTACCTCTTCCCATTTATTCCGGCACCATAATGCACACAATGTTGCTAACGCTCCGCCGAGGCTGTGACCGCAGATCTCGATCTTTCGGAGGTTCCGGTTCGCGATCAGGCGACCAATACTCTCATATAGCTTATCCTTAAGCCTGTCGAAATCATGTAGGAATCCTTCATGAACGAGCACCGTCGCGTCCGGAATCCACTCAGGGTTTGTGAGGTGATAGGAGCCATCCGTCAGTAAGTTCGCGAACAGTCCGACCCATCGCGCTGATTTCTGGCAGTTCTCCCAGGTCATTGGGAAATCGGTTCCCCGGAATGCTATGACCAGAGTGACGTCCTCATTGTCGCCCTCACGGATGCCTACCCGTAGGGTCTTACTAAGTGGCTCCGCCACTTAGTAGGGCCGAAAAATTTGGAACAGTCAGAAAAAGTTGGAACAGTGTGACCCCCCTAAAACCACAGCCAAAAATGGCCGCCGATGCTGCAATTGATTCTGACAGTCGTTCAAGCAATTTTATTACTGAGAAAATAGATATCCTAGGAGCTGAAAGTCTCGCGAAAATGACTATGTCATCAAATGCCGTGAAAAATGTGCCCTTGCGCCGGAATCGCAGCCCGCGTGCAGACATGTAACCAACTTAGCTAGGTCTTTGAGGCCGCCCTGCCACCGCAATTTATATGGCATCGTGTCTGTGAGAGCCGTCACGATTCCTGAGGCTGTAGCGGAATGTCTCTAGGTCCTTCATTATATGCTTGTACGTAGGCTGGCGATGTTGTGTGCGGCGTTTTGGGCATGGTGTTTCTGGCCCCTCATCCACTTCTTCCGACCAACTGAGCGGCGGCGAGGATCGTTCCCATGGCTGCAAATCTTGTGATGCCGTGATAATTTCGATATCATCGTCATCACCTGACTCACCTCTATCGTATATATCATTTTCGGGCTCGAGGAAGTTCTCGTTGGTGTCGTCTTCGTCGTTGAAGTCGCCGAAGTTGGTGGGGCTGAAGGAAGCATCACGTTCCAAGTCACGGCGTAACGCAGTCAGCTCTGTGGCCTCAGAAAGAGGTTTGGCTGCATAGTGAAGCTTGCGGATAGCTGCTTGAATACGAGGATCAGGCTTGGTATCGATGATGAAGCCGTCATTGCGTTGCCCAAGGAGGTCGAGATACTTTTGGCTGGAGTTTTCCATGTCTAGAAAGTGATCCTTCCGGCCAGTTAGCTCTAGCCACTTCTTAAATACAGGGACCTTCTTCATAACGCCGTCAACTTCAACTTCTTTATTAGAAGATCGCCATTCTTCCCTCAGCTTATCCATCTCTTTCTTCAAGGTTGCCCGGTGGCCTCGTAGCTCGCGGCGATGACTCTTTTCAGCCTCAACTCGGAGGGTCTCTTCCTGTTGCTGCCGGATCTCAGCTAAGCTCGAACTCGTGATAAAGCGGCCTTGGGGCTTGACTGACTTGCCGCGGCGACGGACTCGTGATAAGCGGTCGATGCGTTCTGCGCGGTTATGACAGAAGGCAGCAACTTTGGCGTTGAGAACAGCAGCTTCGTGAACAACTGAGCAGACCTGCCGAAGGGCAGCACGTGACGGCGAGCTCAGCAACTGACTGTATTTAGCATCAAGATGCTGTACGGTATCTGAGGCTCCTTGGAATCGCGTTTCTGGTGGGAGAAGTGACTCGTAGGCAGGGTCAACAGCCTCACGCTGCTTTCTCTGTGCCAACACCAACTTCGTGATTACCGGTATGCTATTTGGCGGGAAGAGACCGGTTTTCTCGAACCCTGACATGATGTTATGTGTGCTGAAGCCAGCATCAAAGATCTTTTGGAAGGCAGAGACGAAATCGATGCGGTTGAAGGCAAGGTTGCCTTCCTGAAGAGACTTGCGGATAGCTGCTTGGTGTGCGTTCTTTAACGGCTGAAAGACACCAACATCCATCGGCTGCATGATGTGGGTTGAATGCGGTGGCAGCATCACGATCAGGATGTCAAATTGGATGCAATATTCGATAAACTGGAAGGATGAGTGCCCTGTGAAGCCATCGATGACTAGAAGGCGCCAGATCTTCTCCTCTTCAGGATGGTAGTTAGGCGGCTCATTGACTGTGACTTCAGCAACGCCGTCAACACACTTCCACTCATCACAACCAAACCAGTCATTAAGTGTGACCCCGAGTCTCGAAGCTTGTGCTGACTTCATCCAGGAAACCCGGTTGAACTCGTGAAGCCAGTCAAATGTGACTTCGACGTTGCTGAACGCTGTGTCTGTCCGTACGAACCGCATATTATCATCAGCTTCAACAGCGGCGAAGTTTTCCGTGGGAAATGACTTGAAGATAAGCCAGGGAGGAATAGAGTCTCCTACTGCGTTTCCTGCGCCGATGAGGGTGCAAGACTCACGATTAGCTGGATCCAGAACTTCAGGGCGAGAGGCACGCGTTGTGCGCACAATGAGGACCTGTACGGTCTCTCGAAGGCAGCCGATTCGAAGGCCGGCTTCATCTTCATTCCAGATCTCTGAGGCGCCAATTCTCTTGGTTTTAATGAGTTCCTCAAGATCCTTGAAGAACGTAGTCATATCAGCAATATCTGTCGATTCGAATGACTTCCGCGACTTCTCAACAGCCTTCAGGAACGAGCCACGAAGCTCTGGGTGGTCTTTGCGAAACTGGGGATACCAGGCCTTTGAGACTGGAGTCGATTCCGGGTCTCTTTGAAGCCGGAAGCTATTTGCAGCCGCCTCAACTTGCGGCTTGGAGGCAGGAAACCCGGCGCGTTCCATCCACCAAACGTACGCCGCGATGGCATCGCCTTCAGCAGGCGTCAACAACGTCGGGCGGCCTCGAGGCCGGGATGTATCGAAAGAGTTGCTTTCCAGCTTCTTCAGCTGCCTATGGACTTCACTTGTGCTGACTTCATAGATGCGTGCGGCGGTACGAAGAGAGAGAGGGTTTTTCCTGACCCGAAGGCGGGCGTTGATGGCTCTCTGGCGCAGGATCTCGCGGGCGGCCTTTTGGCCTTGGATTTGCTTGATGGTATCGGCAGAAATCATCATGAACAAATTTGGTATGGATTACACCTCGTGGTGTCGATGAAATGATTGATTTTACGTAGTGAAGCGTTGATATTTACGACAGCTTGCGGTGGTGGGGTGTTCCAACTTTTTCTGACTGTTCCAGATTTTTCGGCCCTACTAAGTGGCGGAGCCACTTAGTAAGACCCTACGGGTAAGTGGGCATGGATATGAGTATTCCACGTACTTAACTGTACCTTGCGGTCACTAATTGGGGAGCCACTTAGTTCTTTAAGTCCCACCCGGCATCGAAACTGAAAACCGTCGCTGTTCTCATATGCAAACGCAGCATATCGGGCCAGATGCTCGTAAGGTCTGATATCGTCAGGGTTGGCCATTGTTGGAGTTAGGAGCCTCTGATGTGAAATTGTCAAATGCGGGGACCAGCATGGGTGATAAGACTGTACTCCCACACCAGGTTTATACCTTTAGTGGTTTCAGTCAGTCAGGTTAATAAGGTTACCTCCAAAAGAGAGTTGTGGGGAATGGATAATCACATGCATGATATTACAGTTGCAATAACATGTTAGAAATGATTGCAGCCTAAATTAATGTAGCTAGTCTAGCTAGTCTCGTTTGGCAGAGGCGGGGCGTGACATCACAGGAGGCTTCGGTACCTGAAGACGACTCCGGTAAGAAAGCTTCGAGAGCTTCAGGCAAGCTTTCAGAGAGCACGGCCTTGCCGAAGGCTGGTCTGGACTCGGCCCGGACGTTGTTTGCAGTGTGGCTAACAGACGGACCGTCTGACAGACCGTCTGACAGACCATCTTCAGAACGCAGACCGACCGACCGGCAATTGTCATCAGACCGACCGACCGGAGCTGCCGGTCGGATTGGGTGGTCTGAGTTGGCCTGGGTTAGGGGTTTCCAGGGCTCCCATTGGCCGACTCAGCCTTAACGCGCCCGTACCACCCCCACTCTTTTTGCGGGTGCGAGTTCGCAGTGCCAAATTAAGTGGGGTGTGGCAAGGGTAGCCAATGAGGGCATCAGCTAATCAGACCCAGACCGACCAGGTTGCTCACCCAGACAGACAGGCCGGTCTGGGTCGGTCGGTCTGTTAGCCACACTGGTTGCTTGTGGAGTGGCGTAGCGTTTGGCGCCACGCTAAAGCCAACTTGTATTTCTGGTAAACTCCGGGGAGGGAAGTATGGCATAACTCGAGCGAAGTGATCAACATAGAATGCTGAACGACTTTCAGGTTGAACATCACTATAGGAGTAGCGCTCTAGGGTTGGAGGCTGGAGCGGTTGAGTGTCGCGAGATTGGATTCGATTCCTAGTAGATCTGACTATACCTTCAAGTTAGCATAACATCTCGTCGGGTCCTCTTCTGTACAATTTAGCACCTAATGTGCAATCTCCAGCCTGGTAGCCCCCGTCGTCGAGAAGAAAATTAAGAATGAGCAAAACGCCGACCATCGCTATGGAGAGAGCGATGAGCGCCAGGGTTTCGGTGTATTTCCAGATTTCCGCGGCGCGAAAGCATCAATGTCTTGGGCAGCGTCTATTACATCAAACACGAGATGCTACTGGCACAACAGGTAGACAGGCGAGTTATTTGCTAGAATAGCTACTGATACGATTGTTATCACACGAGGTGTTGGTCTTTCCTGTGGCTAAAGTGGCCCTGTCCACTCCTGGCCTGTGCACCACTGGGGCAGCAACGGCACCGATGTATCGTTGACGGCGGAAGCCATGTGAAAGTGACAGATACCAATCCTAACGCCACGGGCCGCTGATATCCAGACGTCATGCAAGCGTGACATCTGCTGCTCTTAGCGCTTGAGAGACGAAAACCTTCTGGGTGGGTCCATGAATCGTAATATCGTGGGCCACGGTCGCTTCATAGGGATGAAGCATTCAGAGGACAAAAGTTGAAAGGGGCGTGGATTGATTTTGAGCCAGGTGGCACTCTTCCGTTCGCATTCCCGGAGAGCCCGGTGCGGGGAAGCAGGTACTGGGGCTGCTACACTGTCACCGACGCTCTCCCTACATAGTACATGATGCATTTTGGATGCCATTTTGTGGCTTGCGGAAGGCCGGCACATCGCCCCGGCGGAGCTATCCGGTGCCGGTTGTGTTTGCGCTACTGTCCGTTCCCCCGCATTCTGCAGTTGGGCCGCTGGGTGCCGGCATGGTCCTGGGTCAGTGACGAACTATGGCGAGAAGACAGTGTTTCTAGCACTGACGAGAATCCTCGGCCATCAACTTTGGTTATGTGCCGTTGCCGTCGTCTCTACGCCATAGTGCCGGCCTGACCTTAGCATCCGGTGACAGGGCTGAGATGGTATGCTACTCGACAATTCAGCAGCAAAAGGAACCCGAATCCCAACCGACTTTGCGCAGAGCATGCGTCCTGTTAGCCTTTCATGGATCATTATTTACAAAGAAGCTCCTCCGTATGCTCCCATCTCCCCCATAAGTGTTTCGTTGCGAAACAATTATCGGCTCCTAAAAAAAGCCTGCTTTGAAACGAGAAAGTAAGAGAAATGACCTTTTATTTTATGCAAGCTGTCAGGAATTCGTGACCGGGCCACCCAGGAGGAAGTCGAGGTCACTGCCGTGCCCATTCTGCGACCGTTGCTCTTTTTCCGCCAGCTGGTCAAGAAGCGTCAGGAATGGATCTTTTTCTTCCCCTGGCCCGTGCCAATGCTTCCATTGTTGCTTCTGTTCCCGGGGCTTGGCGCAGTTGCCATGGTCGGGGTGTGATTGAGTTTTGCGTGATGATGCTGCTGCTCCTCGCTGTGCCAAGCCGCAGGGCTACTGAAGGCATTCGTGGGAAGTGTTCCAAACATAGCATCATAGCCCCCATTCGCTACGTTAATCTCTGTAGCCCCATTGTGGTTTGCACTCGAACCAGATGCATAGCTGTATGGAGGGCCGAACGGTGCGCCTCCAATTGCAGGCATACCCTGGCCAGGGGCGTGGTGCGTTGTGGGTGACATGCCAAAGCCTGCCGCTGCCGCTGCTGCGACTGCAGCACTGTTCGCAGATGTTTCATCGAGGTTGTCCTGCAAACCGCTAATTTGTGTCTCGTTTTCGTGCGTCTCCGGGTGGTGTGGCAACGACGTTGGGGTCTCGAGTAATCCAGGAGATGACTGGGGGACCATGCCCGCGGCGTAGGAGAAGGATCGCCAAGGATTTGCTGGAGTTGGGAGTCCAGAAGCCGAAGCTGTCAGACTGGCGATAACTTTCACTTCGGGTCGCTTTCGAGTTATCTGGGCTGTACTCTTGCGCTTGAGATTAGGTCGATCAGACCCGTCGGTGACTCGAGTAGTGTAAAGCTCGTGGCCAGTGTACGAGTCTGTCGTAAAGTCGACAACCACGTCCGAGAGACTCAAATTCGCAGCATCGAAACTGAAAGACTGGCCACCTGGGCAACCGATATTGGAGTAGCGATCGAAGAAATCCTCACTGTGGAAGCCGGGCGTACGTCGCATCGAGTTCCGCGCCAAGGTCTTGACCAATTCCCCATGGGCGCTGTAGATGCCCTGCAATGTCTCCCGTTGGTGTTGAACACAGGCCCATGCATACCGAAGCTCGCTCAACTGCTGCATCTCCCGAGACAAGATGTCTGCTGATGAGCTAAAGAGAGTGACCTCGCCGTTGCCGCCCTGCTTGCTGTAGTGTGCGCCGTGAATGTGTACCGTCCCTGCCGTGCAGATGCAGTAACCGACAAATGCTGGCCATTCGATCGTGCACGTTTGCTTCCCGAATTCTATCAATTCAGCAACGGCGTTGGCATGGAGAAAGCACATGTTGGTAGCCTCGGTCTGCCATGACTGATGCTGCCCGATCTCCGCAAGCTCGGCCAAGTCAATAGGTAGGAATGGTCGGTAGATAAGGCAGTGGATGAGATGGTAGATAAGCTTGCTGAGGACCAGAACGGTCGAGTCCGCCTGGCCGAAAAGGGTGTTCAGACTAGAGAAGACGTCTTCAGTACCCGAAACCCAGATATCAAGATCGTATCGAATCTTGGATAGACTCGAAAGGGAGTGCCAAGGGGAATGGGAATCCCCCTTCACGCCACCTGCCGCCAGATATCGATTCGTGATTCCGAGTATTCGTGTGATGTCGATGAGCATGCCCGTGCTTCCTTGTGGCTTTTTACCACTAGCCTGAAAGTACTGGAGGTTGGAGCCTGCCTGGAAGAACTCCCCCTCCACTGGCAGTGATAATGAGTTCGGTGACCAACATGGAAGTCGGAGGAGGATGGAATTATCGCTAATAAGGCAGGGTCTTTTCGAGCCTGTGGTTTGGAATCGATCGAGCAAGTAGCAGGTCCAGAAGAGTCGTCTCCGCATCTCTCGCTCGACAGGTGTCATTCGGGCTTGCGAGTCCTTTTCTCGGTGGATTTCAAGCGCCATCGCCATCCCTGTTGCGCTCGCTAGATGTCGTCAGTAAGGCGAACGAGAGGCTCCTAGAGGGGAGGGTGTTGTTACTCATTAGCATGTACGCCTTCTTTCCTCTCCCAGATGCTGTGAAGGCGCTCACGAGGAGTAGGAGCGCCTGGAGGGCATCAATTGATGGATCATCAGTGCTAATTTCTCTTCTTACGAGAGTAGCAAAGTCATCGCTCAGCTTGGTAGCTGCCTGATATCCGCTTGGGTGGGGGGTGTATCTAGATGCACAAGTCAGAAAACGGACCGAGGTGGTTTAGATGGGACATACCTCGCGGCAACGGCCGAAATGGCGTAAGAAAGATATTTAGGAAGTTGATTCAACTGAAGTCGTTGCCGGATGGAAGATTCGTCGAGAATGTAGTAGGGCTTGCCGTGAAATCGGGTGAAGTAGGTGTCAAGGTGAGTATCTGCCTGGGCGGCATTTGGAGATAGTTCTCTGCACAACCGTTAGATTCGGGTTTCCAAGCACCTAAGACTGCCTGGGATCGGACCTGTTGATGGGTGTTTGTGGGGAGAGCATTGTCAAGTCTGTATCGCAAGGAGACGCCCGCGTGTCAAGTGCGATACGCTTGGGGGCTGGCTCTCCCCCTTCTCCAGCCTGGGAGCCAGATCCTGAGGCGTCTGTCTTTGCAGACGTCGGGGTATTCGCAACCGTTGGCGACGTATAATCGTCGTTCTTTTCCCTTAGGTTTGCTTCCAGTCCATCCACCCTCTTCAAAAGTGCTTCCAGCACATCCGTCTTGGGCCCACGTTTCTTTGGCACAGCGTCTATCCAGGCACGGATTTGGTTAGCACATCGATATGAAGCAGGCAACTCCAATCAAGAGACCTCACAGGTCACATTCTTCTGCAAGGTAGACAAAGGCTTACCATATATACACGGGCATTGGAAGACCTGACAAGCTTCGCAAGAGGGTCGAAGTCGGTTACATTTAATCTGGGCATGTAGTGTTAGGCAACGTCGAGTTATTGAGTTGAGTGAGGGTGCCGCTCACCCTTCGCTTCCGGCACGACCTGCAATTCATCGAGACGGAAGATGGGAGACAGGACGGGCGAGATGGTGTTGATGACCAGAAGCAGGGTGAGTCGTGCTCGGAAGATGGATGGCCAAACAGGGTTGACCGGTTGACCAGCCCCGGAGGCCAAAATGGTGCCGAACCCCAGTCGATGGTCTCATTTTCGAGGTTGCTGGTGCGGGGGTGTCGCTTGTCTACTTTGTAGGGCTTGCTCTGGCGGACCATGGTCGTCCAGTACAGAATTAGTACACCGAGTTGGCGCCTCGGCCAGCCTGGCGATTGGAGCGCACCCCAGGACGAGCTTACGAAGAGGAGAAGGCCCCGCATGATGGAGGACATAATTTCAATTGCGTATTTAAAGTTCGTTAGTGGCATATGTGCCCGTAATTTTTTCTAAAATTTTACAAGTTTTGCGCACGATAAACATCACCCCCCCTCCTGTACACGGAGGCAAAGTGCACGGCTAGGACGCTCTGCGCCCGCAGAAATAACATAGTAGCAATCGGGGCGGCCGTGGGGGTCAGTAAGGTATTTTGAAGCGCACAGGGGCCCAAGCGAAGCTGAACAAAATCTCACCCCCTTCCGTCCGCTGTATGTATTCCGGTGCCAGTGGGTTCATCGGTCTATGCGGGTCGGTAGATAAGCCGACTGGAATGCAAGGCTGGTAGCTTCGTGGACTGGCCAAACGAGGGTCCAAGGGTCGGCACAGACATTTCGCTTAGAGAGGATGAATATTGAAGTATCTAGTTAGCGGTCTACTTAGAGCAGCGGCTTGGAGCGATGCCTATCTCAGAAGTGAGCCGCCACGAATCGGGTAGGAATTCATGTGGGCCTACTCCGTAGTAATGCTACCGGTAGTTATGTTCTGGGAAACCTGTCCCTGGTGGGACAGGCAGTGGCATCTAGTTCATTTACAAGGGAAGACTGGTCTGTACAATCAGGTTGATTATTGATGTGCCACAATGTCGAGTTGGATACCAATTCATATTTTGTCAGGTTTGGAAAGAGTACAGTGGGGCTGCGAAAGTTACGACACCCCCCAAGTCAACCCGGTGTCACAGTACCTCCACCAAATGAAGGCCTCAGGTTTATTTAATTCTAGCAAAATTAAATAAATATCAAGTAAATATTTATATATATCAATCTGTAGCCTATTGAATGGGGCTTCCAGCGGCATCTTCAATATTTTGTATACCAGCCATGTGCGTGAACTACAGCCTGCATCCTGCGTTTCATCAAAAAGATCAGGTTTGGCAGCACCTCCAGCTTAATCTCTTCCCACAGCTCAATCGCAGCTTCAATAAGCTGCTGCTTGGATTCCTCGTTTTTTGGCATCGTCGAGAGCTCAGGATATCGCTTGCAGATCCTTGTTTTGAGTATTGCCCATAGATTTTCAATGGGGTTGAGATTCGGGCTGTGACGGGAACGTCCGGAGCGCTGGACCCAGGGTGGGGTCGATACGTAGCTAGGGCGCACGGGGCAGGCCACAGGGACTATCATACGCATCTACGCGTCTATGCGCCTGCCCGCTTTCTCTCTTTCCTCTCCATCGTAGTATTCTTGCAATACAGTGGCATTACCTCTTGAGTTGATCTCATCTGGCCCGTGACACGGGCTGTAGGGCGGCCAGTCTATGATCTCGGCCCTTCTGTTCTCGCACCATTCTAGCAGCCAGCTCATCATCAATCGCGACCGAAAAAGAGGGGAATTATCGTGCTGAAAGTGGCTATTTCTAGTGACAATTCGAGCAAGGTATTGCTGCAGGCATTCAAGCAGAACTCGCGCCATAACGCCGCCACGATCAGAATCCGGATCGCCGTAAAGAGGGACTATTGGAAGGCGCCTGCGATAGTTGAAGGCGCTGAAAAACATCTGCGAATGCTTCGTTGGAGTGACTCGGGTCTGAGCATTCTTTCTGAATAGTCTCTCATGCTAGTGAGTAGGGGATTTACTGTCTTTCGAGATGTTGGTCATTTGATCAGATCCTTGCCGCGGCTAGGGCTAAGACTGCTGCAGCTTCCTCCAACAGGAAAAGCTGCACTGCACAGGGACTAGTGGCCTGACCCATTGGGACCATAAAAGAGCTTTGGATGTGTAGATAGAAGCAAGGAAGAAGCATCCCTCTTTAAAGATCATCACTAGGATAGCTGTCTGGCTACGCCCTCAGTCATGATCAGTCTTCAGCTCAATTTACAGTCTTTCTAGCCCATTTCTTCAGTCTCTTTTAGTGAACCGTTTGATCAAATGGTACTGAATGCAGTAGCCATTGGTCCTATTCATTTGATCTATCTTTCCTGCCTTTGGTCCCGACCCCTATCTGCTATAGCAAACACATCACTCCTTCAGTCATCACACAAGCTGCTTTTGGGTGGGTTGTGTGTTTCTAGTGTCTCTTGTCCCCGCCCACCACTCACTAGGAACGGTCAGGGAGGTCACAATTGCAAAGAGATAACATGCCGGCTTACAGAAGCACCAAGTGCGTCTCTGGCCCTTGCCTCGGGCTACGATAACTTTATCCGAGAAGGTCCAAGACTCCCAGAAATCTGTAGACATATGCATGTATCGCCTAGCAAAGCGAAGGCGTTTTCTGGCCGTAGCCTCGCCGATAAAGGGCCGGCTAAGTGACTTGAAATGCATAATGCCCTCGCTTCTTAGGAACGCTAGAATCGTCTTCCTAGAGCAGCTCAATCCTGCCTCCTCAATCAATTCCTTGATTTGGATATAAGGGTCATTGTCTATAACTCTCAGTATTTGTATTTTTTCCTGATTTCCTAGCTTGCGCGGCCGGCCGGGCCTGAGTTGATCTTGACCACTCTTTTAGTCTCGATACTGCCGTACCACACCGTAAATCGCGTGCCGACTTAGCCCCTCTTCGCGTGCGATTGCGGCGGCGGACACACCCTAATTGTACCTCCAAACAATCCTCGTTCTCGTATGAGGTGAATGATGTACTTGCGACACCATTCTGACTTAATTTGGCTGCGCAATGAGTCGTTGAAGTTGAGTGTTGATTATGGTGTAGGTAGAGGGAAGTGGGGTACATGAAAATGTGTCGTAACTTTTGGCCCCCCACTGTATGAGACCTCTGCGACAGCGGCCTTCACTGCCCGCCCCCCGGTGAATTGCTCCCCGAATTGACTGAACCTCACAGCCCACCCATCAAAGAACTGAGGCAAGAAGCTGACTTGGTGATCCTCCTCTTCTTGGGCGTTGCTTAATTACCACTCAACTGCACACGTCACAAACTTCACAAGTGCCAGTCTAATTAGTGGCTAGCTGGAAAAAAGGTCTGTTTAGTATATCCATCCGTGTTAATGCACATGATAAGCGAGTGGCTCAGACAAGCGACTGGCGCACCTAACCATACCTTTACTACCAAATATCAAAATAAAACAACATAACCATACCTCTCCTACCCGTGGTGGCTAGGCCAAGTCTCCAAGCGACATGGAGCGAGCGGCACTTTTGCTTAGGTCTAACAGCCAACCGTGTGTAGAAAGCTTAATATCGAGCAATTAGACTGCCGTGATTGGCCGCATCATGGCATGGCTAACCAACCTCCATTACACTGGCCGTCTAGGGTAGCACAGTTTGTAATACCCCATCATTAGGATCCAGGGCTCGGAGTGGCGCCGCTTGCACTTTTTTATTTATTTCTTCATGAAGACATTGTCTATAGGAACCCTGGGAGATCTAATTACTTCGTACATGGGGCTTCGTTATGGAGCACCTGCGTTTTTGAGTTTCGGCGTCCACTTCTCCAACTGGCATGGCGTCTTACTGAGCGGCGCTCAACTTGCCGCCTCCGAAATTGGCCCGACGCCTTGGTCAGACGGAGAGAACAGCGGAAATCTCCACCACAATCGGAATCGGAAAGCCCTCTGCGGCCCCGATCATCTCCGCCCGAATTGTCCCACTTTTGCCTGGTCTCTCTTGTCTCAAACCGTCGACAGCAGCGCCGGCCAAGGTGGTGGGGACCCGCGGCGCCTTGGCGAACTGTTATTCTTTGGGGAAGGGTTGGGGTCTGGGGACATGTATCAGAGCAATTCATACAATATACCCTAACTTTTCACCCTTCCGGTAAGCCCGTCGATAGATGTGCAGGAAACACATCGCAACGCCTGCTGTTGGGTATGAAGGTATGAATAGAAACCTCGTGGAATGCCGCAATGTCGCCTAGCACCAGTAGAATGCCCTTCTTTTGCTCCCATCCTCTTCTAAAATAAAGAAGAAAAAATCTCGCCATGCCCACTTGGTGGGGAGTGTCCGAGAGGGGCGCAAACGGTGAGAGAACGTAAGCCCACTCTCGTGGGCTTTTTAAGAGAGGTAAAAGCTGCAGCTTGAACTCTCGCCCTGAACCTTCACCACTGCCGCCTCGATGTTGGCACCATGATCGAGAAATGCCTTAACCATCTCGCAGTTTCCTGTTAACGCTGCCGTCATCAAAACAGTTACTCCTTCGGGGCCCGGCTCTTCAATGTTGGCGGTGCCGTGACTACCGTGATATTTGCCGTGATCGCGGCTATATGTAGTGCTGTGAGTCCACCACTCGTCCTAGCGGTGAGTGAGGAGGGCCTTGACGGTCTCCGAGCCACCGTTATGTGCGGCGATCAACAACGAGGTCCTACCCTCATTGCTCACAGCATTTGGATCTGAAGAAGGATGTTGGCCAGCACAGGGGTCGCCTGCTCTGCCGCCAAAAACAATGGCGTCTAGCCATTCTCCCGTTTATTAGAAGGGCTAGCCCCGTGATGAAGGAGCAGGTTGACGACATCCACAGCGTCTTCCTGTACCGCAATGTGAAGAGGAGAATCACCGGCGGGAGTTCGGCTCTTCAGATCGGCTCCTCGTTCGATCTCTACTTTACAGTTGCGATAGCGTCTTGATCTTGCGCATTTAGTGAACGTCGGCGACAACTGGCTGCCTCGAGGATTGCGACATGTAGCGGCTCCCAACCGTCTCCATTTGATTGAGTAAGGTCGGCACCGTTGTCAAGCAAGAGGGCTACCGCCCTGAAATAAGCACGGCCTACTGCTGTTTCTAATGCAAAAGATCCGTCCGCGCTCACAGCATTGACATAAGCTCCGCTCCTTAGAAGAAGATCTGCAACCTCAACAGAGTTCTGCCCCGCGGCGTGGAGAAGCGGCTGCCGCCGATGGATATCCTCTGTTGATACACAGGCACCGTGATCGATCAACGTCTTGGCCACCCCCACAGCATTCACCAGTGCTGCCCGCGATAGTGGGGTGTAACCAAAAGAGTCCTTCAGCTCGGGGTCGACTCCATCTATAGAGAGGAAAAGCCGGACAATGCCCTCCTGGTTCTGCTCGCTGCAAGACTAAGTAAACGTTTGGAGTGGCATACAGCGCCAACGTCGATCTGTTGCAAGGAGCTAAGATATGATTGGTTGTAGCAGACCCGCAATAGGGGCTCCGCTTCAGCGTACTAAACGGCTGACCGCCACGGTTCCCTTTGAAGAAAAGCAAGGCTCTTTCAATCTCTCTACCGTATGCGCTTATTGGGCAAAATCGCGCACACCGTGATACGATCCCAGCCGCAATGCATGGCGAAGCGTCCCTTCGCTTCCTTATTCGGCTGCCCATTCCAGGGGGGAATCCTCCGTGGGCTGGCACAGGCCTAGACCCGAGGCTCATTTCAGCATGTTGAGTCCCGTGGATCGCCTTACGGCCATAGGGCGGAGAGCCATGACCATGACCTTTGCGGGCCTGTCCATTGGCCAACCGGAGCTCAGCTCCTCCTCGCTCCTTGGTTTCAGGGCTGATCCCCCCTTAATAGGACGCTCCTAAAGTCAGCCTCAGATTAGACTTAATTTGGACCGCTCCAGAAGAGCCTGCCTAGCGTACGGTCGCAGTTGATCCGAGTCTGGATAAGCGCTAGCATGGTGTCTGGTCTTGGTGTCTGAGACAGCTAACCAAGGCTGTTGCCAGTCCCGGCCAAGCTGTGTTGTATTCTGGGGAAGCTATCTGAAGCTTGAGAGTGAGGGCTTGAACGTTGTCGCAGCCCGATGGTATAAAGTGGCCTTGTTCTCCTCGTCCTGGGAGTCTGTCCTCACTCACTCGACTCTCATTCCAGTCTACTTCTTCCTCTCTACTTCTTCTTCATTCAAAGACTCTTCCACCTATCCCCCTAATACACACATCACATCCGTCAAGATGCAGTCCAAGATGCTCCTGGCTACCCTCCTGGCCATCGTCGCCTCAGCCGACAACTTCATGGCCCACCCCAACATGAAGCGCGATATCGAGGCTCGCGCCACGGCCACGGCCACCGGTATCCTCTCCGATGAGTGCCAGAGTGCCATACTCGACGTCTACAGCGACGTGCCAACCCCCCCCGCGGCCATCGTCTCCGACCTCCTCGAGAACCCCCAGACCGACCCGTGCAGCCTCCACACGCCCGCCAGCCTCAGCAAGGAGTACGCCAGCTACAGTTCTGAGGTCGTGTCCTGGTACGACGACAACAAGGACGCTCTCTCCTCCGCCCTGTCCGAGTGCCCGGCCCTCAGCTCGTACGCCACCGGCATCAACGTCTGTGAGACCGGCAGCGGCTCCGGCTCCGGCTCCGGCTCTGATGCCACTGCCACGGGCACCAGCGGCTCCGACAGCGCCTCGTCCACCTCCGAGAGCAACTCCGACACCACCGGTGCTGCCTCGCACCAGTCCGGCATGGCCATGGCCGCCGTGGCCGTTGCCGGCTTTGTCGTTGCTATCCTGTAAAGGCCTAGTTACCTGTACAAAAACGAAGCTGAGAATTATGTTTCACCGTTTGTGGCACCAGCCGTCGAGCCGACTCCTTCGGAGTGCCATCAGATCTGGGGGGATTGGCTCTGAGCGATTTGCCATTATTATAGCTCCTTTTTACAAACACCCTTATTAATTACCTCAGTCACTCAGACCCACTGGGCGCGCTTAACAGCGCGACGCCTTCCCTAAAGGGGTAATGGCTCCCAGAGGGCCTGAGCCCAAAACTTGAAATTTTTGTGGAATAATGCTTCGTCACCGTGACTACATCGACAAGACTGCGTAATATTGAGAACGTGACACGAAACCATCAACTCGTCTCTACGACGCCGCGATAAGTTCTTGATACGGACATCGACATGGAGCCGCCCACGTCACCTCTTTCCTCCCTCCCGGCGATGAGCAGCCCGCCAGCCTTCGTCGAAAGCTGGCTGTAATGCTTCCTGAATGACTCACCCCATTCCCACACCACATGTGCCTCATCTATGGCTACAAGTACAAGCTTGCTTCGAAAGGCTGGATCGTTGAGTACGGCTTTGAATCTTGCAGACAGTACAATCTCGGGACCAACGAGGACGTGAGTATAGTCGCCTCTCTTGATACCGTCAAGCAACGCCTTTGAGTTTGTGCTTGCATTGAGGATGCATGGCTTGCAGCCTGGAATGCGAGATATTGCGGCGGCTTACATGGAATGAAGCAGGTAAATGATATGAGCAGCTTCCTGTGGCAGATGGCATGTCACTGACCTGGTCTTCTTGCAGAAGCATCAACGGCATGATCATGATGCAGATCCCTCCAGTAAGTGCTGGCACAGCCTGGAAGACAACACTCTTGCCCCATCCAGTGGGTGCAATCAAAATCAAGTCATCCTCTTCGACTACAAGCCTGCGAATTGCCTGAACCTGTTCCACGCGCGGTCTGAAGCCCACTATGCACTCAATTTTGGACCTCAACTGCACGTCATCCATGTGTTTGGCAGCAGTTTCCAACATCCTGCGATCCACAAGATGTCCAGCACCATCAATATGTGAATGTCGACTCGAACAAGGCTGGAAGGAGGAATTAAACGCATGGGCTCGTTGTCGGCAGACTTCGCGTCTTTCTGCACAGTCAGCATTGATGTCAATTAAACCAACGCGGATGGGGGGTTGAGGTACCAACTGGTCGTAGTCACTTGCTGATGTCGAATCTGGGGTAGGGACAAACCTGAAATGATCTTGAGTGCTATTTCCTAGAAAATTCACCGACTTTACTAGGTTTGGACTGCAGGGCAAGTTGTTGGCTTGATCCACGATATACCAACTTGTGAAGAATTGATTACCCGGATTGACCGTGAGGCTGAGAACAAACTTCAGGATAGGCTAAGCATGATCGATTCTCAGTCCAGACTTCAGTCGGTAGCGAGATCACTCACCATGACTTCGACGGCTGTGACTTGAGAGCTTAAGCCTCGAAGGAAGAACGGGGGAGTTGCAGTCGAAGTTATCTGCTCTGGCCATGGGTTGATGGCCAGTCCACCCGGTGTTGCCACAATGCAAGCTCGCGAACAAGGGTGATTCGCTCCTCAGCGGACGGAACAGGTGCCTGAGGAAGCGCCTGCCTAACGTAGGGCATAAGTGTACCTTGAGGAGAACTTCTGCGAAGGCGAGAGTGGAAACGAGAAGGCACAAGATCTTGGCTGTGCGATCATGTCAGGATGGTGGCGCCATAAGAGGCGCAGGAATGCCGAAGGAAATCGTCGGACTGGGATTCACTGGCACGCGTGAATGCTGCCTGGAGAAGGACGCTTGATTGAAGTTGGCGAAGTGGAACGCAAAAGGCAGGACGGAGACACTGGGATAAGGGCTGAAACTAGGAAGCCAAGGCAATGGCATCAAATCATTGGCCCTTATACGACTGATCCTCTGATGGCTCCATCCTGCCGCCATGAAGAGCTGAAGAAATCAAGTACCATTCTGATCATCCCCCTCCCCCCTGCTGCACTGTCATCCTCGGGCCAGGGCGTTTCATCACTTGCTCACGCGACTCATGCATCATGGTCAACCTACCCTTGAGTGTGCCTTGCCTATGCGTGGCAAATAACCGGCGATGCTGAAGGAACGGATGAGGTGAACTTGCGTCTTGACGTCGATTAGAAGACTAGAAGATTCCACTGGCGTGGCAGGGCTTCGCGCCATGAGAGGGAGGACTCAGGGGCCACGCAAAGATGTTGGTTGATCGCGGTTCTTTCGTGCACCCCAGTTTCCTCGTCGAGAAGGCTATGCGAAGAGGCTGGTGATATTCCAGGCACCAGGCCGGCCGGGCGTGGAAAGGGGCTTGCATGGTCTTAGGAGTTCCTCTTGGTGACCAGCACCTCGGCTGCACATGGGACATTAGGCAGAAGAGGCTTAAAATCATGCAGTTCTAAATGTGAAGCTTCGCCAACAAAGGTCCGGTGACTCATTGAGAAGAGTCGAATCTCGTGATTCTTGGACGCACGTAGCCCGTAACCCACATGTCTTCGACCACCTTAGGCAGCGGCCTTTCACGCCTCCTCGGGGGCGAAGCTCTCGAGGAGGGTCGCCGGGATGAGGCCCCCAAAGTATCGGTACAGAGTCGCCAGCTGCTGGATGCCTCAAACCACAATCTCAGTGCTTTCCAAACACCCTCATTTCTGATCGCTGACCGGGCTTTGCGTCAGCAGTGGGCCTCAGCCCCAACCAACCGCTCTGGATGCCACCGAACGTGCGGTCCATGGCATCGAAACCTGTTTATGTCAAAGTTAGTGGGGTCGGAACTGCGTTTCCGGTCGAAAACTGATCGTGGCAAAACTGAAGTCATCCAATATGTCATTCCTATTGGCCACAGCTCCCGTCGATCCCGTCGATCTGGCCAGTCCGGCCCCAAACGCACTATCAACCTTTTATCGTCGTTCGTTGTGTACCCGACTGCCGTTTGAGTATCATCTGCGTCCTGCTCATCGACCTTAGCGGCTTTGGTGTTCTCCCTGTCTTCAACCTGCTCTGCTCGTTACGTCCTTCCTTGTTCTCCATACCCTCGCCACTGTCATCCTCGGCTATGCTTGTTGTTCGGCGTCAATCTGCTCTTCGGGATTTTCGTTTTGTTCGATTTCCTCTTCTAGTTCTTCCTCTGGGTGCATTTGGTCGGGCCGATGCTTATGTTTTGCTGTTGCTCTTGCCGTTGTCCTGCGGATTTCCCTCGACGATGGCGGGGCCATAATGATGCAAACGTCCAATCCCGTCGGTTTGAAATACAGCAAACAACTTGGCTTTAAATATCTTGTTGCCACTTCGCAAATGGCGGCACTCGATTCACCCAGGCACATTATTTTGCTCAACTCTGATCGAGATCTTGACCAACTTCACCTCTTGGCTCTTCCCATACTTGTGGTACACCCCCTTGATACCGCCTTTTCCCATCGCCTTCCATCCCTTTCCGTCCCATACACACCCATACAATCCAGAAGCACTGAAACGGCAAATATCAGTGCCGATCATTAGCCATTGGTCATGGGAAGCATGAAATAACGCCAACCACCTAACAGAAAGGGGAGGGGAGGGAAAAAGTAGACAATCAGTGGCCAAACAATGACGAGGCCAGTCGTTTGCTGAACATCACCCCGGACCAAGCTGCCCCGTTTATGAAGACCAATAGCCAGCCATTCACCACTAAAATTTCAAACTTGCAGCAAGAGCTGTCTTTCTTGTGAACAGACTGTCCTTTTCTGAGACCATGTCTTCCAGACAAGAAGGCACCTACTCCGTATCCAACCCCAATTCCCCGCCCACTCCAATCGACCTGCCAACCTACTCCCGCTGCATGTATCAACACATCAAGAGACAAATGGAGGCCGTGTCCCGTTCCTCGCATCTGCGCTCGCAACATCCAAACCACACTCCGGCGCCGATGCAAAACAGCACTTCGAGTCCGAACGAGGGAGGTTCAGGAAAACCCGCTGGAGGTCAGGAACTGCCGTGAACGATGCTTTCCGACTTACGGTGGCACTCTTGTTGGTTAAAGCCGCCAAAGGAGTCTCGCAGGAAACAGGTAGCCCCGATTTATGCCCTTCCAGAACCATCCTCGTTCTACTCCTGCCACCTTGGACGGTGAGCCTGCGCATTCCAAGCCATGATTCCTGCTGGTTGGATGTCGCCGTTCGACGAGCGTAAGAAACAGAACGAGCTACTCTAATCTTACTCGCGAAGAAGCATCAAGATACTGACGAATGACGCACAAGCGTACTTGGCTTGAGATCGGAAAGCCCAAACGCCTGGACCCCCCGAGGCCTCGACCTCCGATCTAAAATCCGGCGAAGGCAGCAGCCAGAATTGCTGCCACCACCAGCCCGTATCGCGACGCCCGAATATCAAGCAACGATACAGCCGCCGACGTTCCAGTGGCGCTCGTCTTTGTGAGGGAACGATCATTTGACTTTCATACTTTATGAATAACTAGTCCCACTTTATGAATATTGTGTAAATAGCTTAAGTCAGAGTTTTAAGAATCTCTTTCTCTCCTTGTAAACAATCATTTTATCCAAGTCGCATTCGACCTCGTTCGTGCCCTTGTCCCGTCACATTAGCCTCAATGGAGTGTTCGCACACTTCCTCGACCCCCTTGGCAAGAAGAAGATCCTCCTGTCTATACCGTCCATCAACGGGAGCCATACGGGCGAGGCTTTTGCAGACGGCGTTGGGGGGATCATCAAGGAGTTTGGCCTCGAGGAGCGCGTGGGCTACTTCGTCCTGGATAGCGCGGGCAATAACAACAAGTGGATGTAGCTAAAAACCGCCAAGCCCTTGACATCACCAAAAGGACCGTAATTTTTACGGATCTCGGTATTCATCGACGGCCAAGGCCTGCACGGGCATAAAAATAGGATAAATAGGCTCGTCTAATTGAGCTGAACAAAATGACACCAGCCTCGAGCCGTGCATCTGTCTCGTTGTTGATTTGCGAGCGTTTCTGGTCATCGCTTTTATTTTCAAGTGATGACCTTCTATGGGGTGGTTTACAAGCCCTAAAAAGGCCGCCAAGTTACGACCAAAACAGGCCAATTTTACTGCACTTTTAGGGGGTCTAGGCTCAACACTATAAGCAAAAAAGTCGTGATAGTCGGCTCAATTCAGGGGTAACTAGCAAAACAGTCGCAAAAAGACTGCCAAAAACACCACGTTTCACGGCTTTGCCAGCCATCTCCGGTCCAGATCCCCGTTCTTTATAGCCTTCCGCACCTTATCAAGAGACCAGTTGGCGCACAGCTCCTCAATTTGCATGACAACGAGTGAGTGTACGCCGACGTCGCGCTCGCCCCCCCGCTCTCGCGCCTTCTGCGCGATGAAGTCGATTATCGCCTTCCTGCTGCAGAAGACGGACTTCTGGTGTTTGGGGCGCCAAGCAGAGCCGTCGTCGGCCTCCAGGGACTCGATAGAAGGCATGCCCGCCCTCCCGTTCTTCCACACGGTCCACAGATCGCGAACGTTTCTGAGGTCTAAAGGAAACTCAAAGTGTGGTATTTGCGGCTCATCCGCCGCCGCCGCCGCCGCTCCGGCCGGCGGTGGCAGATGAGACGCAGGGGAGGCTAGGCCAACGGCTCCCTGCTTTTCCACAAGCGTAGGAGCGTCGGGGAGAGGAGCGGCGGCCCGCAACGAGGGAGCCGGCGTCGTCAAACGTGCCGGCGCGCCGCGGCGCCCTCGTTTCGGCATTTCCAACCGCTGTGAGACCGTGCTAAGCCCAGGGCTGATCGTGACAGTATAGCTGATTTTGGATAGCTCAAGTATCTGTCTCGACAGCTTGTTAAGCTCTATCGTAAGTTGATAGAACATCCTATCTACTGTTAAGTTCACAGCGAGCTGTTGGCTTTGTAAGGAACGCAGTTTCTCTGCAACGGCAGGGATGGCTCGATCGATGGTGGCCACATAACTCTCTTCCTCAGCCGTTCGGCAGGCGTCTTCAACTTGTAGCGCGAACGCTGCAAAATCACGACTTTTGAAGACTGGATCGCGGAAGACAGGATGCCGGGGATAGAGCTTCCGCAAGAAGACGGAATCCTATAACAACACTTCGCGCAGCCAGCCCAAAAGCTCGAGAAACGCGCCGGCAGCCTTGTTCGGTTCAACGGCTAAAGAAGCAGTATCGTGTGCTTCTTTCCACCTATCGAGATCGGGCCAGATGCGTCGTAAAAGATCGCGTGGCGGCTTGATCGTGTCGCGCGCGAGAAAGTAGGAACCTGACCAGTCAGGGTCAAAATCGGCTGAGGACCTCATAAACTCGAAGGGTAGTGATGTAAGGTAGCAACCCATCATCTGGTCACCGTTGTTCCATCTCCCGGCGCGCCGTATCTGTTTTGTATGGAGATCAGCATATAAACGCGGTACGGTAATGCGGACCGAAGAGCGCAGTTGAACGGCCGAGCGGAAGGGCTACTCCAGAGGTTTACGGGAAGCTCATAAAGCCTACCGGCAAAAAAAAATCAAAAAAAATCAACACCAAGGCTAAAAAGTCGTGATAGTTCGCAACTATCCGGCGCGCCACCTCATCCACTCGAGATGTAGAAGGCCGCCATACCATTCATAACAAGGCTAAACCGGCCGAAAATATAACGAATCGAAAGCTCTTAACACACCTGACCTTCAGGGACGCCTGCCATATCGGCGTTCTGTGCTGCTGCGACCCGGGGAGCGTGCGAAACTTTTGAGGTGGAGATTCCGCACCGGCTGTACAGCTTGCTCGTCCACGACCGCGCCGTTTGGGCTGAAAGCGTCGCCTTCGGATCCGTGGCGGAGCGACGTAGGACCTTGAGATCGTACCACTCCTCACTGCGTTCAAAGCTGGGAAACGGCTCCTTTTCCTCCACCTGCCAACGCCAAAAGAAATAAAACGCCAGCGCCCCGATAAGACAAGACCGCACGTCACGGTGCCGCAGGGCGGCCCCATACTCCATTCTCCCGTGTTGATTCGTCTTGCCCTGGTTCATGACAATCACTAAGGCGTATGTCGGGAACTCCCGGCTCTTCTGGCCCTCATTGGGAAGCTCAAGGCGAAAACAGTCAGGGAGCTCCATTGGCAACCGATTACTCTGCCTCAGGAGCATGTGGTTGCCCAGGAGGAAGTCGACCTGCGTCCGAAAAAGCGCAGAGACGTCGTCGTCGCTCTCCCAGACTGCAGACGTGTGATCGGGGATCTGCGCCGGCGTGTAGACGTCTTTTATCGTGCCCTCAAGGCGGTCGCGATACTCGGACCGCTTGCGGCTCCAGACGACGGCGAGAATGCTCTTCTTCAGCGCCTTGAGCGCGATTCCCTGCGGCCGAGGCGCCGGGTTCATATTCCTGCTCTTCTGTTCCTCATACAGCCTTTGTATGGCCGAGATATAGCCCCGGACCGTGTTGTACTGCAGCCGGAGCTCCTCCTCGTTAAACAAAGGCTCGTCGAGAGCAGGAGACTCTTCTTTTGTAGCCGCCTCGCCGGCAGGCGACGTGGCCACCACGATCGTATCTCCCGAAACGAAGAGTCAGCGACACGGCGTCAAGGGAAGGCCAGCCAGGGGGGGGGACCGGTACCTGAAGCAAGTCGCCGCCTTTTCACGGCGGCGACGTCTTCTACAACGCAGGCAGCAGCCGCCTTGCGCCTCCTTTGCTTTGTCACTCGAACTCCTTTCTTCGGGGCTCGAGTGACGACCTCCTCCTTCATAAAAAGGAGTAGTTTGCCCTCATCAACCAGGTCGCCAGGTAGCTGCTGGCCTGGCGGCCAGGAGAGCTTCTTGTTGACCCAGTCTTCAGGGATAGGCGGCCAGTTACTGGCGCACCAGTTCTACAGTGGCGTCAGTACGTAAACCAAGGGCAGGGAGCAAACAATCTGACCTTCCATTCGGCCTGTTTTGGCGCATAGTTCTTGACCGTGTTCTTGGGCGCCGTCCCTTCCAAGTCGAGCAAATAGAAGTCCATGGCGGCGCGCACGCGAGCATCTTCAATAGCGATAGAATCCATAGTAAATAGATGACAAGATACGAGGTCGGCTGGGCCCGGGAGGGTCGTCGTTGTGGCGCAATTGCAGTGCTGTTAAGGCGGACGACGGAGGTGGTGATCGACGCGATTTTGGTGGGATTATTTGCGGCCATTTTGGAAGGGCGGCGCATACAAAGGCAAGTCAGCTGACCTTCGGTTTTGTCACTTTTTTCTGGTGGCCCCGCGCCGTTTGTATGGGGTTTTTCGCGCAAAGGCGAAGGGCCTGTGGGAAGGCGCGACCTTCGATTCTGGGGCCAGTTTGGCGCCAAAATGGGCGGACCCACAGGGTCTTTGAGCGACCGAAAAACCGGTCCACGACACCCCTGCACCTGTTACACCAATTTTCCACAACCTCGCAATTCTCTACCCCTGCAAAATCAACCACAACACTCTAAATCGGCTCAAATCAATTGGGACTCTGTTCTTGAGACATTGCTACTTCTATTTGACATCCTCGCGCGTTATGGCCTATCTTGCCGCAGACGCCACATCGCCGTGCCTTCGTTTCTGGCCTCCGCTTCCGACCACCATTTCGACGGCTTTCCTCTTCTAACTACACATTTACCTCCTTCTGATCTTGCAAATCTTGCCCTTCAGCTAGAGTTAGACTTCCTCCGTCTCTCAAACGTTTCTTTTTCGCCCGTCGACGTCGACTAAGTATCTCATTCTCTTGTCGAAGGATCTGGTTTTCCGACCTCAGCAACGCGATCTGATGCATGATTCCTTGGGTCCCCTTTGCAAACTGGTCGACAGCATGCAGAATCGATGTCGGAGAGCTTCCTTGGTGTAGAGAGATTCGGTTCTTAATGAATTCAGATTGTGAGCTCGCCTCTGTCGGGTTGTGTGGCGTCTGGGAAACCCAAGGTGCCGGTAACTCGTCGACCCCTTCGACCGGTGTTGGCGTACGTAGCTTCACATCCAGCCTAGAAATCACACTTTCCGAGTTCAAAGGTACAAGGCCTGCTCCTCGAAAACCCCCTCGGATGTTTTTTTCTGTCATGGACTCTTGGAATGCGGCGAAAAATGCAGGAAAGAAATCCTCCTTGGTGATGTGCGTCGTACCAGCCCGCATCTTCTTCTCGATTTGTCGCCCGTATGCCTGCTTGAGCTGGCCAAAACACCCAACATCGAGAGGCTGAAGGATGTGGGATGAATGAGAAGGCATACAAAGTGTGACGATCTTGTTTTTCTTGCAGTAGAGCTCAAAGCCGACCGAGAGGTGACTTTCGTGGCCATCTAGGATAAGGAGGCGATATTCGCCAGTCGTGCGCGGCTTGGTGTGCTTATCGAAATGCTGAACCCATTCTAGTCCTCTCTAGTTCGTTGTCCAGCCATTTTCGGTCGTGGCGATGACCCAGTCTTGCGGTAGAGGGCTATCTTCGTACCATGTCGAGAGGTGATATTGACCCGCAACAATGATGAATGGCGGCAGCCACCATCCTTGGGAATTGATGCCCTGAACCACTGTAATCCATTCCCGGTTTCCAGGCTGAGCCAATTTCGCGTTAGAACGTCTTTCAGCGCTTGTGACGACCATGCCTGTCGAGATAATTCCCATCATAAAGCCAGTCTCGTCGAAGTTGTAGATATCCGACTCCACGATACCATATTTGGTGATAATATTCTGCACAAGCGTAAACCAGCTAAGAATGACCTCTGGATCTTCGCATTTGGCTCTTTGGTAGTCATATCTCCGAAAAGAACGCGTTTTTAGCTCTAGTTGTCGTTTGACAAAGTTGGAAGCCCAGCGCTTGCCGACGGGAGGCGCGTCGCGGTCGGCGAGCCGTTTATTGGCCATATCTTCCACGTCGCGAAGGCGGGGAGGAAACGATCGCAAATCCAGGTCGAGAACGTATTGAACAATTGTCTGTTCCTCCAGATCCGTTAATTTTCGAGGTTTGGGCGTGTAGTCGCGTCTTGCAGGGACGTGGTCGCGTCGACGACGCAAGGTAGTGTTTGAGACTCTATAGATCGTTGCAGCGCGATACACCTTCAATTGGGGGTCATTTTGAAGCGCCTGAAGGGCAAGAATAACATTAGCTTCGTAATTTGACTGTGACATGTTTTGTGGTTGAGGAATATGGGTTGAAGTAAGGAAAAGACAATTCGGGTGGGGAATTGACCGCATGCTTGTTTTGACCGCACGCTTATTGTTTGATCCGTCACGGTCAATTCGATCAAATGGATAGTGTTCAAAGCAGTGATGATGATGTTGATGATTGCTTGGGCCCCGTTGGGCCCCGGCCGGTCAGAGAGGGGTTTTCTGACACCCCCTCTGACTAAGGTCAGGATATCAGTCTATCAGAGGTTTCGTAGTACAGGGTCTCAATCCAACAATTCCCAAAAATATGATCTGGATCGGTTCTGGATATCCAGGAGGCAGCACGCCTTCACCTCTGGACGGGATTGGAGCGACCCTCAGATCCAGCTCCAATCCAATCCAATAATATCACTGTCTTTGATGCCCTAAAGGAGTTCTGTATTGAGAATCGGATGGGTCTCATTACGTTACGAAGTCAAAAGGATAAGGCGAAGACAAGAACGGTAAAATATGAGCTTGTCTGTGATAAGAGTCGGTACAATCCAAGGGAATCCACTGCCAAAATACGGAATACGACTACAACAAAGTTGGCCGCCAACTGCCCGTTCAAGATTATCGTTCAATCTCTCCAGACCAACAATTACGAATGGTCCATGAGAATTGTCAGTCCTCTTCATCGAGATCACGGCCGATCGAAAAGTCTTACCGAGCACTACCATTGGAGAAGGTTAACAGAGGAACAAATGAATCTTCTGGTAGATCTCTGTCTTGACAAGACGATTTCCTGTCGATCCGTTCATAAGCAACTCTGTCAAAAGTGGCCAAAGATTCCTATTCGCAGAACCGATATTTACAACTGGCGATGGAAAGTCAACCAGACCAAACGTCAGGGCTACGGCCCCGCCAACGACTTTGTACGGACGCTCTCTGAGTCGAAGAAAGTCTGGATATGGGGGCTAGACTGGATTGGGGACGAATTCCGCTTTCGAAATGCTGCTTGGGGATATCACAAAGGTGGCAAAATGTGGCAACAATTCTCGTCATGTCTCCAGATTGATGCTACATATAGTACCAACTGCTATAAAATGCCTTTGGTTACTGTTGTGGCCGTATCCTCAGAGAAGACATCTATGCCTATCTGTTATGGTCTACTCAATAACGAGCAAGTTGCTAGTTTTGAGTGGTTTCTCAAGCAGGTATCTAGATTCCAACGAGCAGGCATCATCAGTCCCCCAGAGGTCGTTATCACAGATAAGGACGATCAATTGCGTAATGCAATCCGGCAAATCTTTCCCAATACGCAACTTCAGCTGTGCGTCTTCCATATCAACAGCAACGTGGTCCTATACATCAAGAAGTGGTGGAAGAAAGCCACGACTCACTGGACTCTGATCTGGACGATGATCAAGACAATGCAGACGCAGCTGATGTCCAAGAGCTGGAGCGTGGGAATACCAAGGTCAAAGACATGAAGAATGCAAAGCTTGGTCCTCTTCCCAAACGAGTATTAAATACTCGTGCCGGTCTGTACCTCCTCCGGAGATATATGGTATATACCAGATCGGAAGAAGACTTCAATCAAGCTTGGAGGCAAATTCAACAGACCTTTCCACACCAGGAGCGAATTCTTAGATATCTCAAGGATACATACTTACCCTTGAAGAGAGAATGGGCTTGCTGCTATACTCGCTATTATCGAAACTTCGGATTGATTACTACACTAAAGACCTACCACCTATCCCTTCGGTCTGACCTCCCTGATGTTGAAGCAGCAACGGCTAGTCAGACAGACGATAAACGTCAGCTGTATAAAGACAAAATACAGCGGGCAAATACCACTATTCGGAACCAGTTCTCGGGAAGAGAATGGCTTGGCCAGTTGCCCTTAACTGTCACTCGTTGGGCATTAGACCAGCTGGACGAGATCCACAGGCTTATGGAATCAAGCGAGGTCTCCAAGAAGATGTTGCCACCTTGTACAGGCTCTACGAAAACTCCAGTCGGGTGCAAAAGTTCCGACAACGCCCGGATCACCCGAATTTCCTCAATAACACCACAATCTTTAAACAGCTCTCTTAGCATCAATTAAAGTCATAGAAAATTAAATCCTAACCGAAATTAAAGCCCAGAAGTTGGAGTTTACTAGAATTTATATCAATATTTGTATACCATCCATTTGCTTCTACAACTGCCTGTATTCGCGCAGGCATCGAATTTATCAGGTTTTCGAATACCTCATCATCAATCTCAGCCTACAGCTCCACCGCAGCATCAATTAAAAGATTCAAAGAGGCAGAGTTCTTTGAAAGGTCTCCAAGGTGCGGATATTTCGCGCAGATCCTCTCTTTTAGGATAGTGTCAAATATTAGGGTGAATCAAAGTTGTGTATTGTGTCCCCCTATATCTTGAGGTTTCAGAGCAAGCTTTATATACCCTGTCCCTTCTGTATAGAATCAGCTAGAAGCTGATTGCTAAGCCTTGTGGCAATAGGTGGCAATAGGTGGCAACTTTCGCCACTGACATATCTGACAGATAGCCCATAGATTTTCAATGGGATTTAGATCAGGTGAATAAGGCGGCCAAGTTGGCAGAAAAGCCCCTCTCTTTGCGCATAGCTACGCAGCCACCCTTGCACGAGACGAGCTTTATAAGTTGGTCCGTTATCGTGCTGAAATGTCATTCCTTCGTCAATGATTTCAGGAAGATGCTGCTAAAGGCATTCCAAGATAATCCGGCTTGAGACGCCTCCTCAATCAGCTCGAGGGTTACCATCTAAAGGGACTAAAGTTGTGGCCCTAATAAGGCTTAATGTACCAAAGAACATCTTAGAATGCCTTATCGGCTTCCTCTTGCCCTGTACGTTCTTTTTCTTAAGTCTCTCGCCCTAGGGGCAGTCAGAAAAGTAATCGTAAGACCGAGGGTCTAACTTATATATCTACAGAACACCCACTTCTGCCTTTCGCTATCACCACGAGCAATTGAGACTTCGTCAGAGAAAATCCAAGTATGCCAAAAGCTCTCATCTTCATCAATATACCGCTGCACAAATGCCAGGCGATTTTGGGTTACAGTCGGGCTCAGAAATGGCCGCCAAAGTGCACGGTAGTGTTGGACGCCTTCTTTCCGCAGCCACCGCATTAAAGTTGATCTGTGGCAACGCAGACCGGCCTATTCAAGGATTTCTATATATATGCTGAAAGGCTCTTTCTCAATGATTCGAAAGATATAATTTTTATCGCGGGTTGATATAATAGTCGGACGCCCAGAGCGCGGATTGCTCTTTGCACTTTTTTGCTGTTTGTAGCGCCGGACAACGCCAAAGATTGCATGTTTGGATATGCCTTCCTCTGCAGCAATTTGAGTGGCTGGAATACCAGAATTATATTTATATACAATCTTCGTCCTCCGATGAAGACTGTGATGTGATTTGGCCCTGACCCGAGGCATGATGGTTGCGTTATGATTGAGTGAAGTTGATGAGGCCTAATGTGATGTCTGCGATCGCGATCGCAAAGGCGGGGAAAATCGGATAATTACGGAGGCCTATAGGGCACACTGTTGCAAAACTCCCTGTCAGCTGTCTTTAGTGCCCATCCCCCACTATTAGGCCAGAAATGACCCCACACCTTACTAATCCAGATACTTCAGCATAAGTAGTAAGCAGGTACTGCGGACCAGCTGCGGGCCCGCGCGATTCGTATCCGTCCAACCTGCTGTTTGAATGCTACGAAGTGGCAACGTGCTCCAGTGATGTTGTAGAACCTCGATCTACACAATACGGTCCAAGCTATTTAGTTCTTTCCAAGCAATCACTAGCGAACTATAAGGCATTGTAATCAACCTGATTTTCATTTGCTATGGTTGTAAGTCGAAATGGCCGCTGTGCCGGATGTAAACTCCCGGTACTTATCCAGCCTTCAAAGTGGCCTCAACCTCCAAATTTGACGGCGCTGTGGACGTGTATATGCCAGCGTCCCTTTCACAATAGCCTCAAATTTTCATTCAGAGACTCAAATTGCGATCCCCATTTGAGCTGGTATTTTTTTTGCTCAAGGATTCTTCACACCAGGTGTCAACCGCCTATGTATGAGCACACAGCTTGGTAAGCCAGCAGCGGCTCAGCGCAGTGTTCCCGAGTCGGGTCAGCAGAGGACTAGCGTGGCGATCTCACGCTCAAGAGAGTCTAGTGATCACCATTCATCGTAGCAAAGGGCAACATTGTTATGTTTTGTAAACAATAAAATCTCGTTCCCAATGTCAACTTGTTTCATTCTTTGCTTCTCTTGGCCCAAGGTCTCTCCTTAAACAGAATGGAACCCCTAGACATTCCCCCTGAGTATGTCTACTGCGTCAAAGCCGGGAAGAAACATCATGATCTCTTTACCACGATATACGCTGGCGAAAACTATTGTGGCCGTTGCGGTTTAGCCAACCCCTTTCAATCCCAAGGTCGGGCCAGGTCCAGAACTCCAGCCCTTCCGGGCCCCTATGATGAGGTGGTTGAGGTCGAAGACTCTCCGCCACAGCCAGCCAGTCCAGCAAGTCAGCTTATGCGTGACAGACCAAAACCAGTATCGTCTTCCGGTATTGGGTACGCGCAACTACTGCCCAACACGGTGCCTGTCTCCAATGGAGTGACTGCGAATACACGGGCACGCCTATATCCCTCTAAGCCGGCAAGCGATACTCCCTATCCGCAATTCATGGCGGTCGCATCGGCGGCCAGTCAGGCCATTCAAAACACCAAAGGCAGCACCAGAAAGCCTAAGCGGCAGCGCACTGGCTACCAATGGGTTCACATCAGTCTCCTGCTCGTGAGCTTGGAGACCAGGTACTTCAATGGCCTTGCGATAGAGGTCCCAGAGACGGTGCTGCCTCTAAAGGATACAGTGATCAAGTTTAGCGCGGCCGACCTCCTTACCTGGCCTTCATTCACTCGGGTCTTATTTGAGCACCTGCGTCCACTCCCAAGCACCATCGATCCAACCAACAAAGAGCTTTGGAACCTTTCTTACGCTTCGTCCTTTTCTGGCAAGAAAATCGTTACCGTTCCCAACACCGATAAGTACACGACGCCGTCAAGCATGCTCGCTTCTGGACACTTTTCGAACAACCAATCTGGGCAGGTAAAGGTGCTCGTTGTCCTGACATCGACCGATGTCGTTGACAAGCAGGAGCCAATCACCCCGCTGAGGTCAGACGAGTACTTAACGCCTGTCAGGAAAGACAAAAAAAGGAAGGTCAAACAGGAGGACTCAAGCCCAGAGCTGAAGAAGCGTATCAAGCAAGAGAGGCAGATCAAGAAAGAGAAGGGTGTAAAGAATGGGAGACAAGTCAAGCAGGAAAACGCAGTTCCAGCTTCCTCCTACTCGAACCCGGCGGTTGATGAGGGCAGCACAATCGTCGACAACATTGTTGTGCAGGTGGATGCAGCAGATCTGAGCGATCTGGAGGATCCCGTTGACGATCTAGTTTTCGACAGCGTCTCCGACGTGGAAGGGGATGAGCGTGAGGCAGACCAAGGCCCCGAGATCGAACGTGGGAATGACGCAGGTTTTTTAACAGAGTTCGTAAGAATCCCGGCCAAATTTTCACCCAGAGAAATACTGACCTCAGAAGATAAACCTGCAGTCGGCAGTCACACCAGAATCTATCGAACAAGCTCCAACACAACAATTTGAGGATAATGCCGTCGAAGGAATCCCCCCGGCCCACTCAACACGTTTTAGGGGCACGAAGATCCCCATGACCTTTGCCTCTCGACCTAGAAAGAGGAGAGATTGACTATTCAAGCTACCCATCAGAGGTGCCAGCGTCCTCCTCGTCATCACTTATTCCCTCAATGTCATTTCCATTTTCGTCTTCAACGCCAAGTTCAACAAGCGGCTGTTCTGCTGGTTCCAGATCTGCAAGCTCCTCTTGATGGGCTTGATTTGCTCGTGCAAGTAGTGCTTCCTATACATAGTTAACTGGATACTTTAATGCGCAGATAGACATAGCATCTTACATATTCGGCAACTCCCCCGGTCGGTGCTCTACGGTAGGCTAGCGTAGGACGTTGTCCACTCTCTATGTGCCGAATGATCCTGTCGCGAAGGGCAAGGTAGAAGCGCTTCAATGGGCGCAACTTGTCAGGCTCCTGGTGATCGCCGAGGACTACATTATGGTAATCCATTTCGTTAAGAACGTCGCGGCACCATTCCTTTGTCTCTGGCTCAAGACATGTGCTGATGTCGATGCCAGCCAGTGGCTGTGCCAGCTCGCCTAGAACTGTACGGTCGATGGGGATTCCCCAATTGCAAGCCTTGCTTGGGTCAGGGTAATGGTAATTCATCCAAGGTTGGCCCTGCACAACATGAGACCGGTTCTTCTGAAGGCGAATTTTGTGTAGATTCCACGCCTCTACGAAATCGAAGAGCTCTTGACGCAGCACATCTTCGAAGACAGCGTAGATAGCAATCTGGTCCTCGAGCATATCGCCGTCAAAGTCCCCATCTCTGGCAAGCTCCCCAAAGTAGTCCACCCACTGCCGTGAAGAGACGTGAAGCATGCTCTCCCACCACTTCTCGATCTTGACGTTCTTCGTACTCGGTGCCGCCTTGTAGGAATCCTTCATCCGCTTGCCCTGCTGGAAGACTTGGCCATTCCATTCCACGCGCCCACCAGCAGCTAAGGCAAAGTTCCAATGGGCTGCTGCGACCAGTGGCGTTTCGCTACCCCGGTCTGCCTGCAAGTACCATGGGCGCAAGCCATAAGCGTCGCATGCAGCCAAATACTGCTTCAACACACTCAAGGCGGTGCTGGCTGAGTGGCCAAGGTAGAATCAGACAATATTGCGGGAGTATGCATCAATCGCGGCGTATATCTCGAAACCGTATGCCTTCAGCTTGTCATGGCCGTCAATGCACCACTGGTAGTTCGGCCCCGGGACGAGGAACTGCCCTTTCTTCCTTCGCATCATCCTTCGGCGCATCTCGACATCGTTTGGGAACATGACTTTGTACATTTCAAACAGGGGATCCCTGGGTACCCAAAGCTGCTGTTGTTGGCGTAGATATGACTGGAGAAACCTTCGACCGTATCCTGCAATGGCATTAGATCGTTGAGCCATCTCGACAATAACTTGCTCTGTCTTCTCCAACAAAGCAAGGCGTTCCTCGTCGCTGTTTATGCGACGTAGCCAGCGACGGTCCCGGTGGAGTCTGATGCGTTTCAAACCTCTTTTAGTGATAGGCCAGCCTTGCCTCTGAAGAACACTCAAGGTCTGCTTCTCGGTAAGGCCAACACGGAAGATAAGTTCGTGAATAGCTTCCATGAGCTCTGGAGTCTCAATAGTGCGTGATTGTTGACGCGGAAGTCCCCAGCTGGCCACCCGCCGCGAGATTGTGCTAAGGTTGACAGCGACATTGTAATGTTTCCGCAGCTTATATCTGATCTGGCTTCGCGAGACGCCATTGAGGTACAGCAAGCTGACATAGTCGCGATATTGATCGATTGGGTTGGGTGGCCGAGCCATGACAATAGGTAGGGATGAGAACCAAGGCAAGGACGAGGTCGTGGTGTTTAATGCAAGGGGATTTGTGGCTGGAACCCCTATTTGAGCAACGCGATCGGCGCGGACCGTCGCGCTTTTGCTGCTGCCTCGCTGCGGACTAGATCAACTAGTGGGATGGCGGACACCACTCATTAGGAATAGCTTGGACGCGGATCAATTCAAGAACGCCTCAAGTGGCCTATTGATAAATGAGTTTTCCGCTCTGTTCTCATTATCGTCACCAAGGAAACGAATTGGGCTCTTCTAACTGTCACCAAGGTGCTTTTAATCAGAAGCGTAGTGCAACATAACTGTGCGCCGTCGACTTACATTAGTCATGGCAAACGTAGACGCTGTACGCGCGTCTGGTGGACCGCAGTCCAACAGCGACAAAATTGTCAACAATAAGGGAAGAGTCCAGTCCAGCACCCGCAAATCCGCGAGCAAGATCACCGTACGGTCCACCCGGCTACTCTGCACATGGTATCGTTACTGATTACATTTGTTTGGGTAGAAGAAGAGGGCACAAAAGAAGAAGGCACCTCCGATCGGCTCGGCGCGTGACTTCCCCTGCCGCCCCTGTGTTACCCGCGCTACCAAGAACCCTGGGCATGAGTGTGCCTCTCAGGATAGTAAGTGGCTATTCTGTCGTAGAAGCTTTTCCAGGGTAACTTATACGGACAGATACTGGTGCTGCCTGCTGGGACTGCGCAAAGAACGGTCACACGTGTCGGCCAGTGAGTAAACAATACCGACTCTCTACAAATCAGATGCTAATCAGTTGCTATCAAAGGTCCCCGCTGGTGCCGTCTCTGCTGTGCGTGCCTTCTGGGAATTGAACCGGCTGATCGACGATGTAAATAAGGATCCCGACGATGCCTGGCACTCTGCAGCACAGCGCGCAGCACAGCAACTACGCGCTTGCGGTGCTGCTGACCGGTGTCCTGCTGCCGCTCTAGCTCATTCTCCCGCCTTGGCTCGCCTTGGTGAATCAGCCGAGCCGACACTCGAGGAGCGGAAGGTTGCGGCGCTGGAGGCCATCGCTGAGGCTGCTCGTCTCTGGACTGTAAGTTTACTGAGTCGGTATTTAGCAGCTCAATAAGCCGAACGAGGAAGGTACAGAAGTGGGAGAGGAATCGGATAAGGAATACTAGGCGTTGATATCATCCAACAAAATAGAGCTGTTAAGGGGTTTATTTGAAGTGGAATGTTTTGGTCGAACATTAGTGAGACTTCTAAGCGCTGATCCGCAGCGGCCACGCTGTAGTTCGTTCTGTTGACCGTTTGGGCATGAATTCAACAGAATTGAGTACGGAAGTACATGGCTCAATGTACTGTGGGGCAAAAGCCTTGATCTTGTGGACCCCATTTTGCGTGTTCAGGCGTGCTTTTGGGGTTTTGCAACAGTGACCTCTATAGGCTGCCATAAAGGGGTGGGCACTTGAGCTCGGCACAGTGTTCCCGTTAACTCTTTTGGACGAGCCATTCAAAACCTGGCCGCGGCATTGATTAGGGAAATTTAGTCATTTTGCGGGATAAGTAATCACAGCGAAGATGAATCAATCAAGCACAGTATCCTCAGCCTCGCTACATTCGGTACAGTGTGGCTAACAGACCGACCGACCCAGACCGGCCCCTTCGGTCTGTCGGTCTGGGTTTGTCGAGGCTCCCGGTCTGTCGGTCTGCGTCTGTCTGGGTTAGCAACCTGGTCGGTCTAGGTCTGAGTAGCTGATGCCCTCATTGGCTACCCTTGCCACGCCCCACTTAATTTGGCACTGCGAACTCACTCCCGCAAAAAGAGTGGGGGTGGTGCAGGTGCGTTAAGGCTGAGTCGGCCAATGGGAGCCCTGGAAACCCCTAACCCAGACTGACTCAGACCACCCAATCCGACCGGCAGCTCCGGTCGGTCGGTCTGATGACAATTGCCGGTCGGTCGGTCTGTGTCACATATCAGCCCTGCCCCACTACAGCAGCTGCCTACCAGGCAGCTGCTACTGCCTAAACAGGCAATGTTTTCATTTGTGTATAAAGAGCTGCACGACTCAGTGCATCTTGTCATTGAGTTCTGGCTCCTTAGATAATTCTCATCAATTCACTGGTGCCATCAATGATCCCTGTGGAGCCAATTGTCTGACAGTCTGCGGTCTGAAGATGGTCTGTCAGACGGTCTGTCAGACGGTCGGTCTGTTAGCCACACTGATTCGGTATGTAGAGAGTTCCCGCGGCTGCCGGAGCGTGACCGCTTAATCCGCGTTCTGGTTCGGGAGGTTCGACGGCAAGATGGAATAGATGGCGAGCCAGTCAACCCAAGCCAAATTGATGGCCAGGATCGTTCAATATACGCCGAAGTGGTAAAGACGGGAGGGAACACACGTTGGAGAAGAAAGCGGACCACTCCGCTCTATTATCTTGCCACAACGAAGGTAGGTCCCCTAGCCCGCCTCCTTTGCTGTGGTCAAGCTATAGCAATATGTTAGTCAGTCCTCGCCTCATTCGCGACATCTTTCTCCCAGCCATAATGCTGGCTTGCCACGGTTGGCCAGAGCCCGGCTCTACCCTTCCTCCCGGCTCTTCGTCGCAAGCGTCTCTCACATCGCCGAGAGGCGCGGCTCACAGACCCTTTCGGCTAGGACACCGCGCTCTTGAACTCAAACCGGCCGCCATATCCGTAATCTTCTTCCCCACTAGCCGCCCTCCATGCGCAAACATGTCTAGATGCTCACCATCCCCCCGTGTTCCACGAGCCCATCGGATGGTTCATCTCAAACCAGGTTTCGCGAGGTGATGGTGAACGCCGGAGCTGTTGTTCTTCCTCTTGTCGACGTCTGTCTCTTTCCAGGTCAGAGCGGATACCCACAAACTTGAACATTTGATGTGCGGGTGCGGCCTGAGCTTTTTCCGGGCAGACCAGCTTTCGACTGGCCGTCATTGTCAAATAATCATCACTGATGAACTGGAAGAGGAGCTCGTGATCTTCATCCAAACTCTTCAAAGGATACGAGGCTTGGCTTGCTTGTGTTGGAGGACAGAATGGGGCAAAATCGCAGCCGCAGTTGGCATTGAAGTATAAATGCCCCTGAATTTCGGTGTGGTTATCGGATGGGTTTGTGTCTTCGGAACGGGGATCTTCTTCGTGTAGAGTGTAGAATTCGACATATTTTGTAGGATATAATTCGGGAAATTCGGGATTGTAGCAATGATCCACATGGTCGGCGGAGAATAGATGGAACGTCTTGCCAGCGATAGGGTCAAGAGGGCGACAACCTCTGAACTCAGCTTGTCGCAGAAACCCATAAGCTGCTTGTACCTCTTCCTCCCTATTGCTCTCGAGCTCTCGTCGACGTTGTTTCTCTGTTCGTTCGCGCTCTTTCGTATCCCGTAGTTCCCGCTTCCTCTCTTCGCGTTCGTCCCTCAGTTCGTAGTAGAAACCTGCATCAGATCCGTTATATGACCTCTCAGACAAGGTATCTGCTCCGTCGGGATGTAGCTGACACTCGCATTCTGAGTCGTCGTCGTCGCATTCGCAATTGGCGTTGATCATATTACTGCCCCGCTCACTGTTTTCATCCGCTTCAAGGTCTGAGAGATCTTCATCGAAGTCTTCCGGATATACGACTCGGTCCTCTTTGATGGTGAGGACGACTAAGCGGTAGTACCATGCAGGGAGCTCCCGTCTTGGGCAGACGGAACGCTGATCGGGCGACTGAGTCCGCTGCCGCTTCATGCCTGGAGTAGGACACAATGTTGATCAGAGGTTTGCACCAGGAAATCAGAACAGTCGGGAATTTCGAGGAATCAAGGAGCTGTCTGGTTAGTGCCATTTGGGTATCCCTCTACGGGTCTGTGCAATTGTTGGCGCGAGGGGCGAGGACCACAGGCACAGATCTCGCCCACAGTGGTACCAGTAAAGCTTTTTGCACAGGCGAAGGCGCGGAAATACAGTTCTGCCGCTCCCGAAGTTTGGGTCAAGAAGGTCGCTGGGGTACGGAAGGCTATATCCAGGACTGGGTCAAAACCCATTTTCCATCGATTTTAGTCAATACAGGGACCCTACCCCATACCCCATGTCGCCCACCCCACCTCGGTATATGGATTAATTCATATCGAAATATACCATACTACGTATTGAAAATACAAAATGATGTGCGCGAACGGCCCGGGCATGGACGGCCACGTTTGCCCCCGTTTGCTCCCGGACAGCATCGTCCGCGCACATTTATGTTTCCATCGCAATACACTAAATCTATTATCCTTTCGTTATGCCTCCAATACTCGTGTACTGCCCAGCACGGGTCCGTACTCAACATGCCACGATCTTACGGGATAACCCTTCTTGGGTCTCCTGTCCGCATTGTGGTAGCCCCCTAGCCGATAAGCCCTCCGACGATGCCTCTGACGATGACCTTGAAGAGGTAGACTTCCAGAGCCTACCCGATCGGACCCGAAAGGCCTTTTCAGCGACTGAACGCCCCCAGCCAGTACTGTACGCCTCAAACGCCGAGTCGCAAGCGGCACTTACTCATCGAGCCGGCGCAACCAATTTCTCATCTGCTCTTCGAGAGGCGGATAAAGCCCGTCAGGCCAGTATTCGGAACGATAAAACTAAGGCCGAACGGAGCAGTACGGAGCTTATACAGCCCCGTAAGATCGGAATATCGTTGTACTTGTACGCTGGGAATTACTGTACGGCCGAGTCTGGTGGTATCGAGACCCTTGAGTGGTTTGATGTCATGGCCGTACATAGGTTTCCGATGGCCGTACAGTTCAATACGGCCCTGGAAGCAGATACACACCAGCAGTTAATGTCCGCCCTTATCAAACGGTTCTTTTCTAACTCAGGGGAATGGGCAAAACTAGCTGAACGGGAGTGGACGGCTATTCCTATCGATGGGAAGGCAGCAAGCCTAAACTTGAACGTTCGGTTCTGTGAGGCAGCGTACGAGTCCACTCAGCTCTGGACATTCCTGCTGCAGACGGGACTTCTGCCTCGGTCGGAAATCCGCCTACACCTACGTACCGGCGTCTCTGCCAACCAACCAGAACAGGACAGAAAGGTCAGTACGAAGGGTAAAAGGACCGTACTGGCCCATCCACAAGGACGCAAGCGCGATACGCCCGAGTCACGTACCAGTATTACAGTCAAGACCGAGAAACGCTCCACTTCGACAGCTAAACGAATCAAGACGGAACCGAGCGGGCCAGTACGGAAGAAGGATAAAAAGGCGTCTGGTAAGGCCGAGGCTAGCGAGTCTGCCCAGCAGGAGCTAGCTAAAGCAGAGGTGGACATACCCGTTCAGGAGATAATAGTTGCGGATGAGCCTGTTCGGTATGGATCTGAAGGAGGTAACGAGGATTGCAAAGACCCCTTTGAGGATAGCCTCTTGCAGTCCGACCCCTTCGTGGTATTTAAAGGTACACGTTCGTACGCGAAGGCTTCTGAACGGGCATCTTTAGAGTAAAAGTTCCTACTCTATAGCCAGCCCCGTTTCTGAATTTACATCCCATTCGTTCTCGGAACCGTCCGTTCTCCCGCGTACATGCCCGTCCAGATCAAATCCTCGCATCCTTAATGTATCCTCTAAGTGTTGGATACCTCCGGTTGGCGGCTCCTGGAGCTGTAATTGAGGGTCGACTCCGGATTTGTGGTGGTCTTCAAGTTTTCCCCGTAGGTAAACGTATGAGCGATAAAATGGGATCTTGATACCGTTTACACGGCGCTGTTCGCTCCCTTCCCTGGCTGAACAGCTAAGTACGGACTTGCAAAGCCCTAATACCTCGGTAGAGAGATACGACGATAGATCGAATGATCTGTGACCAAGAAGCTCCTCCATCTCCTCTAGTACGGCCGGGATGATTGGTTCCCTATAATCCTGCGTACGGGACTGTTCAGGGTGGTGATAGAGGACGTATGGGACCCCAGGAATAACGTGAGGTCGGTTGGATTGTTTGCGGATGTAATGATTATTCCATACCCGTACGAAGCCGCGCAGGTCCGTATCTAAAGGTTCCATATATATATAGAGTAGGGCAATCTGGTCGTAGATTTTGCTTGGTTCGAAAAGCCCGATTGTATGTAGGGTGCCAAAGACAGTCTACACATATTAGTACGGGGGCGTTTAGGGACGCCCGGAGGCGCTTAAGAGTGTCCTTACCCGCCAAAACTGCGAACGGCCTTTACAAAGACGATTCCACCAGCTCTCGATCTTAACATTATGGATGCTCTTGCCGTATACAAAACAGTCCTGAAACTGAATTGGTACGGCCTCGCCCGTAAGTGGTTGTACCCGTTCGCGCCCAGTCTGACTCGAGTGGTACCAATGGAGGCCAGCAACAACCGGAGTTTCTTTCCCACGATCAGCTCGTATAATCCGAGGCGTAAAGCCAAGTTCGCGAACGACCGCGAGGTATTGGAGCCCAACGCCGATGGACGTATGCGTACTAAAGCCGACAAAAAACCAAGGGATATATCTCGAGTAGGCGTCGATCCCAGCGTAGATCTCAAAGCCGTACGGCCTTAATTTATCGTACGCATCGATAGACCAGATGAAATTTGGCCCAGGGCAGGTCCAGCCCGTACGGCGCCGTCTAAACTCGTCCCGCCGGTCCCGGAAGCTCCGTTCGTGGACCTCTTTGTAGGCAGAGTAGAGGACATCTCGGCTTATAGACAATCCTTGTTGGCGCAGCTCTGTTCGGAGGTATTCCCGCCCGTACCCTGCCAAACGGCTCGTTGGGTCGACTGCTTGGGCGATATGAGTAATGGCTTGTTCTCGTAAGGTAATATTTTCCTCTCGAGTATGCCGCTTGCGAAGGTCCATCTCTTGACGTAGCCGTACGAAGCCGGTTAGGGTAATAGAAAACCCCTCGGAATGTAGTACCTGGAGTAAGCGCTCGTCCGTAAGGTAGTGTTCGAAGAAGTGGAAGCGTAAACGGTCCCGGAGGGCATCGGTCACATCCGTACGGCCCTCGCGTTGGAAGCCCCAAAGTCGAAGGAAGCGCTTTAGGGTAGATACGGAAACAGAGACGTCTAGGTCCGTCCGGAGCCATTCGCACAAGGCCTTATCCGTCCAGCGTAACTGCCATTTCTCGTAGATTTGATGTTGGTAAGGCTCAAGATTGATCCTAGCTCGGGGCATATTATCGTTGCGTTCGGGGGCGTTAGCATGCGTTCGGGGGTGTTACGAGGCGTTCGGGAGCGTTCGGGGGTGTAAAAGATATTTCGATGGATATACAGTCGGATGTTAAGACATGTACGAGGAAGAGAAAAGAAGACAGCGCAAGGTCCATTTCTGACCCGTACGGGGGAGAGCCCGCCCGCCGGACTATCTCAAATACCGAAAGACCAAAACGGTTATGAACAGGAGCTCACCCTCCCGAACAGGCCCGTTCGTCATCCCCCCCACCCAAAAAAAAACCCCGAAAATCTCTGTCTGAAAAGCAAATGGCGCCGTACGGTGCTCACCCATCCGAACGCACCCGTACAGACAAGAACGGGAAGCCAAAAAAACCTTGCCGAAAACGTGATACCGACCGCCCTGTGCGAAGCCAAACGGGGCCGTTCGCGGGTATAGTATCCTGAACGCCAACGGAAATGACCTACTCGGAACCAGAATCTAGAAAAAAGTTAGATATCGTCCGGGAATGTACAGACCTGTGCGCGCCCGTACGGGGATGAGCGGGGATATACATACCAGACTCCTCAGACTCGTCGGCGACCTGGCTGAGGACGTCCGCGAGCGTACGGAGGTGCCTACGGGGGACGGAACGGATGGCGTCAAGAATGTCTTCGTCGTCGTCTAGGGCCGTACGCTTGCGGCTGCGACCGCCCGAGGCCTTACGGCTACGCTTCTTGCCCCTAGGCTTGGCATCTCCGTCCTTGACTAGAAAAGACATGAGAACGGGAGCGAACGGGAGAAAGCGGGGGAAAACGGGGGCAAACGGGGGCGTACGTACCATAGAGACTGCACCGCTTAGCGGCGGAGTTGTAGCGACAGTTCGCGCAGGAGCCGCTGATCTGAACGCAGCTTTCGAACGGTCCTAAACCCTTCCGGCAGGAAGCGCACGCATCCGTTCCGGACCGTAAGTTGCCGTACAGATGGTGGAAGGCCGCATCAGAATTAGCACCCCGCTTCAGATTGAGCGAACTGGAGATTTCGGCTCCGTCCACGCCCGGACGGGTACGGACGCCCATCTCACGCTTGATCTAAATGTGGACGTCAGCGTACAGGTCTAGACGAAGCCGTACGGCTACGAGCGGGAGCAAACAACAAACCCTGAAGTAGTTCTGGGCAAGGGCACGAACGGCGGCGGACACGTTCTTAGAGATATCTATCGAACGGGTCAGAACGGGTGTAAACGGATAGAAACGGGCGTGAGCGGGAAAGTACGCTTGAGGACCCAAGCGGTCAAATGCTCGCCAACGGTCTCGTTCGGCTGCGGATCCTCAAGCTCTACGTTCGGGAGCCGATGGCCGCGAACGCGAGTGTCCGGGGGCGTCCAGCTAGGATGGTTGGGGGGAACCCAGGGCTCGAAGTCGTCCGCCTCCGAGAGGGCGTGTTCGCTAACGTCCGAGAGCGAATCGCTTCCGTCCGGGCCAGGAAGGGGGTTACCGGAACTGGGGCCGTTCGGGGCCGGAGCGGGACCGGACGCTCCCTTTCCGGAGCGAGTTCCCCGAGGCATATCGTTCAGGAGTATTCGGGAGCGTTCGGGCGCGTTCGGGAGTTGGGGCGTACGGAATTGTACGAAAGTGGCTATCGACAAACCGGGGCTATACGCAAATGTTAGTATGTGTACGGAGCCGAACGAATGTGTGAAAAATAAAGAAAAAAATATGGGGAAGTTAAGGTGGGGGCCGGAAGGCCCCGTACGGGACCGTACGAGATCCGAATTTCTCAGGGAAGGTGGGGAAAAAAGGTTTTGGGGCAACTGCGGAAACTGCTGAAAAACGCCGGTAAGGCAAGAACCAGAACAAAGGCAGGGCAGGCGCCCAGGCACGTGACTGCCAGGCAGGGGAGCAAGCCAGCCGACCGGTTGCAATTGAGCGCCTGCACGGAAGCGATCGTGAGAACCCATTTCTGGACGGTTCGGAACGCGAAAAAGACGCTGCGTATTGACCTGATCGCTCCCGATCGGCCGGCGTATGTAACAAGGCGGTATTGTGATGGCGCGGGCTGGAAAACTGGGATATGAGAAAAGACCCATAAATCTTAGAGTTTCCAGCGATTTTATTGGCTACTACCAAATTGGGACTAGCGGATTGCATCTATCCAGTGGTGGTCCGAGCGCACGGCTGCCGTGGATCTATCCAAAAATGGGTTTTGACCCAGTCCTAGATATAGCCTTCCGTAGACTGGGGTCCCCCAGGGCTGGCATCTTTCTTCTGATCGTCCACACACTCGGATTCATCGCTGGTTCCCGGATCTGCGTCGTCCGCTTCGCTGGCCGCTCTGCCGCCTCTAGAAATGCATTTTCAACGACCGAAGCGTATCTTGGACCCATCTATTCGGCGTCATTCCACGCGTCTAAGGTACACTGGCGTTTTCGTGGTAAACTGGGCCGTTGGATGATCCTCTTCTGCGGTGGGGCGGAAGTCAAATCCTCCCGGACAATACGGGTCCGATTTGGTTGCGCCGGCGGCACTGGATGAAGTGTTCTCCGCGGCAAGTCGAATTATTCAGGCTCCGTCGTCCCCGTTGCGGAGCCGTGCCAACGTGCATTGCAGCCTTGATCAGGGCTGCAGCCCATCACTGCCGCCTGCGAATTCAGACCTCACTACATATGGACGGGATTGTGGACAACTGGCCATGGCCAAATTGTCCGCGTGCCGACTTGTTACGGGGCGTCCCTCGCGCCGCTGGATCGTCCTGTTACTGAGGAGCAGATGTGGCGGTGGATGTAGTCCAGAAGTGGGCAGGGCAGCGGGGTACCATTGGGAGCCACCCTTGTGTCCTTCTGTCAGACAATTGGGTCCACTGGGTCCACCTTTGGCATCAGTCAATTGATGAGAATTATCTTGAAGAGCTCGAGCTAGATGCACGTTAGTGCGCAGCTCTTTGTACACAAAGAAGAGTCCTGCTTTGTGGTGCAGAATCCTTGGAAACGAGGCTGTTGGCGATGCCTGATACAGCCTGTGTTTGAGCTTTGACTTCAACGGGGGTCATAACCCCTGTCAGTTGACTTTTCGACCCTGGCCATCCCGTGTGGGCTCGGCTAAGATCCATGCCCTAAGGGGCACAGTCAAGGGGGTTGCCCGAGACAGCCACACAAGAGAGTAGGTATGCATCCTCATCTTCCACGACGCTCTCTATCACGCCTTTCGGGTGCCAGATCGAGAGCACCAGCTACCTGTTTTCTCGCGGCTTCCGATCGCGGGTATACGCCTCTGACAGATGGAATCTACGGACAAGTGCGGCAATGCCGTCTGCACAACGTCGTCGGCCTCGCCCCCGGACTCCAACTCCCTCCGGCTGTGCTCCAGATGCCGCCGGGCGGCATACTGCTCGCCTGAGTGTCAGTCCGCGGCCTGGCCGTCTCACAAGCGGGCCTGCGTTCGGCCCAACTACATCGTCAAGTTCCACCTGGCCCCGGGGCAAATTACGAACCCGCCAGTGACGCGCACCTTGTCGTGCCCCGCGCATGCCGTCTTCTACGTGCTTCACCTGGCGCTGCAAACAGCGTTTGGCTGGGCCACCACGCACTCGTTCGACTTCGCAGTCGTGGACCCAGATTATCGCGAGCCCGATGACATCATGGAGATCATCAATAGGCGCAAGGCCATGGGTCCGACAGGGGATCAACTTCCTCCGGCTTCCGCGCCGAGGCAGTATCTCTTTCGTGTTGTCGACCCGGCTAAGCAGACCATGTTCTCCGGCATTGATCGCATGCACGAGCCGATGAGACGTCATCCCAACACGCCAGAAAAGAAAGCCGACAAGTACAAGCTGTTCGAGTTATTTGACGATGCACGGTTCCGAAGTATGTGTGTAGCCTAGTCTCCCTTGCCGCCCCTTTCCTGACCCTTGAACCAGATCGCCAGCTCGTCTATACCTACGACTTCGGTGACAACTGGGAGCATCATCTAACAATCTTGGGACGTGCCGATCCCACCCCCAACTTTATCTGCCTCGATGGGTCAGGACACTACGTAGCGGAAGACTCAGGCAGTGCAAGGGGATGGGAGGATGTTAAAGCGGCGTACCGAAACCGAAGCCCAACTAAGGAGCAGAGGGAGCGTCGGCAGTGGTTCGAGAGAGAGGCCAGTAATCCTGACCCGAGAGGGCTGGCGGGGGATCGTGTGAATGCATGGGACCGAGACAGGATCAACCGGGACCTCGAGACGGACACGATGCTTGAACGCTTCCAGAGGATGGGAGACGCTGCTGCAACCTACCAAGATCGCGCTTCTGCAGCTTTTAGATCTGGATGATAGAACTGTCGCAAACTATTGATGTCCGACAGGATCTAGGAAACACAGCCGCCTTTGCCACTGGACGAGGCCGTCCTGGTGAGATGCAGGCAGCAGCACTTGCTGGTCCCGCCCAGTCCAGTGCCCCAGCAAATCTCAATGGGAATCCTTACCAGAATATGTCGTTATTACAGGAATTCGGTACCATAGATTGGCCCCATCCAAACATAGGAGGTCCGATCTGGACAATACCATCAACTTAGGCCATCTTTGAGCGGGCGGATGAGAAATGTTAGAGTTCGAGCTCGAAGTCTAGAATTACAACTACCGTCATCCGGACAATGTCTCTCCACATTGAAATTCTTTTTTGGCGCAATCAGCGCTCTACATCTCAGTTCATGCTGACTAGCTGAGGCGGACAAACCCAGTGACTGACGATCACTGGAGCTAACGTAACTTCACGCGTATATACAGGCTTGAATTCGTCAGAAACAAGATAAGGATTCATGCGCGAGCCTCCATTTTCCTTATCCCAAGCATGATCGAACGGCCTGCTGTCGGTTTGTGTCCAACTCGCGTGTGTACTACCAGGCTGATATGCGTCAAGACTAATGCGATCGCAACCGGGCGAGAACGTTGCGAGGTTCTGGCCGCGGACTAGGCTGCCGAGTGCCTGTGGAGTTACCCGCTGGGACCACCAGGTTTTGATCTGAATCCTGGTCTTGAAATCTCTATATCTTCTCACTTCAAAGAGTTGTGCTGTGGTGGACCACCCTGCATCATGAGTGCCCTGGCGAGTGCGGGGACGGTGGTGGGGCTGCGGGATCCCATGTCGACGCCAACGGGTCGCCGAGTCATGAAACGCAAAATTGACGACCAAGGGAAGGAATCGAACAAAAGCAGCCGATATGCAACAAGAACGACGACAAACGCGAGAACAATTGAAGTGGAACCTGCGACCGACATAAGAAATGGAAACAGCAGCGACAGCACCGACGACGGAGGAGCAACGCTCCAGAGTGCGTTGGAGTTGCTGGGCCAGTACCGTGCTGAGTTCCAAGGGATGAAGGAGGCGATCAAGGAGCAGAGCGAAACCATCCGTAACCAGCAAGAGACCATCCGAGAGTTGAAGGAAGCAGCCGAGGGGCAGTTGAACTGTATACGAAATTTGAGCCAACGATTCGAGGACACCAAGCAGCAGATGGGCCATGGCCTGAAGCGAGCACACGAGCTGCTTGAAGCTATCGCAGCGCGCACCCCGGCTACCCCGCCTGTCTCTTTCGCTGACGTCACGCGTTCATCACCCTCATCCGAGCCTAGCAATGTGAGGACGAACGTCTCCAACAACACCTTGGCATCGTCTTTGGCAAATGAGCTCTATTGCACGATTGACACGTCGCGGGTCGAAGAAGGGAACAGAGACCGTGCACAGGTGGGACCAATCCGGAAAGCCATCGAAAGTGAGATGAGGACGAAGGATGGCCAGGCGGCCTGGAGATGCGCCGCAGTTGTAAGGGATGCCCGGAACGTAGAGCGAGTCAAGGTCATCTGCAGAGATGAAAACGAATTGAAGCAGGTCAAGGAAGCCGCGCAGAAGACGGCGGTCGTGGGAGTGAGGGTGATGAGAGACCAGCTCTACCCGGTGAAGGTGGACAACGCCAACCGAACCGCGGTGCTAGACGCAGAAGGGAACGTCCTACCTGGATCGGCTGAAGCGCTCGGCGCCGAGAATAATGTCAATATTGCCAAAATCTCATGGCTAAGCAATAAGGAATCGGGAAAAGCGTACGGGTCGATGGTGGTGTACGTCACGAAGGGGAACGACGCGATGCGGCTCGTGGACGGACACTACTTTGACCTAGCCGGGGAATCAGCGTGCACAAACGTCTTTGAGCCACGCAAGGGACCAGTACAGTGCTACAACTGCCAAGAGATTGGCCATAAGTCGTTCCGGTGCAAGAACCCTCAGATTTGTGGACGATGCGCGGGACCGAGGCACCATCACAGGGAGTGCCAGGCGGTGGAACCAAAGTGCGTGCTGTGCAGCGGACCACACGAATCGTTCAGCCGGAACTGCCGTCTGCGGAACGCACGCAGCGATGTGTAAGACCTTCCGCATCCTACAGCTCAATGTACGAAAGCGAGAACCGGTACAACAAAGTTTGATGAACGACGCAGACCTCAAGGACTACGGAGTTCTGGCGGTCTCTGAACCGTACGCAAAAAAGATCGACGGCAAGGTGGTAACGAGCCCTGCGGGGCACAGCAACTGGACGAGGATGATACCGACGCACACGCACGATGCGCCCTGGCCGATCCGAAGCATGCTCTGGGTACGAAGCGACATCGAGGCGGAGCAGGTGCCGATACCATCAGCAGATCTCACGGCAGCGGTGCTTCGACTGCCAGAGAGAGACATCCTGATGGTGTCAGTGTATGTGGAAGGGAAGAACACAGAGGCGCTGACATCTACAGTTCGAGTACTGCATGGCCTGATCCAGCGATTCCGTAATGGCACCGGTACGCGTACGGACGTGGTGCTGGCTGGAGACTTCAATCGCCATGACCTACTCTGGACCGGAGACGAGGTATCAGCAAGAAGACAAGGCGAAGCCGAGCCAATCATCGACTTGATGAACGAGCACGGCCTCTGCAGCCTCCTTCCGAGGGGTACGAAGACGTGGCAAGGCCCGAACAAAGAGAGCACCATCGACTTGGTGCTCGCAACGTCGGAACTGGCAGACGAGATGGTGACGTGCGCCCTCCATCCGACCGATCACGGGTCAGACCACAGAGCAATCCAGACGATATTTGACATCGCGATGCCCGAGAGGATCACGACACAAAGATTGTTGTTCAAGAACGCTCCTTGGACTCTTATAGGAGCCAGAGTGGAAGATAACCTCCGGCCGCTCCCCTGGGCTGTCGACGTGCAGACGCAGACGGACCAGCTGATGCGAGTCGTCCTAGAGGCAATCCACGAGCTGACGCCTCGAGCACAACCTCCACCGTATGCGAAACGCTGGTGGACAAAGGACCTAACACGACTGCGGAGGGCATACACGTTCTGGCGGAACCAAGCGAGGGCGCAACGGCGAGCAGGTCAAGCGCGACCAGACCTGGAACGACGAGCCAAGGAAGCAGCCAAGGAGTACCACGACGCCATACGGATCCAGAAGAAAGCACATTGGGACGACTTCCTGGCCGAAGACGTCAACATCTGGAAAGCGGCCAAGTATCTCGAACCTAGCAAGGAGACCATGGGCGACAAGGTGCCACCCTTGAAGAGGGAAGATGGATCTATGACCAAGGACAAGGCAGAACAAGCCGAGGAGCTGCTCGGCACGTTCTTCCCTCCCTTGCCAGCGAGAATCGAAGATGAAGGAGTGCGACAACATCGGAAAGCGGTGCCCATGCCGGGCCTGACCCTGGAAGAAATCGAGGAAAAAGTCATGGCAGCAAAACCGTGGAAAGCACCCGGCGAAGATGGCCTTCCGGCGATGGTGTGGAGACGACTCTGGCCGGTGGTAAAGTACCGGGTGTTAGCTCTCTTCGATGCGTCGCTCAGTGACGGCATAGTGCCTCACCAATGGAGAAGTGCGAAAATCATCCCGCTGAAGAAGCCGGACAAGGGAGACTACACGGTAGCGAAGGCGTGGCGACCGATATCGCTTTTGTCAACCCTTGGTAAAATAATGGAAGCGGTCGTCGCTGAGCGCATCTCCTACGCAGTAGAGACTTGCGGGCTCCTGCCCGCAAACCACTTCGGAGCGAGGAAGCGACGGTCGGCCGAGCAAGCGCTCCTGCTCCTGCAGGAACAAATCTACAAGGCATGGAGAGCTCGCAAAGTGCTGAGTCTGATCAGTTTCGATGTCAAAGGCGCCTACAACGGAGTGTGCAAAGAGCGACTACTCGAGAGGATGAAGGCGAGAGGGATACTAGACAGACTGGTCAGGTGGATGGACGCCTTCTGCTCCGGGCAAACAGCCTCGATGGTGGTGAACGGGCACACGTCTGAGCAGCGGGAGCTACCCCAAGCAGGTCTCCCTCAGGGATCGCCGCTGTCACCGGTCTCGTTCCTCTTCTTCAACGCAGATTTGGTGCAGAGAAGGATTAAGGCGGATGGTGGCTCAATTGCATTTGTGGACGACTACTCGGCCTGGGTGACCGGCCCGACCGCGGAGGCGAACCGGGCAGGTATTCAGTCGATCATTAACGAAGCGCTCGAGTGGGAGAGACGCAGCGGCGCAACGTTTCATGCGGACAAGACGACAGTCATCCACTTCACGCGAGTCACCGTGCGCAACAGTGACATGCCGTTTTTGATCAAAGGGAACGAGGTCAAACCTAGAAACAGCGCAAAAATTCTGGGAGTGGTTATGGACGTGGGCCTGCGGTACCAGGAGCACATGGCTAGAGCCGCCGCCAAGGGCATCACCGCCGCCATGTGCCTTGGAAGGTTGAAATGCTATCACCGAGGGTGGCGAGACAGCTATTCGTAGCGACAGTCGCGCCGGCAATGGACTATGCCTCCAATGTCTGGACGCACGCTCGCCGCGCAAGAGAAGCTGCCTGGCTGAACAAAGCGCAGTTGGTGGGGGCGCAGGCAATTACAGGAGCGTTCCGTACCGTCGCAACAGCGGTGGCCGAGGCTGAAGCCAGTATCCAGACGGTAGAGGAACGACACAGACAAGCTGCAACGAGATTCTGCATCAACCTTCGGACCCTTCCGAAGACACACCCACTAGCAGCTTTGAAGAACAAGGCAAGCAAGCGATTCATATCACCAATGCAGAAGATTGTCTCGGCAGTGGGAAGGGTCCACACGGATCGAATGGAGGTTATCCACGAGTATGCGTTGCCGCCATGGACCAGCCGCATCCCAGTGATGGGCGAGGGCGACCTAGCGAAGGCGGTCAAGGCACCAAACGACGTCGAGGGCATCATCATAGCAACGTCTAGCTCGCAGAAGGGCGGCATAGTGGGAATGGGAGGCGTCGTGTGCGACGCAACTCGCAACAGCGCAGGCGAGGTGGTTTCCAGCTATTCCGTCACTATCGGGCCCGGAGATGAGCAGAATCCGTACACAGCGGAACTAGCAGCAATAGCGATGGCGCTGAAGTGCACGCCGCCCAGGCTTCCTTTTCGGGACGTGACGGTCATGACGAGCAATCGCTCGGCCGTGGAAGTTATCAGGAGGCCTCGGCAGCAATCCGGTCAATGCACTATCCGTCAGATATACGACCGCACCAAGTGCCTTCAGAAAAGAGGCTGTTCTGTTAGACTCATGTGGGTGCCGGCTAAGGCCGAAGGTTTTACATTGGGACCGATGGCCAAGGCAGCAGCGCAGAGAGCCACCAAAGCAGAGTGCATGGTAGAGACACCGTCGTACCAAGCAAGGTCCACAACACTTCGACTGGCGCTCCTCCAACAACGGCAGTGTGGGCGACTTCCGGAAGGGGTTGGACAGTACTCGAAGCTCATCGACAAGGCGCTGCCGGGCAAGCACACCCGTGCACTATACGACTCGCTAAAAAGAAAAGAATCGGACGTGATAGCCCAGCTTCGGACCGGGATGATGCGACTGAACAGTTATCTTCACAGGATAGGGGCAGCGGAATCGGACATATGCAATTGTGGACAAGCAGCAGAGACGATTGAGCACTTCCTCTTCCGATGCAAAAAGTGGACAATGCAACGGGAAGTCATGTTTAAATGCTCACGAACAAAGATTGGGAATTTGTCGTTCTTCTTGGGAGGACAAGCTGCGTCGGACGACGAAAAGTGGAAGCCAAACATGCAGGCCGTGCGTGCGACAATCAAATTCGCTATCGCGACAAACAGGCTCGATGCGGACCGGCGGCCATCGGCAAACTAACCTCTAGCGTGCGATTATACTAACAAAAAGCCGCCTCAATTTGACAGACCGTGCTTCAGCTGCTGAGGATAGGATGCTGAACACTTGCAGAATTTGGCCTTCAAGCAGGCCTGTCATGGAACATGCAGCGACGAGGTTGAGCAGCAAGCGATGAGACGACGATCCGTGGGGCTTGGGTGTCAGGTACCAAATGTTCTGAAATGTGAACTAGATTGTGTCAAGGCCCTATAGGGACTTCCCTCCGGGCGAAATAAAATCCATCCATCCATCCGTATACCCCCCCTCCAGTAACCTCCTTTCTCGGAGTCTGTACCTTCTAGCACTAGAGCTCCTTCCAGACCATGATCGTAGTAGAGCGGTGCGAACGAGATTTCGAAGTAATCATCCAGAAACTCAGCAGAGCCTCCTGTTCCCCCGTTGCACTCGCAATGCTTGTAGTTCCGCCACATAAGATGCCGACAACGCTCGACATCGGGGATTGTCGGTTTATGCGTACAGTTTCCTAGGTGTCGAATAGCAAACCAATACCCCCTTTCTTCATGTCCCAACAGGTCGGGGAAGCCGCGCGACCATAAGACGGATGCATGGGCAAACCCCCTGCAGTATACCTGGGCCAGTAATTTCACAGAGTGCTCATCGGAATGAAATGTGCCATCGTTGGAGGTGTGGCACCGCAATGGTAGGCCATCGGAGGAATCGGGGCAGCTTGGTGTCAGGTGGCTGTTGGTCGGCGCAGCCGTTGATGTGGGCGTTCCCAACCAAGTTGGATGGGGATCAGTTTCCGATGCTGAACAAACAGCCTTGGTGCAGGGAGGCTGTTGAAGTTGATCGAACGTAGAGGACTCGGGACGGCTGTATAACGCATCTGTGCCATCAGCTGTAGTGGACTGTGAAAGGCACGTGGCCGCAGCGACGCCTGTAAGCTGGAAACAAAGAATCCGCAAGAGCTCCATGGACGATGGCATTCCTGCGTTCAGAGCTATTTGGAGTTACCACGCTCGCGAGACACAACATTCCGTAGTATATATGACACGCTTAAGGCCGAGGCAAGAGTTGGACAAGTGTGACGGTCAAGGTTCCCAACGTAGTAAACCGTAACCTGGTAGGTTTATGTTGGCAGTTGAAACGGGGCGTAACGTACTGAGCGTGGGGTGGCGAATCACGTCTGATAATGTCAAGAAGTATTCTTGAGTAATCAAGTTGTATTGAAAGCTGAAGAACTAGATAGACAGGAGATGTGTGAATGGGCGAAACTATATACTTGTTTCGGGATCTCATCGGTACGCTTAACTGGATTCCCTTTCTTGATGGATCGTGAAGCTCCCCAGATCGTGGCGATCCTGGAAAAGCGCGCTCCAATCCTTATTGGCCCTCGGCTCGGGATTATACGGTCGCACATTACCACATGGGTGACATAACCCTTTTGGGAAGCATCAACCATGTGGAAATACTTAGTAATTTTGTACCCCCTTGCAAGACTACAGTCCCGCACACTATCCGGAAGGTATCTCTTCATTTAGATGGCATCTCCACCAGGGTATATGTCGTGATAATTCCTGGTGACGCGTCACAATTCTTCCACTCACACATCCACACCAGCGTCAATACCCAGCCCATCGCCACCCCATAGCTGTTATGGGCTATCCCCATCCATTCCCTAAGTAAGCTCGGGTCTACCCATCATGAGATTGTGCGACTGACCTTGTCTTGTACGTAGATATGCCCGATCACGTCCTATCGCAGACATGTCCCGATGTTCCGAAGACCGTGGCCGCTAAATCGTACCAACGGAGCCACGATTTCATCCGCGATAGCTACCCAGGGTCGAATCTATGTCCATATTGCAGGAGACGTTGGCCCACGAGTATCTCCATCCTCGACAGCTCGCCAGTCCCGTTTCGAGACGTTGAGACAGCTTCCACCTCCTCCGCTATACAGTCTATCGACCTAACAGCCTCTGATCGTTCCACGCCCTCACAGACGATCTTCACTGGCTCCGGAGACGGCCCTGGCCGTATCCTCGCAGCATCGCGGCCCTCCGCCGTGTATCGAGATGCCAAACTTACCCAGAGTCGGATCGCGAGGGGCATGAGGGCGAGCTCGTCGCAACTCAGCGAGGCTGTGGCTAAACAGAGCCAAAACAAGAGCAGACAGAAGATCTCGATGCGCCTCACCGTCTTCCTTGCGAGGCCTGACCCATGGGAAATACTAGACGAAGACGAGGAGCCCCAGTGGTCTTTGGCTAGAGAGCTGCTGAAGGTCGCTTTGCGCCCCTTCGTCGACGAGGAACCATATTTACCTGTCCACTTCTGGTTCGACAGCATCTTCTTCACTCAGTTCAAGGGCAAGCCTGCCCTCTCTTCTGTTCTTCAATTCGACAAGAGACTCGTTCAGAACGCCCATATTAAAGAGGGTATCACGGAGCTGAGCGACCTCGACTGGGAGAGACAGACAGTTGCAGAGCTTTTCGGCGAGGACTGCCCTTTTCGTTTCAGTAAAACAGAGGGCAGATATCTCCTTTTACTTGTTTTCTATGAGCCATTGCCTCCTCGACCACAAGTCCCGGCCCCTCGTTATATCAAGACACCGAGGTCAGCCGTAAAGCCGTTTAAAAAGGAGAAGGGAATTAAGAAAGAGTTAGTTAAGACTGAGGTGAAGGTCCAGCCAGCCTTGTTAATCGGGAGCAAGTTCAACTCGCCCTCCTTGAGCCTCTCTCTGAGCCCAGTTCTACCTCTTTCGAGAGCTAGAGCAGAAGACCAGATCGAGGTTATTACTAGCGACGTGGACGAGACCTGCGCGGGTCAGAAACGAGCTCGAGACTCTATAAGCTCAGCACTCTCGGTAGAGGCAGAAGATAAGAAGCTCTCGGCTGGCCCTGCCTTCACTGCCTATGGTCCCGCTGCTGGAACCCGAGGAGTTGATATGAGGAGGCTAAGTAGTCGGCATCCTCGTAAACAGACGAGGAAATAGTAGTTACTCTAGCTCAAGGTGACCCAGGTCCCCCATCAGCTCGTCTACACTATTGATAATATCGCCAGGTAGCTCAGTTTCGGAGAGGCTATTGTTAATAGGCTCAAGGTAGTTCTGCTCGAGGAGCTGAAGCCAAAGCATTGTCAGCTAGCTTTTGAGTGCGATGGAGTACTTTTTTACGTACGAATCTCTCTTGCCCTCCAACTGGACTCTCTTGATGCTCAGCACCGGACTTGCCCCGCAGTCGAGATGAACCTGAATCTTGTCTCTAAGCTGTAAGTAGATCGCGAGGTGTGGTCGCTTATGATCAAGCTCCCCATCTAGCTGACCACCGAACTGAAGATCCCGGAGCTGTTGATCACACCAGTCCGTTGTTGTTGGGTCAAGAAGATCGTCTATATTGATAGAATCGACAGCGGCCATCATCTGGGCAAGCCCATCTCGAGCCGCAGGCCCTAGATGGACTGCCCAGTTCTCTACTTCGCTTGTATTATACAGATCCATCGGGATCCCGGCGACGAGATGCTCCCTATTCTTCTGTGGTCGGATGCGATAGCCGTTCCACATCTCCGTGAAGTCCGCAATCTCTTGACGGATCATGGGTCCATAGAGAGCATACACCGCGATCTGGTGAGCAAGACGGTTTGGTTGGAAGTGGCCGCTATCAATCAGCTCGTGTGAGAACGCGATCCAGCGCTGACTGACACCTTTGAGTAGCTTTTCCCACCAAGACTCGATCCGTTGGTTCGACGTGCTTGGGCCCCAGATATGACAAGAGCTCAGTCTCGCTCCCTGCCTGTGGACTCGTTGGTTGTTATCCTCGGTGGTATACTGAAACTCTGTCTGATCAAGGTCGGCGAGAATCGCCTGGGCTCCGGCCCAAAGAGGAGTCTCGATACCATGATCCGAGCGGGTAAAAAGGGGGCGGACCCCTGAGTACGACACGGTCCGTAGAAACTGTTTGAGTGAACTCGGCGCAGTCATGTTCCCCCTGCCGACATATATCCAGATGATGGCTCTCGAGTACGTGTCGATACAGGCGTAGATAGAGAAGCCGAAGTTCTTGAGCTTCTCGTACCCATCGAGAGACCACATGAAGTTAGGCCCAGGAACCTGGAAGTTCTTCCGGTGCTTCCAATCAGCAAGGCGTCTTTGTTCGACCCGCTTCTTCCACTCTGGGTTCGTTCGGTACTCGCGATATAAGGTATTCTGGCCGACAAGGACGCCGGCACGGATGCGGACGTAGTGGTATAGATACCCCCTGCCAAATCCTCTGATGCTTGAAGACTGACGGTCGTCTTGGAAGAGGAACTCTCTTGCTTTTTGAATAGCCTCCTGTCGTTCAGCCAGATCTCGGAAGCGCCGCTTCATGCCATGCTTCAGACGATACTCCTGTACAGTCCGCTCGGAGATCTCGATGCCGCGTCGCTTGAGATCACGGACGATGGAAGTGTCGCTATATCCGTATCGGTAGAAGTAGCCTTTGATCAGCTCGACGAAGGTGTTGGTATCAATCTTTGAGTAAAGGGGGGAGTACTCCTGGGCACCCCATTCCGCTAACCTCCTTTTCAGGGTTCTGACGTCGAGTACGTGCCCGTCGTCGCGGAGATGGGCACATATAGTGTCAATGGATAGTCCTTCTCGCCGCTGCTCGAGGATCCAGTCCTTGACGCGCCCCAAGTCCTTACGGGGCCTCGGCATTGTGCGAGACGCAGACCAGGGATTCGAGATCGTGGTAGAGGTCGGAGTTCATACCTCCTTGTTGAAATGAGAAGATTCAAGTTGCTTAATTCATCCTAAATGAACAGTAGGAGAACTACTATTTATGTACAGGCACGATCTCTGTGGAATGTTCCACCTTCTTCCACACCTTGCCACCGACTTGGTCGCCTCACATTTGTGATCCCCAACACTCCTTCCAAGGCTACCAGCTGCAATATCCCGCCCCCTCTGAACCGGCATTATCGGAGCTTCGGCGCCGATGGAATGGCATCAGCACCGCTTGGTATTGTGTTGGACCACAGTGACACTCAGGGCACTGTGACAGGGACCCTGGCCTAGCTAGACCGTGAGACATATAAGGGCTTGATCCCTCGCGGTCATCGAGGGAGATCATCACTTTTGCAGTCTTGCCAGTTTTTTCTAGATTTTGGGCCTCAGCGCCAGTAGCCTCTACGGCCAGCAATTCTATTCTTTTCTCCCCGAATTTTAATATTTCCTATTGATAGGGATATGATCACACGCTTCTATATTTTCCCTTAATTTTTGCAAGTCAGGTTGTTGGGCAATTCCCGTTGGAAGACTCGATTTTGGCTGGATTACGATAAGCTGTTATCCTAGCTACCCTACAAGCCTGGGTGGGTGGGTGTGGTTGTTTTGGTCCAGGAAGCAAGTTCCCCCTTTTTAGTTTGGCATCAGCTCTGCTACATTGAAAACAGTGCGCTATCATATCAATACTGTAGCCCCATATAAAAACGCCGAAAGCCTATGTGCGAAATAGCTCCAGTCATTTTCGTACATGGTTTTGTCACCCATGTGGTAATGTGCGACCGTAGGATTACTCCGTCCCGTGTCGCCACGCCGATCCAGTCGTACCATCAGTCGGCGTGCGTCGTAACATGCAGCCAATGCGTGGAATGAGGGGGAAACACCGCAACGATAATCCGGTGCTGGTCACACCACTCTATAAAGTCCATATGAACATGGCTAGAGTGCCCATCGGTAATGAGAAGGCGATAATCACGACTGTTTCGAGCTTTCACCATGGTAAAGCGATCGAAAACACTCATCAGTCACTCCTTTCCAAGCTCGTGATTCGTCCACCCCGTTTCTAAGGTTGTAAAGAAGTCGGATTGATGCTCCGGGTCAAATTCCGTGAGCCAAGAATACTGGACTTGCCCTGGCCTGCCTTGGTAGATGAGGAATGGAGGCAGCGATGTCACGTCCTGGCAGACGCACGCCAGGAACGTAATCTAGGATCGGTTACCATCTTGTGCTGCGCCGAGCAATTTGCCTTACTTTTGACACTAAGGGTAAATAATCTTTTCGTTCGATTGATTACTCCCAAGAGAAATCCTTTCTTGTCCACATCATACGTGTTGCAGAGCCGGATGTCGTATTTCTCGATTTTCGCGCGGATCTTCCATCATCAGCACCGAAATAGAGGCTTTGCACATTAACTTATAGGCTCAAAGTAAGCTTTATACCTGGATACATTATCATCTCTCTTCCTTGCGATGTCCAGCACATCGAACCAGGTGTAACCGAGCTCATCACGATTGCGTTGAACGAAGCTGTACGGCCAGCTCTTTCCGACCTCGATTTTCGCGATATCCTGAGCGAAGTTCTTTATCTTAGGTAGGGTAGCGGGGATACCATGTGATGAAAGCTTATGAATATAGGCAATAAGATCCCGTTCTTATTGTTTTGATAGACATGACTTATACAATCTGTCAGCATACCGTGTTGACCGTTGTTTGCCTTGATGTCGGCGTCGCAAGGTAGTCTCGTCGCAATTGAAAAAGCAGTGCACTCTCAGTATAATTAACTAATTAGGAGCTCTGGTCTAAGTCTGATCGCGGGCTTCATCTAGATAACGCCCAGTGGCTCAGTCAACGGTATGTGCTTCATCGTGAGCTTCACGAGAAGAACACGCTCCTATCTGACTGGGAGCCGGCTGTGCCGTGGCCCCCTTGCTACGATGCCGGTTATTGGCGAGGCCATGAGATTCATCGTCTTAGATGACCAACAGCGGCGCGCAAGGAGAGCCTTGATGTTAAATTATGAAATAGATGAACTAGAGATAACAGAGGAGATCGAGGGCGAGAGTGATGGAGAGGAATTCATCGTTGTCAAGGGCGAAGACGATGAAGAGGATCTATAATTACCTTCACTCTCAACGGATCAATCGAATTACTATGCTATGTGTAAAAAACCCGGCTCCTTGACCGTCTCCTTGACTGTCAATTCAGGGTTTGCGATATCCGCGTATACAAAACTCCACTTATAAATGGGCAAGATCATCCGTGAAATGAAGTGACATTTATCCTCTTGTATTTTGGCTGTGGGTGTATGTGACCCTTTTTTTTTTGCGAATCAACCCTCTTTTTGTTAGTCAAGGCAACCCCTACCTGAGGTACGAAGGCCAGGGGATGGTCGGTTTTGAGACCCCCAAGTAGCTGGCTTGGTTGGATGATTTGTCGGCATTCTACTAGATCCAACATTTGATCTATTATCAGCTCAGTATCGCGAGTCTCATCGTGTCTGGTGTGTGTGACATGTTGATGGCACTCTGTTGGACGGAATGGTGAGAGGGCTGCGGAAAAGAACCTCAGAAATGAGCCGAATGTTGCAGATAAGAAGCATTCGCCAAGGAGTCAAGGGAGAAAATTGGATCACATGTCAAGAAGAAACGTCTCATTCTCTCGCCACGCAACGATGTAAGTGTCATCAATGACAGCTTCTAGGCTGTTTCCAACAAACGCCAATCCCCAACAGCTCTCTGTCCTGATTGCACAGTACATTCGAGACCAGCAAAGATTGGTGGAAGAATCAGGTACTCTTCTAGCAACTCAGGTCCTGCACAGCCACATTGCACCGCCCATCATGTCACCAGCGTGTCGATGACGTCGCCCTGTGCCCCGCATCGTCCATTCACCAGCTCGCTCCTCCAAGCGACCAAGCCTCCCCCAAGCTCCAAGCTCCCACCAAACCAAACACACGCCTTTGCCTCGTCACGATCCAGGTCTTGGTGTCGTCATTCCTACCGCTTGAGGTGTTTTATAAAGTACATTCCTTTGCCTCGTCTTTCGAAACACTCGTTTCTCGTCCTTACCGCTTGATACCCTCTGTTTACCCCTTCTAACCCCATCATACTACAATACCTAACCTGATCGACATATTCGCCATGGCTTCCAACGCTACTATTCACGTCAAGAACATCGCTTCTTCAACCGGCGACAGCGAGATCAAGGATTTCTTCAGCTTCTGGTAGGTTTACCTTACTCTGAGCTTCACTCCCATGCCAGCTTGAAACGTATCGGTAATATCTCCCTCTCACAGCGGCAAGATCGCTGATATCAAGGTCACCGAAGAGGACGAGACCAAGTCCGCCGAAGTCACCTTTAAGAAGGAGACGGCCAAGAAGACCGCTCTCCTCCTACACAACGCCCAGCTCGGCCCCAACCACCTCGAGGTCACCAGCGCCGGCGCCGACGTCGATGATGATGCCGCCCACCCCACTAAGAATGCGGACCGCGACTCCGACGAGATCACGCAAGAGGAGAAGCCCCGCGCCCGCATCCTGGCCGAGTACCTCGCCCACGGCTACGTGATCGGAGACGCCGCCATCCAGCGCGGTCTTGAGCTCGACCACAAGCACAACGTCTCCCACCGCTTCCTAACCACCCTTCAGAACCTCGACCAGAAGTACCATGCTACCGACCGCGCCAAGGCCACCGACCAGAGGTACGGCATCACCCAGCGAGCCAACAGCTTCTGGCTCGGACTGAACTCGTACTTTGAGAAGGCCGCCAACACGCCCACCGGCAAGAAGATTGCCCAGTTCTACACGGATAGCAGCCGACAAGTCCAGGAGGTCCACGCCGAGGCTCGACGTCTGGCCGACTTGAAGGAGGAGCACGGCAGAAGCGCTGATAAGGCCGCCGGTCTCGAGAAGGTCCTTGGTAAGGATAAGACTGCTGGTGCCCCTGCGCCTGAGACTGGCCCAGGTGATGCCACTGGGACCTCCACTCAGCCCGCTCCTACGGACAACATTCCCAGCTTCAGCGCTCCTGAGGGTGAAGAGAAGCACCAAGATTAACGAAATTTGATGAATGAGGATTATTGGGCTTTGAGAAGATGGCTTTTATTGTGGCTTTTGTAACGAGTTATCACGACCTTCACGTATGGCACACGTTCACGATGATTTCAAATTGATTCCTCGATCATGATTCATTAAAGCTCTATCATGCAGTGATGTCCATCAAGTCGTGCGCATCGTGAAGTGATTCATTCTAGTATAGATGTATTAGCACAATTCTCACGAATCCAACGTTTTCTTGAGAACCACCACCAGTCTGCGCGCATAGAATCGTCATCTTTACCAGCGCTGCCGTCAGATCAGATTACCAATCAGATATATCAATCAGATCAAACAATTCAGATATATCAATCAGATCAAACAATTCAGATATATCAATCAGATCAAACAATTCAGATATAAGCCTCTATACATCTGATATACCTGATATCCCCTAGACAGCCTTCCAGGCTGTTACCCAGATACATATCAGCTTCGATCTCTGGACCTCTCCAAACAGGCTAGCTTTTATTTCCATCTTTGGTCACTTTATTGATCAGAACAACTTATACCAAAGCCGGCTGCTTGCTTTCCGGAGGCAGGTCGGGTCTCACGCCGGCGAGAATATCGCCTACACTATAAGGAATGTCATCCGTGATTGGGGGATCGACTCGAAGCTTGGGGTCTCGATCTGCGATAACGCGACCAGTAATGATGCTTGTTTGCGAAGCTTCTACACAACTCTCGATGCCTCGATGACTCGAGTAGATACGGAGGCACGAAGGATGCGATGCTTCGGGCATATTCTCAACCTTGTTACCCAGGCTTTCCTCTATGGCGATGATGCGGCTTCTTTCGAACTTCAATCTGAGGCTTATGGCATGCTGGAGCAGGTTGAAGAACACCTTGAATACTGGCGAGCTAAGGGTCCAGTTGGGAAGCTTCATAATATCGTCAGGTTCATCCGAGCCTCTCCGCAACGCACCGAAGCATTCAAAGCACATGCCAGGGAGCAGGAGGAGGCAGACATTTATAAGTTTGAAGAAGAATCAACGGCCGAGCGTGAAGTCATACAGAATAACGCTACGAGATGGAATTCGGCCTATATGATGATCGAACGCGCCTTGATTAAGCAGTCTGAGCTCAATAGCTTCATTCAAGAGTTAGGGCTGGAAGCAGACGCCACAAGAAGGGCTCCTACAGCTGACATCCTTACCTTATGATGACTGGAAGGTCCTCAGGGAAGTTCATCATATCTTGGAGCCGATCCATAATATGACGATGAGAACACGGGGATGAGGGTACAAGCGGGGGTCACGGCCAGCTCTAGGAGGTCATGACAGGGATGGAGTTTATTCTGGAACATCTCGAAGATTGGCGGGCTCTCTACGACGAGGAACCTGCTCATCTACAGTGGGGGGACAAAAGTTCCGCGTGATTACCCCACCGACGCGTCTCCCGCCCAGCCTCCGATTTCCACCCTCTTTCTTCAACCTTCAATTATTCAATGATGCGATGACTTCTAATAAAGGAAACCCTCATTGGAGTCCTCACAAGAGGGCGGGGATCACGGAAATGCGCGATTTGGGCACTCCAATCAAACAGATCGCATTTTATGGGGGGGTGTCACCGCGTACGATCCCCGGCATCGTGGAACGGTACCGCGTTCAAAAGAGTGCCCAGAGCAGCCCTCGCTCTGTTGAAATGAGAAGATTCGTGTTGCTTGATTCACACTAAATGAACAGTAGGAGAACTACTATTTATGTACAGGTACGATCTCTGTGGAATGTTCCACCCTCTTCCACACCTTGCCATCGACTTGGTCGCCTCACACTTGTGAACTCCAACACGCTCTGGAAGACCACCCATCCTCGATGACCGACATAAAAGACGCATTTTCCGAGAGATTGAGAAAGACCCTTTCATTCTAAGCAGTCAGCTCGTTGACCGGGCTGCTCTGCCTTGCTCGGCACGCACTCTAACAAGCTTCCTGCAAATGGAAGGCATTCAGCACTGTAGAGACGGAGGCGCCGGGGGAGGAGGGGAGGGAGGACGGCGGCAAATTAATTCATCGTACATACAGGAAGCAGAAGGGCATCGCCAGGCTATATGGGAAACCCAGTGCTTTATCGTGGGCGGGGGGTGGATCAATGTTCAATCAGGCGCTCAGAGCTGGCTGTGCTTGTAATTACAGTACCTAATGCTTCGGTCTTGCCTTGGCTATCCCCAACAGACTGGTCAGCCTTGGCGGGAACGCCAAACCATAGGAGGCTCGAGGACTTCCACACACCCTCTTGGCAAAGCTGAGCGAGTCCGCGCTCCGTGGGTCCTGGCGCCCCGAGACCCTCCAATCCCAGCGGTTCCAGCGGTCCCAGCGGTCCCAGCGGTCCCAGCAACCGAGCCACGCAAAGGGAGCAACCTCGACGTTTTACGTAGTACACTCGAGAAAGACCTATTTGCAAGCGCCCGTCGAGTCATACACGGCTGGTAGTTTGCGATCGACATGAACGCCTTGCCCCCCTGCTACAGTCCATTTATTTCCACATGGCGTACATATCGTTATAAAAGAGGGAAATTCTCCGTTTATCTGCAATCATGCGTCAATGTTAGATTGGTACATGCGCACGGTTAAGATACTGTTGGATCCGTTACGGTCAATTTGATCAATGCAATAGTGTTTAGATTGATGATGATGATGTTGATGATTGCTTGTCCTCGTCATCCGGATCGGTCGGAAGAGGGGTTATCATACCCCCCTTCTGACTAAGGTCCAGATATCAATCTATCAGAGGTTTCGTTATACAGGGTCATATTCCAACAGATACCCCAGAAAAAGCGGGGGTCTGGTTACAACGATATAAGTTGCGGACAGGATTGGGCAGAAACGAACACAAGAACACCAGAAAATGAATACAATCACCAGCCTCATCATCACTACATTGACCCTGAATGGTGAACTCGGACGTCCTCTTGACTGGTTAGTAAAAGAGGGACCGCGTATCCAACAGCCAATTGTTGGATTGACCCCTCGTGCGGCGGCATAAGGCCCGAATGTGCATAAACCTCTGATACACCGATATCCTGGCCTTGAGTCAGATGACTAGAAAACCCCTCTCGAGAAAAGAGGGGGCCGGAGGCTTCCTAGATCAAGACAAGTGATCGGCCCTGCTAGCAGGGCCGTAAGAAGAAGCCTTGACGAACTAGCAACTGCTGTAGTTTTTGCTGCTATTGGAAACGTCTCTCCGCATGAGCAAGCCTTGCGGAATGAAGGGGGAGGGCACAACCCTAACCCTGCCTGTAACTACTTTAAATTGACAGGGTTCAGGGGCTGTGAAACGTTTGCAATCTTCCCCACTACACCACGACCTCAAGTACAAGTCCGTCTCCCCAGTCTTATCTATGTTACCAAGAAGAGCTACTACATAGAATTTACCCTGAGATGGCTACTACGCGAGTTCGGTTCCAGTTTATCTGTCAATTCGGAGCTGTCACGTTCGAGCGCTTGCACGATATACCCCGCAGTCTCGTTGAGACGGCCAGCGAAAATGGCGATCCTAGTGACGAATATCGCCAGTCGTGGTCAACAGCAACCCGACTCGTCATGGACGAACGCGAAGCGGATTGCCTTCGGCATTCTAGCCCCGTCTGTGCCTGCGGCCTACCAGCCATCACTACCTCACAGTTGCCCATGCCCTTCCTTGATGAGGCCGAGCCTCGTGTCGTGGTTACTGTGGAGCCGCTCTGTGGCCAGGAGAAATGCCGGACTCGGGTACGGCAAGAAACATTACGGATGATGTCCGGGCCTCGTGGGCCGGACGGTAGCCCCCAATATACGGATCCGCTAGTCGTTGAAACAGTTATGAGTTGTAAAGTATGCGCGAAAGCGGAAGGGGTGAAGAAATGCGGGCGGTGTCGTGCCGTAGCTTATTGTGGAAGGGAGCATCAAAAACAGGATTGGCCCATCCATAAACCAGGCTGTATTCCCTGGGCCGAGTAGAATAACCAGGTTGTATGTACCTCCGTAGGCCTACAGTTTCTTCAAAACGAGAGCCTTAGCGCTGGTCTGTGCGGCAAGGATCGACGTATGATCTTCCCTACAGTGTGGGGTTTCGCGCCACAGCAGTGCCGGGTTTAAACTAAACTTACTTATAACAACGGTATACAGTCCTCTCATCACATTATAGAAACATAAAGTAGTATCGTAGCAGTATAATTACCCCCGTCCAGGGAGGTGTTACGTAGTACGGCGCACAGTCTGATCCATGTGTTATTGTCGCTGGGCCTTGTAGAAGGGCTACGGACTGTGCCTTATACGCAACGGGCACATATGTGGTAACACCTCAGTGTTCCCCTGGATTGAGTGAAGCCGAAGGAAGCTTTTGCAGCTGATCAAGCTTGGTCAGCTGTATGTGCTCATGTGCTTTGTGCCTGGTCGTGTGGCGTTGAGGCTAGCAGGGACCCTGGTCAACATGGCTTTGTGCCGTCTGTTTCTTTGACAGGATGCGGACGGGAGGAGAGGGGCTTCGAGACCCCAGGAGCGGCAATCTATATACTTACTTTTGCTATAATTTCCTCTGGTGGTCTTACTTTCTTTCTCTTGAGAACGATATCTAACAAGTACCTGCTTTACCACCCATGACAGACCACAGCCAAGCGGGAGAGATCACGGCAGCGGCGCCACTTTCCTACCAACTCCACCTCAGTCGCAGAATATCACAGGAAAGCAACAATCAACATGGACACTAGAACAAGAGGCTGGGCTCTTTGAAAAGAGAACTGAAGAGGGGGGCCCGTCTACACAGACGCGCGGGGGCTACGCACTCGACGCAGACGCTGGGCTCGAACAAATGATGGCTAGGAAAGAGGAGCTGAAGCGTCGCCAAGCAAAGGAACGAAAGGAGGCTGGGAGAGTGGCCCGGGAGGAGAAGCTACGGCTCAATAAGGCGGCCAGAGAACGAGAAAAGGAGGAACAACGGCGGGAACGGGAGGCCGCGCGGGAACAAGCAGAGAGAGAAAGGGACGAGGAACGTCAACAGCAAGCGGATGTCACAGGTCTTTTTTGGTGCGGGGTCGGCGCACGACCCCGCAGATTACCGCCATGCCCTTGACATCGCCCCAAAAGTACGGATGTCAATTCCGCAACACCGTTGCGACCGAAATACTGGATGTACGAGGGTGAAAGCTATACCGTTTCGATGGCGCCTATTCCGGTGATCAAATGCACGTCTTTTCATATCGCGGAGTCGCTTGATTCAGTTGCTATGGTGGTTTAAAATTTCACCCGCCTGCACCGGCCTAGCGCCAGGTCACTCACACATTGAAAAACAAACATTTTGCAGCAAGTCAATAAACCCCTGATTTTCGATCTACAGTAATACCTAATTACAGGCTTCTATACTAATTCCTGGCCTTCCTGTCGTTTCTAATGGATTTGAATACTTTGTCAAGCGAATTAGAATCCCATTCCGCATCCATTTGCTTCGCTACTACGTCCTCCGCGATGTGCTCTGCTGCAGCCCGCCGAGCAACCTCGTCAATGATCATCTTTCTAGTAGAGAAATACTGCTTTTCAGAGGATGGTCGCCAGCGGGTTCCCCAGTCACGTTCAAGGCTGTCCACAGAGGGCATTCCGCCTAGGCCGTGGCGCCACAAACGTAGCAGATCCTGAACCGTCTTAACAGCTCGCGGGAGCTTATAGCTCGGGGGCTGAGATCTTTCCGCAACTGACTGACTGGCTTCCCCATTTCCCTGACCCTGCTTTGGCGCAGGCGCAGTTTGCGTGGGAGGAGTAGTATCAACGGGTCGGGCCAAGGGCGTGGGAGTAGTTTCCCGGGATACACGGCGCCTCTGCTGACGCGGTTCATGGCCGGCGTGCACCTCCCATTGCAAGGTAGCCTTAGACCTTCCAGGGGTCCACGTGACTGTAAAGGAACCGCCAGTCAGGTCGTCCATCTTGGTGGCTAGGATCTGACTAGCCGCCATCAGCTCAGTGTACCTCTGTTGAGCTAGTTGCTCAGCCGCCAATTGCTGGGCGGCTACCGTTCGAAGTTGAGCTGCGACTACTGGGACTGCTTTCTGAATGGCCGTGACGTGTGATACCTCCTGCGCACGTTTGCAAGCGTACTTGATTTGGACCGCGAACGCTGCGAATTCCGAGCAGCGAAAGACCGGCTCTTCGAAGATGGGGTGGAAAGGGTAGTGCTCGCGTAGGAAAACCGCGTCCTGCAGGAGCACTTCTCGTAGCCACTCCAGTAGTTCCAGAAAAGCACCGGCAGCCATATTGGGTTCAACGCCAAGCTTTACGGCTTCCTTCGAACCAGGGTCATCGTGTGCTGCCTTCCACTTATCTAGTTCAGGCCAGACCTGAGCTAATAGGGAGGCAGGCGGTCGCACAGTAGCACGTGGCACAAAGTAGGTTCCTGACCACTCTGGGTCAAAGTCGGCCACTGCCCGCATAAACTCGAACGGTAGGGAGGTAAGGTAACAGCCAGTCATCTGATCCCCGTTATTCCACCTGCCCGCCCGGCGAATCTGTGAGTAGTTAGTTAGTTTAGGTGTAAAAGTAGATAGGGTCGTGTAAGTAGGCAGGGGGCTGTGTAAACGTGGCCACTTTACTATGGCTGAATACGCAATTTTGGCTGACTTTAGCCGAATTTGCGATTCCTCCATACAAATTTCCACAGTTCAAATATACCCAGTGCTATACTGACATCCGCTATACCTAGTTGCACTACGTACCTGACCTTCGGCCACGCCTGCAATATCTGCATTCTGCGTGCCGGCTACCCGAGGCGCGTGGCTGACTTTGCTGACCTTGATACCTGCCTTCTCATAAAAGCGGAAGGTCCAGTCCCGAGCAGTCTGATACGAGAAGGGAGCTATATAATAGTCAGGAAGTGTTCGGGACGGACGGCGAAGTACCGGTAACGTGATGGCACAACACTAACCTTTCGGCTCCTTCGCTGACCGCCGCAGGACCTTTATCCCGTACCAGTCTTCGCTTTTTCCAAAGACTGGGAATTTCTCAGCCTTTTCCGCCTGCCAACGCCAGAAGAAGAAGAATGCTAAGGCGCCGATAAGACAGGATCTCGGATCTCGGTGGCGGGGGGCAGCGCCGTATTCCATCCGCCCGTGTTGGTTCGTCTTCCCGCAGTTCATCACAACGATCAGCGCCTTCGTAGTAAATCCTTCAGTTTTGAGACCTTCGTTTGGAAGGCCGAGGCAAAAGCAGTCCGCCAGTTCCATCGGGAGCCGGTTACTCGACCGTAGCAACATGTGATTCCCGAACAGAAAGTCGACCTGGGTCCGTAAGGCGCTGCCGATAGATATCCGATCTCGTTCAGCCCAGGCTACGGCGGTGTGGTCTGGTATCTGCGCCGGCGAGTATACATCTCTTAAGGTCCCCACGCCTCTATCGGTATACTCTTTTCGCTTCTTAGACCACGTAGTGGCTAGGATACTGCGCTTGAGAGCTTTCAACGCCACGCCTTGTGGCCGCGGCGCAGGGTTGATCCCCCTAGTTTTCTGCTCATCGTAGAGCTTTTGGATCGCTGAGATGTACCCACGTACAGAATTATACTGCAGTTTAAGCTGGGACTCGAATATTTCGAAGTCAGAGTCAGAGCTACTGCTACTACTATCATCCTTACCACCAACATAGATGGTGTCCCCTAAAATGGATGTGAATGAGCTGGGGTCCCGGGGGCCAGACTGCTCCACGGCAGTAACTGCTTAGCTTACCTGGTGCATGTTTCCGTCGTTTCGCAGCCTTTTTCGCTTCCTGTTCCTCGAGGTGATGTTTCCTTTCATGGGGAACCCTCTTTCCCTTCCTTGGAGCCCGGGATACTACAGTCTCTTTCATAAAGAGCAGTAGTTTGCCTTCATCGACGAGATCTCCGAGCAGCTGTTGACCAGATGGAATCGGGTCCTGTGGAGGCCATCCTGCAGGTATAGCAGGCCAGTTTTGCTCACACCAGTCCTGCTTATCGTTACTAGGAAAATCCAATGTGAAATAGAGCCTCCTCTGTGTATATAGGTGTTGCAGATGCATCTGCATCTGTCTGCATGTACTAACCTGCCATTCCTTCTGCTTAGGCTTGTAATTCCTCAACGTATTCGGCGGCGTGGTACTTTCTAGATCCAGTAGGTAGTGCTCGATAGCCGCCCTAACCCTGGGATCCTTAATTGCGTTCGAATCCGTAGATTCCATTGCGTTGTGGTGGCGGGTTATGGTTGGTCGGTGATGGGGATAATTGATGCTCCTGCCAAAATGATGGTGATCTGTCCAAAAATGAAGGCCCTGCACCGCCTTTGGTGGCCACGGACCCTCAATTTCGGCCTGAAACGCCGGTCATCCGAGCGAATCCCTATTGAATTCTGAAGGACCGGGCCTTCAGATTTGAACAGGGATTCGTATGGGGGCCGTGCGGTCATTCGGCGACCGGACGACCGGTTGTCGGGCGCGAAGACCTGTGACACCAATAGGATATGCATTGTCTAGTCTACATTCTATTACCCTACACTTATTTTACAATACCAAAACGCCACGCTTTAGATAACCAACTTCATCCACCAACGGCATGGTATTAAAAAAGTCCACAAAGTCATTCAAGCACTTGCTTCGCGCCTTCAAATGTCCCTGCTTCATACTGATACCTACAGATGGTGAGAAGTTGACGTATGACTTCCGACCTTGAACTAGTAGAGGCCCTTCACCAGTGAGATATGACTGCATAAAGTTCATTGCGATATCCTCGCAGTTAAACTTCTCATCCACATAATCTCGAATCTTTTTCATCACCGCATCATCCGATGAGTAGTAGTCGAGGAATGAGATATGTGTCATGGCGAGATTTGTGATAATCATAGAGTAAGAGCTGTTCTCATTGCGATTCGAACATAGTGTGTAAACCCAGTTCCCTTTTGCATCCAACTTTGGACAACGAGCCAAGGCGCCAGTCAACTTATTTCGGCCGAACTTGCGCCACGATTGGAACACATATCCTAGATCATGTGGGTGATAGTAGACATCGTCATCGGACAATAAAATAGCCTGGGTCCGGAAGGTCGAGTCGGGCAAAAGCTTCTCGTTCAAGCTGTTGCGAGTGGAAGCCCTGTAGCGTACAGGAGTTCCGAGGGAAGATGTATAATCGGCGGGTGGTGTTGCCTCCAAGTCGTTCCAAATAACGACAATTTCGAGCAGAGACGGTATCTTTTCGTCTAACAACGCGTGGAGGGTCTTGTTGAGTTCTTTTGGACGACGATACGTTTGCAAAGCGACGCTGCATAAAGACCTTTGGTTAGCTTCGCCTACGAAAGGTTCCGGCATCCGGCCGTGGAGCTACACAACCATAACATACGTAAACTTGTTATCGTCGAGATAGTCATATTTGGCGTGTAGTTTCTCCCATGCCTTCCGTGCCTTGGTCCGGGGATCATCGGTGACCTCGGACTGTGGTGTGGGCTTGGCTCCGGTAGTGAGGCGGAGCTCGGAAGATGCGAAGGTTTGGAAAACAGCGAAAGTGGCAAAAATGCAAGCGAGGACTGAAATAGCCGTGGCAAGTCTTCGAAATATCGGAGATCGCCATATCGGTGTTTGAGTTTGCGCCCAGCCAGGGTGATGCTCCATATTGAAGGCGGATGTTTGGACGAAGGGGAGGGAGGTGTGTGCTGAAGAACTTCAGGGATCCGGGATAAAACAAAGAGCAAAACAGAGAAAAATGCCAAGAGAAAGAGAAGTGGGTCGCCATATGGTCTCAGCCTCGTATACTTATAGATGACCCGTTGGCGTGTAAAAGCTTGAGAAGGAGCATCAGTGGCGTTTTGGGATCCTGGCTGTACACCTCCACTAACAACGAACAGATAAAGACGGGTACGTACGCATCTGCTGGGGTGATCAACCTGAAGCAGGCCTACCAACAGATACTAGAGCCAACAGACTCCCTCCTGTTTGAGGGATGGGAACACGCGTCAATTGGGCCGCAACAACAGCAGCAACATCTTTTTGTTGGAGATCACAAGTGTGAGGCGACCAAGTCGGTGGCAAAGGTGTGGAAGAAGGTGGAACATTCCACAGAGATCGTGCCTGTACATAAATAGTAGTTCTCCTACTATTTATTTAGTACCCGTTGGTCCATGTGTGGGGCAAGCCCCAAGGCGGACCAACTAAGCAAGCTTAGTTGGCCACAAAAATCTGGAACAGTCACAAAAAGCTGGAACATCGGCGGAGCCCGATTTTCGCTGTGTCTTGCCTCCCTCTTCATATTCTAGGTTTCTATTGCAGTCCAAGATCAAATTTGTGGCACAAACGAAGGAAGACTGAGGCCATTGGCGATCCGGGAGATATGACATTCTGATATTGCTGCAGACACCGCTGCTTGTGTACCCAGGTCTCGCCGTTGTAAGAGACACCTCCCATACAAATCAAGCAGTACCAGCGTCTCTTGGCCCTTCCAAGCTGGCTTCTTGCGCAGCCCTTGTCTTTCTGATGATCTGTTGTATCTTCTTGTGCCCCGGAATGTGTTGTTGTGGAGGGCACGGCGTGGAGGCAACTTCCGGGTACGGCGATGACTCGTATAAGGGCGTAACCGGTGGTGAAGATCGCTGCCATCGCGGTATCTCTTGCGCCTTTCGATCGTGACTTCTGCTTTAAGAGATAAAACCTCCGTCTCTACAGTCTTCTTTAGACTATAGATTCCAGCCTCAACCCCACGGACTTTCTCTGCAATTGCAGGTATTGCCTTCTGGATTAACTCGGCCTGGCTATCCTCACGAGACTCCTCAGAGGCACGTAAGACGCTTGCAGCAAAGTCTTTGTACTCATCAGTCTTGAAGATGGGATCTTTGAATATAGGATGGTTAGGGAAATCGCGTGCGAGAAAAGGAGCATCTTGCAACAAGACTACTCGTAACCATCCTAATAGCTCAATAAAAGCACCTGCAGCTTTATTCTCAAAGACTTCAGCCATCTCGTGACTAGAGTCTTTGAAGGCTTGGAACCAAAAGTCAGCCTGAGGCCAAATTTGAGAGCGTAGCCAAGCCGAGGGCAAGACCGTGGAACGTGGAATGAAGTAACTGCCAGCCCATTCTGGCGAGAAGTCGGCAGAGGCTCTCATGAACGCGTAGGGTAGCGATGTGAGATAACAGCCTATCATTGAGTCTCCTATATTCCATCTGCCAGCACGTCTAATCTAATAATAAGTTAATAGTGTTACCAGAGTCAGAGGGAGGTTACCTACTTGTGCCTCAGGAACGCCAGCCATATCGGCATTTTGCGTAGCAGCAACACGAGGTGCATGACTAGCCTTAGAGGTCTTAATGCCGACATGGCTATATAGACGACGAGTCCACGTGTGGCTTGTTTGATATGAGAGTTCTGCTATATAATTATAAGCTACAAAGACTCGCAAATAAGAAGACAATCTAACTTACCTGTTGGTCTGTCTTTCTGTTGTCGTAATATCTTAATATTATACCATTTCTCAGGACGCGAGAAGTCTGGAAATGGCTCTCTTTCAACCTGCCAACGAAAAAACAGCCAGAAAGCGAGTTGGCCAACCAAACAAGCATAAGGGTCACGATGTCTCAAGCAAGCCCCATACTCGATTCGGCCGTTCTGGTTAGTTTTGCCTTGATTCATAACCACAACAAAGGCGTAGGTTGGGTTGTTGTGAACCTGGACGCCTTCGTTAGGACACTCAAGACAGAAGCAGTCGGCCAACTCAATAGGCCTCCGGTTGCTTGATCGTAACAACATGTGGTTGCCGAAGAGAAAATCCACGGAAGTACGCAGTCCACACGCCTTCTCTTTCAATCCCCAGGCACAACGAGTATGCTCTGGTATTTTGGCAGGCGAGTAGGCATCTTTAATGGTGCCTACCATACGGTCTGCCCACTCTTCACGTCCTTTCTCGTGAGTCTATCGCAGAAGATAGCGATAAATAGCCTTGTTTGCAAAGCCACGTGGATGTGGCGATGGATTTAACATCTGGCCATTTATTCTCCTCGTTCGTTGCTCTGCCCAGAGTCTCGTAACGGCGTTGCCATAGGTCCTCACGGTGTTGAATTTGAGCGTGAGTGCGGATTTGAATGGCTCCTCTTCATCTTCTGATGTCAGATCGATCTTATCCACGGCCGTTTTGACGGCAACGGTGATACAGCTGTCATCTGGAGCTGAAGGGCCAGCAGGGTCGTCAACAGAGGTCGTCTTGGCCTTCTTGGCCTTGCGTTCAGCCACGCCTTCGGCCCAGCGTTTTCTCTCATTTTTCGCTCGAGATCCAGTCTTAGGTGCCCTGCTGACGACTTTCTCGTCGAGAAACCATACCAATTTGCCCTCATCCACCAGGTCAGCTGGCAGAACGCCACCCTGGTTGTACGGCTTAGGCCAGTCTGGAGGGATAGACGGGAATGCTTTCTCTGCACACCATTCCTGGATATAAGTTAGCAATATGATTCGTCTTGCAGCTAAATTATAATAAATAAGCAGCTGTATATGTGGTGGTGTATGTAAGTTGCCTCCATACCTTCCACTCCTTCTGGGGACGCGTATACGTGCGACGCGTATTCTGTGGCTGCGTCCTATCTTCATCAATTAAATAATAGTTGGTCGCGTTCTCAACTGCCTTAAGAAGCTCAAAATCTTCGCGTTGGGCCATTTTAAATGGGTTGGTCAACGAAAATGGTGATATTTTTGCTCAGTGTTGTATGACGTGGGTTGGCGTTGGTGTTGGTGTTGGTTGCACGCAGAACACTCGAAAAAAATCGCGACCTGAAGGGCACCACCGGGGTCGGACCTTCAAAAACGCGTCGAAAAGTCGATTCACTATGGTCATCCCTGTCATCCAAACCCGGAAACGAAGGTCCAGACCTTCTGTTTGCTCAGGTTTTTTGGTGCAGCCGTGTAGGGCCGGATGACAGACCCCCCCTGCAGATGACAGTCATGCCCCGTTTTGGCCTGCGATACCACAAAATCACGCTGACGATTGACTGCAATCAACGATTGAATATGCCCCCTAGCAGAATCCTATGCGATAAAGGCTTTCAAAAGGGACAGGACCTGCCAAATCCCCCCCTCACTCGCCCCCGTGTTGGTGTACATACTAACACTTCGGACAATCACATCTGGCTTTCAAATCCTGCTGAGCGCTTGTTATTGACGAATGATGATGGCAATAGACAGAACTGATGATGACCTTTGGAGTAGTGAAACTCGTTCTCGGCTCTACTCTAGTGCTTCTAAAATTGCTACTGCGCGCGCCACCTACTCTGCTCAGCTCTAGACAGGTTTCAGTCTGCCTAAATCATCCGAGCATTGAAGCAGTTATGCCCGACAAATCTCGACGCAACCCGTCGCCGCTTTTATGGAGACCTACTCCGGCACTAATTACCCGGCGCTCCACGAGCCTCCAGAACAGGTCCCGGAGCAGTCCCTGAGCTCTAGTAGTAACCCTTGCACCCATCCCTGCTTAGTAGACTGGGATTCGCCTCGCAGGCAGCGAGTCTGGAATCGGCCTCGTGTACCGTTGGCATATAAAGCCGCGCTCTGCCCATATTCTGTATCATGGTCTCTTTCATATCCCTTCATTGAAAAATTGCATTTGTCTCTACTCCCTCACTTCTTCTGTCGATTTTGCAGCTTGCATAGAGTCATCACCTTCTTGTCTACCAGAATAGCCACAATGATCTCCGCCAATCAGAGAGCGCCTTTGATGAAAGCAGAAAACGTGCGCCGGGGAAGAAAGGCTCAAGATCCGGATGACCGGATCAAGCTTGCTCTTGAGAGTGGTTTACTAGAACACCCGTCACAGATCGATCCTCACGTGGTTTTTAGGCACATCAAGCCAAGCACCAAAAAACAATATGCCAGAGAGATGTGCATTTGGAATGCGTAAGTTCTTAGGATAGTGATCAATTTTACTTCAGCAGCTAACCATTTCACTCAGATACAAGCGGGTTCACACCGAAGCCAGTCCGAAAGATCTTCAGACACTTAAACATTTTTCAGCAATCATCGCCAGCACCATGGTCGGCAGACTCGATCCCAATGATCCGAGGCCCACTGATAATAGTATTCGAGTAGTTATGCGGCGGTTCTGCAGCGCATGGGAACGAGAAAATAACGACTACATTCCCGAAGCCTTCAAGCGTTCAATGTGTCCAGTAAGCACTATCTAACATTCTATGGAAAATCTGTTTACTAATAATGAACTGAAGTATATCAAAGGGCCTCTAACAGAGGTGATTCCTATTAAAACAGGAAAATCAGCACATAAGCCACCAACCTACCTAACGATCGCCAACTTCGTCAATATGCAGGAGTTTCACTGGGTTGATGACTTCCATGACTACGTCCATGACGCAATTCGTGTTGATAATACCAATTTATTAAACCCTCACTGCTTTACTTCGGCGAGACAACAAGAGGTTTGCCAAGCAGTGTATCAGGTAAGATTTCAGTTAGAGAGGCGGCTGATGTAATGACTGACCTTGTTTAGGACGTTCAGTGTATTCTTTCATGGTATGCAGGCTTTCTATCCATATTCCATATTCCATATGGAACGATTCTTGTATGGATTACGGATTCCTCCTCATATGGAAGCTTATTCCATACGTATGGAATACAAGAAATGACGTCATCTATACTTACCATTTCCGTATTAGGAAAAGCGAGCATTGTCTCGCTCATCCGTCAGCGCGGCTGGAATCCCTGATGCCTGGTTTTGTCCGACTTATTGTACGACATCCTAGCAGCTACATCGATCCTGGATACGTTTCGCCGTGCACCAGAAAAAAGTCAAAAGACACGCTCTGGCTAGGTGGACATGGCATGTTGATATCAATGGTCATTTTGGAGAGACGGTATTGTTCATGAATCCATACTGCTCGCCGAGCCACCAAGTCAGCGGGGTCCGGCCACTAGCGGCACAACAACTTTTGTTCCTGGCGGAAATCATGAACATGAACTTGTTGCCTGACTGCGTCGCCCTGAATGGTGCCCGCCGGGATTAACATTCTTCCGCTGTATTTCCATACGTATGGAATACAGCCATCTCATATGGAATACGAATAATCCATATGGAGCGTTCCATATGGATTAACTTAATCCATACGCGTATGGATAGAAAGCCTGATGGTATGAAGGAAAGCCAGAGATTAAACTGAAGTTCACAAGGGAATTCTGCAAGGGAATAGATGTACACCAGTAAGTCAGCTTATTTTGTTTTTAATAATATAACTAACTGGGATCTAGACCAGAGCATCTATTTGGTGAGCACATGACTGGACCTGATGGCCTACCACCACCTCTATTTGCACAACCCATTTTCCATTGGATAGCCAACATTATTTCCTCTGGGGCTTTTGCCGATTTTCATACCGTCGAGCAACTCCTCAACGCCAAGCCACCAAAGAACTCCTTCCGGATTCTGCACTGGGCAGAGGAGATGAAGGACAAACCGGTATTCCCAGCATACAATGAAAGGGGACGGAAGAACAAGTGCAGAAGCCCAAAAGCGTGGGGCCACCAGGGATCTGACTGGGCGAACCGAGCAGGATTCACTGCTAATTTCGGCTTCCATGCCGCTCGTCGGGAAGCGCTCATCAACGCCAATGGTGGGTTTACCCACCTCTAAACTGGTCTAGAAGCTGACAATTTTAGATCGGGGATATTCTCTGGGTCAGGTATTAAGATTTGCCTCACAGAGGAGCGCGGGTGTGCTTTTCAATTCTTATCTTGGTGATATGTCCACCGTTGATGGCTCAGCGAGCTACCTCAAATTGAACCTCCGACACAACTTAGCTGACGATTTTCGCTCTGCATCAATGAAGAGAAACCCGAATTTACGTTTCTCTCTGACACCTCGAGAGAGGCGTGAGCTAGAAGTCAGCCCGGAATATGCGCCTTGTACGAATCAAATTGAATTGTTGCAAACGCAAATAGATCATTCGCCTCCAGGGGATGATGTCTCGCAACTGGAAGATCAACGCAAATCTTTGTACAATTCTCGCAGAACTCTGGAACGGAAGACGTTGAAGAAGTGTCAGCAGAGTCAGAAAGTTATCTACGACACTGATTGCGAAGAACATGAGCAAGATGACTGGCGTCGAAGTCACTTTCGCCGTATTTATCACATGCTGCCGAAAGAACGCCAACGGCTGGCCGAGATAATGACAAAACAGGTTTTGCCACGAAGTCCAGAATGGATATCAGCACTGAATGATTTGATTTCTCTCCGTCTAAGCAACCATCGCGTCGCGTACCAAGAGGCTCCTCCTCCTCTGTAATATCTACTAGATCCATTTGAAAGGAAAGGAAGGAAGGAGGGTATACTATAAAAGTAGAAAAGCTATAAAAAAAAAAGAGTAGAAGGAAGGGAAGAGAGGGAAGCCTTAGAGGGCTTGGGGGGGGGGAGGGGCTTTGTTTTCTTTTCTTTCTTTTCCTTTCTTTTCCTCCCTCTTTCTTTCCTTCTTTGCTTCTTTCCCCCTTCCTTCTGATTGGCCGGAAAGCAGTCATCCTATGGACCGGTGGAGGCGGTGCGGCCCGTGCGTGGGGTTTTTCAGCCAATGGCGGCGGCGCAAACAGTCCATCCTATGGGACAATCGGTTCGTAGGATGACCAACGACTATGGTTTTTTATTTTATGAGTTTATTTATGATGGATTATTTATTTTATTTTATTTATTTTATAGTTTATATTTAGGGGATTATTTAGGGATTGAGGGAGGGAGGGGATAGGGAGGGGAGGTGAGGTTAGGGATGGGGAGGGGAGGGTGAGGGGAGGGGAGGAGGGGAGGGGAGTGAGGGGAGGGGAGGGTGAGGGGAGGGGAGGGAGGGGAGGGGAGGGAGGGAGGGAGGGAGGGAGGGGAGAGGGAGGGGAGGGGGTGAGGGAGGGGAGGGGAGGGGATAGGGTAGGGAGGGGGAGGGGAGGGGAGGGAGGGAGGGGAGGGAGGGGAGGGGAGGGAGGGGGGGTAGGGGTGTGCGGGGAGGGGAGTTGGGGAAGGTTAGATTAGAGGGGAGGGGAGTGGCTATAACGAAGCGAGAGTTGGGCGGAGGGTTCGGTAACGAACTTATTTAAACTTATCCTTTTTAAAAGGTATATCTCTTTATTACTTTATTCTTGTTTATATCTATCTTTATATTTAATTTATAGCTTATTATTTACTTATTCTCCTTTATATCTATTTTTAGATTTTATTTAATATCTTTATATTATTTTATTCTTAAGTCTTTTATGTTATTTTTAATTCTTTTTATTTTATCTTTATATTTCCACTCTATTTAATTTATCTTTATATTTAATTCTATCTTTTTCTTATTTTCTTTTAATTAACTAACTGACTAACTTACTGTTAGATTGGACCTGTTGAATTGGAGGCATGGAACACCAGGGCTCCAGGATGTCACGTGTGGAATAGGGAGGCCTTCGGGCCCCACTTATAGGCCCGGGGTGTAGTCCAAAGCAGACAGCCCCTGACAACAACAACAGATACAAAATACACACACATGTTGAAGGTCATAAATTGGTCATACAAGCAATCCAACAGGACCATGCACCCGGCATCAGACCGGGTGGGTCATGTGATCAGTTGCCTAGCACTTTGCCACAAGGCTTAGGAAGCAGCTTCTAGCTGATTCTACACAGCACAGAACAGGTATATAAAGCTTGCTCTGATACCTCAGAATAAGAAAGGAGGAGCAGATATACACAGATAATACACACGATTGACATCATCAGAGTGCCACGCTAGCTTTCCGACACATATCGACCCCACCCTGGGTCCAGCACTCCGGACGTTCCTGTCACACTGACTATAAAAGATACCTATATAATACTCTTCTGTATATAGGTAATAGAATTTACAGCTAGCTTAGGATAATAGCAGCTATTACCGGCAGGCTGTAATTGCAGTTTTAAGTTACTTGTAACGGGCTGTGCCCGTAGGTGGCCTCGGGAACCCTCGGCCTTTCGTGGCCCACTTTTTACCTTTAAGCCACCATGACAAGTATATTTATGAATGGACCTCCTCTACTCTCTTTCTCGTCTTCTTTCCTTAAGTTTGGTATACTCTGTAGAGTGGCCTAGCTAGTTGCAATACACTACCTTGAGACCGTTACATTACTATATATAGATAAGAGTATTTCTATTTAGCTTATAGCTTAATTTATACTAATAGTTAGGCCTAAGTTGCTATATATATAAGTTAGGATATTTTTGTTGAATTGGTGGCATGTTGGAACACCAGGGCTCCAGGGAGTCACATGAGAAACAGGAGATTGTCAGGCGATTCGGAAGGGGCTCGCCGAGCCTTCGGCCGGCTGGCCCGTATTAGGAAGAAAAGGAAAGCAAGACCTCCCTGATAAAAAGGGGGGGAGCTACAGTGAACAGATACACAATACACACACATGTTCAAGGTCATCATTTGGTCATACCAGCAATTCGACAATTTTTAATTAGCTTAGAATAGTAGCAGCTTATACTAGCAGCTTATACTAGCAGGCTTAACCTTTTATCTAACCTAGTACTACATACTAAAATTAATTGTAGTACAATTGATTTATTTTGCCCCTCAGAACAAGCTGGTGGGGCCATAGTAAAGGTCGAGGGCGCTCGGGCCACATTCCGCCAGGACAAGCGGGGCCCTTCCTCCAGGACAAGCGCCAGGCCCAAGGTGGGATTTGGGTTTACTAGGGGGGTCTCGGTCCCAGCACAGCTCCACCCCCCGTTCGTCCCTCACGGGAGGGTCGTTGACCAAGCCAAAAGTCGTTGACTCAACCAAAAAATTTAGGTACATGCAGTTTGTATGTGCACCCCACCAAAATTTAGGTACCACTGTTTATGCCAATATTTCTCTTATTTACAACTGCACATGCTTTTCTCGTGGTTATGACGCAACGCAGCCCACTTCCCCGCATTGTGATACCTTCAATTCCACGTTATCACTTTTGATGCTCCTACTTCAACGTGCCATAACACTATGAGTTCTCCGTCTTCATTCGATTGGTCTGCATCATCAGAATGCCCAGAAGCAGGAGATTCTGCAGTAACAAGATGGATTAACTCTGCTACTGGGAAGCCAGATTTCTTGCGGTATACAACTGATAACCTTGAGACTCGAACCCTCGCAGCAGTAGAGCTCCTTGAAGCTGGGTATTATCGCTATGTCACTACAGCTGCAAAAGAACTCCAAGTACCGAGGGGGAGACTCCGAGGTCGTCTTAAGGGAGCGAAGGCAGTTACTGAAAATGGCGGTAACCGCATTCTTCTCAACGACAAGCAAGAAGGTGCAATTCTCTGCTGGGCGCATCGCCGCATAACACAAGGACACCACATACAACTTCGGGCTCTTCAACACAATGCAGATGCTATTTTGAGAGCCTCGGGGCATACACATAAGACTTCGAGATCTTGGGCAAAGAGATTTATGAGACGCTGGAAGGATACATTCTATGTCAAGAAGACAACAACTAAGGATCTGAAGCGGAAAGCAATGGCAGACCGCACCCACATTGTAGCTTTTTTCCGCGATTTCCAGGCGTTCATCGAAGACAACGGCATCAAACGCGAGAATATCTGGAATTTCGATGAGACCGGCTTCATGGTTGGATATCTTCAGAAGGGCACATTTGTGTGGACTTTCCTGGAAATTGAGCAGCCAGTCCTAACCGACTCACATGATACTGTCTCTGTGACTGCAGTTGAAGCGATATCTGCAGCTGGAGCCTCTATTCCTCCATTTCTCATCCTTCCTGGTGTTGCTATTCCCGTCAAATTCGTTATGAATAGATTGCACGAAGATACTACGATTACCACCAACACTAAGGGCTACATCAATGATATCCTTGCCCTTGAGTGGGCGCAACACTTTGAGAAGCTGACCCGGCCCTCTGATCCTGAAGAAAAACGCGTTCTTCTTATGGATGGCTGTGAAAGCCACTTTACACATGAAATCTTCTATTTCTGCAGTCAACACAACATCGAGCTCTTCCCTATGCCTCCACATCTTACGCATTATCTTCAGCCTCTAGATGTGGGCGTTTTCAATGCCTACAAGCAGTGGCACCAGCATATTCTATATCGGGAAATTGCTGATGGTGCTGGTAACTTTAATAAGACTGACTTCCTATTCCACCTTCAAGAGATCCGTGAGCATACCTTTAAGAAGACCACGATACTATCTGCCTGGGAGAAATGCGGGCTTTTCCCTCACAACCCTGCCAAAGTCCTTGATCAACTGGTTGATCCACTATCCTCGTTGGCTGCCGAGCAGTCCCGTGACTTGCTTCCGGGCTATATCTCAGTAGGACCGTCTTCACCATTACTATCGGAACACACTTCCGGTCACAGCCCCGGTCCTAGGACCCCAAGGACTCCAAAGACCCCTAAGCGGGTGCTGCTACAAGCATATGACTGGGCCAACGCCCCTACACCGCCTCTCCAGATGCGGCGGATACAGAGATATCAGGATTATGTGTGCCTACGGCTACACACATCCATTACTTCTGGCGTGCCCTTGACCCCCTCAGTTATGCGGGTCTTTGACCACGCAACTAATGCTAGCAACATCCTTAGTTACAATGGCATCGCAGCAACTGAGGACATGCACCGTCTCAAAGAGTCCTCTATCAAACGGTCAGCTGTGCAAGCAAGGACAGAAATTGTAGCAAAGTACGGGCCAATTCGTGTCGAAGATATCAGGCTCCGTATCGCTAAAGATGACCACAACAGACTGGCCGCACAGGCTGATGAAAAGAAGCGGATTTTCAGGAGGGACACTAAAGATGAGAGTCACTATTTACGCCGCTGGCTACGAGATGTCAGGGCTATAGTCAGAAGCAGCATCTTAGGCTTCAAGCAGAGTCACTACAAGAGAGGCCAGTGGGCTAAGATTGACCGGCAGATTCACCTCTCTTCAGACAAGTGGATGTCCCAAAAGTATGCTCTTCACCGCCAGCTTCAAGATAAGGGAAAGCTGCAAAACTCATGGCAAGGAACAGTAAATTGGCCACTCGACTACGACCCAGAAGTAATTCAAGAAGCTGTCAACTTCTTCATTCTTAGTGAGCAGGAGCGGGCTGCTGGGAAGAGGCAAATGTTGGCTGAGGCAAGCGAGATTGAAGTCATAGGTGAGAACACCATTGTAGTCAGCACAGGCGAATTCCTAGTCCCAAAAGACGAGTCAGACAGCTAGAAAGTGAAGCAGTTAGTGATGGGGTCAATTACACACATGACATACATACATTTCCGGTTTGCTGTTGTAACTCCTGTTGGATTGAGACCTCGTGTGGCGGCATAACATGCCTGATCCGGACTGCCGGATCCGGACAGCCTGATCCGGAACGCCGGATGTGGTAATAAGCCGGATCCGGCATCATAACAACGCCGGATCCGTCTCCCTTTGGCACCCTGATCTAGATCCCTTTGAGTATAAAGGAGGGCCCCTGTGACCCTCAATCAATGCAGGACAATCACATCAATTTACATCATTTGATCAATCATCTCTGCTATTGCATACAGCAAATTGCGTATCCAACAATTAAGAGTCTCATTTGCTTCAAGAGCAACCACGCAAGATACAGCTATTTGCTATCCCTATTACTTCAATTGTCATTTTCCTCAACCAACTGAAAATGCATACTCAACGGAACCTCTCTACTAAGAAGGTCTATCTCGAGACCTTCGAAGACTGGAGCAGCTGGGATAGGCCGTTCCAGATGAAGGCAAATTCTGCCCAAATCTGGGATCTAGTCAATCCTGATACAACAGACCAACCAAGACAACGCCCTATCCTGCCGACTATCAGTTCCTATTATCGACGGATTCCTCACCGTCACACTCGAGGGTCCCTGTCTAGTCAGACTGACAGTCAGACCCCTGAATTAACCAACCCGAACCAACCGGCCCAACATCGCAATGACTTAACTGCGGAAGATAAAGCCTCCTACAACCAAGACCAAAAGGACTATGACCGCGATCTCCGGGCATATCAGCATGAGCAAGCCCTAGTCAAAGAGATCAAAGATTGGATCATGGAAACAGTCTCTCAAGGACTGATGGAGACCTGCGAAGCCCATCAGGACCTAAGGACCTGGTATACCAACCTCCGAGATAGCGTTGGGGCTACAACAACAGAACAGCAAAACGAAGCCCGAGCTAAATATCAGACCATCCTAGCTAAGACTCCTAAGACAGCTAAGGATTTCCCTCACTGGATTACAGACTGGGAGCAAGCAACTCACAAGGCCCAGAAGAGAGGGATTGGAGGCCTAGACAACCCTAACGTGTGGTTCAACGACCTAAGCAACACTATCCAACCAGCCCTAAAGACCTGGTACTCGACCTATTACGGCACCTACAAGGATAAGCTGAGATTACAGACTCTAGCTATCCGGGAAGTTGCCAAAGACCTAAGGGAAGAAGTCAGCAGACAGAACCTTCTGCAGCTTGCAGCTAGGAAGCCCGAGTCATCTACGCCAATAATAACTGGAGGGGCCTTTGGACCGACCTTTGGAAATGACTCGGATCCGGCTGATCGACCTGACCCTGATCAGGATGATCCACAGCAAGCCAGATCGTCATCAAAGCGATCCTCAAAGAAACGACCGTCCGATCAGACAGAATCCAAGCTAAAGAAAAAGAAGTCAGGACCTAAGGCCACTCAAGATAAAGATCAAGACAACTGTGAAGCCTGTGGCGGCAAGCACAAGCTATCCGGATGCTTTTACGCTCATCCCTCAAAAGCCCCTGCCTGGTTCAAAGGAAATCCAGTCATCCGAGATGCAGTCGCTTACAGACTATCCAAAGATCGGAAGCTACTCGACAAGCTTGCCTCCCTTAAGGATAAAGACGAACCTTCTGAGTCAGATTGACTAGGAAGGAGCATTGGGAAATGTCGAGATATAATTACAATAGCTAAGGCTGTGTTCTCTATCTCTTCGTATCCCCTGCGAAGGTCATCTATCCTAGACTCAGGAGCGACGATTGATGTGTTCAATAAGATTGAACGCTTTTATAGATACCGACCAGCTAAGGCAGATGACTTCCTTATTGCAGGGGAAAATCGAGTCCAAATACAGGGCTACGGTCAGGTTGATATTGAGACCAAAGGACTTAACGGTCCTAGGACTATCGGTCTAGATGATGTTGCCTATTGCCCTGACTTCCCTTGCAACCTAGTATCCCTACGGAAGCTATTACGGAAGGGCTATTGGTGGGACACACGCCCAGCCTTCAACTGTCTCCGAACAGCCAACGGAAATATCCTTTGCTATCTATCTGATCAATATGACCAATTTGTCATTGAAAGCAAAGCATCTGATCAGATGATTGATGCAGAGACTGCCTTTCTATCTCGACACAAGCACAACTCATCGACCTGGCCGAGGGCTGAAAAACAAGATGCCCGGAGATGGCACCTACGCCTGGGTCATCCAGGTCCTGATACCTTAGAACGGCTAGTCAGGAAGGTAACAGGGGCCCGGATCAAAGGGATCCCGACAGCTAAATGCGATGACTGCGGCGTATCAAAGATGAAACGTCAGATCAGCCGGAGACCTAGGGACCTAGAAAACGGACCTGGCCTGAGACTGGCAATTGACTTCCACGACTTCGATACGGATCCCGGAGGGAGAGATCCAAATGGGTATGTCAGTCTGTTATTAATAACAGACCGCTATTCAGGTTATATCTGGGATTATTACCTAAAAAGCCGACAACATAAGGATCTTATCCCTATCTTCAAAGACTTCCTAGGCTACCTATTGCGGCACTACCAAATCAAGCCAAAGGTTATCGAATGCGACAGGGAAATCCTAGGAAAGTCAGAAGACCGGCCTCGTCTAGTCTATCGATTCTTCACAGGGATGTACATCATTGTGGAGTCAACAGCTGCAGACACAGCTGCCCAGAATGGGGGCGCCGAAGCTTCCGGGAAAATCATCAAAAATAAGGCTAGGGCTATGAGGGCTGGAGCCCGGCTTCCGTCACATCTGTGGCTTGAGATCTATCGGGCTGCTGTCTATCTGAACAACCGGACCCCCAAATGCATCAACAACTGGGAAACCCCTTACAGCCGATTCCACACAGCTATTGCCCAGCGCGATGGTCACGGCGAAGAACACAAGGTCCCCTATCTAGGCCACCTACGGGTCTATGGATCCAAGGCATTTGCGATGACCCAAGATGCCCTGAAGGGGCGGAAGAAGAAGCAAAGATTGAACCCTCGGGCCTGGATCGGCTACCTTGTGGGATACCAGTCATCCAATATCTATAGGATCTGGAACCCAGCTACTGGAAAGATAATATCAATCCGGGACGTCATCTTCAATGAAGACGATCAATTTGACGGAGACATCAATAAGCTAAGAGATGACCTTCTCCGAGTCGGAAGGGATGAGCTAAATCAGCTACTGAATCAAGTAGAAGAGGCTTATCAAGAACAGTCAATCGACAAATCTATCCCAGAAGACAACAACCAAGCTGCAGCTAGCAGTTATTCAGAAGGCTTCCACTACGAGGACGAGGATAAGGATAACTACAATCCGAACCCGTATAAGGAAGACCGAGATACAAGGATGACTTCAACGGCGGAACAGTCTGATCAGCTGTCCGGAACCATTGAGCGTCCTAGGACTCCTAGGGTCAACGAGTTCAATCTAGGAAAGCAAGGGGAACAAAACGTCTCAGACGAATCCCCTAGCGCCGAAGAGAGACCGTATCCGACCCCTGTATCTCTCCCACCAGCAGGACTTTTAGCAATGACGATCCAAGCTGAGCCCGATTAACAAGGCAAGCTAGATCAAGGTCAGCCTTTAAGACCCGAAGTGTGGAAGGCAGCATTCAGTGCCGGAAGACTAGCTAGCCCGATTGGAACCCTCAATGGAGTAGTCATCGATAAAGCTAAGCTGCAACGGCTACTAAAGAAGCCTAGGAACGTACACCGAAGTCAGCTACCAAAGCTGCCACGGCACCATCGAGATCTTCTAGATCATCTGATGAGACCTCAATTTGAGCAAGCTGAAAAGGACCACTTGCAAAGTCATAAGGTTATGAAGTCCTGGATAGAGGTTGATCTAGATGACCCTCGAACCCTTGACAAACAGACCCTAGATTGCATGTGGGTTTACGTCTATAAGTTCGATAAGCATGGTCGATTTATCAAGTGCAAAGCCCGGCTAGTTGTTCGAGGAGACCAACAGCCGAAAGGGCTAGATGAAGAGACCTATGCCTCGACATTAGCCGGAAGGTCATTCCGATCCCTGATAGCAATAGCTGCCCGATTTGACCTCGAGCTATTGCAATACGACGCAGTCAACGCCTTTGTCAACGCTAGGCTAGACCGTCAGGTCCTAATGCGGATGCCCCCTGGATACAGAAAGGAAGGAAAGATCCTACTGATCCAGAAAGCCCTATACGGTCTACGAGAATCACCCCTCCTTTGGCAGAAAGAGCTTACAGCAACTCTTCAAGAGCTAGGCTTTGAGCCAGTTCAACACGAGCCCTGCTGTATGACAAAAAACGGGATCATCGTCTTCTTCTATGTTGATGACATTGTCTTCGCATTTAAGAAAGATAGGACCCAGGAAGTCAAGAAGACCGTTGCCGAGCTAAAGGAACACTATAACCTAACTGGAGGGCAAGAGCTACAGTGGTTCCTAGGGATTGAAATCATCCGAGACCGCAAGCTAGGACTTATCTGGTTATCCCAATCCGATTACCTTGACAAGATAGCTAACCTAGCTGAAGACCTAGATCAACGTCACAACAGCCCGATGAAAAGAGAAAGACTAAGACAGTCAACAACTCGAGCCTCAATTGCATCAATTCGAAGATATCAACGGAAGGTCGGATCGCTCCTTTATGCAGCTGTGATGACCCGACCAGATATAGCATTTGCTGTATCTCTGATAGCTAGGTTTAACATGAACCCAAGTTCCGAGCATCATCAAGCTGCAGACCGGATCCTCCTGTATCTTAGGAAGACCAAGGCTCTAGCTCTTCAATTTGGTCAAGACGATCAATTCCTTGTGGCCAGCGATGCATCTTTTGCAGACAACCCAGACCGGAAAAGCTCCCAAGCCTATATCATGAGGCTATTTGGAGGGACTATTGGATGGAGGGCCAACAAGCAAGCAACAGTTACGACGTCAACAACCGAGGCCGAGCTACTAGCCCTATCACAAGCAGCCAAGGAAGCTATGTTCATTTCCCGGCTAGTCAAAGAGCTAGGGATCAAGCTGGAAGAGGAACGCATTCACATTCAATGTGACAACCAGCAGACTATCAAGCTAGTCACCAAGGATGTCAATAAGCTGCAAACGAAGCTACGGCATGTTGATATTCACAATCATTGGTTGAGGCAGGAAGCCCAGAGGGATAGGATCCGGATCGATTACACCCCAACAGAGGATATGATTGCAGACGGGCTTACAAAGGCCCTTAGCAACGCGAGCCTTCAGAAGTGTGTGGATCAGCTAGGCCTGGTAGATATCTCAGGGTATCTAGACCAAAGGAAGCTCAAGGAACTGAAGGAAGAAGACCTAGGGACTTGAAGGCAGCTGTATCCTGGCCGGCTTCAGCTGGGGGGGTATGTTGGATTGAGACCTCGTGTGGCGGCATAACATGCCTGATCCGGACTGCCGGATCCGGACAGCCTGATCCGGAACGCCGGATGTGGTAATAAGCCGGATCCGGCATCATAACAACGCCGGATCCGTCTCCCTTTGGCACCCTGATCTAGATCCCTTTGAGTATAAAGGAGGGCCCCTGTGACCCTCAATCAATGCAGGACAATCACATCAATTTACATCATTTGATCAATCATCTCTGCTATTGCATACAGCAAATTGCGTATCCAACAACTCCACCAAATGCAAGTAACACAGGATTACCACTTTAACCGAAGTACATTGCTATCACCCAATTTAACGTGGGGCAAGAGGTACCTTTTTTGGTCGAGTCAACGACTTTTGGCTTGGTCAACGACCCCCCCGTGAGGGACGAACGGGGGGTGGAGCTGTGCTGGGACCGAGACCCCCCTAGTAGGTTTTATTAGCTGGGGATTTGGGAGTTAGGGTTAGCAAAAATCGCCGGTGGTTGGGGAACACTTTTTTTTCAAACACCAAATATTATATACCTAAATAAGGAAAGTTCAATTCCAAGATAAGCGAACCTGGTCCCAGTGTCGTATGTATTTTGTAGAATTAATTATGGTATTTCAAAGAAACGTGGCCGGAATGCTTGTCTGACGGTTAATTCAAAATGGGTATAGCGGCTGGCCCCATGCCCCGGAACTGAAAGCGTGCCCCGGAACTGAAAGCGAAGCGAGAAGTGAAGGGGACTACTACCCCGGGAACCGACAGGGGGTTGTCCGACTACAAATCTGACGCCAAGCCTTCCCGATTCGTGCTCTTGGCTTTTACTGTAACGTGATCTCAGGTGAATTCGAGCACGTGTTAGACTCGGATAAAATTTGTTCCTGCCACCCTTGCTTTGTTTTCGCCACTCCCCTCCCGTAACCCCGAGGTTTCTTGTGATGTAATCGCTTCTGACTTCCATCTATGTCGCTGGATTCGGTCACCTGGTCAATGTCCACATACACCCATGCTCGCACCCTCAAATATACTTCCTGCCACCATTGCTCACTCACTGCTGACTTCTACGTCTTGGGGAAATGTTCACTCCTGCCACTGTTTGCACCAGTTGTCTCCGGGACTGGACTGATTCTCGGTATCGTACATGCGATAGATGTCGGTCTCGAACACGACCCTACCACTGGATTCGACGGCAACCTGACGTTCCTGAGAACACCATCCCTTCAATTCTTCCACCCAACTTCGATCCGTTTCACAATTCTAAAATACTACGTCACCCCATGCACATTGGAGCGGCGATGGGGTGCATGGGGTAGCCTCAGCCGAAGGCTGTGTGTCCGCGGGCCGGGAAGCTATTCCTACTGCTGCATTATCTACGTACTGATCCATTGGCATGGCTATTCTTGGTATTATGTGACATGTACGGATTCCGTGTGAGCACCTGTCGTTTCCTAAGCTCCTGATCCCTCATCTTCATCTTCATGCCATCCGGGGGAGACCCGTAGGCCAGGTGATTACGATCAAATGGTGCATCCAACATCAGACCCTCGAGCGTTTTCACGCGAGAGACAGCCACGTAGCTTAAACCAGTCTGAAAGTCCCGGCAGGACAGATCTGTAACTATCATGTCTTCGGTGATGCTTTGTGACTTGTGCACGGTAATTGCGTAGCATACGATCAGGGGAAACTGGGTGCGAGCGCAGAGAGTGGCTCCGATGAGGAAGTCCCTCTCCACTGGGAGAATCGGCACAATCTTCCTGCCATCAGCGGTGGTCAGCAATACCGGTCCGCTGTATTTGTCAAACTCCATCATGATAACACAGGGAGGGTCTTGGATGGGGTCGGCCCCAGGTGCCCAGCCGATATCGTAAACTGTGCCGCGAGGCCAACTGGCTGCCAAAGGTTGGACGTCAGCATCAGACGGGAGCCAATGCATATGGGGATCTGCTTCGCAAGGTTACCCGCCTTGTCATCAGGCGCAGCAGCCGCGCCGGGGCCGACGTTCTTAGCCATGACCTGGATGACTGGCCGGCTGAGGCGGTCGAGGTGATAGTGGTTATATTCGTTCACCCTATCTTTAGTGGCGTATACTCGTAAGGCGTTGACAAACCTTGCGACCTCTTGATCGTCTAGTTTTGCCTGTACGCGGCTGGAAAGGAGCTTCCAGGATTCCACAGATAGTTGAAGCAGCCGCAATTCCCCGAGAGCTAGGCGGAGTGCCTCCTGATCGTCGCCACGCTGCCGCTGGACAACTTTCAAGAAGACCGATTTATCGAATCGCCTATATGCGTTTCTGCCCTTGATCTCTACTCCCTGAACCTCTTTATCGTAATAAAGCGGCTTCTGCAGCACAGGGGGAAGCTGAAAGAAGTCACCAACCAACAGGATGTTCAGGCCGCCAAAGAACTCTTCGTTCTTATTTGGGAACGCCTCTCGGAGACGGTCATCGATCCAAGATAGCTGACGCAGTCCCAGCATGCTCTTCTCGTCAATGATCAGATACTTGATGTCTTTAAGCTTCTTCTCGCGGTCGATCCTGGCTGGCATCTACATTCTGTCGTTAGCCCGAAGTACTGCGATCATTAAGTAAGAATATCTGCCCCAGGCCCCTCTGAACCTTTAAACGCGCCGAGTTGAGATATTGAGGGAGTCAGTGACACAGTCTCCCCTGCACGGCGTTGTGAACGATGGCCGCGCTGGATAGCAGCCCGCTTGGCCCTTGCGCCGGCCAAGGAGGAATCGTCCTGTGAGTCTCTCCCGCACTTGAGGAATCTAGGAGCCAAGTCAGGGTGACCTATATGAGACGTGCTGCTTCGGATAGTAGACGGATCAGAATGTGAGGCGGTTAGTAGTGTCGTTGGCTGCACAGGGGGTGAGGGAGCTATTGTACGGAAGAGCCGCGAGCTTTGTTGGGTTGGTGGAATTGGCGTCCCCAACACTACACGCGGCTGGCTAATCGACGCCCCGGATAACGTCTTCGCTGTATGACATTGCCGTAGCCTCTCTGGCGACGTAGGCTGGGTTCCGAATCTGTCGTTAAGGGGCGATAGGCCAGCATCTTCTTCAGTTCTCTTCGGAGCGGGACTCTCAGTTGAAGAAGGACCGACGGCGAGGTTTCTTAATGTCAGGATCGCGCCTTTGGATCTGGAACGCTTCACTTAGTTAGTGTTGAATGTCTTGCGGAGTGGGGAGACAGAGCTGACATGAGAATTGCACCGACTACGACATTCCAGGCAGTTCTTGGTGTTCCCAGCAGATTTCCGTTTGCTGACGAAGCCAGCCGCCGGTTTCTTCTCGCCACAGCGGGCACAGACAATGGACATTAAGTCATCTTGAAGCCCTTGAGGAGTAGACTTCGGATGCATTACTCAATGACGCAAGATTAGAACCCTTCACAGAGGGTAGTGGTATAAGTGGGGCTGTTATAAGACTTTTGAAACCCCGCTCTAAGGTACATTCTTGTAACGGTTGTGCTAGACCGCTGTACCAGGGGGCAAAAGATTGGTCAATAATCACATTGATTGCAATTACTGGGCACACTAGCTGCTCTTTAAGCCTCTCTCGCTGTTCGGTGAACCAAGCCGTAACAATTCTGAAGTAAGTATATACAATCGCTCTCTATTTGTTACAGGCTGGAGCCTGGGGACATAGCTGCGGCTGTGCCGAAGCCAGAGTCAAGATGCTAGCAACTACTAGTACGAAGACTAACTCAGCTGCCGGGACCTACCGAAAGAATACGGGAAGTCCCCCGGGCAACCGGCAGAATAATCTCCCCAGAACACGGGAAGTCACCGGGCAACCGGCGGGAAGATTTCCGAAGACTTCCCGGAGACTTCCTGAGGATTACTATGAAACTGTATAGAGACTTCTATGGAGGGAAATCCTTCTTTTCTTCTTAGATTTAGATAGACAATTCACAGCACTCTTTGCACGGGAGATCCTCAAAGGGCCAGCCCTTAACACTATTATACCCAGATTGATCAATGCTTTATAAGGCTAAGAAACTTAACAATAAGGCAAAATGTCTCCTAGAGATATGTAGAAAGACACTAACCCAAGGAGATCTTCTTCACCATCAGTTGGACATATACATACTGCATCTAGCCCCCTCCGTTTATCGCTTAGTTTAGATTTAGCTAATCCAGGAATCCACTGCAGGGAAGAAAGTACTTTAATTCTGGTGACTTCGCACTCTTATAAGCCCAGAAACCCTCTAATATCGGCGAAATTAGGACTTGGAGTTAACATCCGGCCGGGAGAATATATCTTACCTATTATCTCCCGTACCGAACCCTAATATTATGTCTTACCTCGTTTCATTGTGGACTGGCAAAGGGAAGGATTGACGAGGGCTTTGGCCACCACAGCCAGATGGTCATTCGTCAGTGCCTGCTTCCGGATAGCTAGCCGCAGAAATTCCGCATCTAGTTACCGATTCCCCACATAGACGGGATCCATACCGTTCAAATGTGTGTGTCTGACTAGTTGGGTCTTGTGGTTGCTACTATAAATATGGTAAATATCTACTGGTTACCGATATCGTGACTACTTCGATGAGGATTCAGCAGACGAAGAAGAAATTATATTTCGCCGTGGAGATACCTGGGCATTACCTATGGTCTGGTTCGGGATGTGGCCTGGGTTCCCGGGAATATACCAGAGGTTACGATATTATCGCTACAGTATGCCAGTATGGCGATACTCATGTCTTCCGGGTTGAGACGCCATATTCCGAGGATGGCAGAACTCACTGTCTGCTGCCGATCTCCTTAAGCCCCAGCCTCACTCCTCGAAAGACATACCTCAGACCAAGAGGAACGGCGCAAGTACACCCGCTGAAAAGCAGCTGCAACAACAGCGACAGGGGCAACAACAAATACAGCCGCCGACACCTCAAACACATCCTCAAAAAACCATCATGAGCATCACAAACCCTCCGGTCTCAGCAGCGGCCTCGCCAAATCAGGAACCCCACGGCGACCGACAGTGACAGACAGTGGACTGGTCAGCCGGAGCAGGCCAAGCACACGTTCCGGGAGATATCAAAGCTTAACAACCATCGGACACCTGTGCGGCACTGACCACGGGCTGGGTGACCTTGGTAGCCTGGGCACCAGCTTAGACGATGCGTTGGCAGGCTGGGTTGCTCAAGTAGGTTACGTCCTCGTTCTCGAACTAGGCACGCTTCCAGATCTCGACCTCGCAGCCGCCGCGAAGGACACCCACACGCATGGTCGACAGGAGGTTGTGGGCGGCGTTGGAGTGGTTGTAGACACCGCCGTTGAAGACGGCAGTGGTATCCTTGCCAATAGCGGAGGAGATGAGTGCCTTGCCACCGGGGTGGTCCTTGATGAAGTCGGTCACGTCGTGGATGACACCGGCAATGGCAACGAGGGCCTTTCCGTTCTTGGAGTCGGCCACGAAGTCGTCCCAGTGGACAACAGGGAGTTGCTCCAGGGGAATACCCCAGTCGAGGGTAGCACGCTTCTGGTCGAACTTCTTCTGCATCTGCTGGACACGACCCTTCTCGATCTCATTCTGGCGGAATTGCTTCAGGTCGTAGGCAAGGCCAAGTTGCTTCCAGATCCAGATGGACCACTTGGTGGGGTCATACTGGTACCACTCGATGGCGTTTCGGTAGTCCGAGGGAAACTCGTGGTGGAAGTTGTGGTAGCCCTCACCGAGGGTGACTAGAGCGGTAATGACGTGGTCACGGGGCGAGTTTCGGTCGTCGAAGGGCTGGTCACCGAGCCAGTGGGCGAGGGAGTTGACGCAGAAAGTGGCCTGCTGGAGGAAGCATATTCGGAGGATACCGGCGTAGACGAAACCGCCGAGCCAGTCGCTCCAACCGAAACCAGCGACGATAGTAGGCAGGACAAAGGCCATGAAGATGACGCACTTGAGATAGTTGCGGTGCTGCCAGACAACGATGGGGTCCTCGTTAAGGTCGGTGATGTCGGTTCGGCCCTGGCGCTTGGGGTTCTGCTTAAAGACCATCCATCCGATGTGGGCGTAGAGGAGACCTTTGCGGACGGAGTAGGGGTCCTTCTCGGTGTCGGTGTATCGGTGGTGAGCACGGTGGCCGTAGGACCACCAGCGGATAGAGCCCTCAATAGCACCAGCTCCGACAGCAGCCAGGTATATTTTGAGGGGAGTAGTGGCCTTATAGGAAGTGTGAGCCCAAAGACGATGGTAACCTACAAAATGGCGGAAGGTCAGTATCGACAAGCAGCGGAAGGGGAGCGCAATTGAACAAGGACTCACCAGCAGTGATTCCAAGGCCGGTGTTGAAGTAGAAGATGACGGCCCAGATGGCAGTATAGAGGCGAAGAGGGACCCAGTAGGCGGAGATAAAGCCAATGATGGGAATGATGATGATGAGAGTGGTGTTGAGCCAGTTGATGTGGAGGTGGATGTTGGACCAAGTCATTGGAGTGCCGGTAATGTGAAGCTTCTTGGGATCGTACTTGGTGTTGCTTCGGAGCGGCTTGTAGTCGGTGGTGCCGTCTGGGAAGGCCGCGGCCCCCTTGCTGGCCACCTTGCTGGCCAAACACAACGACGCCATCTTGGGCGGCGATTAACAAGTATTGAGACTGCTTAGAGGAGAGTCGTCCACGACGAGAAACCAGCAGGACTCTTCTCCCGATGCGAAAACCACGAGGGTAGTATCTCGAAAGCGAAGTGGGAGGAGGAAGCTAGGATATAGATAGGTCAGGAGAACTAGATGGAGGGAGGTGTCGGGAAGTGGTAGATTGACAAGTCGTTGGTTGGTTGGGGCGGCGCCAAAAGGCGTTACATCAGACCCGAACCCAGGCGAGTGTGTGGATGACCAGGGGCGGGTTCCCCTGGGGTTGGGGTTAGCAGCGCAACTGGAACAGGGAGGAGAAGGAAGAAGAAAGACAGGGAGTGGAAGGGGAAGTTGAGAGCAAGGGATACGAGATGGATTGGCCACATATTGAGTGTGTATCCCTCTGATATTCGGGGGTTTCCCCCCCCCCAAACCCACTCTTCACAAACCTACCTTTGGGGATGGGACAGACGGAACACATTTCTCCCAACAGTCAACAAGGAGGTTCCTCCAAACTTTGTTGGACGCTGGGCTGGTCCGCCGGGTTTGGGCGGGAAATGCTCCCGCTGCTGCGACGAAAGGATTGGAACTAAAGCATACAGCTTAGCAACTGAATTGTACGTATTATACACAGGTGGAGTTCGCATGTTCGAGTGTTGGCGATGAACCTGCCAGTCCCGAATCTCGGCGGCGAGTGCGGCGTTACCGTGCAAGAAGCTGCAACAAAGTGGGTTTCCTGACTAGCAACTTTTTCTTGGACCTTGAGAGCAGTGCCGTTTATGATTATCATCACATGGGGCGAGTATGTGTTTATTCCTGGCCAGATGCCGAGGTTAAGATCAGCCCCACGATTGCAACATCTCCAAGACAATGTACCAGTTCTGCGGTTGCTGCTACTGGTGATTGCCGGTGGATGTGTGTAGTCGACTTTTCTGCGCGTCCCGGGCCATTCCCTGCGGGGCGCCCCTCCGACCGGTTGCCGTTTGTGGGTTAAAGGCACATGCCAGCCGATGTACCTCTGCACCTAAGTTGAGTGAATAAATACCTGCGGCTGCTTGTCCCTTGTCTATTCCCGGGTGCCTTGCAGCGGGGTGATTGGTCGTAGTGTCGGGCATGGAGCTTAGCGACTTCTTGAGCTCACGAGCTGGAGCTGTCTTACACTATCGCTATTGGCGAATGCAGTTGTTGACGATGCCCCACTCTCCCTACAACGCTCTGTAACAACCCTCAATGCCTCTTCAGAATTACCATAACCAGTAAGAAATTTCCGTCTCAACGTCAATCAAGCATCACGCAATTACAGTCCATACCCCAACAACACCAACCAATCCAACGTGTTCCAAAAGCCCGTCCCCACCCTAAGATCCGAAATCTCAGCTCTGCGAACAAACTCGCACCTATAAAATCCCCCCCAACCCCAATCTCCAAATCGACCGATGCCTCGGTCCATTTCTCTTGCTTGTGACATGACGCCACAGCCCAGAGCCTCTGTGTCAAAAGTCTTACGCGTACGTATTCGGCTTGGTTGGCCGTCTCGCATCTCCCGTTCTTCCGACGACGGCGTTTTTTGGCTGCCATTTCGCGTGCCTCCCCAGCCTTTCCCCCAACAAAACGCGCTTATCGGATGCGCCAAGCCGAGTGGGGGGCCAGGCGCTAGCTCCTGCGTTCTTTTTTCTTTTTTTAGGACTCGAGCTAGGCATGTTCGTCTCGCGTAATATCAGAGAACCATACTCAAGATCCGCTCACGGCATGTGGCATCCCTACCGCCTACTTGAAATGTTTTGAGGACATCTAAGGATACAGAGAACAAAATTGTTGAAACAGCAGCAATTACAGCACTCGACGGCAGCTTCAAACGGTTGATCGAATAGCATACTATACAACTACCTGTCCGTTTTGCGTCAAATCCCAACTGGTCCGTGCGCATTACCTCGTCCCTCAGTTTTCGCTTCTGTTGTGACAAAAAGCAACACATTCGTCAAGGAAAAGACGACTGATCTACTGCGTCACGCCTAGCCACGTACCGAGGGTCATGGACTTACGCACACCTACCTCCGAAGTAGTTAGAATCTCGCGGACTTTGTTACTACACCGACCTTGACGAAAGATGCCTACATCTGTCGTGAATGCGAGAGATATGTTACCGTGCAAATGCTACGAACGCGAAAGAACATGACAACTAGTTCCTGGTTTCTTGCGCTTAGGATTGCCTCCTAGCAGACACGATATTCGATTTATTCAACAACCCCTTAGATATATACACATCGGCTACCTGTTCTCGCCCTCGACCTATCAATTCGTCCACCTTCACCCCAGCGGTCCTCATATGCAGTTGTCGGGTCACGCCCTCCACCACCGCTGCCACAATCGCCATCGTCAACGCCAATGCCGCAGCAGGTTCGTCGCCCCTCAAGCTCAAAACCGCAAGCGCCTACAACAAGGCTCGAAACCACTACATCCACTCCACTTTTGGACTAAGTAGAGTGGATGTACGATTTATTAGGCAATTACATAGTGGATGTAACACATATTCGACCGGAGTGGAATGGATGTACACGTGGATTTATAAGTGGATTTTTGTAAGTGGATTTTTAAGGCTATTCACAACCTCGTCGACGCCTATTCAGCCTCACTTTCAGAGGTTGACACTAACTCTTCAGCCTCTTGCTGCTGTGATGAATCGTCAACCTCGCTGGCGCTGTCCTCGCCCTCGAATAGCCATTTTGACTCAGCAAGAGCCAGCTCGTCGTCGCTTAGAGTCCCACAGCCGGCATCCAGCTTACTTTCGAGGTGTGACTTAAGCAATGGATCCAGGTCCTTGATAAGGCCAGCACGGTACCAAGAGCGTAAGACCTGACAAATGGCGATAATCTCAGCATCTAGGTTCGTACGCAACCCCGAGACCATCTTGCCAGCAGCTGAAAATAACCTCTCACACTCGGCTGACATCGGCTGGATCGTCAGGAAGTCCAAGGCCATCCTGGATAACCGAGGATATCTGCCTTGCTTAGTGATCCAGTAACCAATTGGATCACGAACGTTGCCGTCGCTGGCGTCACGATCCGTCTGCCACGCTTGGTACTCGTCACCCACAATAGCTGCTGCGTAGGCTGGTATTGAGCTTGGCAGACGACTGTTCTTCTCGAAGGGATTGAAAAACCGAGGTCTTTTTGCTGGTGGCTCGTCGTCGCCTCTGCTGCTGCTGGTTCTAACCTCGAGATGAGCGTAATCGGACAGCCAGACGTCGGCAACCATCTCTTTTGCCTTTTCAACCCAGCTAGGCTTATGAGCCCACGTTTCATCAAACCAGTCCCAACGATAAGCTGGATGGAGCGCCATAGCCGTATAGTAGATGGGCGTCTCGTCCAGCCGCCGATAATATTCATCCAGCTTATCCCAAGCAAGGTTGATTCCGATGCGGAAGTGCTCTGGATCAGAAAAATCAGCAGCAAGCTGCTTATATTCTTCCAGTGTGTTAAGCAGCAACTCATAGCCAAGCACCACGTCCCAGATATTGCCATAGGAGCCAGTCCAGCCTTGCTTACGCCTGCGGATGTGTCCATCACCCTCAAGTGTCTTTACCACGGTCTCAAAAACAGTCAGAATAGCCTCCAAATGGTAAAGAACCTCCCAGTCTTTGTCCGTTAGCTGATTCTCGTCTCGGAGGATGCGTGGTTTTTTCGCCAACTTGGCTTGTGTCACTTGGCCAGTCTTTTTAGACCGATTTTCGTCCTCCCATTGCGCCTTATACTTGATCAGTAGGAGTTCGATAGAGGTTTTCAACCGTAGAGCCCTGCGGATCATGTAGAGTTGTGACAGCCAACGCGTGTCGTTGTCGATAATTAGCTTGAGTGGTTTCTTCGATCGGAGTTTAAGGGTGGTGGCGCGATTAATTTCGTCCTGTTAGATATACCGAGTTAATATGAGACGAATAGGATTTAGTTAAACCGCTTACCCTCTGGACCTCCTTGAACAAGTAAATCAGCCGGTGGCTAATACGCACATCAACTACGATATTGTGTAACTTGCCAACTGGTCCTTTTTTGCGCCATTGAGCGTATTCAGTATCAGATAACGCTTCTGCGCCTGACAATTGCTTCTCGAACGCGTCGGCGTTTTTGCCAAATAAGAGCGCCTTGGCTGACAAGTTAATTGTGTGGCCAATACAGCGTCCTCGGCGCAGTCGGCCATCGAACCCAAGTTCAGCACCAATGACCTCCATGGCAGTATCGTTGTTTTCTGCATTGTCGAGCGTGAAATAGCCAACCTTCTCTGGACCCACGCCAAGAGTGTGTAGGACGTCGAGAACCTCCCCACCGATCGTTGAGCCGAAGTGACGATGAGCCTCTGGAACTCCAATCATGATTTTGCATGGCCGATTCTTCTCGTCTCTGAAAAAACAAGCAATACCGTAGAGGGCAAGCTTATTTCGAGACGTCCAGCCATCAAATGAAATATGAAGGGCTCCAGGGGAGTTCCTCAGCACCTCGATAACCGTCTGCTTGTGGCGGTTATACTCTTGAATGATCTTATATCGGACAGCCGTGGCAGTCAAGTTGGCGTGTTGGATGGAAACGGAGGGACTCAAATAGTCGAAGATTTCTCGGAGGATGGGGTTCTCGGCGAAGGAAAATGACTGGTTGCTACTGACGATTAACTCGACTAGCATACGCTGAAAGTGTTGCTTATCAAAGCGTGAGATGAAGCTATTCGCGATATTCTGTTCCGTAGGCTTGTTGACGTCCAGTTTCAAAACAGAGGCAATAGTCGGCTGGTTCGATTTCAGTGCGCCTTCGGATTTGAGCTGTGCTGTGCTCTTTTTCTCTCCCTCTGGTGCTGGTGTTTTGTGCTCACGCCATAGATGATTTGCCGCGTTCTGGAGACCTGAAGAGGTAAAACTCGCGATAATGGGACGATTTCCGAGGATACAGTCCTTGCAAGCCCATTTGCGTAAGCCATGATGTTGAATATCATAGCCAAAGTCCCACAGCCAAGAGCTAGTATCACGAGCGCGTTCTGACCAATTCCAGCCTCTGAAATGGCGAAAAAGACGGTCTTCGAGCTGCTGCTGTTGGCCTGGTTGGCCTGGCTGGTTGGCTGACATCAATTTTTTTTTTTTTTGGCAAAAACAAAGCAGGAAATCTGTAGAAAACGCACTCAATAGGGGTAGTTTCTCGTCTAATATTATTAGATTAGCTGTAGGGGTGATCGACCTCGGCTAACTTGGGTCCAGGTACCTCGATTTAATAGGCAGTCATATACAAAAATAAGTACTATGAACCATACAGGGTCAGGGAATATCCCACTGTACCTAAATCCACCTAAATCCACTCCATTACATCCACTTTCGTGTCCAAGTGTAGTGGATTATTACGTAATCTGAGCGCCGACAAGTGGATGTAATAGAGATGGGCCACTTATATGTGGTCCACGTGGATTTACAGTGTAGTGGGTTCGAGCCTTGGCCTACAAGCACACGGCCCACCTCGACTAATACACCACTGCCACCAACGACTAAACCACGCCTCCGATCCCCGCACAATTCATCGCCCGCCTCGATACACGACCTAGAACGCCGCTTCCACAATAAACCCAGCCCTTTTCATAACCGAAAGGCCTATCATGCAGAAACAACCCGCCACCGCCATTGCACGGCTTTTACACGCTATTGCGGACCCCATCGGATCTCAAAACCCAGGCTACATCCTTGGACGCGATCCATTTCTGAACGAACCTAAACCATGCACCGTCATGCCATCAGCAAGTCTCGCTTCCTCTGCCGGAGATAGGACCTTGAACACTTGGAGAATAGCCTTCAAGCGCACTTGCTACTACTATCCAGTCACGAGATCTCGTAGAGAAGCCATGTATAATAGCATTCAAGCACGCAAGCAAGCAAGCACATTTTCCCTTTGTATGGACTGGAATGGAATTTATCTCGCCCGGGGAACAGGCCCCACAGGGCCAGTACGCTAAGCTGTTTACCGTTCAGACGATCTGTATGGGCTCTTAGGAGACTGTCAAACTGTGAGAAGCGGGATTATGTCATTTATTATTAGTGCCCTATAGCTCATTATCATCTTTGCATTTGTCCTCGATCTTTATGTTTTATTTTATTTTATATTAAAAAAAATTGTAAATAAATAAATAAAAGAACGTTGGGAACCCAGAAACTTGCCATGTCCAGACTCGTTAAGTCCAGATTTTGGGAAAGCTGCCTGTCAGTGCACACGTCGCCTCATTGCAACATATTTTCTTTGTCAATCGAACAGATTGCTTACTGATCGGGAACGGCCCGGTACCTATCTTTGGGACTATTATCTTGTGCTTGCAGTCAGTGGAGGCGCGTCCTCTGACACACACTTTCTCTTGCCCTTGGGTTGCTTTCCCGGTTACTAACCCTAGTCTGCGCAAATGCTTTACAAGCGGATAGGAGGCCGCTGCCCTAATCGCTTTGTGGGTGGGGTTGGAGATCACTAGGTTTGCACATACTTCAGCAGGAGTCGTATGCATCCCAAGGCCCATATCATAAGAGTCTACGGTACGGTCTCCTAAACGAAGTCCAGTCATCGCTGGAGCCATATATGAATTTGATCAGGCTTGTGATTGCTGATCTAGATGTCTAGAGACCCTGAGCAGTCACGATGAGCACCTCTATAGTATTCTAACGACTAAGTCCCTAGGGGGGGTTATGGTTCACCCCTGGTTCTGGTTCGCCCCCCTGCGCGTAATCCTTGCCAACGCGTCGACGCGTTGGCTACCTATTCCCTTCGTCAACTATCACAACTTAGATCAATCAAACTGCTTTTTCGTGTTTTAGACTGCCAGGGAGCCGTTATGCCTCGTAATACTACCGCCGATGTAGATAACGCCATCTAAGATATCCTCCATGGCGAAACCATCCGGACGTCGGCCAAGATCCACGGAATACCTAACCAGACACTTCGTCACTGGCTTCTTGGCCGACAACCACACTCTGTGGCACACCAAAACCAACAGCAACTTTCTACAGTGCAAGAAGAAGACCTTGTTAGGTGGATTCTAATGCAAGAAGGCCTTGGTTACGTGCCTTTATATGCCCAAGTTCGTTCTGTGGCTTCGGCGATCTTACGAGCTCAAGGAGACTACTAAGCTCTTGGAAAGAAGTGGACTAGTGGCTTCGTTAAGTGTTATTCGACTACTAATACTAAGATAGGTTGCAAGACTGCTTGGAATTAAGTTAATGCAATATATCCCGCTAATATCAATAAGTTATCCGAGCTTTACAATACTATCAGCTGGATCCCCCCCAACGGCGATATAACGCGGATGAAGCAGGTATTATAGAAGGCTTGGGTATTAACGGTTTTGTTATTAGTAGTTCAGAGAAGCCTCCCGGCCAGATATATATTAAAGAGGGCAGCAGTCGCACCTGGGCCTCGTTTATTAAGTGTATATCAGCAACTAGTAAGATCTTAGACCCCCTCATCATCTTCAAGGGGGCCTCTATTCAAGATCAGTAATTCAGTAACCAACTACTTAAAAATATCCTAATTGGCATACTACCTACACTGTCAATGAATAGACAAGCAACGATAGTGCACTTAAGTGGTTTGAGAAAGCTTTTTGCCACAGGCAGCCTTAGAGGACCTCTCTGCAGCAAGACTACTTATTATCGACGCCCATAGTTCGCACACTACGGAGGATTTTATGACGACTTGCTTCCTGAATAATATCTATATATTATTCTTACTAGCTTATACTTCTGACGTTATAAAGCCTTTTGGTCTGGGCTGTTTTTCCAGTTTGACGACAGAGTCAAGGAAACTCGTCAGCTGCTAGATGGCTCTCACGCACTTAAACTGTATTAGCAAAGTCAAGTTTCTTAATCTCTGTACAAAAGCTCAAGAAAAAGGATTACAGAAACTAATATCGAAGCTGGCTGGCGGGCAACGGGTCTATTCCCCAGAAACCTATATAAAACTTTGTCTTCACGCTGGGTAATATACCCACAAGACCAGACACCTACACCCCAGTCGCATAGCAATAGCTCCACCCCAACGAAGAGCCAAGACGTCGTGAAAGTCTTAGTTAGCAAGGCAAGAACCCCAGGATCGAGATTAATCATTCGCAAGATTGCTAGTTCGTTTGATAAGCGCACCACACAGCTTGCAGTAAATGATCGTGAGATCGCTCGCTTATATGCACAGTTGGAATAGACTAATCTACGAAAACGTCGAAGAGTGCAACCAAATCCAGACGATACTTTCATAAGCCTTTCCAAAGTAGCTGCACAACGCAACCAAGAGCCGACCCAACATACAATTGAAGCTAGGGCGCAAGAGGATACAACTGTAGTTCGAAGTGAAGAGGTAGATAGTAGCACCGATGAGCAGCCATCTCTAGTGCGTCCCAGGAGGTCAATTAGGCGTGCACAGCAATACAGGACTCCCTCAGATGAAGAGAGTAATTAAACAATTCAAATGGTATTTTTATTGTATTTTTTAGCTATTAAATTGACATAGTTGTGACAATATATGTGGTTGTGCCAGTGTTTTGATGGGGTGAACCAGAACCGGGGGTGAACCAGAACCCCCCCTAGGGACTTATACTGTCGAGCTCCTTGGTTTATGTTTTTGACCTTAAAATTTAAATTTAAATATTTCTAGTTATAGCTTTTTTTACGCAATCTAATATAACGCGTCAAAGTTAACATCAAAATTAGGACCGTTAGTCAAGGAATAAACGTATTGTAACTGATCCTCTTGCCCCTCCCATATCTTCGCCTCTTCGCGTTTTTGCAGTTTTCAAGGCCGCTCACTTGAAGCAGCAGATAGTATCGTATAGAGTGCAAAATTTGAACTTTTATGGATGCAAGGTAGCGTGGCGCCTAACCCTTTTCCAACATTTCTTATATACAGCAACGGCATGATGGAACCCTCTTGGAGATATGTGGAGGGTCGGCTCGGAGAGGAGTGAATTCCCGTTGCCGTCACCCGCCCAGCCCTCGGACTCCATGGTATGTCTCGAGGAAACCGATCGTGCGGCATCCCAATCGACGCTTAGTTGGGGACGAACGTCGGGGGATCGTATCTGCTCCTCAAGCGGACTTTCGTGCTGCATGGGACTAACCGACTCGAGGAAGGGGACGAGGAGGGAGTCGTTCATGAGGTCGTAGATAATTCGGCGAGACTTATCAAGTTCGGAAGGGTGAAGGGGTTGAGGTCCACACAGGAGATTCAAGAGGTGATCTCGCTCTCGACCAGAGATATTGACTTGCCGCGGTCCACAAGGAGCGATGTAGATTCGTATCAGCTTTTGCCATAACGAGTTTATACGATCAGTGCTATCACGCGACATAGGGCTCTCGGCAACTAGCTGGTTATAGAAGGAAGCATAGTTTTCGGCGTCCAGGGTGAACTCGAGAGTCTCCCTGCAGTGGTGTTGGGAGAGATGAGCCATGAAGGCGCGTAGAGTCCATGGCGGCGAAGAGACATCCAAGAGGATCTCGCTGAGGGTAGGACGTCGTGGGCCTGTCGTGTCCATTTCAATAACGTTAGGAGTAAACATTTGATGGAGAATCGCCGTTTGCGCAGTGGACCTTGGTCGTAAGTTCGTCGAAAAACAACGATATCGTAGTTAACTGGACCGTGAGGCTTGTCGAGTGCGCGAATGTGATGAAGGCGGAATGAATGTTACCGGAAGTATTTTCTGCGGCGGGTAAGCCTGGGGATCACGCATCGCCACAGAGGCTCCGTAAGATATGTCCGGGGAATACCCACGAGAGAATTTGGAGACCTCAGTTGACTGCCATTCCCGGTCTATACCCTTGCGGGTGTGACGCAAAACGCGACTCCATTTTGCCACCATCATGATGTCGTGGTTTCCATCTACGTTAGGCTAGATCCGTGGATCGAAATTTCGCTGAACATCGAGTGATGGAGTATCACCTAACTGCCCATCCTACTTATCATGTATGCGTGAGCGGCGGGATCCGCCGCACGCTCTGTTCTTATGTTGTTGAGACCTGCGCCACCAGCAACACTAAATCCACAAGGTAAATGGGCGCCTAAAGAATGGATGATGACCATTCTGACTCCAAAACTTGGCGCCAAAGCTTAGCGCCACAGGCCTGTTGGGTCATTTTACTCTCACTGTGGCCTATGCCACATCGGAGCCATATTGTTTATGGAGGTATCTTCATCTACATTTACTGTAAGATAGTAATGAGAGAGAGTAGCGTACCATCCAGCTATGGGAACAGATGGACCTTTCTCCTCGGAACCTCTGGTGATTGGCAGAGTAACTCATGGATGTACGTAGACATTTTTCAAATGCCTGAGGTGGTTTCGATGGCCGGGGGGCGACGTGATGATCCTAAGGAGGCATTAGAATAATACTCCATATGCTCACGTATGTATTTAGCCGTCTTGATCTAAGGGGAGCAGTCTTCAACGGATTTGATGATCCGAGGGGCGATGTTGTCTCCGGTAAGATCTAGCCGCCTAGCCTTAGCAAGGCACATAATGCCGCAGTCACAGGCGACTAAAACCATCGTAATATTGATAGTCTATAAATAAAATGATCATGATTAGAGATAAACGAGAAAATAAAGAGCAGAGAAATTGTGCGATGTGACCCTTTAAAGAAAGTAGGGGGCGAGGGTCAGAATTCAGGACCCTCTCCCAGAACTGGCCCCAGTCAGGAGGACCAGATATGGGATCCACGATACCCCATGTCTATGGGAAGAAATGGGTAGCCTACAATCGACCTCAAGACAGCGTCCTACTGCCCAAATCTGTAACAGTGTTAACACCGTCTACCCAGATTACCAAGTAAAGCACTACAATGGCCTCGACACTACTTGGGTTCTTCGAACGGCTCCCAGCCGAAGTGATACTTGCTTTCCTCGAGCTCCTCCCTATGAAAGATCTATTATCGCTGAAAGATGCAACGTACAACGTAATGTCGGTCTTTCGGAAACGCATCGACCCCTCAGAATATTTGCAGGCAAATGGACCGTTTACTAATGCCTCGGGATTACTAGAGGCGATGTCGACGCATGGCGCAGTTCTCTCTGGATCCAGGGCGTTAGAATGGTTTGTCCCAGGATCCATTGGAGAAACACCTGACTGGGACACTAGTTGAGGTACTCTTCAAAACTTTTCCGGTCCGGCAACACATATCATCCTATGTTCGGCCGGATGGATCGGTAAGGTGGATAGATAATATCTCACCATTATCCACTACTAGACACGGCTCTGTGTCCTGACTTGAGCCTGATGCTAGCCATGTGCAATGCACTCTAACGAAACGTGTTGCTCTACAGCTATACTACGAATCCACTGCGAGCAAGTTCGCATATCGGCGGCAGGTTCCTGCAGTCATCCAGGAAAGAGCTGGTTCAGCGGTTCGAAAGTATATTCAGAGGGGCTTTCAGTTCAAGCGTGTCACTGGGAATGAATGGACTCACCGTTCTTCCTTTGACCAAGACGCCTGCTTTATCGAGCTGAGTAACGGCTCTCATTACCCACCTCCAGTAAGGCAGGTCAAAGTGATTGAGTGTGTTATAAGGGTGAGGAGATACGCCTTTTGCCAAGGTCTAGGACGAGAGAGGCGCGGCACGAACTTCTACTTTTCGGAGTAGTAGATAGGTGTCACAGATTCAATTCATAATTTCAATATTCGTTTGTTTGGCGTGTAGAGGAGTGTGAATGATTTGTACCGTATCTCTTAATTGGTTAGTACGGCATTGACAACAGCCCTGTTCTGAGTGATGTACGGCCATATATAAAGAAAGACATTATGTGCAGATGGAGCTTTGGGTCCAGTAAGTTATATTTAACTAGAGACAAAGCTACTAGTTACCATTTAATTCATATACTAGAGGGTATGAATCTAGATAGGTAAACCCTCATAACTTAAACTTAACAGAGCATTTGGCAGAGTACATGGCCAAATCTATAAGAGGACCAGCCTCAAATTGATGCCCGACGAAGGCTGAATGTGTTTTTCAGGCAGCACGAGCGGAGGGAGGGCCAGCCTAAAGGATAACTAGACAACTTAAATATAAACGGTCCCTACAGAGATATACTAACTGAATCGCATTTGTGAATGGTTATTATCTAGATAAGCTAATGTATTAGAAGATAGGAGCCATTTGTATACAGGCTATTATCACTGTTCCAGCTTTATGATCCAGCATGACAGCTCTTACAGCATGATGCGGTAACAAATTTAACTGCCAGCATAGATAGGAGTTTGCCACATTTTCAGAACACCCATCTGCCAGAACCACCCCACAACATTCTCGTGATCAGCAGAAGGACGAGGTCTGCCGCTTTAATGCCAAGCCGAGATTTCGCATAATCGATGCGGTCGACAGACATGGCATCTCGAAAGAAAACATCACGTACCTCAACCGCCATGGATACTTCACACGAGCACCATTCGCCAAATCTATGCCTGAGTTCGATGTTTTATTCGAGCCCACACGGAGGCTGCAGCCAGTGGAGCTATTCAAGCATCCGTTTATAGAAGTGGTCGGTGCTGGCTTCGACAAGCCCGCTTCTCTGTATGAACTCGGTGGACGCCGTTTATATTTGAGCTGCGAGGGCTCGGGAGAGGTCGGTTATAGGACGAAAGTATCAATAAATAAAGAGGTCTGTGTCCAAATTATGTAGTTGCTTTACATTGGCAGCCCTGGCATTTTACAAGAGGGTTTTTGCGCACCAATCCCACGGTATTAAATACGAGAGAACGAGCTATACCCCGGCTGTCGATGTCTGCTCTCTTGGCGTGGTGGTGTACGAGCTGATGTGTGGCCTTCCGCGGTACAATGACAGGTGCACCAACGGCGGGGCCGCCTGGTGCGAAAAGATCGTCGAGAGGCTCCAAAGGATTTTGAGAAATGGCCCGATGCACTGAGACAATTCCTATTGAATACCATGGTGGTCATATCGCTGGAGTCACGGTTCTCAGCCGACGACTGGTATAAGCTAGGCGCTCGTTCTGCCGTATGCAGCCCGGTATTGGGAGGTTGCAAAGCAGGCACTGTCGGACGGTAAAGTGCGGTAGGTGCACCGTCCGTTGGCCTGCGGAGAGGTCTAACGATTCGCTCCGAACCTCCAAGAGAGAACTGCAAAGACCGACTATTTCGCTGTTGATGTAGTCGTCATCCACAGCGTCGGGGAGATCTTCCAACGGTAGGTCTTCGCATTCGTCGATGAGGACGGCTTCGGCGATCTCGCAAACTGTAATTGGCCGTAGTGCGAATGCCGCCCAGGGCAGGAGGGCAAAGGCATGTAGCCTCTTCCGCTCTCCATACCGGATGATTCTCGTCCAGTTCTGGTTGTAGAGACAATCAAGCCCAGTCAGGGTTTCTTCGATGGCGTGCTGGAGTTGTTTCTTGTCCATCCATCTCCTCAGAGATTCCTCTTGCATCTTAAGCCAGAGGAACTAGCCTTCGCATCGATTGGTCATTACTTCGGAGAGGGTCGATCGGACATTGTCGCCTGTGTTGGGGAGCTTCCTGTCGACGATGTCCCAGGAGAAGGCAGCTGTGTCGGACCGGACGCCGTCGGGCGATATCTTATACTTAGCGAAGCTCTCGCGCGCGTCGTCTGTAAAGGCTTGTAGGATCTTGGGCTCATCACGGCTGACGACGAGGACTCGCGTGTTCGTCCCTGCAATTGCGTCTTATCACAGTGTAAAGCAATTTCGCGACCGAGGTGCTGCTATTGTCTAAGTAGGTGCATTCGTCTAGTCCGTCGGCAACGAATGTGCAGCCGGGAACGACGTGGAGGAGCTGCGTGAAAAGCGTGATGGCAGTTGCGTGCGTCGCGACGGGATCTAAATCAGCCTCCCATCTCTGGCGGACGTGCTCGAATGCGCCCTCGTGGCGCGACACAACCTGGGAGATCCATGATTGTATGGCCACGAAGGGGTCCTCGCGGCTCTTGAGGCCGCACGAGAAGAAGACGTGGGCGACGGGCGTCTCGAGGGCGGAAAAAAGGTGTTCGACGACGCGGGCGCAGAGAATCGTTTTCCCGAATCCCGCAGGTCCGTTGATCCACAGAAGCTTTGCATTTGCACCTGCGGAGAAGGCTGGGGAGAGCCAGTGTAGGAATGCCGGTCGGTTGAGGATCCAGTCGTAGGTGCCAACGAGTCTCTTCTGGACAGAGTCGTAGTAGTGTTCGTTCGGGGAGCGGTGACCGAGCCAGGAGTGGAGTTCCCGTCGTGTCTCGGCTTCGTGGCGTTAGCTTGAGACTGTTGAGATACAATCTGCAAAAGTAATGGGTACCCACCCTGATGGTAGTGTGAATGTAGTATATATGCCTGGTCCTTTCAACAGAGACTAGGTAGCCCAAGGGTAGCATCTTGCCCCGAATCTCTCCTTCGATCCGAGCCAGGATCTGCCGTAACTCGGCAGGCCAAGCGTGGCATGAGGAAGTTCCTGATCTTAGTTAGACGGCAAGCCTCAAAGCAGTATTGAGATCCACACCTAACCCATGCGGAAGCGTGTCGGTGCGCCGGGTGCCCGGTTCATGTACCGGCCACGTACCCTACCCCGTAGCTGGGGGCACGAGGTTATGCAGTTCCTGCACTAGCCTTTCGAATAGGTCGACCTGCTCTGTGCGATCTCCCTTGCCCCAGAGCGCCCAAGCCAGCTTCTATCTCCTCGACTCGGATGGCGCCGCGTGAGGGGGCCGCGACCGGCGCGAGCCCAACAAGTCGTCGTCGCCTGGCCCGGTAGCCCAGGCCGAGCGGCGTAGAGACGCGTCACTCGCATCGCAGATAGCCTTGATGATGATATGTAAGAGATCCGACACCGCCGAAGATCTGTCTTTGTCGTCCAGGGCCGAGTGATGATCGTCCAACAGCCTCCCCTGCTTGATCCCCACGCCCTGGCCCCATTGCTCGAAACGAGCCTTGGCAGCCTTGAACCGGATGTCCAGCACGCGCATGTCGGGGCCAGATGATCGATAAGACTGTACCTTGTCGACGGCCGCCAGGCAGGATCTAAAGAGGCCGGCGAGCCCAACGACTCCGACGGCGAGGCCAGCAAGCTCCATGGTGTTGTGCCTTTGATTTGACAAGTTTGAGCTGATGGAGGCGTGCCCCGCGTTATATCCTGCTACGCACAGCCGCGAAGCTGTTTGCGAGGTGTGCCGAGCCGGCAGGCTGTGCGACCACTTCCGCCGATGTTCTGACCGTGACAACCTGATCTCCGTCATTCGCGTGCACGACTGCCATCACCGTCCACCATGCCCGACAACGATATCCGCCTGCTCGCCCTCGACGGAGGCGGCGTCCGTCGCCCGTTCTCGCTGCTCGAATCCTCATGTCCACCGTCGAGCCCGACGCCCCGCCCTAGGCCGTGCGACCACTTTCTACATGAACGGCGGCACTGGCGGCGTCTTCGCCGTCATGCTCGGTCGCCTGTGCATGTCCGTCGAGATTGGGTCTGTGTGGTGGCCTTCCCATCCGTACTCTGGCAAGTGCATGGGCAAGCTCGTTCCCTTTCATGGACGCGGGTGTCTAGGCTCCCCGGCACTTCGATGGAACTAGAGGACTGAGACGAACAGCATCTCAAGATGTACTGCGAAGTGAAAGTGACGTCACATGTGGGGTGGACGGAAACGGTGTCAGTGTGTCCGAAACTGGCTTATCCCATCAAATTGCCCTAAATCAGGTAAACCAGAGGCCTGGTTTGGAAAGTGGGGTTCGAGTACGCGAATTGTGACCTGTCCAAATGTGTGCCTGCTACAGCCTGCGAAAGCAGAACGTAGGGCAGTTTCTGGCTTGGGCTCTAGATTGCTTTTGGAACTACGAAGTACGCTGGGTTGACTAGCTGGCACAGTTCGGCTAGGATCCCAGCTCTCCACCGGAGAGGTGGGGGCACGTACAACGCCCCACTTTCAGTTCAACAACACAACACAAAGCACAGAAGCTTATGGCCAATCTACAGTATGCTTGTATCCAATCTCAAATTGAATCAGTATGACAGATTGTTGGATTGACCCTCGTCTGACGCAATCCTCTGATATGTCAATATCCTGATCTTAGTCATAGGTGGCGAGATTGACATCATAGGTGGCGAGGTTGATAGAAAAAGCCCCTCTCAGAAAAGAGGGGGTGGGAGAGAGAGAAGATGATCAAGATAATTATCAATTGAAATCAGACCATTTGATCAATTACTTATCTCTTGATCGACCTAGGCGTATTGGATCCATCACAGATTTATGACATCATGAATGTTCCAAGGTCATATAAGCAAGATATGCCCATGGAGACGTTTTTGGCAACGTCAACATCACACGATATCCCGCCATTCAGCTTTTCACCATAGCTGCGCTAATCTGCCAAAATGACTCGAGGAGAGGGCTCCCAGTCCAAGGTCCACCACAAGGGCAAGCACGACGACTACATCGTATTCGTCGACGATGTCGAAACCTACAACAAGTGGCTGAACGACAAGAGCATCCCTCTGGCTCGCTTCGTCTCCCCCTTCACGGTCTTCCTGACTCACAAGTAAGCCGTTTTCTGCATGCCTACCGCATTCAAGCGATCTCCCCGAACCAACAAGGTCTCGATTGCGAGTACTCTATATGGCACTTGTTTACGGGGAAAGGAGTTGTTCGCTGATGGCGCTGCTGCGGCGGTACCACCACCTAGTCACAGGCGTACAATGGTCCGCGATACAGGCACAGTCGGCTAACAAGTATTGTACAGGCAAGGTGCGCAGGGTCCATACGATGCCGCCCCCAAAGGCACTCTAGCATCCGAGTTCGGGACCGAGGACTCAGATGAGTCAATCAAGCAGATATTAATGGAAGGCACCATCCAGACAGTGGAGGTAAGTTGACCAGCTAAAGTGCAACACGCATTCACGGCATCTATCTAACTTAAACGCTTGTGCAGATGCCCGGCCGACAAGGCTCTACAAACGACTCGATGAGCTCAATGAAAGCTCATTAGGGAACTAGTGGACAGGCAAAGCTAGGAAGGGCAACAGAGGCAGGGTGGCGCATCATTCATTAATGATGATTGGCTTCTTGGCGAATGATTGATAATGATCACTATCAATCATTTCAATGACGACCAGCCTTACATAATGATCATTGCATTGGGAGGACGACAATGAAATGACGAAAATGAAGTGAAAGGTAGGGGTAGACCCCTGCCACACGATCGAGTATAGGTACCTAGCCGTCCTAGCAAAATAAAGATTTATCGAGGTATTAGTACTTAGGGACAGAGAGCTTGGCTATTTACTCCTTTTCTCTGGCAGACCTCCATTTTCGTCACTCCAGTGTTGCCACAATGTCTAGACAGCCGATTACCCTCGCTTCGATCCAAGAGGCTAGGTCTTCCCCTGGCCACTTTGAAAATCCGTTTTCTGAGCCCAGAATATCTTCCAGCGCTTCATCGCCGGCATCCTCGAGCCTCTCGATACCATCAAGTCATCCCCGACCAGCTGACGATTGGGACGTCTGTCCCTCGGCACAGCGTCCCTAATCTAACGATATCTGAGCGACTGGCGGAAACGACTGCGACAACACAAACCGTGAGATCCTGGTTAAAGGCGGGCTTCCTGGACGATTATGACGGATTGCTGAAAGATCTGGTGGCGGAGGAAGCAGTCCGTACTTCATAGCTACAGGGTACCAAGGTCATTTCAATCATTATTCATTCCTTGCTGGTTGTTATGGTTGAATGGCTGCAATCCTCGATGATAGTGAGCTTCTTGGTGTCGCTTCGAATATTCGTCAGGAGCCTGGGTTTGATGGCGAGGTCCGCAAGAAAGGCAAGGCACTACCCGAAGTGAAGGACAGAAAGTGGACAGCGATGAGAGATCTCGAATGTGGTCAATGGGTCATAGGATCCATGTAGCCAACTGGAATGCCAGACTGCGGAGCATCATTGGAGCTGATGTTATTAGGGGAGGTTTTATTGGGTTTATCTCACGTGACGGTTATGTTACAGCTAAGCTCTGGTAGGGCAACTGCGGGTTCCCCTTCCTGCAACTGACTTAACGGAGTTAATTGCTCGCCTCTGTGAATGGCCTTATTATGTCTCATGGGGTTAAGACGCAATCAGCGCTCCTAATAGTGCAATCAGTCCGTCTGGACGCCTCAGACTGGCCATTTAGTCCGTTTGACTAGGCTAGACTAAACTAGCAGTCCGTCTGACTTTGGTCGGACTGGACTAGCAGTCTGACTGAGATGTGCAGACTGGACTGGCAGTCTAACCGAGATGTGCAGACTGAACTATTGGTCCGTCCGTCACCGTCAGACCAGACTGCAGTGCAAACTGCGGTCTAGACTAATAGTCCAGACACGTGACTTGTGGCCCTTCTCCCTGCCTGCCTCCAATGTTGAAGGCATCACGCTGGACTTGGCTTAATCCGGGCTTTGGGTCGTTCTCTCGCATTGACGGTAACCGTAGGATCACTGCGCCACGTCACTGATATCGGTCTTTCGACGGTCTTTCGACGATTCGGGAATATATCTCTGATCATGATGAAATTGATACCAGACGGAAGCTCTCAGCACGGTAGATTAGGTGACTATATCGTAACTAGTATGAAATATGATTTTTACGCAGAGACCAGCGTGTTTACTAGCATCTCAATGGGCTTGCTGAGGTATGTGTTACTGCGAGCGAACCTACCCTACACGCGCTGGATAGGGGATACTGTGCATGCCACCCACCTATAATGGCGGGGCTGGTATCTCTTAACGCCACCGGGCGGGTTTTCGCCGCTCAGATAACATGCACTTCATCATCTCTCACGTTGCAGATATTCTTCCTGGAAATCGGCCAGGTAACCCATTCAAAGCTATAAAGTAGGTTGCTGTTGAACAGGTCGAAATATGTAATTCTGGGATCTTGTTAGGCCGATGGTTTCAGTTGCATGATACTTGGTTTGCCATAGATTAACGCAGTGCTGGGCTGTACCGGCTAACATATCTTAGCAGTGCATCGAAATTTTTACCAAACGCGTGTCACGCGTTGGACGCGTTGGATCGCGTAGTTATTGAATTGGCACTCTGCAGCAGGCCACAGATTTGGAAAGACGCTACCTGAGTCACCCCGAATCTTGGACAGACTATTAGTCAGATTGTTAGTCTGCGATCCTCGGACTGGACTACTGGTCGGTCTGGTAGAAGTCAGACTGAACCATCAGTCCAGTTCGAGAGACGTAGACTGGACCGTCAGTCTAGTCCAAGAGACGCGGACTGGACCAATAGTCCACGGACTATTGGTCTGGACTGCAGTTTGGACTAATAGTCCAGTTTTTGGTCTGGACTATTAGGAGCGCTGGACGCAATTCCCTCCCACTTTCCCTATTTGTATGTAATTCTTTAATATTCCAGACGCGAGATAGGCACAACCAACGCTGTTGATGGTGTGCTTAGGATACTCAAGTCCTTGGGCTTAAGTTGAGCGCCTGGACCGGGGCAACGGCAAATGGAAAGTCAGCATGGATAGAGCAGGCAGTAGATCACAGCGCGACAGGGAAGAACAGGAAGAGAGTCGTAAAATGGCGTGCTATATCGCGGTGAAAGGATAACTTTAAGGACTATCTTGTTATAGTCATGCTATTGTCGATTCAGCTGCCGAGGAAATGCGATTCGCACAGCATCTACTGTTCGGTCAACTGTCCTTCTAAGAGATACTCTCCAATCAGTGCGATCCCACCATTACCACCCCTGTCCTGGACAACCTTCTCCATCGCCACCGTAAGCTTCTCCAGGAACCCATCGTCCATCCCATCATCTCGGCAAGCCTCAAGAATATTTCGCAAACCCTGTGCTTGCATTCCGATAGGATTACCCAAGTTATCATCCCACGCCTTCTCGTCCCAAGACCGGGCAATGAGTCCAGTATACGGAATCAACGCAGTCAAGAACGGGTTGAGACTCCCGGAGACAACTGGTTCAAGCTTTTCGTCTGGTGAACCCTTTTTAAGAAGTGCCATCGCCACAAACATCCCGCTGAACATGCCGTACATGGACGCGAGAGCAGCAAGATCGTACCGAGCTGCAGCAGCCACAGCAATGCCGAGATATTCGGGTCTGCCGAGGGGCTCAAGTAGCGAGGCGATGGGCTTGAACGCTTCAGGGGTCTCTCCACTGAGGACAAGGAATGAATGTGGTCCACCAACCATTTGGGGAGTTACCATCACAGCGCCATCGAAATAGTTATTGACTGAGTGGCAAGTGGCCCAGTCTGCCATCTCACGTGCGTGCTTTGGCGTTCCGTTGGTAAGATTGACCACAATCTTTCCGTCGAGGGCCGTTTCTGGGAGGTCGGCCAGAGCGGTCTTGATGCTGGAGTAGTCGAGCAAGCAGATAACGATGATCTTGTTCTTGGAGATGGCTGTCTGGATATCTGCTTCGAAGACAGCTCCGGCTTCGACCGCGGCTTTAACCTGGGGTCGATCTGCCGTACGGTTCCATATGGTCACATCGTTGGAGGCTTTCAGAAAGCCTTGCACGAGAGCCGCGCCCATGTTTCCGATACCGAGAAACGTGAGAGACTTAGGAGTGGTCATCTTGAACGTTGTGTATAATAGGTGGTGTTTGGTCAGAGTCGGTGAGCTTTTCACTGATTGATGTTTGATGATGATAGTGATCATCTGGTATGAGAGCTTCAAAGCCTACTTATACTTAACCAAGGCAGTAAGTTACATTATATTAGAATCTTGTCTTTGTGTGAGCTACACAGCTTATTTCCCAGCGAGGGGTTCACGATGATCCAAGTCACTCAGTCGGACTGTCATCCATTCGCAAGATGCTTCCACCCTAGGCCTCGTTTCTCCATCTCAAGCAAGTTGTGAGTCACACCGAAGTAAGCTTGCTTGGATAAAGTCAGTATTTCAGTTGTTTTCGGATGAATTCAACGTCCTGGGGTTGATACAGAAGCTTACAAATCATCTTGTCCGTAAGCCGTTGGTGCTCGAATTAATCAGCGCCAAGACTTCACGGAAACTGAATCGCAAAGCTGCCGCTTCCCCAAGCTTCCACGGGGTGCCATGAGCGAATATAATTCAGTGGATAAATATGCAATTGGCCGATAGCATATGGGTGGATGCATTTCAATTCGGTAAGATTAATTGCGAGTCCCTCCGAACGCCACCAAGCAGAACCTATAAAAGCTCGGCAATTGGCAACCGCGAAAGATTATCGTTACCCGCTCGATGTTCATTTAATTCTAAAACTTTGTATATATATTTGAAAGCGGGACACGTTTGCATCTCGTCACTGGAGATGGTGATGAATGTGGGTTTGGATGAAGTCTACACCAATGCATTTACTCCCGGATGATGACCTCCAGTCCTTCACTGCCCTCATACTGGCCAGGCGTGATATAATCCGCATGTATCGAAACTCCTCCCTACTCGTCTTATACAACTCCGTCGTCGGTTCGCTCTGTTTCTCTTTCGAGGGGTCATATATACCATACTTGCGAAACATACCCGCAGTGAAGATCTGCAACTCCTGGTACGCCAAGTCGATACCGATGCGCTGCCGTGTGCCCTTCCAGGCTGGCGATCCATTCCATTTCCATCCATGCAGCCGCTTCTAGAATAGATGGACGTCCATTTCGGTCGGCCTTGAGTGAAATGGATGCAGCGCTCCTAATGGTCCAATCAGTCCGTCTGGACACCTCAGACTGCCCATTTAGTCCGTTTGACTTGGCTAGGAGAGAATTATCTAGCGACTTCGATGGTAGTGGGCGCAGAGATTATGTAGCTGACGACTTTCTCTCTGACCATTCTAGACACAATACAAATACCCAGGCATAACTTTTAGTAGCCATTCGAACCAAGCCGCAGGGTGCATAATTAATCAACTAACTACTTCCAATCGTTGGAGGCGTTAGATCCTCCATCTGTAGCCCAACTCATTTAAGATCTCACTCTCCATGCTCATCAACCAACCGATTCCTCTATCTGATGGCCACCGTGAAACTACCCGCATGGAGCCCACAACTTAGACCCACCTTCAGCTTCCCACTTTGGCTCTACTCACAGCCCGCTAGCCAATAACCGGCCGCTGAGGGCCAACATCCCATCATGCCTCACCTTACACTATTCTACCCGCGCCAGTTTCACGCTCTTCTCGCGCCAGCCTGGTGTCAGATTAAATTGATTTTTAAGTTCATTATTCAGCTTGCACACATGAGGTTAAACGGTGGGGGCTCGGAAGTTAAGCCTCCACACAAAGGCTTGCGGGGGATCTGCGAAGTCACTGGCACATCCCTCCGGGGGTGTAAATCCTATCTTGCCTCGATTCGAATGAGCACGATGTGATGAAGTCTATGAGCGGACCTAAGCGGCCAGAGAGAAGAAGATCCTGTTGAGGATTTAGATGTCGTCTAGTATTGATAACATTCTGACTGGATAACTTTACATTCACTACGTCTGTCACAGTTGTGCCTTTGTGGGGCGTGCCTAAAGTGACCACGGATTTGACCCAGCTCTGACGGTTAACACCGAGAAATTGTGATAAGTTGGGATCACTCGCTCCAGATAATATCTCGATCAGATATCTGATAGTTGTGCCACCCTGCGAATGACAGATAAAGTTGACTCTATTGGCAGCATTCCATCGCCAGGTGGCCGGAAGGGCGTTCGCTGGAGTGTCGTAAACTACTGCTTGGAGGGTTTGAGCGGCCGCAACCAATGCCGGATTCGGGGCTGGGTGTCCATTGCCGAAATTCACTGCTATAAAAGCCCCAGGTGCCCCCGGCCGGGTGAATCCCCTGTTCAAGTTAGCCTCAAGATCTTCGCGGCAATGTAGAGGTATGTTACCCGGGATTGGTGAGCTGAGCGAAGATCTCGCAAGGCCGTTCTCTGTTGGTAGAGATCGGACCAATACGAACCACAATGACGATGTAGCCCAGTCGAGACAGAATCAACGGGAAGTCCTCGAATCCGCCGAAATAATTCACCGTTCCGAGGAGGGGCCGTCCCCATCCGCTGAATCCAGGAACTACAAATCATTTCGTTAGCCATACTATATCCTCTTCGAAGATTGTTGGATGGATGTCACTTAAAACTATTGGGCAGTCCTTCGTGGGCGGGCCTGGGAGCATGGTGCTGATATCAATAGGATACCTTCATTTCCAGCGTCTATGGGATGCGTCATCGGATTCATCTTGACAAGAGTGACGGCTCGGTGTCTCTTTGGGCGGTGATGCGCTGAGCAGATCCCGTTGTCCTTCGCTTGAGTGGTTCTTTGCCTATAATGCCTCTATCAACCGGGAGTTGGGTTCCGAATATGAATGCAGTCTGCGCTAGAGGTTAGCACACTTCCATCTGGCCCTATCCTGCTGAGTCGTGGACAGCTGGCATGATTATGTGCCTCAAAGAAATGCTAGGAAAGCATCTAGTACGCCAATAAGATAAGAAATATCTTTGACCTGAGTTTGAAGGACGAAAAGGTTGATTCGAAAATTCGTCATTGTGGCTTGCGATACGAAATAACGTAACTATTCGTATCCCTGGACTGCTCGGCAAACTCCGCTGACTTATCTATGCATGCATTGGTTAGACATCGGCCGCCGCCACAACGTTGTGCTCACGCATATGCCGGGTATAGGAAAAGCCAAGGCGGCAGCAGTCGCCGCTAATTGTCAGGCAAGTTTCCCAAATATCAAGCTTGCCCTCATAGTAGGTATCAGCGGCGCTATTCCCGTCGGCCCCAGCGGCGAAGGAGATCATTCTCGGTGGCGTCGTCATTAGCAATGGCGTCATCCAGTATAATATTGGACGACAGTTATTTGGCAGCTTTCCTGTATTTCATAGAAACACCGTGCTCATCGAGAAAAGTAGGAAAGAGATTGGCTATTGCATGTGATGGCCCAGATGGAGCGGGATGGAGGAATGGGTGACAAGCGTTACATTGTTGGGTGCTACAAAGGGATGCTCTAATGCACGAGAACAAGAGAGGCAATCTGTCGTATTACCTGGGAGCCTATGAGCTCATCGGCAACGATGTAGACCTACCGACGCTCTTGGGCCGGAGAAAACTTTCCGCCCGACCTGCAGGGTGACAGCACTGTACGCCATCCCCTCGATCAATTTGAGAGGCGTTGGTTTCCACTGATATCCAGGGCCCTTGCCATAAAGTTGTCTCTGTGATGTCACTCTATGGTGTTTTTTTAACCCTTGGCGCGTTGCATGACGAGGTGTGGACCGAACCGTGTGTCAGAATGGTAGTGTCGTCGTCTGAGGAAAACAGCCATTTCGCTTCGTCGACAATACGGTGATCCCATTCTCAACCTCAACTTGTGGGCAGGTCGCCGACATATCTGTCTGGAGCGGATCGAGGAATGATCCGTGCCAACTTCAGCTCCTTCTCTATCGCAAACGCCGAATCAATGGATCTACCCTACTTCTCAACGCCCGCTAGTAATCTTTCCATCGTATCTGATGAGGGCAAGGCAATCCGCCCGGCTGGGCCATCGAATGGACGCTATTTGTTACATCCATTTCCGAAAGACGGTTGCTTCCAGCCACCTGATGATAGCTTGGAACCACCTCCAAATCCCCAAGACGGGCAACTCATATATTGTCTCACCTGCTGACCCTGGTATTCCGGTGAATACATCAAGATCGGACAGGTCAGAGCTACCACAGCTCCTTAAGCAAGCCGAAGATGACAGTGCTATGAAGCCCGGCCCGTGGAGACAGGTCGACTACCTTTCTCACGACTGGCAGGAGGAAGATATCTGGTCATCATGGAAATATGTCACCACTCGCCGAAGAGAGTATCCAAATAGTTCTCGTCTAGAGAATGCGTCTTGGAGAGCATGGATAAAATGCAAATACAAACTGAAGACTGTGTCTCCCGAGACCCTCAACTGGTAAGGGCATGGTAGAATTCGCGCAAATATCAATAGGATATCCACGGCGGCCTTTTGGTGGCGGATTCAGCGGCTTAGCGCCACAACGCCGCCAAATCGCGTCCGTGCCCTCAGCGACTGCAAATATTACCCCCTCTCTACGGCCTACGGTCGCACATTACCACATGGGTGACAAAACCATGTACGAAAATGACTGGAGCTATTTCGCACATAGGCTTTCGGCGTTTTTATATGGGGCTACAGTATTGATATGATAGCGCACTGTTTTCAATGTAGCAAAGCTGATGCCATACCAAGCGGTGCTGATGCCATTCCATCGGCGCCGAAGCTCCGATAATGCCGGTTCAGAGGGGGATATTGCAGCTGGAAGCCTTGGAAGGAGGTATGAATTCCGACCTCTACCACGATCTCGAACCCCTGGTCTGCGTCTCGTACAATGCCGAGGCCCCGTAAAGACTTGGAGGGCGTCAAGGACTGGATCCTCGAGCAGCGGCGAGAAGGACTATCCATTGACACTATATGTGCCCATCTCCGCGACGATGGGCACGTACTCGACGCCAGAACCCTGAAAAGGAGGTTAGCGGAATGGGGTGCACAGGAGTACTCCCCCCTTCACTCAAAGATTGATACCAACACCTTCGTCGAGCTGATCAAAGGCTACTTCTACCGATACGGATATAGCGACACTTCCATCGTCCGTGATCTCAAGCGACGCGGCATCGAGATCTCCGAGCGGACTGTACAGGAGTATCGTCTGAAGCATGGCATGAAGCGGCGCTTCCGAGATCTGACTGAACGACAGGATGCTATTCAAAAAGCAAGAGAGTTCCTCTTCCAAGACGACCGTCAATCTTCAAGCATCAGAGGATTTGGCAGGGGGTATCTATACCACTACGTCCGCATCCGTGCCGGCGTCCTTGTCGGCCAGAATACCTTATATCGCGAGTACCAAACGAACCCAGAGTGGAAGAAGCGGGCCGAACAAAGACGCCTTGCTGATTGGAAGCACCGGAAGAACTTCCAGGTTCCTGGGCCTAACTTCATGTGGTCTCTCGATGGGTACGAGAAGCTCAAGAACTTCGGCTTCTCTATCTACGCCTGTATCGACACGTACTCGAGAGCCATCATCTGGATATATGTCGGCAGGGGGAACATGACTGCGCTGAGTTCACTCAAACAGTTTCTACGGACCGTGTCGTACTCAGGGGTCCGGCCCCTTTTCACCCGCTCGGATCATGGTATCGAGACTCCTCTTTGGGCCGGAGCCCAGGCGATTCTCGCCGACCTTGATCAGACAGAGTTTCGGTATACCACCGATGATAACGACCAACGAGTCCATAGGCAGGGAGCGAGACTGAGCTCCTGTCATATCTGGGGCCCAAGCACATCGAACCAACGGATCGAGTCTTGGTGGGAAAAGCTACTTAAAGGTGTCAGTCAGCGCTGGATCGCGTTCTCACACGAGCTGATTGATAGCGGCCTCTTCCAACCAAACCGTCTTGCTCACCAGATCGCGGTGTATGCTCTCTATGGACCCATGATCCGTCAAGAGGTTGCGGACTTCACGGAGATGTGGAACGGCCATCGCATCCGGCCACAGAAGAATAGGGAGCATCTCGTCGCCGGGATCCCAATGGATCTGTATAATACGAGCGAAGTGGAGAACTGGGCAGTCCATCTAGGGCCTGCGGCTCGAGATGGGCTTGCCCAGATGATGGCCGCTGTCGATTCTATCGATATAGACGATCTTCTTGACCCAACAACAACAGACTGGTGTGATCAACAGCTCCGGGATCTTCAGTTCGGTGGTCAGCTAGATGGGGAGCTTGATCATAAGCGACCACACCTCGCAATCTACTTACGGCTTAGAGACAAGATTCAGGTTCATCTCGACTGCGGGGCAAGTCCGGTGCTGAGCATCCCAGAGAGTCCAGTTGGAGGGCAAGAGAGATTCGTACGTAAAAAAGTACTCTATCGCACTCAAAAGCTAGCTGACAATGCTTTAGCTTCAGCTCCTCGAGCAGAACTACCTTGAGCCTATTAACAATAGCCTCTCCGGAACTGGGCTACCTGGCGATATTATCAATAGTGTAGACGAGCTGATGGGGGACCTGGGTCACCTTGAGCTAGAGTAACTACTATTTCCTCGTCTGTTTATGAGGATGCCGACTACTTGGCCTCCTCGTATTAACTCCTCGGGTTCCAGCAGCGGGACCATGGGCAGTGAAGGCAGGGCCAGCCGAGAGCTCCGTATCCTCTGCCTCTACCGAGAGTGCTGAGCTTATAGAGTCTCGAGCTCGTTTCTGACCCGCGCGGGTCTCGTCCACGTCGCTAGTAATAACCTCGATCTGGTCTTCTGCGCTAGCTCTCGAAGGGGGTAGAACTGGGCTCAGAGAGGGGCTCAAGGAGGGCGAGTTGAACTCGCTCCCGATTAACAAGGCTGGTTGTACCTTCACTTCGGCCTTGACTAGCTCTTTCTTGATTCCTTTCTCCTTTTTGAACGGCTTTACGGCTGACCTCGGTGCCTTGATATGACGAGGGGCCGGGAATTGTGGTCGAGGAGGCAATGGCTCATAGAAGACAAGGAAAAGGAGATATCTGCCCTCTGTTTTGCTGAAACGAAAAGGGCAGTCCTCGCCGAAAAGCTCTGCGACTGTCTGTCTCTCCCAGTCGAGGTCGCTCAGCTCCGTGATACCCTCTTTAATATGGGCGTTCTGAACGAGTCTCTTGTCGAATTGAAGAACAGAAGAGAGGGCAGGCTTGTCCTTGAACTGAGGGAAGAAGATGCTGTCGAACCAGAAGTGGACAGGTAAAGATGGTTCCTCGTCGACGAAGGGGCGCAAAGCGACCTTCAGCAGCTCTCTAGCCAAAGACCACTGGGGCTCCTCGTCTTCGTCTAGTATTTCCCATGGGCCAGGCCTCGCAAGGAAGACGGTGAGGCGCATCGAGATCTTCCGTCTGCTCTTGTTTTGGCTCTGTTTAGCCACAGCCTCACTGAGTTGCAACGAGCTCGCCCCCATGCCCCTCGCGATCCGACTCTGCGTAAGTTTGGCATCTCGATACACGGCGGAGGGCCGCGATGCTGCGAGGATACGGCCAGGGCCGTCTCCAGAGCCGGTGAAGATCGTCTGTGAGGGCGTGGAACGATCAGAGGCTGTTAGGTCGATAGACTGTATAGCGGAGGAGGTGGAAGCTGTCTCAACGTCTCGAAACGGGACTGGCGAGCTGTCGAGGATGGAGATACTCGTGGGCCAACGTCTCCCGCAATATGGACACAGATTCGACCCTGGGTAGCTATCGCGGATGAAATCGTGGCTCCGTTGGTACGATTTAGGGGCCACGGTCTTCGGAACATCGGGACATGTCTGCGATAGGACGTGATCGGGCATATCTACGTACAAGACAAGGTCAGTCGCACAATCTCATGATGGATAGACCCGAGCTTACTTAGGGAATCGATGGGGATAGCCCATAACAGCTATGGGGTGGCGATGGGCTGGGTATTGATGCTGGTGTGGATGTGCGAGTGGAAGAATTGTGACGCGTCACCAGGAATTATCACGACATATTTCCTGGTGGACATGCCATCTAAATGAAGAGATACCTTCCGGATAGTGTGCGATACTGTAGTCTTGCAAGGGTCCACAAAATTACTAAGTATTTCCACATGGTTGAGGCTTCCCAAAAGGGTTATGTCACCCATGTGGTAATGTGCGACCGTACCCTCCCCCTCCCAAGGTTTGGTTTGGGGCAGCCACTGAGCCGGACAACCTACCAGCGACTTCGGTTGTGACAACGCCAAGTCCCAGGACACCAGCTTGGTCGACATTCATACTTTTTTGGTCCGGCATGATTGGTTATGATGCCGGGTGATAGAAGAGCAGGTCACGGCGGATGGTCACGGAGTTGGCAGAAGCAAGCTCTGCCCATTACCCTTTCCGAGACCATGACGCCTTCCTTCAGTATTCCTTAGCCGAGACTGTCAACGTGAACTTGAAAAATATGCCATTGCTGGGCAACGGCGGGTGCCGGCCACGCAAGACACCACCATTTAGTCGAATGACGAGGTGGGCTGCTCATTCATTCGTTCTGCAGTCTTCGCCACCCGCCAAGTCCCGATGGATGGCTCAGGAAAAAGCTTGGGTCGAAGCCCATTCGGCACGTGCAAACTCTACTCACCAGAAGATGCGTGTGGCACAAAACCACGAGACCGGGAGATCTGGCAATGTCACGCATCCATCCGACAAGTTCTGGGAAAACGGCATCTTAAATGTGGGGAAATCCACCGATGCTCAACTTGCTCTGGTCAAGATGGACAAACGAAATGCACGAGTATTATCACTGCAGCATTTTGCAGTGTAACAACATGAGTTCAGCCACCAGCACCCAAGTTGAGCCTGCACAGACCACATCCACATCGCCTCGACCAGCATACCTGTCCCTGGTCGTTTTATTCGGTGCTATGCTCATAATTGTCCTGGCATATATCTCCTGGTGCGTCCATCGACTAGATCGGAATGCCTGCCGTTTTCAGCGCTTACCCCTCACACCATTCGAATAGGCTTTATCTCAAACGGCGTGAATCAGAGCGCTGGGGGGTCCGTCTCAACAATCTAGAGGCACCTGTCACTTGTTTCACTGTTGAAAGACTAGACAATGTCGCCCCGGCTCAGTCGTATAAGAAGTGGAGGGACCAAATGAAAGACTCCCCCAGATACTTTGCGCCCTCGAACAATAATACACTGGTCTGGTACGTACTGCAACATCAAAAATTGTCTGCTATACGTCGTTTCGTGTTCCAAGTCTAATTACAGTCACAACTCCTCTAGTGTTATCTGCCTCGAAGCGATGCAGGGCAAGCAGATGGTTCGAAGTCTGTCATGCGGACATGCCTTCCACTCCGAATGCATCACCAAGTGGTTTATGAAGCGACATGATACCTGTCCCGTCTGCAAACAGGGCTATATTCCACATACGGTCACTATCCTAAGGCCACCACCTCCTGCAGTCACGAGGCCGCGATCCATATAGTGGATATTCATCCTCGTTGAAATGTTGGAAGCGTGCCGCCTGGGTTCGAAATTGTCAAAATACTTAATTTAGTTCTTAAGATAAGTTACTCAAATACTCGAAGGACTAAAGGCGTAAGAGGAGTACCACATAATATCAATTTGAACACTATCCCTGTGATCGAATTGACCGTACGGTATCCAACAAAGGGCTAAGATACTGTAATGGTTCACCGTTGTTCTGCGCCACCGAAGGAACATTTGCTCCCTGCGTTGTTTCTCCCCAGGTCTAGACCTCTGGGGCAGAGCCATAACGTTCTGCGACACACATGTTCCAAGAGGTTCCGCCTAATACGGGCGGTTCTAGATGTAGAATGGCGGTCGTTTTCGGCTTTTACACACACCCTCATCACCCATGCGCAAGTGGACGGGGTGTGGACCGTGTCACTGGGACGTCCCACTTCGGAGCGAGCGAATGGATGCCCTGGCGATCCCGCTCTGGGTTGAGAACCAAGAGAGCGCACGAGCCGGCACTAGGAATGACGACTGACATAAAAAACAAGGCGATATTGTGACATTTCCGAGGAGAGGGCCTCCCTTGGGATTTTTTATCTTTCAAGCCAACCATGTCTCAATTGCGATGACGGCTTGCCGTACTGTACCGAACTGTCGGGAATTCTGGTCCCTTGGCGACCCTCCGATGGCCATTTTGACCTAAGCAGTCGGTTGTCGTCCCCTGCTGGTCTTTGATCCAGGACTCGCAGGATTTGGTGGCGCTGGCCAGACGGCCGGATATGGGACCCATTATGCTGCAAAAAGACAATGCCACCATGATAATGATGGATACTGCGCCCTGACTGACAAGCGAAAAGCAACAAGCTTAAGTCTCAACAAGCTCGAAGGCACACGAACACAAGATATAAGGCCTAAAGATATAGCGCTGCCCGCCGTCATTGTCTCCCTCTGTCCCATCCATACCTATGAAATTATATATTTAGCTCCTCGCCTGCCTGCCCTGACCCTCCATGTTATGGCAATTTGGCGGCCTGGACCTCCTCGCCTTCTTGTCTCTTGTCTCCTCTGGCCATTCCTCTAGTGCGGCCTATTTCTTTTGATCCAATCTATCAATACGATACTGTCACTCGTTTTACTCCCTTGCTTGCTCAATACCACAGTCGCAATGACTGCCTCCAAGCCTCCACCGAGTATATTTGTGAGTTAGCTTCGTCCATCGCCCGCCCTCGCATCCTACCTGCTTGGGACTAACAGCGCCTCCTCTCTCCCTCCTCAGTATCTCTTCTGCAAACTTCTAACTGAATTGCGCCTCAAGATCTGGAATTTCAACCTCCCCAGGACTCGTCTCGTGTCTATCCGATGCTGCTCGAGCTCGCCATCTCTTCTGGATTCGTCGCGAGAATCCCTGTCGTGGACCTCCGGCTGTACCTCCACCGCACCCATCCCCATCAACCTCCACGTCTGCGCCGAGTCACGAGCCGAAGCGTTGGGGCACTACCAGCTCGAGTTCGGCTTTGGGCGCGGCCAAGGACAGGTCTTTTTTAACCCGCACCACGATATCATCTACTTCGGCTCTCGCGATGGCTACATGGCCGCCGACTCCTAATTCCGCACTTACATGTCCATGTGCGACCCCGCCGAGCTCGCCACTGTGCGCCGGATCGCTGTCAACGACGCCCTCTTCTGGATCGACAACAGCTACCGCTCCATAACTGCCGCAAGCCTCACTGTCGAGGTCCTCCGACGCATTCAAACGCGAATGCCTCGCCTGCAGGAAATCATCGTGCCTCGCGATGAGGAATCTATGGACGGTCCCGGGACGGTGTACCTCGAGCCGACCATGGTGCACGTCCGGATGGCCCGCCAGATTCAGGCGACCATTGCGACGCTGTGCCAGCAGACCCCGCACTGGAAGCCCCCGCGATAGAGTATTCAACCGCTGAGCGCATTCCCAAGCCCCAATGTGTGAAGCCGCCCTGTTCCACGTTAGAGGGAGAACCATGACAACACACCCATGGACTGTGTTGGAGGCAGACACTCTCACCAGTTTTAGAGCAACGAGTCGCCCAGCGTGGAGTTTACGCTTCCCGGTAGATTTGGGGATCTAGGGCCTCGAGCCGCGTGAATGCATTGACGGTCGTTGGTTCGAGCCACAGGTGCATTTCTATATCCCACCATGGAAACGAGTTGCCTTATCAGGTTCAGGAATCGGAGAGTCACGAGCAGAGCGTTGTGGCTGGGGAGCTGGGGGAATTCGATTCATTTTGGGGCAATAGCCGAGAGAATATCCCTTTGAGGGTTCATCGATGGATTGGTACGACGGATGGGGCCAGTCTGATGTATCTCGGATCTGAGTCATCAACGCTAAATATAATAGTGGAAGTATGAGACTGCCGTAACTTGATGCTGTCCTACGCAAGATGCCCTTCTAATTCGCGCTCCCACCACGGCCCACATACTACATGCGCGATTGCCAAGAATCCAGCTGGACGGTAAGGTAACCCGCGAGTCTGGTTGTGGAAAATGTCGAGGATGCTCACCGCAACAGCCAGAGCCAGCATCAGTATGACGGCAATAAGAACGCTGGCTCGGACGATGTAGACTTGCTCTGTGACATGAGATAGGATTAGAACTTCTAACATGCCAAAGTAGCCTACTATGCTAATCAAGACAATTACATGAGCCATATTACCGAAGAAGTGGCCCAAGTCTTCCAAGGTAGGGATCGAGTATAGGGAGTCTACTGTATCCAAGGCTCGGACCCACTACACTGTAAATCCACGTGGACCACATATAAGTGGCCCATCTCTATTACATCCACTTGTCGGCGCTCAGATTACGTAATAATCCACTACACTTGGACCTGAAAGTGGATGTAATGGAGTGGATTTAGGTGGATTTAGGTACAGTGGGATATTCCCTGACCCTGTACGGTTCATAGTACTTATTTTTGTATATAATTGCCTATTAAATCGAGGTACCTGGACCCAAGTTAGCCGAGGTCGATCACCCCTACAGCTAATCTTATAACATTAGACGAGAAACTACCCCTATTGAGCGCGTTTTCTACAGATTTCCTGCTTTGTTTTTGCCAAAAAAAATTAAAATTTTGACGATGTCAGCCAACCAGCCAGGCCAACCAGGCCAACAGCAGCAGCTTGAAGACCGTCTTTTTCGCCATTTCAGAGGCTGGAATTGGTCAGAACGCGCTCGTGATACTAGCTCTTGGCTGTGGGACTTTGGCTATGATATTCAACGCCATGGCTTACGCAAATGGGCCTGCAAGGACTGTATCCTCGGAAATCGTCCCATTATCGCGAGTTTTATCTCTTCAGGTCTCCAGAACGCGGCAAATCATCTATGGCGTGAGCACAAAACACCAGCACCAGAGGGAGAGAAGAAGAGCACAGCACAGCTGAAATCCGAAAGCTTATCGTTGGGCCTGGTTTGATGAAACGTGAGCTCATGAGCCTAGTTGGGTTGAAAAGGCAAAAGAGATGGTTGCCGACGTCTGGCTGTCCGATTACGCTCATCTCGAGGTTAGAACCAGCCGCAGCAGAGGCGACTACGAGCCACCGGCAAAAAGACCTCGGTTATCCAGGATGGCCTTGGACTTGCTGACGATCCAGCCGATGTCAGCCGAGTGTGAGAGGTTATTTTCAGCTGCTGGCAAGATGGTCTCGGGGTTGCGTACGAACCTAGATGCTGAGATTATCGCCATTGCCAAGTTTTACGCTCTTGGTACCGTGCTGGCCTTATCAGGGACCTGGATCCATAGCTTAAGTCACACCTTGAAAGTAAGCTGGATGGCGGTTGTGGGACTCTAAGCGACGACGAGCTGGCGCTTGTTGAGTGAAATTGGCTATTGGAGGGCGAGGACAGCGCCAGCGAGGTTGACGATTCATCACAGCAGCAACAGGCTAAAGAGTTAGTGTCAACCTCTGAAAGTGAGGCTGAATAGGCGCCGACGAGGTTGTGAATAGCCTCAAAAACCCACTTATAAATCCACTTATAAATCCACGTGTGTACATCCATTCCACTCCGGTCGAATATGTGCTACATCCACTATGTAATTGCCTAAAAATCGTACATCCACTCTACTTGGTCCCAAAGTGGAGTGGATGTAGTGGTTCCGACCCTTGGGCAAGAGGTTGACCGTAAACCGTCCCTTATCAGTCGAGCGCGACGAAGCTGACGACCAAGGCAGGATCTGGACCAGGAAGGTTTCTGTGCAATTCAGGCAGAGCGATCGGTGACATCGGACATAACGCAGCTGCTGCACGACGACCAGCGATTTTCAGCCTCATTTGACGAAGAAGCCAATTTCTGTGCCGGTGCAACACAGATCCACACCCCAGCTGTCGCGTTGCCGGACGCTGGACGGCATCATGCTCAGTGTTGCTAATAATATGGCAATAAAGTAGTATATTGCAATATAACCCATATGATATGGACTTTCTCATATTGTGACAATATGATATGAAGATTTTGATATTGTGACAATATAATATGAGGATGTCCATATTGGCAATATATTATTTATATTGGGTTGTCAGTCCTGGGGCGAAATTGCCTCCTGACAGTAGCTGGGCAAGCCTTACCCTATACCAGCGACAGGGATACTTGGCATTTTATTGGCTAGCATTCACCTCAAAACGCATCTTTATTGACAATCAGACCTTATACGCGACCACGCGTTTCTTCTACGCGTCAGGGGAGGTACGATTGGTACGGACCATGTTGGGCTGGGCCTACCGGTGGTTGCCTGTCGACATTGGCCATCGTCACCTCTGCCCATTTTCTTTATCACTGTCGAGCCTAGACAGACTTACCGCCATGCCTCAACAACGCCTCCCTTTTGTAAAATGGTCACAACGAAGAGAGTCGTCAATTTCAGTCGACTTTTCGGAGTTTTCCAGCCAGCAGTTACATGGTCTAGACGAAAGCCAAACGTCCAAATCTCGACCTTGCACAGCCTCTACAACCTCCTCCACCAAGCCTAGAACATCATGGGTCTTCTCTCATATGCCAGACGAGGAGATAGAGACGAGATACTACAATCGGCGGACCGGAAAAGAAGAGTGGCGCTGCAAACATTGTAACAGAACCTATGCCTGTTCTGGGGGTACTGCGGCTCCCGTAAAACATCTTATGGACCCTCCTCCTGACGGCCACGGTCTGCCAAAAGGAGCCCTGCGAACAGCTAAAGTGACAACGATACGAACGATTCTCGAACAAGCTCGTGCTGCGGCAGAAGAAAATCCCCGCAAACGGCGTCGGCTCAGCGATCAATCCGGAGATTCGATTGACCCTGACCAGCTCGAAGTGTTGTATGTGAGGTTTATTACGGCCTGTTCTCTCCCATTTCGGCTCGTGGAATCCCCAGAGTTCCGAGTACTCTTGGCCTACATCAATAACGATATCGATACTTGGCTTCCAGATACACACGAGACCATCAGGAAATGGATCATGCGGCAGTACGAAGACCAGAAGGAGAAGGTCAAGCAGCGCATACAGTCGGCGAAGTCAAGAATTCATATCAGCTGCGACCTTTGGACTTCTCCTAACTCTTTGGCCATCTTAGGCGTAGTTGGTCACTAGGTCACGGAAGACGGCCAGCTGGAACACCATATTTTGGCGTTGAAAGACATCGACAGTGAGCACGACGGTTCTCACCTCGCTGCGGCAATTTTGGAAGTGGTTGACGAATGGGGCTTTGCTTCGAAGCTTGGATATTTCGTGATGGACAATGCTGGCAATAACGATACAATGATGAGATCCCTTTCGCTTGGTCAGTACAACTCACTGTTTCTACTGATTGGCCCTAACATCCCACAGGCCTCCTACGCCGATATGACATCCAATGCGATCCCAAGGTTCACCGACTCCGCTGCCAAGGTCATATCATCAACCTCGCCGCCAAAGCTTTCCTCTTCGTCACCGACAATGAGAAGCTCGAACGTGACGATGCTGGCCTGCATAATGTGACACTAAAGCAGATTGAAGCGTGGCGGAAGAAGTGTCCTCTTGGCAAGCTTCACAACTTCGTCGTTTACATCCAACGGAGTGTTCAGCGCAGCCAAAAGTTTCTTGCTATCAGCCATAACCGTAAGCTTGCGCGAGACAATGACACAAGATGGAGCTCGTGGTATACCATGTTGAGGGCGGCCTTGAATCTTAGAGATGCAATTGACGGCTATTTTAACAAATGGATGGACGCAGATTGCGCTGGAGACGAGCTCTCTCCAGAGGACTGGACCATCTTGGAGAAGATCAAGTCCTTCTTAGAGAAGCTGAAGATGACGACCAAGGCTCTCGAGTCATCGTTTGCAACACTCGACAATGTCGTCTTGGCGATGGACTTCGTATTGGCACAATTCGAAGCCGGCAAGGAGGCAACTATCGACGATCCGGTGATGGCACCGATGTATAACTCGGGCTGGGCGAAGTTGGATAAGTACTATCGCCTTACTGACGAATCGCCTGCGTATGTTGCAGCCATTGTGCTCCACCCTTCGCATAAATGGCACTACATCCAGGAGAACTGGAAAAAGGAGTGGGTTGAGTCTTCAAAGAAGTTGATTGAGACGCTGTGGAACGAATATAAACCTGTGGAATCACCGCTTCCTCTCTGCGAGGTCCCATCGACGACCACGAACGAGTTCTTGAATTGGAGGAACAAGCACCTGCAGCCGTCACTCGTCATGGACTAATACGAGCGATATTGCAATTCCGAACGGGTTTATGGCTTTACAAGCGCCCTTGAATTGTGGCTAGAGGAGACGCAGCAGAAAACCTACCCGAGCCTGAGCAAGATGGCCGTGGATATACTGTCAATTCCTACAATGTCTGCGGAGCCTGAACGACTCTTCTCTGGGGCAAATATAACGATTACAGACCGTCGAAATAGACTTGGAAGTGATGTAATTGAAGCATTGGAGTGCCTGAAGTCATGGTTTGGGATACGAGATTTTCAGGGTGACGAGATTTGTACAGAAGCGGTTTAGTGATGGGGTCACGTGGAATATATTGGATGTATTGTCACACTGCCAATATATTGGGTTCTTGGCAATAAATACAATATGAGTCATGTTCATATTGGGTAATACAATATGCACCCCTTGACAATACAATAATATTGCGAGGGGGTTCATATTGCCAATATCGTATTGTTTATATTATTAGCAACACTGTGCAAGACCAGTTGCTCGAACTCTTTCAGAGCCTCGTTAGAGCAGGCATATCTCCCCCAGGCATGGAGGACAGCGAAGATTATACCGCTCCGGAAGGGAGGCAAGGACCGAAACTACTAGAAAGTTAAATCGTATCGACCTATTTCGCTTCTGCCCGCCCTAGGGAAGATTATGGAGTCCATCTTAGCAGAAAGACTATCGTACCTAGTAGAAGAACACGACCTCCTACTGAAGCATTACCACGAGGCACGGAAATAAAGGTCACCGGTACAGGCAGTGCTCTAGGTAGTATAAAAGATTTTCGACGCATAGAGGGAAAGTAAAGTCCTTACGCTTATTACGTTCGACGTTAAAGCGGCCTATAATGGAATGTCGAAGGAGTTGCTCCTGCATAGGATGAGGGAAAGGAGAGTCTCCGAAAGCTGGGTGAGATGGATCAATGCGTTCCGCATAGGGCGAGAGGCGGTTTGGAGAAGTCTCGGAGAGAGTACAATTGCACCAGGCAGGGTTTCCGCAAGGGTCATCCCTCTCACCCATTACGTTTCTGTTCAACGCAAATCTCCTGAAAAGGAGAAGCAACAGAGAACAAGGTTCTATAGCATTCGTGGATGACTTCACAGCCTAGATAGCGGTACGAAAGAAGAGAATACGTGGGTCATCCAATAGGAGATTATCATTTAAATCGAGCGATGGGAGCACGAGAGTGGCCCTATATTTGAGGCGGACAAGACCAAGTTAGTGCACTTCACTAGGAGAAAAAAAAAAAAAGGAATAGGAGTAACAGTTAAGGGAGAAAAGGTCTCCCTATCGGATTCAACCAAGCTCCTAGGAGTCGTGCCAAATTGGGATGGGACGAGCACATCGCCCGCGTGTCGGTCAAAGGCAAGACCGCGGCACTCGCACTCAATAGAGGCGTCTAGCCAGAGACAGCCCTTCCATTGTCTGCAGCCCTCCTCTTGCTGCTCCTTACACCTTCTTGGGGAATATGTTGTGGATAATCAAACCTCTCACTGCCTTGCACTATCGCTCTTGGAAGAATCCAGAACGGGTGCTTGGCGGGCAGCATGTGACTGTTGATCCAGGACCGCCGCCGCTGTTCGCCATGTCTGAGCTCCGTAGGTTCGATTTGCGCCTCTGCTTCGGCAATCGTCGCTGCCACTGTCCGAAAGGCTCCCACCACCGCGCGAGCCCCGATGGCCTGCGCCTGCCTCAGCTTCTTCCTATATCTATCCGGGATGACCGGTGACCAGATTGTTGATCCATAATCGAGCACTGGTGCAACTGTGATTATATAGAGCTGTCGGGCTGCTAGTAGTGGAGGAAGGGCCAAGACGCAGCTAGTACGTGCTGGGTCTCAAAAACGACCTACCCCGACGGGTCGTTCCTTCCTGTCCGGGGGCATGCTGATTAGGCATGGACTCCCTGTACCAGACCATGACGCTTCAAGCATTACGCCTATCAAAATAAGTCTTGGCAGTGCGACAGACGCGAGTTTCTTTGATGGAGTAAGGGGCTAGAGTTGGGATTAGTAAATGGGGGAGTAGATCACGAGGAAGGGAGATTTAGCGTATAATTACAGTCTATATATCGCATTCCCAGCTGAGGCAAAAGGTAATGCGCACTACGCTAATGCAGAGTGGCAGACTGGCTTATGTACGGAATGTGACATTATATGGGCGCCCCTTGGCCGACTCCGCGACTTGCCTGGAAACTAGCGATTGCGTCTTTTTTGTGAATTTTTCGTGAATTTTTCGTGTAGCAAGAAATTGTATCATTTCCTTTTTGACAAGTTCCGTCAAGGTGAAAACACATTGAAAACAAGAGTCCTTTACTGCGCAATGTAAATAAAGTTAAATTCCATGCTGGTTTTCTCAGAATCTTGAGAGTGACGATGTGGGGTGAAGATGATGGACCATTTCCATATGGGGTACTAACTGCGAAGTCCATCAACCGGCTCGCCTCCGCGGCGAACTAGAAATGCATGAGACTGGAGTAAATAAGGGTGGCACACCTCTTCCATACCATGGCTTTGGATAAACTGACCAACCTTGGTATTAGACCCAACTGGTTGGTCGCCCAACACACCTCCATGGCATTCTCGAGTCATGTCCCCTGTTCTCGACTCACGCTGGAAGCATCCTGGCCCCGGGTCCACGCCGATTCGTCCCCGTTGAATCAATAGTCCCACATCATCACATGCATCCAAGCCACAGGATGACCCTCGACGCCACCAAGGAAAGTTCCAGCGAAGCTAGTCGATTCCAAGATAAAGAGCCGAAAATGCTGCGTTTCTGCTTGGTCTAGGTGAAATGACTCAAGGATCGCATCGAGCACTGACGCCACCTCCACATTCCCCAGACCCCAGACACAAGCCCCCGGATGTCTTCGCGGCCCATGTGGACCGACTAATTAATTTGTGTGTAACGGATCAGGAGCCCCCCGGTTTAACACGGGGTAACAAGCGATCCTTTACATAGTACGTGCTGCCTGCGAGCTGCCGATCCACCCGAAAATCAACCGAGTTCCACCATCTGACGTCCTCATTTTGAGACCTCATGCCACTCCTCCTTTTCCATCACAATCTGGTAAAAGTGGCCGAGATGACGGGCATGTCGGGCATGTCAAGCACCTCCAAGGGCAGCTTTGCCCGGGGGGCTCAAAGCACTTTTTACCCTGAAGATGTCATGGTCATTGTATGGGCACCCTACTTCTGAATTATGGCCGATTCTCTGACATGGCTGCCGCAGGTCTGCTCGATGTTGGCCTTGTACAATGCCTTCGAGCTCCTCACCCTCATCTTTATGACCTTCAAACGACGCAAGGGCCTCTACTTTTGGAGCATTTCCATTGCATCCTTTGGCGTCATTCCATACTGCGTCGGTTGGCTCATTGTTCATTTCGACCTTACCTATGACTGGGTTGGTATGATCATTGATACAATTGGATGGATTCTTTTGGTATCAGGCCAATCTGTGGTTCTCTATTCGCGACTACACCTGGTTCTCAATGACCCTAAGATACTCTGCATTGTAATGTGGATGATCATCGTGAATGGTGTCGTTTGGCATACCTCAATCACTGTGCTTTTATTCGGGTCCAGTTACAGCTCCGCGCAAAACCGAGCTGGATTTAACACCGTCTTCAACATCCTAGAAAAGGTTCAAATGACCTGTTTCTGTCTCCAGGAGTTCACTATCTCTGGTCTCTACATCTGGAAGACGTGGGATATCCTCAACACAGCATTCGGCAGCAAACGACGATTCATGTGGCAACTTTTCGCCATCAACGTCTTCATCGTGGTTATGGACATCGCTCTTCTCGCCATCGAATACAAGAGCTTATTCCTCTGGGAGCAAGGAGTCAAAGTTGCCACTTACTCCATCAAGCTCAAGCTCGAATTCGCGGTATTGGGCGAGCTCGTCGAGTTCGTTCAGCATCGGGGTGGCACCGGTTCTGGTGGACAATCGAACCATAATACAGCTGCATTCGTGGAGCTCTCTGGTAGTCGGTCGCAAACAGGGGACAGGAAAATGCGCTCTATTACGACTAGGCCGGAAGCAATCTACATGGAAGACGTGAAGCCCAGCACATCAGTTACCACCACAACCTCAAAGGCATCACCACATCTATCGCGGGAACAGGACGAGATTAGGATCACCACGAGAATAGATGTGGAAAGCAGCGTATTGGATCGCCGGGATAATGATAGCACAGATCAGCTTTATGATAGTGTCATCCAAGAGATCTCAAGGTCATAGTGGTGTAATTGTACATAGTCTTAATATTTATTTCCTATTTCAGGAAGTACCGTTAATGACAACATGAAGAGAAACTGCTCCTTAAGGAGACGGAGATTAGATGTTACCTATTTGGGCTGGAATGGAGGTCTGAATTACTGATCCTACCAGTTACGTCTCCAACATCCGTTCTCAAGTGACAGTGAGGAATCCTGAAATGAAAGGCATACAGCCTCGGAAATTAGTCGGGCGAACACTCTTCAACAATGATGATGGAAGTTTGAGAAGGGCGAATCACCAAAATAGGTCCCTGTTAACTTCTACTTTATGTGAGGGAACGATCATGTGACTTTCATACTTTATGAATAGTCTCACTTTATGAATATTGTGTAAATAGCTTAAGTCAGAGTTTTCCTTAGGAATCTCTTTCTCTCCTCGTAAACAATCATTTTGCCCAAGCTGCACCCGACCTCGTTCGTGCTCTTGTACCGTCACAGGAATCAGGTGTGGGGCAAACATCAACCCCATGGTTTGATGTCCAGGGGGTTGTTGCTGAGAAGGTAAAAGACCGTCGACATGTTGAGAGTCAAGTAAAAATATGTCCAGTGAAGCAAGGTGTTTGTTTACAGGCGAAGCCAGCAGAATCACGGATAGCTGTCAAAGTTCGTCTTCTCGGTGCTGGACTTGTCCATGGTACCCTTGGGGCTAGTGTTGATCCGGCTGAAGACCTTCCCGCCCAGGCGGTTAAGCTTGTTTCCATCCGGGCTGCGGCGGGGTGCGTCAACCATCCTCTTCGTGACCGAATCTATCTTGATCTTGCAGAAGAGCTTCGAGAATAAGTACTGGTCGCCAGCATGGTTGAGGAGTGGCAAGGTACGGTAGCCTTGCTTGAGGTTGGCGAGCTTGGCAGTGTAGGTGGCCACTGCCGGCCGCTCGTTGTAGCTCTCGCCATCGTTGGACAGCTTAACCGACCACCGAACAAAGATCAGATCCCGGTGCTTTGTCGTGACCCTAAACTTGAGTTGCTTGTCAAACATGGGGTTGAAGCCGTTCTCGCGGATGACTTCGGTCTGGACCTTGAGGGGCAAGCCTTCAGGAGACAGCCTCGAATCCGCCTCCTTCTTGTCGCGCTTGTCATTTGCGTGGAAGATCTCAACCTCGACGTACGGATCCATCGACTTGCTAGCGGGGAGATTAGCTGGTCGCATGAGTTGCTGTGCCGAGATGACATCAATTGTAAAGGAGACAACGCTGCGCTCCTTCTTCCCCTCCGCAATCTCCGAGTTAAACGGGAGAACCTGGATGTCGCGGAGCTCGGTGGGCTTCAGAACGTAGCCCGAGCAGTCTCTGCCGCCGTCGAACATGGCACGGTTGAGCTGCATGCCCAAGTCAAACGTCTGCCAGTTGAGCGCCGCCATCTGGACTCCGCGGCGCCAGTATATGAGAGGGTCGAAGTTGTTGGAGGTGATTCGGGTTCGGTCTGGATGGACCCGCATCATGTAACACATGTTGTGGATGTCAAGGGCCATCTTCTCCTCCTTAACACGGGCGTGCTTGGCAAAGCTCGACTCCATGAAGGAGAAGATGTGGTTGTACTGCTTGGCCTCTGAGGTGTCAAACCCGGCAAATTTGACACCGGCGCAGTAAACACCTAGGTCGCCAAGTACCTTAACCGTTTTGGTGGAGGCTTTCCTCGAGTTCAGGCTGTTGCCCCGTCTTCGGCCTCTGAAGTCGGTGCCGAGTGGCTCTTCCTTGATCTGGGGCTTCTTGACCTTGATGAGAACATGCTCCATGAGTTCCGAAGGCGACGGGAGCTTGTCTAGAGAATCTCCCAAAGTCTCCGTCACCAATCGAGAGCCGAAAGCTTCCTTGATAATGTCGGCCATGATGGCTTGCTGGGTCGGGTTGCAGTGGACCTCGAGCGAGATCCAGAGAGGGAACTTTGACTTGACAAAGGCATACTTGTTGATCGTCGTCATAACTTCTCGGAAGCTGATCGAGGTGGTCAATGTGCGGCCGTGGTTGACTTCCGGCTGCCCGCTGCTCCCATCCCAGCAGTCAACCTCGACACAGCGACATCCTCGAACCAGCGCTGAAATGTATCCCTCGACGCTAGATTGGCCTGCCACTTGCCGGCCGAGCAGGTAGGTGTTGTGGGAGCTAGAGATGAAATACTCGTTCATGGGGCGGTCAAGGGTATACTCTTGAGGCTCCGGCATAATCGGCATGTTATGCTCAGACGTCAAGAACCCGACGAAGGCGGCTTCCGACATGACCTGCATGTACTGAGTGTTGTCAGGGATGTCCGCGTCATCGGTTCGATACTGGCGGCTGAAATGGGTAAAATGCTTCTCCCATACGGAGGGGTTAGACTCAACATCCTCGCCTTGGACGTCGCGCAGGAAGGCCAGGAATTCATTAAAGGTGATGCCAGACTCAGGGTTGGCGGCAATGCTGCGAATTATTCGCTGGACGTCGTGCCTTTGTTTCATGCGCCGGACAAAATCCTTGAACTCGGTGAAGTTGAGCTTCTCACGTCGTCGGGCGTCGGAGCGGAAGAAGTTGGCTTCTAGGGTCCACTGTGAGCTGTAGATGTGGAGGTTCTGGCAGACGCGTTTGACGCCGGCAATGTCCAGCTCCTCCTGCTCAGGGCCACGCGGCTGATCACCAAATTCCTTTGCTATCTCGGTCTGCCAATATTGCGCAATGGCCCGGTCGTTAAACGCCATCAGCGATGTCATCAGTTCCTGTCGATACCTTAACATGGCATCTAGGAATTCGGTCCAGCGTTTCAGGCCCTCCTTGTCCTCGGTGACGATGTGCAGAAATTTGATCTTGGAGCTGTCCGGCGCCGTGTAGATTATGGTGAACCAGGTTGCCGCCAGCACTTCAGACACTCTAAAGTCGAGGCAATATTGCTGAACGTCGGAACCAGTTCGGATCTCCTTGATCTCGTCGACGTGCAAGGACTTTTGGGGGCGTGCCTTGACCCAGGAGAGCTTGTTGGATTCGGTCTCATACAGCAGGTTGATTCTCTTCGTACGACTCTTCCTAGATACTTTGAAAACTGGGCTCCCATTCCGGAGCTTAGCCGGCAGTACGGGGCCAGCCATGGCGTTGGCACTCCCGTTGACGGAGCCGGCAGAGCTGTCAGTTGATGAGTTTTGAGCCACACCGTCAAGCCCCATCAAGGAGATGGCGTCGTCTTGCACCACCTCCGCTTCATCGTCGGTGTCAGTCAAGGCGCTATATTTGGGAGGCGCGGTAGCATTGCTATCACTGCGGCGGCGCAAGATGCTAGGATCGATGCTGCCGTCGCGGCTGGCAGGGGCTGCCGAGGATTGTCGTCTCCTGCTGGCGAATCGATGAGCGCGGTTAGAGAAGCGGCGGATCAGATTGCCCTTGTTGACGACTTCAGACATTGCGCCGGGGTTGCTGATCAAGCTTTGGCCCAGTGAATTGGTGCCCAGCGAATTGGTACTGGTCTTGCGAGACAGAATAAAAGGAAGAGAACTCGGGAATCTTTCAGCCCAAAAGATCAAAAGTCGCCTGACACAATAATTGCGCTTGAATAGGGACGTAAGGACAGGTGGAATAAGATGCTCCTTCCTTCCCAACCAAGCAGCTCCTCCGTAGCCGTCGTAATCACCAAAGCCTTCAGTCCGGTCGAATTCAAGATCATAGCAAGAACGGAGTATATGCCCGGTCTTGCCACAATACCAACAAGTCCCGCGGGACATCATGAAATTGGTGAGGATGTCAGGCATCTCCTCTGTTTGGTCGAATGATACATGGTTCACGGAGGTCGAATGGCCAGCCTTAGATTGTCCTTTCTGAAGGAAACGCTGGAGAAGACGGTTGGTTTCTTCCCTCTCCCTGTCTCCCTTAGCAAGGTTGATCTTGAGCTGCTCCATTTGACGAGTAATTTCAGACATCTGGTCTGAGATCTCAGGCTTCGTCCCTCTCTTAAGAATAGAGGGTGGGTTCACAGCCCTCTCGTCCTTCTGGTCATCGGCCCAGTACACCGATCGTCGTGTCACAGGAAAGTCAGGTCCCCGGGTGGGAAAAATGGGTGGTTCAATGTTATTCCTCATCCGAAGGCTGACACGTCTATCAATGAATGATTTGATCTTGTCATACAGCTCCTTGTAGGACATCAAGTTAATATCCTCCGGTGACTTATCCAGAGATTCACAGAGGTTCTCCTGGATATCAAGGGGCATCGCACTAAAGATCGCTTTTGCTTGGGTGACAGACGTGCTCCAGCCTTCTGGATTGACCTTCTTGCATAGGAAATGATGATCATTGAGCCAGACCATGATAGTGTTGTAATCCTTGCCCAGCCGCTCCATATTCATAGCATAGAGCTGGTCGTCATACGACTTCTTCTGGTCTTCGTCCCAGAACTTGAACAATGCCTTCAAGTCGTCCTGGGCCTCCTTCCAAGGCAGGGATTCAACACATCTTCTGACCTTGTCAACAATTGCGAGGTCCGTGTAGTAGTTGAGATAGTCGCCACGCTTGCTGAATTCGACAAGCTGGCCGTCCATGTAACGGTTGTAACGCTGCAGGAACCTGCTAACGTTCTTACCGTGGAACTTGTCAGCGTAGACTAGCCGGTGGCGTTTGGAGAGACGTGGACTCATTTCTTGGAGTCTCCATGGGTTGATCGAACGATTCAGATGAATGACTTCGGGATTCCTCAGTCATAGGGTTAAAACAAAAAGGCGATGGGTTATCAAAGAGATGATGTTGCTGGGCTTCCAGTCTCCAAGCCTCAAGCGGCCTACCAATGAGACTGTCCTCGACCCTCAAGGGTGGTTGTCGTAGTTCTTCCTGACTGGATTGCTTGCTGTTGTTCTTGTTGTCCTTATCAGCAGTCATCTTCCAGTCCCTTTTATGTTCCTCCCAATAGAGCAGTCCAGCAACAACTGTCGTGATCACTCTGGTCCGCGTAAGGAGCCAGAAGAAGCCGATAACCGCAAGGTTAAGCCACTCGAGGTTATTCTTTTCATCAGCCAATCGGGACAATCCATTGATCAAATCCTTGAATTGCAAGGAGTTATCATTGTCAATTGCTCGGTGGATGATATCTCGGTTGTCGCGTATATCCGATGATCGTCGGTTTCTGATCCTTGCTACCGATTCGAAGCTCTTCCTTCTCTTTCTAGATGTGTTTGATTTGTAAGGAGCCCCGCGCGGGGTTAAGTCACATAGTTCCCCGTCGAACCCGTACTTCTCACCTCCCGTCTGGCGGCATTGGTTAAAATAATTTATAGTTCTGGCTCGCAGCGAAGGCTGGCTAGATCACGTCCGATTGGTCATCGGCCGATGCCACTCTACAATGATGGCCGAAGTCTGGGCCTACATCGCTCACTCTTATAACATGTGATCATAGTGTTTGCGTGGAACGCCGTGGATTACGCCATCCATGACGAGCCAGTTCTGACTTTAAAAAATGTATCATCACGCGTCCTCAATTTGCCGCATTAGCGCCAAGGCCCAACGGCCATATAAGACGACAATCTCCCGAGATTCTGGCCTGCAATATAGTTACTGTCACAGCTGTTACCCAACGATTAATTGATTTATTGGGTAACATTGTCTGTAGAAGCGACATCGCATGTCAGAAATGAAGTGACGTCACGGGAAGGTTAAACGCAAGTGGTGGCAAAATGCCTATGACGTTGAGTGACCCCACCTGACATGACGACAGAGTGTTGGATATATATATTGGCGACCAACCAGCCTCGGAGAACAGCTCAGAACATGCAGAGTACCTCATCATCCAACCATAAAATACTTGGACCAAGAACGATTCATCGACTACACTCATTAGCATTTGAGATGCCGACATATTACAGCTCAAGCAGTAGCCAAAGCTACCAGAGTAGCTCGACACAGAATGGTCAGACCGATACGCAGTCCTTTTCTGAGCAAACCCAGTCCAATCCTGGAGGCACAACTATCCGTACCGCCTACCGGGATAACAATAAACCCGTCCAGTATACTGAGAAACACTACCCCTCTAACAGGCAACTTGGAGCTTTCAGCGGCCAAAATGCCTCTCGCCGCATTGAGGACATAAGCGAAGGGGAAGCTAGCCGACGCTACAATGGAGCAATCGAGGACGAATATGCAAAGAGAGGAGGATCTTAAACGAGGAGTTGATGATGAAAAAGATTGAGATTGGAGAAATTGAGTTCATGTATATTATCAAACTTGATGGGAAAAGATGCAGCTTCCATTTTCCGTTCACCTCCGCAAGCGTCACTAGAGGTATTGGGCCTCCAGGGTTCACGAAAATGCAGACAATATATTTAACTCATCAGTTGTTAATATAGGCAAACATGTTTAGTCTCTGACTGAATACCTATGAGACTACAATACAGCACAACTCTGAGGCTTGAGAACCGTTGGGTATGCCCAGACGGGGGAACAGAAACGAAAGCGGCAACCTTGAACCCCCTCTATGAAAACTAAGCTACATTGTATTCGTCAGTTCACAGTATATACTGGCAGCCGATAGCCCACTGTCGTCTGTACCTTCATCTGCCTTGACTAATAGCCGGATGAATACAAATCTTCCTCTATGAAATGAAGAATTTTGCGCCTACAACCCACCTTGTCAAAACACCCCGACAAGCGTCATTGGTGGAGAGAGGAAGGCGCCCCCACCTTCCTTTTTAGGATTCTGCAGCTTCGTGACCTGACTGGTTAGGCACTGTCTCATTTCCCGGTTGCTCCAAAGATAGCTTCATCAATAGCAGCGCTCTCAATTAATGGCGTCTCGACATATGTGTTGACTTTCTTACGGTAGCTTCGTCGTCACCAGAAATGGAGAGGGGCTTCATTAGCTGGACAGATGATACACCATTCGGATCACGCCTACGACGCCATAGTGTGGCAATGGCTCAATGCCAGCGGTTCTGGAGTAAAGCGGGCATTAATCACCCGTCTTCCTCTTGGTCTCCTTGAAGGAGACAAATGGAGGCAAGTTCTTTAGTTCATAGGCAAAGTCATGATGAGGACTAGCTTTGATCGATCGATTCGATCGATTGAAGGTGACGATCGATATAAATCGATCGATCAGGGCTCGGAATCGATCTATACGATCGATTTCCAACTCTGGATGAGACGGAGTATCAGCCTGATTCATATACATAGTTGCCTCCTTCGATAGATATTGATTTGGTATTTTGAGCTATGTAGCTGTTTTCTTCCGCTCTCGTAGTTGGTCCGATTCCATGAACAACTCTCGTTGGGCTCTAGATGTTAAGCTGCAAAAATAGCAGCTATGCCCACAAGGTCGGGGCACCCGTCATTCTCAAAGGATCGGTGTAGATTACTAGAAGGCTAGGGAATATCCCCATATAAATACAGTGTGCGGATTCCCCCCCCCTTCCCCCCCTCCTCTTAACCCTAGCTGTGGGGCCAGCTTACAACTACTGCGATACCAGCTATCAGAGTGCCCATATTTCAACACTAGATTCTACCTAACCTATAGTCTCGTGACACCCTTTGTTTGTGGGACGGTTCGGTACAACAGGGGAACATCCTCGAGCGCGCCTCAAAGGGGCCAAAAGTGGCCAACCCCTTTTCGACGCAGACCCAAGAAAGACTGTGCCAACTAGAGTCGGTTTTCGGACTCTTCACTACTGCCGTGCCCTCCCTAAGGTCATCAATATCCACGCTGAGAGCGTCATTTGGATCAATTGCTCGAGCTCCCTGCAAATTCATAATCAGTGACTGAACAAGAAGTAGGCTCTATTGGAATATGTATCACCTTGACCTGGCGAGTCCTCCTCCGTCCCCAAATTGCCATCGCCGGGGGACTCGCGGGACTTGCTATCAGGGTTCCAAACCACTCCACGCTGTTCAACATGTTGAATGGATTGATCATCAACGTCAATTCAACTCAATCAATATCAAGCCTTGATTATCTAATACGTCAATCCATTCCAGCGTTCAGTTGAGTTTTGTTTGTTTGTTTGTTTGTTTGTATTATTAACGTCTTGCGGGATCAGCCCGCCTATTCCTCGAGTGACAAGACGTGCTTTTTGTTTTGTTTTGTTTTGTATTATTAACGTCTTGCGGGATCGGCCCGCCTATTCCTCGAGGGACAAGAAGACGTGCTGGGCTAGCTAGGCTAAAAGGTATAGAGCAAGTCAGGCTACCTTAGACATCTGTATGTATGTATGTATGTATGTATGTATGTGTATTTTTCGTCCGAGGCGGCCGTGAGGCCAGAAGAAAGTCCCTTATTGGGGCACAGGACATGCTGAGCTAGGGTCTCTAATACTAAAACTACAGTTACGGGCCAAAAGTCTCCGTACAGCCCCACTTCGCGTGTCAAAACGCGATCGCGTCTCCCAACCACCTTTCTTTTCCAACCATCATAACATCTGATCAAGATGTCCCCAGAACGTCATTTTGATACTGAAATAAGCGCCAATCGCCAATATAATCATGAGTTTTCTCCCGAAGTCAGAATGGCTATGCTTGCCAAGTTAGATGATGGCCTAAGTCTGCGGGAGGTGGCACGCCAGTTCAACACCACCCACTCATCAGTGCAATACGTACAGCATCACTTCACCACTCAGCACACAGTCAAGGATAATAAAAGATCCGGCCGGCCCAATAAGCTTACACGAGCAGAGATACGATATATCATTCGATTGGCCAAGAAAGACAGAGACATCACTTGGGATGCCCTCAAATCTGAGTCCGGCAGCCGGGTAAGCACCCGTACAATCCGCCGTGCTGTTCGGAAATATTGGGCGCGTAAATGGAGAGCTCTAAAGAGGCCAAATATCACAAAAGATGCGTCGAAGGCTAGGCTTCATTTTGCGCGTACTTGGCTGCCGAGGGTAGAAGAATTGATGGAGGTATACTGTGTTGAAGTTTTGCGCCGAGACAAGCTAACACTTATCAAGGTCATGTTTTCCGACGAGACTTCTGTGCAGTCTCAATCAAGCGACCCCAACGCCTGGTACTTCCGGCTTCCTGAGGAAAGATACAATCCGGAATTTGTCAATCAGGAGGTACATGTAAAAGCGCCGTTTTCCCTTATGTTTTGGGCGGCAATTTGGAAATTGCACCGGACTGCCATTATTGAGATGATTAGAGATCCAGATGCCCCCAGAGGCGGATTTTCAGCTTGGTCATATCAGCTTGCGCTTGAGGAAGGGCTCCTTCCTCATCTTAATGGCTCTCGAAAATTTCAGCAGGATAACGCACGTATTCATACAGCTAGAAGCACTCAAAGTTGGATGACATCCCATGGGCTTGAGTGTATTGACTGGCCTCCTTTCTCTCCAGACTTAAACCCAATTGAGCATGTTTGGAGAATGCTCAAGGCGAAATTACGCTTGTGGCACCCTCATATAATGCATCTTAAAGATAATGAGGCAGATAGAGCAGAGTTGGCGAGATGCGTGCAAGATACGTGGGCAGTCTTAGACCAGGAGCAGATTTCGAAGCTAATTGAGTCTATGCCACGCCGCTTGCGAGCTGTTATCCGGGCAAGGGGTTGGTATACAAAATATTAAATGCTAGCATCAGGGCTATCTAATGTACTAATTTTCTTTTGTACTGTATTTTAATTGAATTTATTACTGTATATTGAAGTTGGTTGCATTGAATGTGGTGGTGGTGGGTGTGCGGGGCTGTACGGAGACTTTTGGCCCGTGACTGTATATAAGCTAAGCATCCCACTATCCAGCATATCATCAGCTCGAAGGCGCATTGTATAAAGCCTGTTACCCGTCAGCGGGATGGCCAGGCATGGCAGCAACAGCGGTAACCACAAAATCAGCCAGTCTTTATCAGGGGGACTGGGGAGAGACCCTTGACGCGGCTGCAGGACGCAGCCTTAAGTGTTCCCAGTCAAGCGAAAGGTGATATCACACCCTTCGTCTAACTAGGGCGTAGAAGTTTTTAATAAAATAAAAAAAGAAGAAGAAGAAAATTGAAAGGGAGGGAGAGAAGGAAGGGAGAAGAGAGGGAAAGGAGAAGAGAAGGGAGGGAGAAGAGATAGGAGAGAGAAGGGAGAAGGGGGGCACACAAGTGCAGCCCAAGACAACCTCATCTAGTAGCGAGGGCAAATCTTTTTGAAGAAGGCGCTGGTTTGCGCCATCTTGGTGAACCTAGGAAAGCTTCTGCCTATTGCAAGGTTGGCTGCTGCAGTCGGTGAGGGTGCCAGCCTTATCCGATAGCGCGGCGGCACCTTTCTGCAGTAGAAGAGATGGTCTGGTGCTTTACGTCGGCCACATGAGCTGATCACTTGCGCATCATCATGGTTGAATCTTTCGTGGTATAGCGCAAAATCTCCATGGAGGGATCTGGCTGCCAGAAGATGGTGCAAGGCTGCCCGACTCTATATCTGCACTTCGCCTAGGACTAGCCGTCTCTCCGTTGCTTGGCTTGGATTCGCCTCGGCACCTGGACATGGCGGTGTGCTTCACAGTAGAATGCCATCTAAACCAAATTGATGGTTGGCGTCATATCCATTGGGCAATACTAAGCGGCAATCGCCTCTGCCCGCGTACCTAACTATGAGTGTGCGAGAAGTGTTCTTTGTTTCCCCCAGCCCGTATCGCTTCTAGTACCCTCTTAGGTCAGCTATCACTACTATTAATACAAGCCATATTCCCACTCCTACCGAGAGGCTTAGTCTTCAAGCCCCAAGACCGAAGCATAGTATAGAGGTGATGGCACTTCGCCCAAGGGCTGCGCACCGTCCCAGCTATCAGCATTCCATGTGGCTATCCAGTTTGTAAACGCATTATCTGCACTGGCGAAAACGGCGGCTCGGGCGCTCAGAGTTGAATCTTGTTTGATAGCCTCAACGGCAAGGAACAATTGACTTTCTTTACTAGGAGAGGCGTGCGTGGAGAAAAATACATCAAGAAGCGGGCAACATAGCGATGGCACGAAGAGAGGGCCAGATTGAGTGGAAGAGAGCACTAGCACAAGCGCAGTGGAAGCAGAACGGGCGCGGGCTATATTACGCACTTTACTTGAACGAGAGTTATGCCTGAAAAGAAAGCCTCGAAAGAGGAACGCAAAGTATGTGAGTTCATGATGTCCCTTTGTTGTTCCCAATCATGAGTGCTTGTAATCCATGCCCTCTGACGCCTCCACAGCTACGCCACAGGGCCAAGGGGCTTGTTCTTCACATAACCCTATCGCTTCCGACCAAACGAAGTGAAAGCTAATGATAACCGTCTTTGGACGGACAACTTTGCTTCCCTGAGCATCTGAGGTAGATACATAGGTGCGGAGTAGATAGGACAGGCATGGTGAGTAAGATACTTCCTTTATTGATCGTGAAGCCTCAGCTTCACATACAAAGGATGCTTTTCCCAAATGCCATAGGTATTTTGGTCTATCCAATCAAAGTTCATCTGCTCCAGTTCGATATCAAATGTCCATAGGACTGAGGAAAGGATAAGGCGCATTTCATGGTAGGCAAGACTAACAAGCAATTAGTACCTATGATCCTACAGGATATATCCCTCAACTGCAAGAACTAGTTAGCATGATGATGCTTACTTCTTGCCCAAGCAATTCCTTGGCCCGTAGGAGAATAGCTAAAGAATGTCTTTTTTATCTGGGGCATAACGCTGTATCAGGTGCAGGGCGATACGGATGTATCGATGGCTCCATAATCTTCTTCGCGTCATTCTCCTTAAGGAGTGTTGACACGACAACGATCAAGTTAGAAGGTCCAGCTCTAAATCTGCCATGACACTCTGCCAAGTGATGTCCAACCCTTCACAGTCGTTATCTCTCCGTCTCCAAAGCTCCTCGGCAACCTTTCTAGCGGACAATATGTTCCCAATGCCAAGCAGCGTCCCCTTTTCAAATACATGAAGTGCTCGAGCTCGCAAGTTGCCCACATGATCAGCCTCGCAGGCCGTAATAAATACGGGCCAGAAGAGTCCACATACTTCAAGCTTCTGCTCTGTCTCGAGGAGATCAATCGCACTCAAATGGTCCAGACTCCGTTGCACCAGGCGCTGGATCCTTCGCGGCGGTGTCTTGCGTACGCGCCTTTCGAAATATATGAGGGAAGCGCAGAAGAAAGCGCAGGTGTGGTGGCGGGTGATTTCGTCGTATTCCTCGTCCATATCCGAAACCAGAACGTCTGGATCATTGCGGCGGATGAAAAGGTCAAGATCCTCTATCTCCTCTTGTGTTGCATGGTAAACTGGCTCTGACAGGGTGTTGGTCCTCACGATCCCCTCGAGAACTGGCTCGGTGATTCCAAAAGCCTGTCCAAGGCATATGGCTTGTCCCATGAATGCATTGGGTAGGCGGACTCAGGTTGGATGCCCTGACGCCATTCAATTCGGTCCATCAGCTGTGGGAGACTCTGACCAAGGGCGTTAATGCAGAAGAATATCTGGCAGAGTACGGAGGCGCTAGCGCTCTGTGTGGTGCGATTTTCCAGCATGTGGTGCATCCAAATCCTGCCGCCTGCGAGATGTATACGCCAACTCGCGGATTGCCCCTTTATAACGTCAATTGATGACATGGTAATGATGGTGGCTAAGATAGCCTCTCTTTGGCTTTGCTCTGGCTGCATCAGGTTTCTGCGCAAATGTTCCAGAGCTATCCTGTGATGCTTCGTTCCAGGGGAAAGGAAATAGTCATTGGACGAAGATAATTGAGCACGGTCGAAGGCCGAAACGGAATATATCGATTGCAACAGTGCGACATTTCCTGAAGATTCCGGGGAAGATGACGGTGCGGCCAAAGCTAGAGGAATAAAGACCGTGCGGAAGGGATTATCCTGATATTGTGTCGGTATCATGAGTCCACTTAAAACGGTAACCCAGTAGTGAAAGAGGGACCGCTCCTCTTTGCTAGCGCTGGATAGATAAGTCGGAATCTGAGGAAGCACTTTTTGTTTGATTGACATCATGATCATGGCCACCTCGGTGTTGTCGTGGTTTTCATCATCGATACCATTTATCCACACAACCGCATCCCTATCACTCCTGTCCTGTGTTTGTAGGTCAATCTCCTCCGAGTCATGGCCCCGTTCTTCAGAAGGTCCTAAGTATGTGACATCATCTTGGCTGTGGTCGTCCTCTTCCGGTGTCTCGGAACTGACTCTTGGCGTGTCTGGGTTAAATGAAGCTGAGAATACTGTGAATGGCCCGGACTGCACTGTCGTGTGAGCATCTTCCGCATCTGCCTCTGCGAGTGCGAGGAGTATCTCCCTGGCGGTGAGCGCAGGTTGTCTAGCATCATGGGGCGTCAGGAAAACCCGACGCTTGGCAGGCTTTTCGACCTCGCCATGCTCAACATCCCAGACCAATTTCACGTGATACCCCTCGCAGCGGAGATTCGACCGTTGGCATCTTCCGCACTCGGGCTTTCCCTCATCACACTTGATGCCGCGTGCCCGGCATGTCCAGCAGCCGGTGTAAGTCTTTGACCGGTTGACCCGGGGTTTGTTCCGGTGCTTGGTGATAGGAGGCACCGACAGGGTGAACGAACGTGAATGGCGTGCTGGAGTCATTGTCTCATTCCCCACTTGCAAGGTTTTATGAAAGGAATCGAGTGTATTGTCTCCCAAGAAGGCAGGCGACGGAGGGCAGAATCGAGCGATGCTATCTCTTGTAGCCCACCCGCGTGTCTTGAGAAAAGAGGCAGTCGTGCACGAGTTAGATAAGTATGGGGAGATCCTATCAAGGCAGACGACAGCGATGAGCGGAAGTGGGGATGCTTAGTTTATCGAGATAAGGATCAAGGGCTTTACTCCCCGTTGAGTTTGGTGTGGCGGCCTAATTAGCTAATAAGAAGAGATAAACAAATCCTATGATAAGGCGGTGATAGGCTGCTGCGTAGTGGCATAGCGCCAAGACTTGTTTGCACTGATAAGAGATAGTCTCAATGAAGAAGTCAACAGCGACGAGAGGGACTTATCTATTATCCACTCAAACACCTTAGTCTCACACTCCGCCGAGGAGAGTCAGTAACACATACCAAGATCGTCATTAACTGGTCGAGATGGCCGGGTTGCTGATCAAGAAGGCCAGAGCGAGACAGGTGAAGGGCTGAACTTCTTATGCTGCTCTTATTGGTTTCTATCCCATCTAAAAAGACGTTCTGTTTTCTTCTTTCTCTCGTCGTTACTTATATATGTGGCATTATTGGACTTCCCTACCCTCAGACGCATCTCAATCAACATGGCGAAGAACTTCCAAGGCCTCACGGCAATTATCACAGGCGGCTCGCGGGGCATCGGAGCCGGCATTGCGCTCGAGCTCGCCTCGCGGGGCGCCAACGTCCTCATCACGTACCAGAGCGCCTCGGCACAAGCCGAGGAAGTCGTGGCTAAGATCCAAGCCTTGGGATGTGAAGCACTCTCCATACAGGCGGCCGGGACCGACAAGGACGCACCAACGCGGATCGTCAAGGCCGCCAGCGAGAAGTGGTCCCATATCGATATCATCATAAACAACGCCGGCGCGGGCGACGACTGCCTGCTCAAAGACCTCACGTACGACCTGTGGGACAAGATACTCAACACGAATCTCCGCATGGCCACATTCCTAGTCAAGGAGAGCTTGCCCTATCTCGGCAAGGCGCCGCGCATCGTCAACATCTCGTCGGTGATAGCGCGCCTAGGCGGCGCGTGGGCGACGCCGTACTGCGCGTCTAAGGCGGCGCTTGAGGGAGTCACCAAGGTCTGGGCGGCGGAACTGGGCCACGATTACAATGCGACGGTGAACTGTGTTAATCCGGGCCCGGTGGGTACGGACATGTGGTTGCGGGACACCGGGCCCGAGGTTCAGGCCTATTTCGATGTGAAGATGAAGGAAACCCCCGCGGCGCCGAGGATCGGAACTGTCGATGATGTGGCACAGATTGTGGCATTTTTGTGTAGCGAGGAGAGTCGTTGGAGTACGGGAAGTACGGTCAACGCGAATGGCGGGTTGTGCTTTGTGTAATTAGTTAATATGAAACCTCAGAGACGATCAGTATCGTGAGGAATCTAGACCTGAGTTGCGAAGGTTTCTTTAATTCAGTCCCTGGTTTTAGGTCATGGGCCAATCATCTCCAGCAATGGGCGTTGTTGAAATGAGAAGTGAAGCTGCTATGTAAAGCCAGCAAAGCCACATGTGACAAGCAACTATGGATGAGATCAATAGGAAGGCAGATCTTGATTTCCTAACGAAGGATGGCTGGCCTTTGGGTCAGTCTCTTGTTCACCTGTTGACCGTATCTGAACAACGGTAAATAGCGGTTGTGTTCGTTGGCTATAGTATAGCGAGCTTCCCCTGTTGATCGTGCTAATCGTGTTCATCTAGGCCATGATGTGAAAAGGATTCAAGACCGCAAGGACTCGCCAGCAACAATTTCTAAGGTTTGGAAAGGTTTCTGTTTGAGGATTGGTTGAAAGTACGTGCAAAGATAGGAACAGCACCCCATGTATCATTTAATTATGCCTTGCGCCACACCTCTCCTGGAATCGCATAAGGATGATCCGCAACCTCATCCAGTGCCTCCTTGATGATGTAGCATCCCCTCTCCAACTCCTCGTTCGTCATCACCATACTGACACTCATGCGTAGCCTACCTTCAAGCGGGTACAGCAGAAGTCCCTTGCTCAGGCACAGCCCGCCAATTCTTCTCGCCGTGACCCTGCGCTGTGGATCCTCGCGGATCGGGATACTGAAGTCGGCCCCACGGACCTGGATATCGGCCACATGGGGATGCGCCCTCAAGCTCTCTGTTAGCTGTGTGAACTTTTCTCCAATCTCTTGCGCCCGCTTAGCCATGTCCTCCTCATCGAGCACAGAAAGCGCTGCCTCGGCGGCGGCCACGGCCATGGGAGTGTGCGCGAAGGTGGAGCCAGTCTCGTAGGAGCCAACAACAGACATGATGGGAGCATCGGCGAGAACAAAGGATGCTGGGTAAGCGCCGCCTGTAATGGACTTGCCGATGACGAGCATGTCGGGGCGCACGTCGGGACCTAGGTGGTTGAAGGAGAAGAACTTGCCCGTCTTGCAGGAGCCCATGCGCACCTCGTCGGCGATGAAGGGGATGTCGTATTGCTTGCAGAGGTCATAGACACCACGGGCGAAGATGACCTCTTCTTCATAGGTGCTATATGGGCCTCACGTTAGTTTGGGAGTCTCGGCAAGGGGCATGGAACTGGCAAGGCAAGGCACGTACTTTCCCGTGTTGCGGATACACTCCATGATGACGGCGCCAACGCGAGCATGGTGTTCTGCAAGACATTTGGCCATATCCTCCAAGTGTCCATACCGTAGCAACGATCCAGTCGAAGGGTTGACGTTGGTGTTTTGAGTGCTGTCAAGACCATATGCTGCGGATCCACGTCAACGTCTCGCTCTTGAAAAGTACCCTCGCGTTACATTTCGAATCGAGGTGAGATAAAACACTCACCAGTCCTTGCCGGGCTGGGATCCTGCAGGTTCCAAACACCCGATGAAAGCCCGTGATAGCTATCGGAAACCGCCAGGATCAAGACCTTCTCCGACGGAATCCCCCTCTTTTCGTGTGCATGGCGTCTCGCGATCTTGCACGCCAAATCTGCCCCTTCGGCACCAGTGACCATGGGAGAAATCTGGTCGTACTTGAAGCGCTTGCACATCTTCTCGGCGAAGACGGGGCAGCGGGTATTGTGCGTTGCAGTGTTGATGATGTAGGCTAGGAGTCTGACGTTAGACACCGCAGGATCAAACAGTAGACGGGGCGCAACCTACCCTTGTTCAGCTGCTCGACCATGGCCGAGACGATCTTGGGGTGACAGTGGCCTTGATTACAGGCGCTGAACATGCAGATGAAGTCGAGATATTCTTTGCCGTCGACGTCCTAGAATTGGTGGCTTAGCCACGACATGTCTTCGAGCCGAGGTGACAGCAGATGACGAACCCAGAGCTTGGCGCCTTTCCCTCTTTCCATGAAGCCAGGTAGCGGTGTAAAACCACCGGCAACGTATTCCGACTCTAGTTCTTCCAGATGCCGCGCCGCTTTGGACAAGACTATCTGCTTGCGCTGAACGTCGGAGAGAGCCATCTTTGTGCCGTTGGCTGAGGCAAGGCTTGAGCCTTCGCGATCGACTTGCATGGTTGTTGCTACAGATGGCATTGTGGGACAGGATTATCTCAGGCGGAGAAGGGTTGAGACTGGGTTGAAAAAGTTGAGGGATGGATGGCACTGAAGAGATGGCAGCTTGATTAAATTTATATCATTAGATGGATGGGCCTTGATGGGATTTGTAGATAGCCATTTACTTTAATTGGAGGATCGGGTCGGCTATGCAATAAAATCGTCCATGTTCCTTCGAGATAAGCTAGAGTTCGATCTGATCTGATAGCCCAGACTAATACCCATGTGGGGGGCCAGAAACGGCAGCTGACAGCGAAAACAAACTGCGAAAATGTAATTAGGTCTACTCGTTGTCGCTTTCCAGATCATTCATTCATACATGTATGATATGCTTGAGTCTTCGTCAGCCACTAAATCCAAATCCAGATATGCCTTGCACCATTACACGTTTTCTCGATCACTACGAGTTAGATATTACTAAGTCATTGGGGGCTAGACAGTAATTGCTCACATGATAGTGCTCGCTATGACATTTCAGAAAGATGCTCGGGCTACATGTGAAAGCTATGTCACAGCTGACACTTCTAGCCCCGTTTGATGGGACTACTGTCGACCGCCACATCAAGACCGTCATCGCACAAGTACCATCCTTGAGCGGCAACAGCCATGCCCCGTCTCTTATGCTGGTCCTTCCAGCTATTATGGAAGACCTGGTGCGGATAGCCGCTTGCGCCGAGGGTCAATGACAATCGTTGTGGTGGCTAGTCTCGCCGAGGCCGAGGTCGGGATCCTGCCGGAAGCGAACTCGTACAACTGCTTCACATAGACGCGGCTGACTGGGGAAGCGAGATGATAGAACAGAATCATGCTGCAAAGTCTGCTCGAGCTGTTGAAGAATGAACCGAGGGCGTGGTTGAAGCGTATCTCGCCCTGAGAGAGACAGAGATGACCCGGTAAGGTAGGTATATCGCGGTATTTTAATTTAGATGGTGGTAAGATGCAAGATGCTGTCATAATAGTCCTGAACGAAACAAGCCTGGTCCATTCAGGATTGCTAGTTCACTATTTTAAGAAGAAGCGATGCTGGATCAACCAAGTCAGTCGCCGGCTGCTCAAACCATTTTGCAACGAGAAGCGCAACCATGATATCTTGGAAGGAAAGATAAAGAATGCATGCAGATTTCATTATGAGTGTAACAATAGCCCTCCCCTCTATGCCATCGCATCGAGATCCATAGCTGAGAGAATCCATGTACTAAGTAACATCAACCAAAAAGGGTCAGAGAAGATCCTGCAAATACCGTAGTCAAACGGGCCGAAACCCAAAAACCCAAGCTCCATGTAGCGAGTCATCCTCGCTCAATACTCGGATTCTTCATGGCCACGTTCCACGCCCAATTGTCCAGGCTCGCAAGACCTTGCAGCCATGGCAAGTGGGACGGTGTATCGCTTCCTAGAGTACGCGAACCAATTGACAGTTGCGCAGAGGAAGACACCGCCGATGACGACACTTGCATAATTCATAGTTGATCCAGTTACAGGCAGGTAGGAGGGGAAGCATAACCAAACTGTAATGAAGGGCATCCAAACGACCGAAACGATGTTGAAAAAGATGCCGTAGCGACCCATGTTGAAGAATCGCTTGGTCGGGAAGACACTGGCTCTGCCGCTGTAGAGCAGACAACCGAGTACAATCATGTACGAGAGGTAGCACATGACGATGCCACCGCCCAGGATGGCGTTGATGGCCGTTGTGGATCCGAGCTGGATGGTACCGATGGCAATGATGAGGACGCTTCCCGCGATGACGGCATTGACAGGGAGGTCGTAGTAGCTATTCACAGCCGAGATGAAGCCAGAGCCGGGAAGGGCACCATGACGGGAGACGGCCCAGATGATGCGGGAGAAGCCGGTCAAGAGGCAGACGTTGGCGGCGAGCATGACGAGGATGTATATTAGGACGGCGATTACGACCAGGGCTTCAGAGTCGAGCGAGTCGACGAGTAGTTGGGCAATGGGCTGGCCGCCAATGGGGTCGAGGAGATTTTCGGGCTTAGTGTTGCAGAACATGTAGACGAGGATCATAGGCAAGCCAGAAATGCCACTCATCAAGGCACTTCCCAACATGACCCGCGGGACGTTCTTCTTGGGGTTGGGCATCTCCTCGGCTAGATGGGCGGCGCCCTCGAAGCAGTTGACAGCGGTGGCGCCTGGAAGGAGACCGAGGAAGAAGACGACTCCGTTGGAGGACCAGCCGGTATTGTTGACAAAGTCGGCGAAGACGAAGGATGCCGACTGCTTCGGGTGGGTGCGGACGAGAAGGGCGATGAGGACGTAGAGCGAGCCAAGGTTGATGTACACGACCATGCCCTTAAGCATGTAGGGGTAGAGCTTGAAGAGGGGAACGTTGAAAGCCATGGCAACGAGCGTGGCGCCGACGTAGCCAACATAGTAGTGCCATGGCTGGAGGACGAAGGTAGTTCGGATGACCTGGACGAGGGCCCAGAAGAGTTGGGACGACAGCAGCGTGCACGCGGCCGTGATGAAGAAGTATGCGGCGCTGGTGATCCAGGCACAAAGATAACTGAGGGCGCGGGAGACTTTCTTGGGAGCCATTATCGCGGTCCAGAAGATCTGGCCTATAAAAAAAATCAGTCCCTGACCCTCATTCATTCAACGAGGGAAGTCTTACCGGATGTGTGGGGATAGACAGCTGCAATCTCGGCCAGCGAAACACAGACACAGAGGTTACATAGGACCGCCAAGATGTAGCCGTAGATGAAGACTGGGCTTCCGCCAACTCCTATGACACTTCCAAGATATGCTCCAACCGCAAGCGGTGTCGAAGTCAGCGAGTATTGAAGTCCCATGCTGCTCCAGAGACTGAACGATTCGTGTAGCTCATGCCGCTCGTCAACCTCCTGGACGACACCAACATCGTAGTCGGTGCCTTTGTGCGAAGACGACTGTTTCTGAGAACCAGCAGCGGGCATATCACAAGCCTGCATCCTGTCACGAATATGGACTGACACACTTAGAGCAAAGATGTTGTACCGTGTTTTGATGATGCTGGTCCAGACTTGCCGCAGCAGAAAGCGTGTGATGGTTGGCCTCGAATATTCAATACCTAGATATATATTCTTCGGCTAATCGCCACTGACAATCAATCAAGCTTGGCGTTATCATTGCTATCTGTCATCCCATACCTTATGCCACCAACTTCAGGCCTTGAGCTATCCTGATAACGTAATCACTTAATATGGCAATCGACAGCGAGCTAAAAGCTAAAGCGGCATATCAGAGATAACATTGATACACTAGCTGGGGGCTCGAGGCATCGTTGCTCTTATCGGGATTATCAATAACCACTAAGCTGTTGGTGGAAAACGCCATCCGACCAGACCGGCAGCGAAGAGAGATGATAGTCTCAGACGAAACGACAGATGTTCAACCCCCCCGGGCCACAACGGAGGGACTGATGAAGCCATATCAGCCGCCACATTATTTTCTACACAGCCTGGGCTCACAAAAAGTCGGAGGCCCCGGTCACCTGGCCGCCTCCCGGGCCTTGCACGGAGAGCTAGTCCGGAATCCCACCTCGTCCCTATCTGCGTGTGTTTAAGCACTACGTCAACACACTGCACGGCCAAGTTCTGCACAGGCATGTTACGCTCTGCGCAGGAGAACCCCCTCGTTTGAATCAAGCTGGCTTTGATCTTTATGGCTACTAGGGGGTGCTGCAAGTCGCCCATCCCCGCCACTCGTACCTCCTGCCACTCCAATTTATGGCACCAGCCAGCGCCAAATTAGAGACGGCCTTAGTAAATTGTGGTATCACCCTGCACTCACTTAAGTCCCCATTTAGGGACATCAAAGCAGGCTACTTCGCGAGGCAATTCCACTGAGCTACACCACACTGCGCGCTGTTTCAAACCAAAGATCTCCGTTACAGAAGGGCCATATTTGATTCAACTAGAGCATTGTATTGAAAATTCGCCCTTAACTCAACCCATTCGACTGACAGCGGCCTCTGAGGTTCTAGGCCTTGTCCATCCGGCGCGAGTCCGCAAGCAACTCGTTTACCGTCCGAAACTTAATATCCTGAAAATACCTCTCCTTATGCAATTGGGCGTCAGCTTCGGGGATATGCGTAGCACCGCAGTAGAGCCATTCGTCGACATCAAGGACAGTCGATTTTTCGACGTCATCGGCGTGGTCTTTCATTGCTTTCTCTGTTGCCTCGGGAGTCTTATAAGATATGGCGTTGAACTTGCGACCTGTGCACCTGTCAGGCCAGACCACAAGGTGTAGGAATCGATGGGCATGCTTACCGTAAAAATATTCCATCTTCTCGGTGATTTTGTTGAGAGTGCTGTTTTCTCCCACAATGAAGAAGTAGTTTTCCTATAGTCGGACCATGGCATTAGCCTTCTATTCAACCGTGCCTCAAGCTCGGTTCACGGAGAGCAATACCCATTTCGGCAGCTTGGCAATTCTGACTGCCGCCTTCATAACATCGCGGGCAGCAGTGAACCCCACCGGCTCGTTTCCTGTTCCCGCCAGCGCGGCTTCCCATGTCTGACGATTCCACGGAACCATCTCGCCATAGTCCTTGAGATAGCTCTTGTCAATCGGCAGCACGTAGTCCATGAACATTCCCAAACACAGAATGGTCCATTCAATGTCGGTCTGGGCGCTCAGCCTCTCACGGATGGGAAGGCGGGTCTGCGCATAGAATCGCGGCGTCCGGGGAAAGTCACGGGCGTTGCCGGCCCATTCAGAGGGCACAAAGCGCTTGCACGTCTTGGACCTGATGCAGGCGTCCAGCAGGTCATTGTGGACCTTGACGAAGGTGAGTGAGTCAAACGTTATGTAGAAGACGTAGAGGGCGATGGCGCCAGTCGAATTGAGGATCTCCGTCATCGACTCGGTTGAGTAGTCGGTGATGGCAACGCGGACGTCGGGCCTGTCAAACCAGTCCCGCTTCTATTTCTGATCAGCCATCGTCTTTCATGTCTCGTCTAGACTCAAGTGTATTCGCCAAACCTGTCGTGTGCACACGACGACATCAAACGTGTCGTCGGCCCATGCTTCCTCAAGGAAGAACCTATCCGTTGTGTTAACCAGCCATGTCCCGGCTTCACAGATATGTGTGTTCTGCTTGCTACTTACTTGGCAAGATCTCCGCCGCCTGCAACAGCGATGATAGGCTTTTGAGCCATGACGATGTCACCTGAAGAGCTGCTGCACTGTTAAATGCTTACAAAGAACGTTGCTCAGCGAACTGTTCTGCACCCATTCATGCCAGATCAACCAGCCTCACTCATTCCTACTTATGTCTCTTCAGCGCCAACCATTCGCATCTGACACATGTAAGTGCACTTAGTAACCGACGTCTGTGCGTCTTCGTTGCCGCCTACGGAAGTCCATAGGGGGCACAGTTCCAAAACCCCCGGCCCTCTTTTTTTTTATCACTAGACTAACCCCAATGTGTATTTATCCTTCTGTTTAGCCGCATACGAGCCCGTATCGTAATTTCAATGAGAAAATTGCTTTACCGGTGTACAAGGGACCATCCATTTCCCATTGCCGGGCCAATTTAGTATATGGTGAAAGGGGTATAAGGTTGCGTACGAGTTCGTACGAACTCGTACGCACACTTTCGCTGCTCTCTATCAACTTTCCACCTTCTTTCAGTATGGAGCCCGCTTCACCTCCTCAAACTCCATCAGCGCAACAACGTACTCGTCATGTGGATATCCGTACGAAATTTCCGGGGGCTGTTTATTGCCCGCATTGCGCTCAACGACTCCCTACGGCTCTACACAATGCAGCCCCTATTTCGATCGACCTGACCGTTGATTCACCTTTAACCCAACGGACCTCTACGACAAAGAACATTGCCTCACGGGGCATAATCACTACTTCCTCTACAACTGTGCCAATGCCTGACACCTATCAGGCTTCGACTATGATGGCCGTACAGAACCGTCAGAGCAGTATCGCAGCCACACGGATCCGAAAGGACCCAGTCGTTGTCGAACTATCAGCAATCTTCTGGATTGGTGACGGCTATATCGATGATAGCATCCCAGGCATCACGATTCCAGTGTACAAGGGAATTCGGCACGCTGGAAAGCGTACTGGATCTGTTGAAGTCGTACTAGGGCGTAAGTTTTCATCCCATAGCTCAATGATCAGATTCATCGTCGAGCAATGCGATGAACGCCTCAAGGAGAAAGAGTGGCAAGTCGTTCATTCCGTATCAACAGTTGGCGCTACTTCTGGACCCGTATACTTCCCTAGTGGAGCGTACAATACCGTTACGCTAGGAGATCTATTCAGCCAGGGGAATATCACCGTTACAAAGCAACGTGATACAGCCAATCTCACTTTTTGGCTCTTCAACGAGGGACCCCGACCTGATGACGACTGTCAGAGGCCGTTGAGAGCCGCACGTGGCCGCAAAAGGGCTATTGATCACGGGCCTTCTGATATGGACTCGGATATGTCAACGCCAAGCCCTATCAAGCCCAAGGTTCCACGTACGGCAAAGTCAGGGCGCGTATCAACCAGTAAGGACGAATTCAAAGCCCCAGTGCTATCTCTGGTACCAATGAAGCTCGAAGCTCGAAGCCCCATCAAGACTGAAGTCAAGGATGAGGTTATCGCGGGGTGTATTACAGTCACAGATACAGCTTCGAACGATGCCGCACTGAGTGATCCTTTTACGAGCGATATCGAACAGTCAGAAACACAGGGGGGTTCACCTGAGAAGAAGCTTCCTTTTCGAGCTGGGAGGGGGAAGAATAAGAATATAGATTAATTTGAGTGCGAAATGGTTCAATCATGTACGTATTTAGTTATATGGTTAGTCCTCCTGCTCGTCAACATCATCAATCTCCTCTCCAATCTCATTTTTGAGCCTATCAAGCGTAGTGGCATCAATATCATTCGCTGCCAAATGATCTCGTACGCGGTCCAGTCCACCAGTAGGTATTGATAGTAGCTCTAGAGCAGGTGATTCTTGATTGATAATATACTGCTGCAAATGCTGCCGTAAGAAGAGATATGTAGAAAGATGTGGCCGTTCTACTGGATCTTGCGGGTAGTCTTGACGGCTTTGGAGTATGCGATCGCAAATAGCTATCGTATGCTCAGGTAAGTAAGCGTCAAGGTCAATATGGTCTTCTGCGAAGATATTCTGAAGTGTATCTAGTCGTCCCTGAGGGATGACCTCTGCCCAGCTTCTGACTTGTCGGGCCTCGGGCTGAAAGTAAAGGTTCCATGGTTGCCCGGGAACAACATGTGGCCTGTTGCGCTGTTTACGAATGTAATGCACATTCCACATGTGTACGAAGTCGGCGAATTCCTCTCTCAAAATTGGCATAAAGATATAAAGCATCGCAATACGGTCGGGTACGGAATCATCCGAGAAATATGAAAGTCCCGTGATTTCAGAGAAATACTCCTAAGAATACATCAATACGCCATCATAAATAAAGATATCAGTCTATACTTACCCGCCAGAACTTAGCCCTGCCTCGACTTAGCCGAAGCCACCAGCTTTCAATCTTCTGATTATTCGTGCTCTTGCCGTAGGCCCAACAGTCTTGGAAGCGCACGTCTTGCCGAATACTATCCCGTACACGCACGCGTTCTTTCGAAAGGTAGAAATGTGCTCCAGCCATTAGAATTGTCTCTCGGCCGCGGTCTGAACGGATGATATTGGGCATTGTTTGGCGTTCTGAAAGTACGTGAAGGTATTGCGCAACAACACTCCGTGACGTATTGGCTGATATGCCAATATAAAACCACGTAATAAACCGTGAGTATACGTCAATTGAAGCGTAAATCTCAAAGCCCCAAGCCTTCAATTTATCATAGGCATCAAGAGACCACATGAAGTCAGGGCCAGGGGCTGTCCATCCACCTCGGCGATATCGCATCGTATTCCAACGTTCGGTAATACTTCCAGGATAAAACTCACGAAAGCCTTCGTACAGCGCCCGGCGACTGAGTACGAGTCCAGCTCGACGGACCTTTGCGTAGAGATACGTACGGCCAAAGTCTTTAAGCTTAGTGCTCTGTTCGGACTCGCTTTCAAAGAAACGGCGCAATTCGCGTAGGCTTTCTGATATCTGCTCGGGGTCTTGACGGCGCCAAAGCCCAAGGTCCCGGCGTATGCGTTCAAGTCCAGTCTTCGTGATAATAAAGCCGTCAGAATGAAGCTTCAGAAGCATAAAGTGATCATTCAAGACCTTATTAAAGAATAAATCTTTAATATGCTGACGAAGGTGTTCTGAGTCTTTGGTGTATTGTTTGACCGAGATATTCCAACTTTTGAGGCTGCGATACACGGTCGTACGTCCCACTATGACGTGGAAATGCTCATTAAGGCGCGTGACGATTTGATCGTATGTGAGATGGTCATCATTCTTCCATTGTTGAATTTGTATGCGAAATGAAGATAAGTCAATCGAAGGGCGGCCCATTGCGTTGACTTGCGGGCTCGTATGAGGCCGTGACGAGAAGTACGGGCTCGTACTAAAAATCGAAAATTCGAGCTTTGGATTCAATCGGGGGCTGGAAATCTTTTTCGCATGGCCGCGTACGTGGCCGTACGAGAGCGTAATCTTAATTTTTGAGCTAGAGCCTGATTAGGCAATTCAGGGGCAAAGCTACTGGTGGTCGTTAGTAATCATACAATATACAACCAGACTCTACCCAGCAATACTCCCCAGATTTTAAGGCAAATACATTACATCTTCCTCACATTAAAAACAATTAAAGACTAAAGTAAATTTCATTTCAGGCCCTAGCTAGCAATTAGGTATTATAATGCTCTGTATGCCTCTTGCAGTCGTACGCAAAAGTTTCGTTTATATTTTGGCTTAGATTACAAAAAGAAATTTTGCCTTAGAATCTCAGAACAGGGGTGGTAGGAAATGACTAAGTAGACTAGGAAAAGGGTCGGTACGAGCTCGTATTCTCATGTAAAGGGTGATATACCTCAGTCTTTCCTCAAAGGGGTGGCCCCCTTCTTTCTCTTCTTCTTGTCAGCAGCATCCTTAAAGAACTTAGACATCTTCAAGAGCGTCTTGCGGTCAAAGTCCTCCATCGGGTCCGTACTGTCACTATCAGAGTCGAAGTCATCGGCCTTGCGCTTGGTGCTTTGCTTGCCTACTACTAATTAGTACTGTATATAGGTGCGTAAGTGTAAGTACTCACCGAGAGAACATGCCTGGCTAGAACGGTTCCAGTCGCAATTGGCACAAGCATGCAGGTGAGTGTCAGAGACAATACACTTGTTGAAGGAGCCGTTTTGGCCCGTACACTTGTTGCAGCGCTCCGTATCCTCACGTTCGTCACCGTACAGGTGGCGGAGCATAGTATCACAATTCTGACTGCCGCGAAAGTTGAGGACAGGGGCGGTCTTCTTCATAGACTTGCTGTCGGTCTTGTAGTTGAGCTCAAGCAGACGTACTTCCTGATACGAGTTAGTACGAACTAGTACGCTGATCTGCGGGTACAAACCTTGGTGGAGTCAATGGCAGCAAAACCCTTCTTGCTGCTACCCTTCAGAGCATTCATCAGAGCCCAAACGGTAAGATCCGGGTTCTCAGTGGGCTGTTCGCCCTTGTATGTGAACGTATAAGTATCGATCTCCAGCACTTCCTTAGGCAGCTGGCCGAATTTTTCCTCTCCAAAATCCTCACGTAGGAGGTCGATAGCAGCCTTACGAAGCAGATTGTCCTGTTTCTCTTTTTCCTTTTCGAGTCGCTCTCTCTCCTTCTCTGCCTCCTTGTCCTTGTCACCCTTCTTGCGAGCGCCGGCCATGATGGGCAATCCGTAGTCGTACGAAGCCGAAGTGTGTCGAATCTGCTTACGTACGGGCGCGTACGGAGATGCATCGCGTCTGGAAGGCTTGTGGGGTTCCTGCCTGGGTAACGGTTAGCCTGGGTCAGTACGTACTGCGGAAAATCGTAGGCGCGCGTGGGTCCGCCAATATGGGCAAAATGCATATCAAAATGTAGCACGTAACCATGCGATATCGTAGCTGATTGAACGCCCACGTAAAGCGCATGGCGGTGGCGTTATTTTGATGCAAAAGGAGGCTATTCTTACCTTCAAATTGTAGTTGAAGAAGGAAGAAGAAAGGAAAGAGACCCTCGTAGCCTGTTGTGAGGAGAATTAGGCGTGCGCACGTGACTAGCTGGCCATGAATGCAAGTTGATTTTGGATGACTAAGCGATTGGAGGGAGCGATTATGCTTCAAACGGGGCCGCACGGTGGGTGTGCCCCTACCCAAAAACAACCACAAATTGGGTTTTGGAACTGTGCCCCCTATGGACTTCCGTACACCGCGCCATTCACCAAGCCCAGTTTGCACAGCTTCCTGCAGACACCGGAAGTCCTCGCAGAGTTAGTCAAGTGGCCCGCGAGACTGGAGAAGTTCACATTTAAGTATACATATCGAGCAGACTTCGCCAGGAGCGGCTTGGTCAGGGAATGGAGCCTCGACACATTCAGACCTCTTGGAAGTTCACAAAGACGCATTATCCTTTGGCATCGGTGGCCTAGATAAAAGAGGCATTTCCAATTTCGGCGTGTCAGACTTCCCTCACCTCGAGACACTGGGCCTCTCCTCCGGGGCGACGGGTGATGGCGCTAGTCTAGTCTTTAACCGCCTATTCCGTTGGGACTTCACACTGGAGGACCAACAGTGCATTGAGACATTAGATCACTTCGGCCCGGCACAGGAAGCCTGGCTGCGTGCTTTTGCGCCCGCAGCTGTTGCGCGAAAGTCGACGCTTCGCGAGATTCGGACTTAGTACAAGCCTGAAGCTTATACCGCAAGCTGTGGCGATGATCTTGCCGAGCAGAAGTAATCGTGGGACCGCATGGATGCGATAGCGTGCGACATTCGCCCTCAACGACTTGAATTATCATATAACGCGCCCAATTTAACTAGGGGAAGCATTCTTAGAGGCCCTCGAGGAGGCGCGAGAAGGCGACCCTGACTGTGGTTAGACTTTTCTGAGAAGGTGACTCTGCTACCAGCGCCTGAGTCTAGCAGGGGTGCTATGGGAGGCTAGAAGGGGAAGATTAAGAGAGGAGCCCTCATACCATGTCTTCCTGGCTTCACTAAGCTGTACTACTGTGCTTTTGATTACGATAGATTGCTTATTTCTCTTAATACCTAGCATATACTCGTGCCGAGAACTGGGCTCGATACAAGGCAGAGGCTGATAAGGATTCCTTCTCCTAGGCAAAGCTGGGTTCGTAGGCTACTCAACTACTATCTAGTTGCCACTTGGAGACATCGGGGTGCCCCTCACTGCGTAAGTTAGAGGCCTTGCCTAAACCTCAGGAGATGGAGACATCTATCAGATCTCCCTGTCGCACCGAATTTCTTCCTCGAAGTGAAAGGACCGGATGGATCCTTATCAATCGTATCTCGACAGGCATGCTATGACGGTGCGTTGGGAGCCAGAGGCATTCACACTCTTCAGTCTTACGGAACAGTAGAACCACGGTATGACAACAAGGCTTACACTCTCACGTCAATATACCACGGTGGATCTCTGAAGATGTTCGCCAGCCACCCGATACAGCCATCTGCGCTGGGAGCAAAACCTGGATTGTCATGACACAAGTCAAAAGCATTTGCTTTAACCAGTGACCCCGATACCTTTCGGCAAGGAGCTGCTGCATATCGGAATGGCAGGGACTGGACCAAACAACAGAGGGACCAGGCGATCACACAAGCCAACGAGAAGGTAGCCGGGCTAGGGATTGCTGCATCTCCCCAGAGTGACGTCTTCGGATTGAGCTTCCCAAGCGAGGCGTCAGCAATCGAGGCCACCAGTCAAGAAACGATCAAAAACCTTAGTTCCCATGCACAGAGCCTAGATTGATTCCCGTGATCGCGGCGCTGGATATGGTCGACTTGTCGACCCACTTGTAGGCTTGCTCGAGAGCATTCTCGTATACGACGAAGGTCGCCAATGTGTATAATACCCTAGAACGATCAGTGTACTGCCAGTGAAAAGATTACTTAGAGAATTGCATACTACTTGAGCAATATCTGACCCAACCCGGAGTACAGGCCTCAAATCCCCTCTTCCCTGACAATCCTTGCGAATCCATCCCAAAGACCACGCCCGAATCCCGGCTGCGAGACCAAGCGGATGCGAATAGCCTCGAACGGGCAGAGAGCGATGTCACCAGCTATTTCGGCAATGGCAGATGATCCCAGGGACACCGCATAACGGTTCTTGGACGCCGCCTCGTACCCAAGTGCATCGATGGCACGGGTCTTGAGGAACTCATAGCCCCCGAACTTGAACCCCCGTCAGCTCTCCAGTAGCAGAAATACTCTTCCGTGCCCAGACAACCAGCTCGCGAGTTCATATCAGCATTGCCGTTAGTCTGGCGTTCGAGCTCTCGATCCCAGCCGTAGGCGACGGGTTCTGTGTCGACGATTGGTGACATGGAAAGCGAGTCAGGGACAAGAATGCCGGGAGGCGTGCTTCGCAGCGTCAAAGCCTCTGATTGCGGGGTACTCGTGGGTTTTATCAATCACTGAACCCATTTACGCACGAGACGTAATGGATATGTGGCCGCACCATCCGTTCCTTTGCATTGTCGGTCCCCTAGGCCGCTTTCCATCACAATTGATGCAGGCGCCTTCCCCGTATCTGTGGGAAGCGAAAGCCGACGGCCTGGGTGCGGTTCATCGAGTGATGTTTTGCCGATGTAGCACTCCTCGTCTCGCAAGGCATCAGCTCGGCAGTGGTGGCAGAAGGAAGGTTGCGGCGGGGCGACCGGTAACCCTTGTAAGATATGATATCTGCCGTATTTGTTGGCAACGGACGCGGAAGTGTGTGAACTTCGGTCGAATTGCATTCGCTTCCAACCAAGCTTGGCGCCTATTTTCTTCAACCTGCTAGCTTTTCGTCTACGTCGTGAACCAGTGGCGGAAGAAACGCCATAGCTACACTCAGTTGTCAGGGGTATGGTTGAGAATGTCATGGGCTCAGTGTTAACAAGAGAGACGGTCGAGCTACCGCTGTCGGCAGTCATGCTATGATCAGCAGTGTCCACCGCGGACTGGTGTCTAGTTTCTCGGCCCAGGTAATCGTCGTGGGAAGATAGAAAATTAGGTTGTCTTTGTTGCTGTGCTTTTTCCTCTCTGCTTCGTCCTCGTTTAGGCAACAAGGGCCCTTTAAATGCAACTGTTCTTGAACCACTCTGTTCTCGCTACGTCAAACCACCGTCGTGACATATGAGATAATGAAGCGCTGATCGATGCTGTACAGCCACGGCTTGACTGTGGAATGACAATGTGTCACATAATAGGCTACCACATGAGTCATAGGCCATCACAAGGTCAAGGCTTCCTAGGCTTCCAAAACTCTCTAAGGACCTTGAGGTCCTAGATGACACGTTTCCTATCCTTTCCTAGGATGAATTGATGTATATAAAGACCTTCCTTTTCCGCTAGGATAGATAGAAATTAAGAGCTTCTCATCATCTTTGGATCCCATCACCGGATGTGACACAATGTCTCTCGGCTCTCTGATAGTTATGACGTCAAGAGTTGCTGATAATGATTGATGGGCTACCCTTCACATGGCAGCGTGGAGTGGGCATGAGTCAGTTGCTAAACTACTCGATCATATCAAGGCTGTTACAAGGAATAGAGATAGCCATCCATGTGGCAGCGCCGAGGGGTGTGAATCAGTCCAGCCCGACCGTGCTGATAATGCTGCAAGAGTTACAGGCGCTAACCGGCCACAAGCAGCAAGGTGCCACTTTTTGGTCCGCTGGCGGCAGGTAGCAGACACCACCGTGGCGGCTCTGTTCCTTTGGGACGGACGATCAGCGGAATCCACGAAGCACATGCTCGACCGAGAGCAGTTCGTCATCCTGGCCAGGAAGAAGAACGTTTCTGTCCAACATCGCCAGGGGCAAGCACGTCAACACCGATGCGCTCCTGGAGGCCCTCGAGCACAGCAAGATACGCGGCGCGGCCCAAGTGCAGAATGCGGTGGAACGGATAGTAGCGCCAACACAAACTTCACCCCTACACGGGAAGCTCCGCCGGGGCGATGTACCGGCCTTCCGCAAGCCACAAAATGGTATCCAAAATGCATCATGTAAGGGGAGCGTCGATCACAGTGCAGCCCCAGTACCTGCTTCCCCGCACCGGGCCCTCAGGAATGCGAACGGAACAGCGCCACCTAGCTCAAAATCAATCCGCGCCCCTTTCAACTTTTGTCTTCTGAATGCTTCATCCCTATGAAACGACCGTGACCCACGATATTACGACTCATGACCCACCCGCAAGGTTTTCGTCTCTTAAGCGCTAAGAGTAGCAGATGTCACGCTTGCATGACGTCTGGATATCAGCGGCCCGTGGCGTTGGTATCTGCCACTTTCACATGCTTCCGCTGTCAACTATGGCAGCCTATAGAGGTCACTGTTGCAAAACCCCAAAAGCACGCCTGAACACGCAAAATGGGGTCCACATGATCAAGGCTTTTGCCCCACGGTACATTGAGCCATGTACCTCCGTACTCAATTCTGTTGAATTCATGCCCAAACGGTCAACAGAACGAACTACAGCGGGGCCGCTGCGGATCAGCACTTAGAAGTCTCACTAATGTTCGACCAAAACATTCCACTTCAAATAAACCCCTTAACAGCTCTATTTTGTTGGATGATATCAACGCCTAGTATTCCTTATCCGATTCCTCTCCCACTTCTGTACCTTCCTCGTTCGGCTTATTGAGCTGCTAAATACCGACTAAGTAACTAACGGATTCGTAACTAAGTCTTGACCTACTTACAGTCCAGAGACGAGCAGCCTCAGCGATGGCCTCCAGCGCCGCAACCTTCCGCTCCTCGAGTGTCGGCTCGGCTGATTCACCAAGGCGAGCCAAGGCGGGAGAATGAGCTAGAGCGGCAGCAGGACACCGGTCAGCAGCACCGCAAGCGCGTAGTTGCTGTGCTGCGCGCTGTGCTGCAGAGTGCCAGGCATCGTCGGGATCCTTATTTACATCGTCGATCAGCCGGTTCAATTCCCAGAAGGCACGCACAGCAGAGACGGCACCAGCGGGGACCTTTGATAGCAACTGATTAGCATCTGATTTGTAGAGAGTCGGTATTGTTTACTCACTGGCCGACACGTGTGACCGTTCTTTGCGCAGTCCCAGCAGGCGGCACCAGTATCTGTCCGTATAAGTTGCCCTGGAAAAGCTTCTACGACAGAATAGCCACTTACTATCCTGAGAGGCACACTCATGCCCAGGGTTCTTGGTAGCGCGGGTAACACAGGGGCGGCAGGGGAAGTCACGCGCCGAGCCGATCGGAGGTGCCTTCTTCTTTTGTGCCCTCTTCTTCTACCCAAACAAATGTAATCAGTAACGATACCATGTGCAGAGCAGCCGGGTGGACCGTACGGTGATCTTGCTCGCGGATTTGCGGGTGCTGGACTGGACTCTTCCCTTATTGTTGACAATTTTGTCGCTGTTGGACTGCAGTCCACCAGACGCGCGTACAGCGTCTACGTTTGCCATGACTAATGTAAGTCGACGGCGCACAGTTATGTTGCACTACGCTTCTGATTAAAAGCACCTTGGTGACAGTTAGAAGAGCCCAATTCGTTTCCTTGGTGACGATAATGAGAACAGAGCGGAAAACTCATTTATCAATAGGCCACTTGAGGCGTTCTTGAATTGATCCGCGTCCAAGCTATTCCTAATGAGTGGTGTCCGCCATCCCACTAGTTGATCTTGTCCGCAGCGAGGCAGCAGCAAAAGCGCGACGGTCCGCGCCGATCGCGTTGCTCAAATAGGGGTTCCAGCCACAAATCCCCTTGCATTAAACACCACGACCTCGTCCTTGCCTTTGGTTCTCATCCCTACCTATTGTCATGGCTCGGCCACCCAACCCAATCGATCAATATCGCGACTATGTCAGCTTGCTGTACCTCAATGGCGTCTCGCGAAGCCAGATCAGATATAAGCTGCGGAAACATTACAATGTCGCTGTCAACCTTAGCACAATCTCGCGGCGGGTGGCCAGCTGGGGACTTCCGCGTCAACAATCACGCACTATTGAGACTCCAGAGCTCATGGAAGCTATTCACGACCTTATCTTCCGTGTTGGCCTTACCGAGAAGCAGACCTTGAGTGTTCTTCAGAGGCAAGGCTGGCCTATCACTAAAAGAGGTTTGAAACGCATCAGACTCCACCGGGACCGTCGCTGGCTACGTCGCATAAACAGCGACGAGGAACGCCTTGCTTTGTTGGAGAAGACAGAGCAAGTTATTGTCGAGATGGCTCAACGATCTAATGCCATTGCAGGATACGGTCGAAGGTTTCTCCAGTCATATCTACGCCAACAACAGCAGCTTTGGGTACCCAGGGATCCCCTGTTTGAAATGTACAAAGTCATGTTCCCAAACGATGTCGAGATGCGCCGAAGGATGATGCGAAGGAAGAAAGGGCAGTTCCTCGTCCCGGGGCCGAACTACCAGTGGTGCATTGACGGCCATGACAAGCTGAAGGCATACGGTTTCGAGATATACGCCGCGATTGATGCATACTCCCGCAATATTGTCTGGTTCTACCTTGGCCACTCAGCCAGCACCGCCTTGAGTGTGTTGAAGCAGTATTTGGCTGCATGCGACGCTTATGGCTTGCGCCCATGGTACTTGCAGGCAGACCGGGGTAGCGAAACGCCACTGGTCGCAGCAGCCCATTGGAACTTTGCCTTAGCTGCTGGTGGGCGCGTGGAATGGAATGGCCAAGTCTTCCAGCAGGGCAAGCGGATGAAGGATTCCTACAAGGCGGCACCGAGTACGAAGAACGTCAAGATCGAGAAGTGGTGGGAGAGCATGCTTCACGTCTCTTCACGGCAGTGGGTGGACTACTTTGGGGAGCTTGCCAGAGATGGGGACTTTGACGGCGATATGCTCGAGGACCAGATTGCTATCTACGCTGTCTTCGAAGATGTGCTGCGTCAAGAGCTCTTCGATTTCGTAGAGGCGTGGAATCTACACAAAATTCGCCTTCAGAAGAACCGGCCTCATGTTGTGCACGGTCAACCTTGGATGAATTACCATTACCCTGACCCAAGCAAGGCTTGCAATTGGGGAATCCCCATCGACCGTACAGTTCTAGGCGAGCTGGCACAGCCACTGGCTGGCATCGACATCAGCACATGTCTTGAGCCAGAGACAAAGGAATGGTGCCGCGACGTTCTTAACGAAATGGATTACCATAATGTAGTCCTCGGCGATCACCAGGAGCCTGACAAGTTGCGCCCATTGAAGCGCTTCTACCTTGCCCTTCGCGACAGGATCATTCGGCACATAGAGAGTGGACAACGGCCTACGCTAGCCTACCGTAGAGCACCGACCGGGGGAGTTGCCGAATATGTAAGATGCTATGTCTATCTGCGCAAGTATCCAGTTAACTATGTATAGGAAGCACTACTTGCACGAGCAAATCAAGCCCATCAAGAGGAGCTTGCAGATATGGAACCAGCAGAACAGCCGCTTGTTGAACTTGGCGTTGAAGACGAAAATGGAAATGACATTGAGGGAATAAGTGATGACGAGGAGGACGCTGGCACCTCTGATGGGTAGCTTGAATAGTCAATCTCTCCTCTTTCTAGGTCGAGAGGCAAAGGTCATGGGGATCTTCGTGCCCCTAAAACGTGTTGAGTGGGCCGGGGGGATTCCTTCGACGGCATTATCCTCAAATTGTTGTGTTGGAGCTTGTTCGATAGATTCTGGTGTGACTGCCGACTGCAGGTTTATCTTCTGAGGTCAGTATTTCTCTGGGTGAAAATTTGGCCGGGATTCTTACGAACTCTGTTAAAAAACCTGCGTCATTCCCACGTTCGATCTCGGGGCCTTGGTCTGCCTCACGCTCATCCCCTTCCACGTCGGAGACGCTGTCGAAAACTAGATCGTCAACGGGATCCTCCAGATCGCTCAGATCTGCTGCATCCACCTGCACAACAATGTTGTCGACGATTGTGCTGCCCTCATCAACCGCCGGGTTCGAGTAGGAGGAAGCTGGAACTGCGTTTTCCTGCTTGACTTGTCTCCCATTCTTTACACCCTTCTCTTTCTTGATCTGCCTCTCTTGCTTGATACGCTTCTTCAGCTCTGGGCTTGAGTCCTCCTGTTTGACCTTCCTTTTTTTGTCTTTCCTGACAGGCGTTAAGTACTCGTCTGGCCTCAGCGGGGTGATTGGCTCCTGCTTGTCAACGACATCGGTCGATGTCAGGACAACGAGCACCTTTACCTGCCCAGATTGGTTGTTCGAAAAGTGTCCAGAAGCGAGCATGCTTGACGGCGTCGTGTACTTATCGGTGTTGGGAACGGTAACGATTTTCTTGCCAGAAAAGGACGAAGCGTAAGAAAGGTTCCAAAGCTCTTTGTTGGTTGGATCGATGGTGCTTGGGAGTGGACGCAGGTGCTCAAATAAGACCCGAGTGAATGAAGGCCAGGTAAGGAGGTGGGCCGCGCTAAACTTGATCACTGTATCCTTTAGAGGCAGCACCGTCTCTGGGACCTCTATCCCAAGGCCATTGAAGTACCTGGTCTCCAAGCTCACGAGCAGGAGACTGATGTGGACCCATTGGTAGCCAGTGCGCTGCCGCTTAGGCTTTCTGGTGCTGCCTTTGGTGTTTTGAATGGCCTGACTGGCCGCCGATGCGACCGCCATGAATTGCGGATAGGGAGTATCGCTTGCCGGCTTAGAGGGATATAGGCGTGCCCGTGTATTCGCAGTCACTCCATTGGAGACAGGCACCGTGTTGGGCAGTAGTTGCGCGTACCCAATACCGGAAGACGACACTGGTTTTGGTCTGTCACGCATAAGCTGACTTGCTGGACTGGCTGGCTGTGGCGGAGAGTCTTCGACCTCAACCACCTCATCATAGGGGCCCGGAAGGGCTGGAGTTCTGGACCTGGCCCGACCTTGGGATTGAAAGGGGTTGGCTAAACCGCAACGGCCACAATAGTTTTCGCCAGCGTATATCGTGGTAAAGAGATCATGATGTTTCTTCCCGGCTTTGACGCAGTAGACATACTCAGGGGGAATATCTAGGGGTTCCATTCTGTTTAAGGAGAGACCTTGGGCCAAGAGAAGCAAAGAATGAAACAAGTTGACATTGGGAACGAGATTTTATTGTTTACAAAAGATAACAATGTTGCCCTTTGCTACGATGAATGGTGATCACTAGACTCTCTTGAGCGTGAGATCGCCACGCTAGTCCTCTGCTGACCCGACTCGGGAACACTGCGCTGAGCCGCTGCTGGCTTACCAAGCTGTGTGCTCATACATAGGCGGTTGACACCTGGTGTGAAGAATCCTTGAGCAAAAAAAATACCAGCTCAAATGGGGATCGCAATTTGAGTCTCTGAATGAAAATTTGAGGCTATTGTGAAAGGGACGCCGGCATATACACGTCCTCAGCGCCGTCAAATTTGGAGGTTGAGGCCACTTTGAAGGCTGGATAAGTACCGGGAGTTTACATCCGGCACAGCGGCATTTCGACTTACAACCATAGCAAATGAAAATCAGGTTGATTACAATGCCTTATAGTTCGCTAGTGATTGCTTGGAAAGAACTAAATAGCTTGGACCGTATTGTGTAGATCGAGGTTCTACATCAAGTGGATGTAACAGGTCGGATTGCGTGGCGGGTTTTCGGAAAACCCCGCTAAAAACCGCCAAGCCCTTGACATCACCAAAGGACTGTAATTTTTACGGATCTCGGTATTCATCGACGACCAAAGCCTGCACGGGCATAAAAATAGGATAAATAGGCTCGTCTAATTGAGCTGAACAAAATGGCACCTCGCTCGAGCCGTGCATCTGTCTTGTTGTTGATTTGCGCGCGTTTCTGGTCATCGCCTTTATTTTCAAGTGATGACCGTCTATGGGGTGGTTTACAAGCCCTAAAAGGCCGCCCAATTACGACCAAAACGGGCCAATTTTACTGCACTTTTATTAGGGGGGTCTAGGCTCAACACTATAAGCAAAAAAAGTCGTGATAGTCGGCTCAATTCAGGGGTAACTAACAAAACAGTCGCAAAAAGACAGCCAAAAACACCACGTTTCACGGCTCTGGCAGCCATCTCCGGTCCAGATCCCCGTTCTTTATAGCCTTCCGCACCTTGTCAAGAGACCAGTTGGCGCACAGCTCCTCAATTCGCATGACAACGAGTGAGTGTACGCCGACGTCGCGCTCGCCCCCCCGCTCTCGCGCCTTCTGCGTGATGAAGTCGATTATCGCCTTCCTGCTGCAGAAGACGGACTTCTGGTGTTTGGGGCGCCAAGCAGAGCCATAGTCGGCCTCCAGGGACTCGATAGAAGGCATGCCGGCCCTCCCGTTCTTCCACACGGTCCACAGATCGCGAACGCTTCTGAGGTCTAAAGGAAACTCAAAGTGTGGTATTTGCGGCTCATCCGCCGCCGCTCCGGGCGGCGGCAGATGAGACGAAGGGGAGGCTCGGCCAACGGCTCCCTGCTCTTCCACAAGCGTAGGAGTGGCGGGGAGAGGAGCGGCGGCCCGCAACGAGGGAGCCGGCGTCGTCAAACGTGCCGGCGCGCCGCGGCGCCCTCGTTTCGGCATTTCCAACCGCTGTGAGACCGTACTAAGCCCAGGGCTGATCGTGACAGTATAGTTGATTTTGGATAGCTCAAGTATCTGTCTCGACAGCTTGTTAAGCTCTATCGTAAGTTGATAGAACATTCTATCTACCGTTAAGTTCACAGCGAGCTGTTGGCTTTGTAAGGAACGCAGTTTCTCTGCGACGGCAGGGATAGCTCGATCGATGGTGGCCACATAACTCTCTTCCTCAGCAGTTCGACAGGCGCCTTCAACTTGTAGCGCGAACGCTGCAAAATCACGACTTTTGAAGATTGGATCGCGGAAGACAGGATGCCGGGGATAGAGCTTCCGCAAGAAGACGGAATCCTGTAACAACACTTTGCGCAGCCAGCCCAAAAGCTCGAGAAACGCGCCGGCAGCCTTGTTCGGTTCAACGGCTAAAGAAGCAGTATCGTGTGCTTCTTTCCACCTATCGAGATCGGGCCAGATACGTCGTAAAAGAGCGAGTGGCGGCTTGATAGTGTCGCGCGCGAGAAAGTAGGAACCTGACCAGTCAGGGTCAAAATCGGCCGAGGACCTCATAAACTCGAAGGGTAGTGATGTAAGGTAGCAACCCATCATCTGGTCACCGTTGTTCCATCTCCCGGCGCGCCGTATCTGTGTTGTATGGAGATCAGCATATAAACGCGGTACGGTAATGCGGACTGAAGAGCGCAGTTGAACGGCCGAGCGGAAGGGCTACTCCAGAGGTTTACGGGAAGCTCATAAAGCCTACCGGCCAAAAAAATCAACACCAAGGCTAAAAAGTCGGAATAGTTCGCAACTATCCGGCGCGCCACCTCATCCACTTGAGATGTAGAAGGCCGCCATACCATTAAAATAAGGCCAAATCGGCCGAAAACATAACGAATCGAAACCTCTTAACACACCTGACCTTCAGGGACGCCTGCCATATCGGCGTTCTGTGCTGCTGCGACCCGGGGAGCGTGCGAAACTTTTGAGGTGGAGATTCCGCACCGGCTGTACAGCTTGCTCGTCCACGACCGCGCCGTTTGGGCTGAAAGCGTCGCCTTCGGATCCGTGGCGGAGCGACGTAAGACCTTGAGATCGTACCAGTCCTCACTGCGTTCAAAGCTGGGAAACGGCTCCTTTTCCTCCACCTGCCAACGCCAAAAGAAATAAAACGCCAGCGCCCCGATAAGACAGGACCGCACGTCACGGTGCCGCAGGGCGGCCCCATACTCCATTCTCCCGTGTTGATTCGTCTTGCCCTGGTTCATGACAATCACCAAGGCGTATGTCGGGAACTCCCGGCTCTTCTGGCCCTCATTGGGGAGCTCAAGGCGAAAACAGTCAGGGAGCTCCATTGGCAACCGATTACTCTGCCTCAGGAGCATGTGGTTGCCCAGGAGGAAGTCGACCTGCGTCCGAAAAAGCGCAGAGACGTCGTCGTCGCTCTCCCAGACTGCAGACGTGTGATCGGGGATCTGCGCCGGCGTGTAGACGTCTTTTATCGTGCCCTCAAGGCGGTCGCGATACTCGGACCGCTTGCGGCTCCAGACGACGGCGAGAATGCTCTTCTTCAGCGCCTTGAGCGCGATTCCCTGCGGCCGAGGCGCCGGATTCATATTCCTGCTCTTCTGCTCCTCATACAGCCTTTGTATGGCCGAGATATAGCCCCGGACTGTGTTGTACTGCAGCCGGAGCTCCTCCTCGTTAAATAAAGGCTCGTCGAGAGCAGGAGACTCTTCTTTTGTAGCCTCCTCGCCGGCAGGCGACGTGGCAACCTCGATCGTATCTCCCAAAACGAAGAGTCAGCGATACGGCGTCAAGGCCAGGCCAGCCAGGGGGGGGACCCGGTACCTGAAGCAAGTCGCCGCCTTTTCACGGCGGCGACGTCCTCTACGACGCGGGCGGCAGCCGCCTTGCGCTTCCTTTGCTTTGTCACTCGAACTCCTTTCTTCGGGGCTCGAGTGACGACCTCCTCCCTCATAAAAAGGAGTAGTTTGCCCTCATCAACCAGGTCGCCAGGTAGCTGCTGGCCCGGCGGCCAGGAGAGCTTCTTGTTGACCCAGTCTTTTGGGATAGGCGGCCAGTTACTGGCGCACCAGTTCTACAGTGGCATCAGTACGTAAATTGAGGGCAGGGAGCAACAATCTGACCTTCCATTCGGCCTGTTTTGGCGCGTAGTTCTTGACCGTGTTCTTGGGCGCCGTCCCCTCCAAGTCGAGCAAATAGAAGTCCATAGCCGCCCGCACGCGAGCATCTTCAATAGCGATAGAATCCATAGTAAATAGATGACAAGATACGGGGTCAGCCGGGCCGGGGAGGGTCGTGGTTGTGGCGCAATTGCAGTGCAATTAAGGTGGATGATGGAGGTGGTGATCGACGCGATTTGGGTGGATTATTTGCGGCCATTTTGGAAGGGCGGCGCATACAAAGGCAAGTCAGCTGACCTTCGGTTTTGTCACCTTGTTTCTGTGGCTGCGCGCGTTTGTATGGGGTTTTTCGCGCAAAGGCGAAGGGCCCGTGGGGAGGCGTGACCTTCGATTTGGGGGCTAGTTTGGCGCCAAAGTGCGCGGACCCACAGGGTCTTTGAGCGACCGAAAAACCGGTCCACCATACCCCTGCACCTGTTACACCAAGTTTTGAAGTCTAACATCCTTCCAATAAAGCCTAGGGCTCTCCCGCAGCCCTGCCTCTTGCACAGGACTATATTGGCTGCAGCCTTGTTTAATACAGCGGGCTATCCCAATAAGTGCGGTAAGGCTACACTTACGCTAGTAACAGGGATACAAACCAACCAGAGTGCGGATTGGGGATCATTGGCCGTTGTATCTTGCCTCAGTAGTGAGGTGACACGGAAGCTTGCAGCGGTGGGTCGCTGAGTTTGTATCGCTTGCCCCGCACACACCCTGTCAGCATCAAATCGTAGCAGGGCAGACCGGTCCGCTCTGCGCAGATCACTTAGAGCTGACTGGATGATCTGCGTTATCTCTCGCCCTCAGAGGAAAAAACTTGCTGTTGCATTGCAGGTGTTGGTTGTAACCGAGCTTGTCTTACCTCACACGATTGCGACTAGACCGGGCATAATGTCCGTGACTTATTGTCTCAATTGTGGGGTCGTGTGGAAGGGTCATTGAAATTGTGTCCCTTAGCGACCCTAGTCAGACTTAAATCGACTTCTTGGGTTAGTTAGATGGGCGCAGACCGGGCCGATCCCTTAGCGCTGATTGGATGATCCGCGTTCTCTCTTTCCGCGCGGAAAGAGATTTTTTGTTGTTGCTTATATTGCAGGTATTGGTTATAATCGGAGCTTGCTGTCCTGTCTTAGGTCATTGCTGCCTGACATGCAGCCTGCATCAATACCAAGACAGCAATGCACTTTACCATCCGAGTTATACATTACCTTAGTCAACACCCTATAGGTGTCGAGCTGACGTGGCTTCCTCGAAAGTAGACCTATGAGTTGCTTGTCTACCGGCAGCAGCTAAGGTGGATAAAACCGGCAGGATGCGGTGTTTTCTCAGCCAACGTTGCCGGAAATGTATTGAACCATTGCTGCCTGATGCCCAAACCTGCAGTAACACCAAAACAGTCATATACTTTGCCATCCGAACTGCATGTTGCCTCGGTGGAGCTGAGGTGGCTTACCGGGGGGTTGCGGGGGTGATCCGGGAGGGGAGACCATTCCGTCGTTATTGCAGCCTGATAGCTCTTGGTGTGTGGATTATTATTGTGGATCGATCTCTGGGGTAAGGAGGAATGAGGCCAAGTGGGGCTCAGATCACAACAGCGTGTCCGCAATTACAAGTAAAATCTTCGTCTGGAAGAAGAAGCCATCAGCTGCTGTTTCTTTAGTAATCGCGGACACGCTGTTTTGACCAGAACCCTACTGGTCCATTTGGCGGTCCCGGCATCACTACCCCCCGGCCACAAAGAGTGGACCGTGGCCCACAACACCATGACCTTGTCTATCAGGCTGCAACGACGGAATGGCGTCCATGGACCCAATGTCTCGTCGGGATGCACGTCTTGAACAATACAAATAGGGTCGTTTGATTACTGACCAGCGCTCGGGCCTCCCTCAAACGTAGCACGGCTGATCACGCGCCCCCGCAACCACCCAGTAATCCACCTCAGCTCGACCAAGGCAACGTGCAGTTCGGACGGCAAAGTGTATGACTATTTTGGTGCTGCTGCAGGTTGGAGCATCAGGCAGCAATGGGTCAATGCATTTCTGGCAACGTTAGCTGAGAAAACACCGCTCCCTGCCGGTTTCATCCACCTTGGCTACTGCCGGTAGACAAGCAATTCATGGGTCTTCGTATTGTATAAGGAAAGACAGAAGCTCGGTTACAACCAACACCTGCAATACAGCAGCAAGTTTTTCCTCTAAGGGCGAATAGATAACGCAGATCATCTAGTCTGCTCTAAGCGATCTGCAGGGAACGGACGGGTCTGCCCTCTTCGATTTGATGCTGACGGGGTGTGCGGGGCAAGCGACACTCTCAGCTACTCACAGCTGCAACCTTCCGTGTCACCTCAAACTGAGGCAAGATACCACGGCCAATAATTCCCAATCCAGTCGCACTTACTGCTGAGTCGACAGTTTCTCCCCTTACTGCCCCATCACAATTTCTCACACATCTTCTTTTAAGGCAACTGCATCTTACCGCTCTCGCACCAGTAACTAACCCACCAAGCTGAGATAAACACCATCTTGGCTTTAGGGTTACTCACCTCGACATTTGTCAGTTATCAAGCGCCACCGAAGGTCTGATACCCATGTGTTCCCCGCACGACATGATCAGATGCCTGTAATTAGGCACCTGTCCAGCGTATGCCTATATCCACCCGCCCATAAGACTCAGCCCCTACGACGGGCCTATTGTGGCTGCAGCCAGTCAAACAAGCCGTGTAAAGGATCTTTGACAGGGGGTTCCATCAAAACCAAAAACAGCAATAGATCGATGCAGTTTTCTCTTTCCTCGCAGAGGAGATAACATAGATCATCCCATCAAGGTCTATAGTCCCCGAGCTTTAGAAGCTGGCAAAAGCGCACTTAAGCGATGGTAGGATACTAAACACTTAGAGAAGTTGGCCTTCAAGTAAGAGTATCAGACGAGAAATATAGGGCTTTATTAATGGCCAGGTCAACCGGTTAAAACTGTAACGATATTTCGTAAGCAACCCTTGCAAGGTCAGACCATTCTCTTATCTTAGAAAAGTATTTTATGCCTTTTATTAAGTATAAAATACCCAACAATAGCTAAAAGAAAGCCGGACCCCTTAAGCTTGATGAATTACAACTCGTTCTATCGATTCATGTAGTTCTTAATTAATGCATGCATTGAGATAGCCAATTTTTGCGGGAGAAAATGTCCCCGTTAGCCGCCCCTTGTGAATTCCACCCAAGTCCCTGCGGGCTCAAGCATAACCTGGCACAGGAGGGGAGGCGCACGGATGAAAAGTGTGTAATTTATTAAATTACTTACAAGCAACGCTTGGTACAGTAGTAGTAGAGTAACTGGAGTTGCTTTAAGGCCACCAGCAGAGGAGAAACCATCCAATCTTAACTAATTAACCAAACCAGGAACCAAGCCGCAATAACAGTAGACAGCAGCCAAAGATAGGCAGCAAGCAGTGGCAGTAAGACTAACGGGCGAAGCAATAGGGAAACCCAGATACTATAAGGAAACAAGAGAAAACAGAGATTCTGCCTGATCCTGCTTGTTGTTATTCAGTCCACAAAGATTCTGCTTAATCCTTATCTACTAAATAACAACAGGCAGGACCAGGCAGAATCTCTGTTTTCTTATGAAAAGAATTGCCTCCACACCCCCAAGCACGACAAACACCCAGACCAGAACCCATACCTGGTCTCGGTGCAGTCATTTTTCTACATTATGAAGTATCCTCCCGATGTAGAATTCTGGGCCTTTACCTTGCCAGGAAACTTCTTCTTGCTTGCGCTCTTTGGCGGGCTCCCAATCCGCATCAGCCAGCGCTTTACAATCCTGCTTGACTTTGGCAGAGCAGCTCTCTTCTTCTACATTGCCCATCTCTTTGCCGTATTCATTGTTGGGGCCATCTTAGTGCCTTTGTTAGGCCACGATGTAGGCATCCCAAGTCCAAACAACCCTGATTACTCGCAGGATATAGATAACGTCTGGGCGTACTTTGCCACCTGGGTGGCTTGTATGCTGCTTCTGTGACCGGCGATTCGATGGTATAGCCGATTCAAGAGCATCAAGCCTGTTGATTCCATATGGCGGTTTTTCTAAGCATAGACCTCGTGTAAATGGCATAGCTAGATAGAGAATCAATTTAGACTCCATCAATCACTTCGCCAAGGCTCATATCGGCACTTTTAATGTTTGATTCTGACATACCATCCCTCAATCATTGATCTATCGCTTCTATGCTCAAAGTGGTCCACAGCAAGCGAGCTACCACAGCGTCCAGCCTTGGCCATGCACCTGCCGCGGAAGATACCTAACTTGATGAGGCTGGGCATGAGGCTGAGCAAGCCAACAGCTTGTCGGAATGGCTGCGTTTCACGGGTGCTTGACCATCATCCCTTCTCAACTGTTCTAACTCTATATTGAGCGACTAGCTTAAAGGCCTTGGATCGCCCTCTCGAGCTTTTCCAGTTCCTGTCTCTCCTGTTGGCAGTCCTTTTCCCTCCTCTCTAAGTTCTTCAGGCGACGGCGATAAACCTTCTCCAGCTGTGACTTTGTACCTGCTTTCTGTCGCGAATGGGAATGCCTCGGTCTTCTACCATTCTCCCGGGGTAAATCCTCAGTTGCCTTTCGTTTACCGCAGGTCTGATGCAATGCCGAGCCATCCACAGTTTGCTGGCCGACGGTTCCTCCTTTCTCCAACTGCATTTGTTTGTAGACAGCGCAGTGGCCAAGATGTTGTCGTAGGTGATCCTTTCGGACAAATCCTTTGCCAGGTGACGCTCGGTTGCAGGGAGAATAGGGGCAATGGTAGCTGTAATGACTGGCGTTGAGTTGCTGGATCTTGGGGCAAGATTCTCTCTGATGGCGAGCACAAACATCCGACCGAGAGAATGACTCGCCACATGTTGGACAGGTCGGCAAATCGTCGCTGCTATCTGATTCAAATGGACTGAAAGACGCCCTTGTAGGACCGGAAGACTCGCCCCCTGGAGTAGAAGTCTGCGGCTCATAGATTGGCATAGTCTCAGGGCGAGACAAGGACAAGCTCTGAGGCGGGGGATAGGTCTCCGTAGCGATGTGCAATTGTTGCAAGTCGATGGTCTCGGGCGCTAGGAGTACATTCATGCTGGACGGAGTAAAATTGAACAAACTAGATAGATCAGAGCTATCAAGCCAACCTTCTATGCATTAAAATGATGGAAACCCGAAGTTTGAGGGGTTTGTTTACCTTGAACAGGCATCCCCAGGTACTGGTTCGGATCCTCAAAAATCGGTTGCCAAGCATCATTTGGAGGGTAGAACATCCAACACACTCCCCAAAGTACCACCAATGCCGGCCATATAGTCCAAGGCATGGTCGTACAAGGATATCTCAGTCCATTTGGAAAGACTGAAGAGAAGGGGAAAATAGGAAGACCCAAGATGAGCATGAGGGAAACTTGCTTAAGAAGTGACGGAAGGCAGCCAAAATCAACGCCGGTGTGAGCAGGAGTCTCGGACGGATCTAAGGGCGAGTCTATGAAGGGATGTCTTGATGTTGTGCTATCAAATATCGAAATTCGAGCATGCAATGCTGAATTACGGAAACTTGAGGGATGTCGGAAGAAATCGATTATAATCGATTGATCTATTCTTCGGAAAGATTCATTAGCCTTCTGCTGAGGTTCGTAGTGTGTAAGGTAGACAGACTTTATAGTCAGACAGAATTTGTCTTGGTTTCGTTGCCTTGAACTTGAAGTGAGATGTATGAAGAATTGGCGTGTGTGGCCGTGCCGTCGTGGCCCGACATCTGGCGGGAACATCTTGGTATAAATAAAAAAAGGAAAACCGATGCAATGTGGATGAAAAAACGGGAAGGAAACGAGAGGGAATATGGGCATATTTATACTCGACCCAGAGCGATAGTGAAAGGCAGAGTTGAGGTGGAGTCGTAGGGCGAGATTGTAGGGCGGAATTGTAAGGTGGAATTGTAGGGCAGACAATATGCAGTGAGGCAAGTTTCAATTAGCTTCCACCTAGTCAAAGCTGACAGCGGGGCAGCATTGGTGCACTAGGAAAGCAAACTGTGGAGTAAAACGATGCATGGTGTCAGGCGATCTCTGTTGGTAAGAGGCGTAATAAGCAAATAATATGTGAGGCGGAGTTGGAGTTGCAGGGCGAAATTGTAGGGTGGAATCGTAAGGTGGGGTCAAAGGACAGAATGCAACGAGGCGAATTTCAATTGGCTTTTCAAGCAGAGTGGCTAACAGCAGGGAAAAATGATCAGCATAGTATAACAGCAAGGCACATTTATTTGTAGGATAGGATTGACATGCAGAAACAGATATTGAGGTAGGGAAAAAAAACTGTAAGGTAAAACGACGTATTTTGTGAGGCGATATCTGTAGGGCAGAGATGTAAGGCGGATTTGTCTTGGCTTCAACCTTGTTCAATTTTTTTTTTCATTGTGTTGGGACCTGCAAATATAAAAAGCAAGGTTAGTCACCCAGACAGTCCAGAAGTAGCCAAAGTCTACGCGCCGCTACATTACCACCATTTACGACTGTGATCCCGTTTCTGGTGGAGATGGACCAGCGATCGGATGCGGCGATATTATGGGGCAAGTTCCCGGCAAGTTTAATTGGCTTTGGAGTAATTGAGACCAACAGTAGGACAGAGTTGATACGCAGAGAAAGCACAAGGCAATATTGTGGCGTAAAAATGATGCCGCGTTGAGGCGGAGTCGTCGGGGCGGAGTCGCAGGGCCAAATTGTAGGGTGGAGTTGCAAGGCAGACAAAATGCAATGAGTTGAATTTTTTAAATGGCTTTTAAGTATTTAAGGCTGATCATAGGGCAGACTTGATATGCGGAATGGTATCTGTAGGGCGATTTCGGTGTATTCTGTGAGGTGATGTTCGTAGCGCCCAGTCCAAAAAGGAAAATATGAGCCGGATTGGTCTTGGGTGGCTGTTCTAAGACTTGAGATAAGCGAGTGAGGCAGACAAGCGAGTGAGGCACAAAACCATACCTTCACGAGTAATATTAAGATAAACCAACCACAACACCTAAAATCAATTAAAATCAATCAGTATCCTCTTCCTTAGACGCATTTATATCAATTTCACAAGTACGCGCATTATGCCCGGATTGCCTGCATCTTCCACATCGCCGTTCCCTCGTCTCCGTCCGCCTCTTCCGACTACTACTTTGCTGCGTTTCCTGCTGTATCTGATCAGCGATTTCCCTCTGATCTTGTAGCTCCTGCCCCTCAGCTACTGTCATGCTCCCTGAAAGCCGGAGACGTGTTTTTTTCGCCCTGCGCCGCCGGCTAAGGGTCGCATTTGCCTCCCGAAGCTCGTTGACCTCTGCCTTCAATAATGCCATCTGGTGCATTATTCCTCGTGCCCCCTTCGCAAATTGGTCCATAGCAGCTAAAATCGATGTCGGAGAGCTTCCCTGATGACGGCTGATTCGGCTTTTGATAAAATCAGTTTGTGAAGTAGCTTCAATTGGGTTGTTTGGGGTCTTTGGAACCCAGATGACAGGCAGTTCAGAATCCCCCTCTGCAGGCGATGGAGTCCGCAACTTGACATCCAACCGAGAAAGCACACTTTCTGGATCATAGGGAACAAGTCCTGTACCTCGAAAACCCCCCTGGATGTTCTTTTCTGATATTGCGCTTTGAAATGCGGCTTGAAATGCAGGAAAGAAGTCAACCTTAGTAATATGGGTAATTCGGGTCTTTACCATATCCTCAATTTGTCGACTGTAGGCCTGCTTAAGCGGCCCAAAGCAGCCAACATCAAGTGGCTGGAGGATATGAGATGAATGTGGCGGCATACAGAGAGTAATGATCTTATTCTCCTTGCAGAATAGCTCGAATTCGATCGAATGGTGGCTTTCATGCCCATCCAACACAAGAAGGCGATGAGAGCCGGAAGAACGCGCCTTTGAATGCTTGTTGAAGTGCTGGATCCATTCTAGGCCTCTCTCATTTGTTGTCCAGCCGTTATCAGAGGTTGCGATGACCCAGTCTTGAGGCAAGATCCTTTCATCATACCAGGCCGCTAGGTGATATTGGCCCGCAACAATGATGAACGGCGGGATCGCCCACCCTTGCGAATTAACGCCTTGGATTACTGTAACCCATTCCCTATCTCCTGGCTGGGCCATTTTTGGTCTTCCACATCGTTCGGCGCTTGTAACGACCATTCCGGTTGAGATAATTCCCATCATAAACCCAGTCTCATCAAAGTTATAGATGTCTGACTCCTGGATACCGTATTTCGCGATTGTATTTCGTACAAGCTGAAACCAGCCCCAAATAATATTCGGATCTTCGCATTGGGCCGTCTGATAGTCATATCTACGCGTAAAACGCGTCTTGAGCTCTGGTTGTCGCTTGACAAAGTTTGAAGCCCAGCGCTTGCCGACTGGAAGCGCGTCGCGGTCGGCAAGCAGTCGATTGGCCATATCTTCCACATCGCAAAGCCGGGGAGGAAACGATCGCGAATCTAGGTCGAGAATATACTCAACAATCGTTGATTCCTCCAATTGCGTGAGTTTTCGCGAATTGGGCATGCTATCGCATCGGGAAATCGTGCCCTTAAGCCGGCGGTCTAGTGTTGCGTGACTGACATTGTAGATCTTTGAAGCGGCTCGGGCGCTTAGATTTTGGTCTCTTTTAATAGCCTCAACAGCTAAGACTAACCGTCTTTCATTTTCTGGGGTTGACATAATTATGTGTAGAGAAAAATGCGGTTAAAGGTGGGTAGTGGGTAGATTGAGGTTTTATGCCTCACTCGCTTGTCTGCCTCACTCGCTTATCATGCACGTTACTCAAAGCATAAAGAGTAATTTCAAGATTTCCTTCTGGGTTCAGGGTTGTAATAAACCGGCCATCGACATAGAAAAACGCATTGGGCGTATATAAAGGCCGTTCTGTTTGTTTGAGGTAGGTTCGGATACAGGTATGAATAGGCTCCACAACCACATTTAGATCGTAGAACTCATCTTCTGGAAAGATGTTAATGTTCGAGTGGATCTCCACACAATTGGGAGCATTGGGCCGGGAACTATCTGGTAAAACATCATCAATAAAATCCTGGATATAGATCGTGTTCGCAAGTTTTGGCATTGGGGAAGCCATCTTATTTTCTGAGATTAATGATATTGAACATTAATGCTTAAAAAGAGTAAGAATCGAGGTGAGGGAGTGAAAGGTTATATGGAAATAGTATTGAGTAGACAGCTGATTGTCCATGATCTAATAATGACGTATGTTGGCCATGATGGTTTATATTATCACGCTAATGCCCTTGGATATTCATACTAAAAAAAAGTATAAAGGTTCATCATCTGATCTCCAAATCAAGTTAGCCTTACTGAGGCAAAAGTAGTTCATGGAATACGACATTGGTCGTTTTCTTCTCCTCATTATCTCTGGCTAAAAGGATTCGGAGGTCTGAGCGTTGCCGGACTCGTGACAGACTGGTATACAGTTGACCATGTGCAAAAACCGGGTTTCGAAGATCCAGAACAACCCTATCCAAGGTAAGGCCTTGGCAGCTATTAAATGTTGTGGCATATGCTAGCCGCAGAGGAAACTGTCTCCGTTGGACTGTCCAATTTGTCATTCGTGGTTGGAAATCAAAGCTTATACGTGGAAGATAGAATTCAACATCTTCGCGCCTTATCGTGGGAGTACGCAATACTTGAATATAAATAAGACGACGACCAAGGTGCAGAATCCGGATTCGGGCATTCTTCACCAATCCTTTGTCAATGAATAGATTTCGCATAAGAGCACAAACTGCTCCTTCTTTGAGGTGTAATTCATGAGGAGGGACGCCCGGTTCGTCTAGCATAGATAGGTAGTCGGATATGATTGCCGAAGGTAGTCTTTGGTCGGGGTCATCCATTTCTTTAATGCAGTTACTGCTAAGGAATGTATCTGATGAAATCAGAATATCAGCATAATAGGTTAGTATGAGAAGAGTAAATGGGTAGCAACCTTCATTCCCGGGCAACTGCTTCAGCATTAGGTCGTTAAATTCGTCCACCTGCATATTAAATGGACTAAGGAATGACCGGAGGACAGATTGCGATGGGTTCATTGTGGTTTCATCTGGAAACAGAAAGTCCACAGCCTCCTGGAGCGAATCGACTTCATCTAAATGGTCGAGGGATACTTCGGTATTGTATGGCGGTATGCCGTCACCTACTTTATCCAGCCAGTCTGAGTAAAGAGGATCAGATGCAGTCCTTATCGGCGTGGTAAGACGTAGGATTTGGAAGTGTGGCCAGAGCGAAGACGAACGGATGGAGCTGTCAAACACAGCTGCAGGTGCTGTTGTAGCTGGTGTGACGGGAGCTACTTGGCGGAAGTCGCCTATAACAATAAAGGTCTTATTACCAAAAGGGTGTTTATCGTTGGTAATATTGCGTAGTAGTTCGTCAGCGCATTCAACAGCAGCCTTGTTAGCCATAAGGTAATTCTTCCCATAATATGAAGCTTGCGTGACGTAGTAATTCGGCCCGGGGCGAAGTTAATCGTATGGATGAAATTAGTTCTGTTGAGTTTTCACGCACAGGGATACCAAACATGGAATGAGCTGTACGACCACGATCGTAGAGTGTAACGCTAAGGGCCGTTGAGCCTGTGATACAAACCACTTGGCCTTCACCGCGAATCCTGTCACATAAGGCCTGTACCAGAAATGTTTTGCCCCTTCCAGCCTTTCCATCAATAAAGAAGCACCCGCCTTCAGGAATAGCAGAGTATATTGTGTCAAACACATGACGTTGGTCCGCATTGAATGCTTCATAAGATCGATGGCTACGGGCTAACAGTTCCTCTCGCTGCGATGCGAAAGCGTCGAACTCTATGCAGACATGGCTATATTAATATTCAAATAAGGTCTTATATGAATATGCATGAATATATTCATATTCATATCCATATAATTTATGAATATAATATGTACTTACCTATCCATATTCATGCATATTCATATAAGGAAGATGGTTCCTGATTGGCTCAAATTAGATATAATCTCTGTAGGAGATGATACGTGATACCAACCTCTGACGGGAAGTCCGGACTTCCGGCCTGCCGGTCTGAATAGCCTGTCTGAGCAGCTGGAAGGCCTTCCTTCCGGTTTGATCAAATGTATGACCCTTTGGTCTGTTGGATGTGACACACTCCAAATACACTTCATGCCAGCACCAATCTCTCTACCCGACAATCTCTTGATTAGTTCTTAAAAAAAAAAACTCCAGTTACCGCGTGCCATGCAGTAAGTAAGATACTGCTTATTAGCACTTATGGCTTCTCAGGCTTCTGAGATATCAGTCTCATGGACTAACAACGCTTCTATCGGTTCGTTTGCATCGAAACTTTCATGGAATTTCAACGCCTTTTTCTATATAGATTATCCCGATAAACACCTCCAAGTTGAGCTTGGCCCGAAGCGCAGAAAGACCAAGGGACATCGTGCTTACGTTTGTCTTCACTGTCAGAATCCTCCATGGTCGAATCGAGTGCCTGGCAACGCTATACACCATGCAGAAACGGCTCACCGGGCCCTTATACGAGCAAGCGAGGCTGCAAATGATACTCCATCTAGTACATTTGCCTCCGGTGTTTCGTCTGGCGCTATCGATTCGTATATCGTCTCTCGTCCATCGCAGGCTGCTCTCCGCAACTGTTTTAATAAGCAAGCCTATATTGAGGCAGTTGTGGGGCTTCTAACAAGGCGCAGACTGCCCTTTTCTGCAGTTGAGTACTCTGAGCTGCGAGATCTGGCTCTGGAATGTAATCCAGCCATCGGGGATCTTCTCATCCACGATCGAAAGCAGGCTATGGGCTATATTAACTCGAACTACTCGTTATACAGCTCGCAGCTTGCCGAGAGCCTTCAAACAACGCAGTCGAAGATACACATATCTTCTGATCTCTGGACATCGCCACATCGCCATGGCGTACTCGCTGTATGCGTTCAATGGGTCGATGAGGACTTCAGGCTTCAGAAAGCACTGCTAGGACTGCCAGAGTGCAAATACAGCCATTCTGGTGCTACGCAGGCTGAGTTGATTGCCGGTACGCTACGGAAGTTCAATATTACTGCTCAAAACCTCGGCTATTATACAGGTGATAATGCTACATCAAACGACACCTGTTTAGAGGAGCTATCAAAGGTTTTGGAGGCGGAATCAGGTGTAAGTTTAACTCTTGGCCGCTAATACTGCTGTAGCCTATACTAAATTATAGCACAGGCAGAGTACCCTCACAAACGCCGTAGAATCCGCTGTAATATCGGCCATATTATCAATCTTGCCTTACGAGCATTCCTTCTCGCCCGCTCAAAAGAAGCTCTTAGGGCTGCACTCGAAGCTACTGCCGATGAGCCCGGTTCAACTATGCTAGAGGAGTTCTCACAGCAATTACATGAGCTGGATCCGGCGGAGATTGCGGCACGTTCGGACACCACGACGCAGCAAGAACAACAGCAGGAAGAGCGGCAGGAGCAGCCCACGAGAAGATCTATAAAGGCGAGGGGCAAGCGAGCCGCAACTACGCATCAGCAAGCCAGCAACAACGATGAGCGTTTCGCTGGCTGGCAAGGCATTCCAGCGCTAGCAAAACTTCATGCACTTGCAGTCTATATACGGAGCTCAGCTCTACACAACGATCAGTGGTACGATGCTGTAGGTAAGCAACTAGGTATCGATAATATCACGAGATGGTCCTCATGGCATAGAGTTATCACTATTGCGTTAAAGAAGAAGCCACAGATCATCCAGTTTACTGCTGAACATGACAATGATCTCGAAGGCAATACTCTTAGCAGTAGGGATTGGGAAATGCTAGAAAGAACGCTAGAATTCCTTCAACCTTTCTATGAGGCCACGTTAGAAGCTGAAGGCGCTATGTCATCAATCTCACAGTCACTTGAGCTGCTGGACCTTCTCCTAGGACACTGCGAAAAGTGGAAGGTATACGGCTAAGTTTTGCATCTTCCTGCTTTATTCAGCCCGAAGGGCGTTTTACTCAGTCAGAAAGAAGACCATAAAACCTCCTCTGATTGGCTAATTGGCCTGGCCTGTGCTCAACTCGTGCTGGAATTGGTCGGCTGCTGAAATGACGCCACTAAATGGAGGCCTTGACACAAACCCCTGAGCGTTGACTAGGTAACTAGCTAGCTTGGCAAGCTCTCCAAGAGCTTTCAGGCTCTTTTCTTCAATGCAATCGATTTGTTGGGTTTCGAAGCAAGATTCTGGCCGAACAAGCCCTATGCCCCTGACACCGCCGGCGGCTGCTTCCCTTTCCCGTCAAATCTACCAAATCCATCAAGTTGCTAACGGTATCTAGGCTCACATATCACCTCCGTAGCCGACCCACCCCTCGACATTTCCCGGTCATCCTGCCTCCGGGCAAACAGTCCAGTATCCTCCTTTCCTGATCAATCAGACCTAATCTAACCACCTTAAAGACAACCTCCCTATCGAGAACTATCACGGCATTGGACTTCTGGGCTGTCAGACAACTCACTTGCACAGGGCAAAGTCTCCCTGCCCGAGCGATATTCAGCAGTCTAGGTGGATAAGAGGTGGATAGATATACGGCCAGATGGAGGACGATACCATGCAGTACCCACCTACCGGCAAGCAAAAAAAAAGTTTTGCCATACAAAGTGCAACTTTTCAACCTGCTGGGAAAAGTCACCTAAAATAATAAGAATACAGTTATTTCTAGAATTCGGGTTATAATTGATTGAATTTTAATATTTTCTCGGTCTTTTTACCTCACGGCCTGCGCGGGTACGTACGACGGGTAACTCTTCCGCCTCCGAATTTGAACTTTCATCCTCCTGCATCCCTCCCACCTCGATCACATCCTCCACAGTCCCTGTCCCTTCAGTTGCTTGGATTGGCTCGGAAATAGTTTCACCAGTCACTAGAGCCTCGGCCAATGTCATGAACTTCTTGTTGGGATTGGGTATCGCCTTCCTCTTCTTGCCTCTACTCAACCGGCCGACTTCCTCCTCCAGACTGGTGATTCTTGTGCTCAGGGAGGCTATCTTTGACTCCTGGGCTTCAAACCCTTTCGATATCACAGAATACCGTCTTCTGGTAGAAGGGCTCTTATTTTTTCCCAGATCTCTGATATGACGGCTGGTCTTTGGCGTATTATCAGAGTCGCGTTGCCCGTCGCTGCGGCCCTCTGATGTAGGCGTCGTTTCCTTCTTGTCTGGTTGAATCTCTGGATGTATGAGGGCTTTCCGTCGTGAAATTGGCCAATTTCCAGTCACTCTCCAACCAGAGAGGATATTTTTCTTAGTCATACCTACTTCCCTGGCTTTGGCATATGCCTTGATAAAGTTGACCTTATCCACCGGCGCAGAATCAGTCAGGCTTGACAGTTTTTGCAGTTCTTTGCGATAGGCAGCTTTGGAGGCATTAAAAACGCCATTATCCAGTGGCTGGAGGCCATGAGAGCAATGAGCTGGCAGGTAACAACAATATACATTGCTCAAAAAGCAGGTAGCCATCCACTCATCCTGGATTTCGAGTCAGCGACGTGGATGATTCGGACCAGCTAGATACTCACAGATACATGGCTTCCATGACCATCTAATATAATAAGCCTCGCATCAGACTCATCTTCTGGCTGGGTTTGAGGCAGATAGACCTCTTTGAGCCACTCAACTGCGATATGGTTGTTCGTCCAGCCGTTTTCAGAAGTGATATAATACCAGTCGGCTATCTTCTTGAACTCATTGATAAACCACTGCTGCTGAAGTTCTTTGCCTTTGAAAATAATCCCTGGTTTTAGAAGACGGCCATCTGCTGTCACGGCTTCGATAAAGCTAGTCCAAGTGCGTGACTGAGAGCCTTTGAGGAAGGCCTTCCTCTTGGGATCGCTACTTCCGATAACCAAGGAATCCAGGCCTAGATTCGGAATGGATTAGTGGGTTTTATAACAAAAAAGATAAATACTCACCAAATCCAGCCATGATACCGCCCTCGTCAACATTAACAGTGTTCTCAGGCTTGATCCAGCCATACTCGCTCTCCCGGATATCGAAGTACCAATTGACGGCCATTGGAGTAAAAGAATTGAATCTCGCAGCCTCCTGACGTTTTCCTACCTTCGTCTTGATCTTTGGATGACGTTTCATGAACCTGGCTAGCCAGTGTACACCGATAGGCCTTTCCCGGCCTTGCTGTCTCAAGAGCGCAGCGACGGTGGCGCGAACTTGACTATGAGAAGGAGCATAGCCGAGGGCCTCTTGTCGAAGTATCCAGGTGACTAATCTCGACTCCTGAGACTTGGATAACAGCTGAGCAGGCTGGGTGACCTCGGACTTTGACGGTAGGCCTCTTAATCGGTCCCCGAGAGTCGACCGAGGGATCTCATGCTTCTGGGCGGATTGGTTCTGGGAGAGGCCGTTATCTGTGACATCTAGTATGGCTTCGACAACTTTATCCTCTGTATAAGACACTAGAGGCATTTTCAAGGCGATTATGGAAGGCTGGCGTAGAGAAACATTCGAAGGAGCGTCGGGGAGGCTGGGTGGTAAAGGAGGCGTTTTGAGAAATTTTACATTAGTGCCATGCGACCATACCGCATACGTGATCAAAAAAGCAATGTGATAATATCAAACGGCATGAAATTCTCAATACAACAGCCATTGCTCCATGCCAATAACTTCAATCTTGGCCAAATACCGTGTAAGTGAAATTGGGCATTTTGTATGGGGAACTTTTTTTTTTGCTTGCCGGCAGGTGGGTACTGCCGGTAGGTGGGTACTGCATGGGTATACCCCAGGCAGTTCGGAACTGCCGTACCTGCAAGCAAGACCTGCCCGAAGTCGAATTTCGAAGCGTCAAGGACCCTACGAAGTTTACAGGACAGTGTAGTAGCTGTAGGGCACGCCAAAAGGAACGGGTAACCGAGTCCCGAGCCGCCGTTGCCGCCATGCGGAATATCGCCTCAAGGCTATCGCCACGCAGAGCCACGAAGAGGACCGATTCGCTGGCTAAATTGACGCCTCCAAGGCGGACTGCGCCAACGCCCGCGTCTGTAAACGGCTCACAGCCTCCTGCCATGCCTGCTTTATTCCGTGGCCTGGCGCCCGTACTCCAGGGACTGCCTAGATCTCTGCTAGGTCCATCTACCCCAAGCGCGGTAGAGGGACCTCCCCCTATCCCTCCTACCCTTAGCCTGCCAACAGTAGTTCTGGGCACGCCGATTCCTCAAACGCCAATTCCTCAAGGCACTCTTCCAACGGCTCCTGTTGTGCTAGGCACGCCTATACCACGGGAATCGTTCCCTACCACCCCTTCATTACTGCCACAGGGTCATCGTCGCGGCCGCTATACACGTCAAGGCGCACATGCTCAAGAGCGACAGTTTGATCAGATAGTCGATCCACCTTTTACAGCGGACCTTAACTTGCCTGCCCTTAGTGAGGAGGATCAGGCCCTTGTGCGGGAGTTCTATACTGCCCTGAATGACGACAAGATGCATAGTTGCATTCGCTGCCGGGAGCATTGGTTCGATATGAAGAGAAATAGCACGAAAATCTGCAGCCGCTGCATTAGTCGAGACAGGGAGAGAGCCCCTGACGAGCCCTACTTCTTTAGCGCTACGAATAACCTTGACTTTGGGGAAGTCCCCGGCAATCTACCTGATCTAACGATGGTTGAGGAGATGCTTATTGCTAGGATTCACGTACACGTGAAGGTCCTACAGGTACGTGGCGCTCAATATAAATACCGCGGCCACGTTGTCCACTTTCTTCGCAACGTTGGTAGGCTATTTGAAGAGCTCCCAGTCCTACCTGAAGAGCTAGATATCGTACTCCTGCGGCCTCCTAATATGGAGGGCGACCCTCGCTTCCAGCAGCAGTTTGCTCGCGATTTCCGGGTACGCCGCTCATGCCTGTTGATTTGGTTGCATTACTTACAGCGCCATCACCCGGGCTATCGCGATATCGTCGTGAGCCAGGATCGCCTGCAACGGCTTCCTCTTGACGGCAGCATAGTTGATTCGGTGGCTAGCCAAGTGGCTGACATACCTGACGGCGAGGTCCCCCAAGGCCCTGTTGAGGAGGTAGTAGAAGAGGATCCTTGCGATGCCGACGCATCAGCGATCCCGAATTTGCAGGTTACCGATACCGAATTAAACGCCCTGCAGTCCCGATTCCTTAATGGTACCCCTGACCCTGAGCGTATGGCTGATATTGAGCATATGCCGCTTGGCGCGCAGGCTCAACACCAGATGCCGTTGCCTTCCATTCGCAGGACCCCTATCAACGAATTCAACCGTTCCCAGCCGCTGTTAACGCTCGCGTTCCCTACCCTCTACCCTGACGGCAAGGCGGACTTCGTGGAGCCTCGCCTACGGAGCATCACGTACCAGGACTACCTTGCACATGCGATGAGATGGCAAGACGGACGTTTTGCTCGCCATAAGACGTGGCCCTTCGTCGCCCTCAACACGCTGTTACGTGCGCAGGTCCGAAAGCGAAGCAACTACTTCGTCAAGCAACACGAAGGCCGCCGTCAAGCCCTTACACGCGCTGACCTAGAGGAAGCGATGGCTGAGCCTGACGAGCCAGAGGCTCAGGCTCTGATCCAGTCGATCACGCGCCAAGCCGCTGTAATTAGGGGCACCCGGCCATATTGGTATAAGCAAAGAAAGGAATTGGAAGCATATGCCTACAATCTAGGCAGGCCTGGCCTTTTCGCTACTGCAAGTGCAGCTGATTACCACTGGGAGTCCCTATACCGTCATATGCCTCGATTTCACGAGTGGCAAGCAGCTACTGAGGCGGCCCGGATGGCCCTGTCCCGGCAACTGCTGCGAGACAACGCCCACATCGCCGCTTACCACTTCCACAAGCGTTTTATGCTGTTTAGAACCATTATCCTGAAGCAGAAGTTTAACCTAATGGACTTTTGGGGTCGCTACGAGTGGCAGGGTAGGGGGTCCAGTCACCACCATGGCCTATATTGGTTAAGTGGCCACCCAGACTTAGATCCTGACAATGATCAGTCCCGGGAACGATTCGCCCATATCTGGGGATATCACGTATCTGCGGTTAACCCAGAGCCTCAGCGAATACAGGCTCCTGGGGAAGGGAACCCCCTAATCATCAATCTATTGCAGCAGCCCCTTACCGTTGGGTTCCTATCAATGGTAGTTAACCGCGTGCAACGACACCGCTGTAATAACTATTGTACGCAGCTCAATAAACATACCAAGCAGGTCGAGTGCCGCTTTGGATTTCCTCACGGGCAACGCCTACTAGCCTCCCTAGACAAGGTTCCTCATTCTAAGCACTGGAGCTTCAGGGGCGAGCGGAATGATAGCCAGATTAACCACTATAACCGCTTGCTTACAATTGCGTGGCTGGCCAATACAGATATCTCCCCCTGCACGAGCCTACAGCAGGTAATCGATTACGCAGCCAAATACTGCTCCAAGTCGGAAAAGAAAAGTGAGTCTTTTGCCCAGATTGGGAAAGCACTGATGCCCCGGGTCAAGGACCATAACCCCCTTATTTCCTTCACGTCAAAGCTCCTAAATCAGCTAGTTGCTGAGCGGGATTACTCAAAGCAGGAGGTTTGCCACTTGCTCCTCGGCCTGCCGTTACAGGAGGGCTCACGAACCTGCCTATATGTTGACTGCCGTCGTCCTGACAGGCATTCCCACTCCCTACGTATGGACGGCGATGAGGTTGACGAGACCCTCAATATCTATGAAAAGTACAGTCAACGCCCAGAAACCCTAGAGGACCTAACCTACGTTTCCTTCCTCAAATACTGGAATTTCCGCTCTAGAGACCCTTCCAAGTGGAAGCAATGGCAGCCAGGAAACGTTAACGGCAGGCCTCGTGTATTAGTTTACTTCCCTCGCTATCGTGCTGATCCAGAAGGTCAACAGTGGCCAGATTACTGCCGTGTAAAGCTAACATTGAACCACCCACATCGCCGAGTTGATGAGCTTCTGACATTTGACGGCCAACTTTTCAGTTCCCACGTTGAGGCTTTCTTGCATTGTTGGCAACACCACAGTCATGGTGATGACCATTACGGCTGGCCAAAAGAGGCTCGATTACAGCCTCAAGAGGATCAATACGAGGCTCTGCCTGTGGAGGAAGAATTTGATGACGAAGACTGGATTCGCCTCGCCGCCCTTTTACCTGACAACCCCCTTACCCAGGAAGGTCTTGACCTACTTGGCCGCCGCGATATCGACGTTAATTACGACTGGACACGGCATGTAGGTACTTATCCGGAACTTCGAGACAGCTACTGGAAAGACCTTATCGCTAGCCACCCTATAGCCAACGATGTGGAGGTCCTTGGCCCTCATTGGCGTGATCAGCTGAACCCACAACAACGGCTCGTGTACGACACCTTCATGGGCCACTTCCAGGCGCAAAATCCTACTCAAATCCTTCTCCACGTTGACGGTGGTGGTGGTACAGGCAAGTCCTTTCTTATCAAGGTGCTTTCCTCCCATCTTCAGGCGGCTGCCCTACCGAATCCTAGCCCTATTTGCCGCGTAGCGCCAACAGGCGTTGCGAGTAACCAGATACAGGGCAGCACCATTCATTCGTTGCTACGCCTCCCAGTAGGTGGTGCTTTTACCGACCTTCCTCCAACCGACGCAGCCGCCCTTCAGTCTCGCCTACGGCACGTCAAATACCTCGTTATCGATGAAAAGAGCATGCTAGGGCTTGAGCAACTCGCGCGGATCGATTCCCGCCTGCGGCAGGCCTTTCCACAGCGTAGCCTCGAGTTCTTTGGTGGTGTGAGCGTCTTGCTTGTGGGTGATTTCTTCCAGTTACCACCAGTCCGGCAAAAGCCCCTGTATTCGACTAGCACCAGCCTGTCTTCGTTGGAAAGGAGAGGACAGGTGGCCTACCGGTTATTTGACCGCACCATCTTCCTGACCACGGTACAGCGCCAGGCTGGTGATGATCAGGCCCAGTTCCGTCAGGCGTTGCAGGAACTGCGTGAAGTTAAGTTATCTATACCGTCCTGGAACCTCCTTAGCAATCGGGTACAGGCCAAGCTAACGCAGAGCGAGGTTGACAGCTTCAGGGCCGCTTTGCGGGTGTATTCTACAAAGGCCCGGGTCAACGAATACAATTACGAGCATATGGTGCACCTCAACGCCCCGACAATACAGGTGGAGGCAAAGAATCAGGGCAACGGCGCAGGGCAGGCGCCAAGCGACAACGCTGGCAATCTATCTAACAGGTTCCCTGTTGCTAAGGGCGCCAGGGTAATGCTCACGACTAATCTATGGCAGCCAGCTGGCCTAGTTAACGGCACCCAGAGTACTGTATACGATATCGCCTGGAACGTAGGCGCAGAACCCTGGGAAGACCACCCAGCCGTTATTATGGTGGATTTCGATGGCTACGACGGACCGCCGTATCTAACAACTAACGAGGGCAGGAAAATCGTACCCATCCTTCCAGTCACGCGTGATTTCCTAGTTGGCAACGAGACCTGCGCTCGCACGCAGTTTCCCCTGATCGTGGCATTTGCTATCACTGTTCACAAATGCCAGAGCCTAACGAAGGATCAGATAGTTACTGACCTCGCTACACGCGACTTCCAGGCCGGTATTAGTTATGTTGCTGTCTCACGAGTTACCTCGCTGCAAGGCCTACTCCTTGAGGCGCCTTTCGATCGTCAGAGCCTCTATAACCACACGCCCACGGAAGGTTTATACGCCTGCGTTTCCTACGTACTGCGTTTGTGGCTAACTATAAGGCAGGGATGAAGATGCGCCTTGCTGACCAACAACGCCGTCAGGCTCAACAGCTGGCCGATCCGCCGTATCCACCACGCTACATTGACTAAATGACGTTTTCCTATAAGATACGGGGAACGGGGAAATTCCATAACCGGTATATAGTTGATTGGGCCTGTCAGGAAGCGGTAGAGGGACCCCTATGACTATCAGTCAATTCCCTTACTACAGGTTTGAAGTGGTTTTAACAGCTGGTTACCGCCGCAGTCGAAAGGGGGATCTAGGCAGTTCCCCCAGGAGAGTTTAATAGCAGGTATACGGTATTTACCATTCGGGCTGGATATTCAGCCGTTAAGTCCCTTGCCTTGGCAACTTAACGGGTGTTCGAAGTATTTTCTATAGCTTATACGACATGCTAATCAGCTAATTAGGCCCACTACTCGCAGCCGAGCAATCGCGATGATCGTATAATTCACTCTATCAATATGTGCTGGTTTATACTCGATAAGTATTACACTATGACCGAGGATGTCCCCGTATATGCCGCCGCCCTCCTTCTCGATCCTTCTAAACGCAAGAGCTATATCGAAGAATGTTGGCCGGAGGAATGGCACGAGGGTGCGTTTGCCGCCGCCCGTAGTCTCTGGAAGGAAGAGTACAATCACGATGTCGAGATACAGCTCTCAGAGCAATCCTTGGCTGTGCCTGCTTTATTAAAGCGAAAGAAGGATACGATGCTCTCAAAGATGCGCTTAGAGCTACGAAATAAGACGATGGCGAGAGCACGGGGCAAGGATGATTTCGATAGCTTCATCTCTGAGGCTCCTATCGCACTTGCAGAGGGTACTACGCCCCTTCAATGGTGGTGTAGTGAGGACGTTCGTACAGCGTACCCACGGCTTAGCCGTATGGCTATCGATATCCTGTCTGTACCAGCAGAATCAGCAGAGCCAGAGCGGACCTTTTCAGGGGCTAGGCGCACAGCTAGATGGGATAGGCTACGATTGCTGATTGAGAGCATTGAGAAGATTGAGTGTATCGGCAACTGGCTGCGAGAGGGACATATTAGACCCTCAGCTGAGGGCGGGATTGGTCTCCCGTGTGATCCAGAGGCTATCGCGGGTGATATCTAATAGCGTTTTTCGCGCTATATTAGCTACATCAATGGATTTCTCTCACTTCACTGCAGTAGCTTGGCATTACGTGAACCCTTATATGAATATGCATGAATATGTTATATGAATATGTGTTTTGCTAGATAAGTTGAATATAATATGAATATAAGAAAATCAGTGTGAATATTCGTATTGCCATGTATGCTGAGGCCAGCCTCTGCCAATCCGCTACCCTCACAAAAGACCGAAGACTCACAGGAAGGGCCAATGCTAGTAGATGGACACGAAGAATGGCTGGTGGAAAAGATTTTAGACGAGAAAGTCGTGGGACGAGGGAAGAAACGCTCGAGGAAGCTCCTGGTGAAGTGGCTCTCATATGCAACGCCGACCTGGGAACCTGTGGACTATCTGAAGAACACAGGGGCGTTTGAGAAGTGGGAGAGCAGTCCCAAGGAAGTCGTAGAGATCCGACGGCGCAAGCAACAGCGCTTAAAGGGAGGAAGGGGGTAATGTAACGGACCAGGCCCTGCTGGACAAGGCAGTGCCTTGTCCTCTTGCTGGTCTGAGCACTGTTGCTCTGGTGACGACTTACTCTATTTTGTCGCAGGATTTTCTGTCCCTTTCTCTTTCTTTCTTTCTTCTTTCCTCAGCTCGAATGTAAAACGCATGAGGACTATATAGCTGTAATTTACACTATTAGAACCTGTTGAATTGGTGGCATGTTGGAACACCAGGGCTCCAGGGAGTCACATGAGAAACAGGAGATTGTCAGGCGATTCGGAAGGGGCTCGCCGAGCCTTCGGCCGGCTGGCCCGTATTAGGAAGAAAAGGAAAGCAAGACCTCCCTGATAAAAAGGGGGGGGGGCTACAGTGAACAGATACACAATACACACACATGTTCAAGGTCATCATTTGGTCATACCAGCAATTCGACACATTCAATCTCGACGCGATACCATCCCCAACTCGCGGAGACTATCCGATCTAGAGGAGCAGATCATTGTTCAGTTCATCCTCGACCTGGATTCGCGAGGATTTCCCCCGCGACTGCGTGGTGTTGAAGAAATGGCCAACCGACTGCTCGCTGACCGCGACGCGTCACCTGTCGGCAAGCGCTGGGCTTCCAACTTCGTCAGGCGACAACCAGAGCTTAAGACGCGTTTTTTTCGTAAATACGACTATCAGAGGGCTAAATGCGAAGATCCAACCATTATTTGCAATTGGTTCCGGCTCGTAGAGAACACAATCGCGAAATATGGTATCGACCTAGCCGATATCTACAACTTTGATGAGACCGGCTTTATGATGGGCATAATCTCAAGCGGAATGGTCGTCACAGGCGCAGATAGGCGTGGAAACCCGAAATCAGTGCAGCCTGGAAACCGGGAATGGGTTACAGTCATTCAGGCGATCAATGCGGAAGGCTGGGCAATCCAGCCATTTATCGTGGTTGCGGGCCAATATCACCTTGCCAACTGGTACCAAGAAAGCAACCTCCCGGGTGATTGGGCTATTGCAACGACTCAAAATGGCTGGACCGACAATGAGACAGGTCTTGAGTGGCTCAAGCACTTTAACCAGTACACAAAGGATCGATCGACCGGTCGCTATCGTCTTCTAATCCTCGATGGGCACGAAAGTCACCACTCCGTCGACTTTGAGAAATATTGTGAAGAGAACGACATCATTACGCTTTGTATGCCGCCTCATTCATCTCATCTGCTCCAGCCTCTTGATGTCGGGTGCTTTGGGCCGCTTAAAACAGCCTATGGTCGAGAAATTGAGCAATTGATCAGATGCTCCATAACCCACGTTACGAAGACCGAGTTCTTCCCAGCCTTCTACGCTGCCCACGCAGCCGCCATGACAAGGAGTAATATTGAAGGAGGTTTTCGAGGGGCTGGACTTGTTCCCTTAAACCCAGAAAATGTCATATCAAAGCTTGATGTGCAGCTACGGACTCCAACACCGGCTGCAGAGGAGGTCAGCCTCCCTGACCCTTGGGTCTCGAAGACCCCAAAGACAGTGCTTGAGGCCAGTTCGCAGTCTGAATACCTTAAAAGACGAGTGAGAAGGCATCAGAGCAGCTCTCCAGCATCTATCCTTGAGGCGCTTGAGTCATTTTCTAAGGGAACAAAGGCAATAATGCATCAAATGGCGTTATTGAAGTCTGAGAACCAGATCCTTCGACAGGCAAATGAGACTCTTAGCAAGCGGCGCAGAGCAAAAAGAACCCGCCTACAGAATAGAGGGAAGATGACTGTAGATGAAGGAAGGGGTGAGATAGATCAGAGAGATGTTGATGCACAGGTAGCAGCTGAATCGTCGAGAAGTGGTGGTCGAGGGAGGTCGGCGATGCCGAGGGAAAGGCGCTGTGGAACTTGCGGAAAGACTGGCCATAATGCAAGGACCTGTCAGGTCGTTATTGAGACGTCTGAGGAAGAGTGTAGTGATTAGTTTTAATTGATTTAATATTGTGTTGTGTTTTTATTTTAGTTCTTGTATTGAAGGTTAGGAAAAGTGCGCCGCTCGCTTGTCTGCGCCGCTCGCTTATCATGTACGTTAAATAAAGTCTTATAATAAAAAATAAGCTTTTTAAGACTGAGAAACTAAGCCCTTGATCGGTTGAGGAGTAGGTGGACTTATAGCTAATTATAGATTCTTCATCAAACACAATCATACATCCAAGGTTCAAATCTTGGGTGTTGAGGAATGGCTTGCATTAGCGGAAAGTCATGTGGGGCTAGACAATTAGCATGTGATATCGCCGGGGGTTCCTACCCTAGAATGTCTCACAGTACGAAATATGCAAAGAGACGTAAACCGCTGGTTTGCCCAATGTGGCCGCTGTTACGGCCTGGTCCTCCGGAACAGCGGTGAGCTTAAAAGAACAGCTGGTGTGCCCAGTAATTGCCGCAATAGCGATTATTGACCAATCTTTTGCCCTATGGTACAACGGTCTAGCACAACCGTTACAGCCGCTACAACGGGGTTTCTCAACTGGGCAGACGTCGGCCTGACACGGAGAAGGACGCTGCCTATAAAGCCGAAGCCGACCTGTATGACCGCTTGCGCCGTCACTACAGCCACCGAACATCCGCTGTTAGGGGCGAGATATCCCTTCGGTGTCTACATGGAGAATATGAGGAACATGGGAAATATGGTTTGATGGTGGCGGATGCACTCAGTGCGACACACACCCAGGAGACAGAATTCTGTGTAAGTCGAAGTGACCGCGGAGGACAGCGGGTTTGAATGGAGTCACAACCACCAAGGGAAGCAGATAATGCAAAAGACAACGTGTGCCAGCTTGATCAAATGAATGACTAGCGGATGCACGCTAAAGAAAGAGGAAGTAACGACAAGAGCTGCTGCGACAGCTATCAAGGCAGAAGTACAGTGAGACAAGGAGCATAAAGGTACGTACTAAAAGAAAGGGAAGAAAACGCATGTCTCGCCGTTTGACGGGCTAGATGGTTCCTTTTTATCATTGACTAGCTAGAGGCTCATTTGCCCGACGTGCGAAATGCTAGCTAGTCTGACACTCATTAAAATTCCAAGTGTTCAACGCCCCTATCACAATAGTTTGTACACCGGGGATCACTTCCACAATCTCCCTATAAACTTTCTCCTTCCCTGACTTGGAGGTTGCCACCGGTTTGCCCTTTACCAAAAGCTTCTCGTTCTTAGCATATAACAAGGGCACTCACAATAAGAGTGAGAGACCACCAAGCAACTCCACGGAATTCAGAAACCAGGAGCCTAAGCCCCTCAGCACTAAGCATCTGGGCACCCGAATCATCTCCTAGGCAGTTAGACTGGGAGCAGGTGTCATCCCGCAGTGTTGAGCTGAGTAAATCGAAGCTCTTTGCAGCCAATGGCATCCACGGGAGCATACAGGTCGTCGCTTAGAGGCGGCAAGGGAGCGCCAATCATCAACTTGACCTAGTTTTATCCAGCTACGTCACTATTGCTGCATGCTTGTTCGTTGGGGATGTAGGATTGGTGAAGCTTTCAGCGTGGCGCTGTGGCTAGCTCAGCTGACGAGAGCTTCTGAGAGCACTCCTGATGCTCAACCTGGTCTCCCCCACTTTTTGCAATCCTCTTTCTCAATCTTCTTTTCCCAATCTTCTCCTCCCTCTTTCACTATTGCTCTAAATTCCCAACCCTCACGTCCCAGAAGTTCATTTCCACTTCGGCAGCTCCGCGGTTCCCCAGAGCCAGATAGTTGCAACACATACGCGACGGCCCCCATATTTTTGTTTAATTTCTCACGTCTTCCGTCCCAATGGTCCAGCTAGTGCCGTATGAAGGGCTGTGGCGCGACTATTCCGAGGATGGCCTTCGCCAAATCAAACTGACACTTTCTTTAACTTATGGGGGATACCTCATCTCTATAATGACCCTCCTAACCTCTCTAGCCGGAGCGAGTTTATGGACTATCATGGCTTACGCTCTTCACCAATTCCGGGTCGGCCACAATAAGCGATGCGACCCGGCCCATCTCCAGATCCAGACAGTATTGCGGAATGACGTTTCGGCTTTCTCTGCCATCGCGGACGCCTTCTGCTTATTCCGTGCCTGGGACGGGATGTCTTTTCGACTATGGAAACGCCTCATCCCTCTCCTGAGCCTGGCTATACTATTATTGGTTCTCCCCGCACTCGCTAGTGTCTTTGTCTCCAGGCTAGCGACTGGCAGCGAGAAAAATATCGCAGTCCTTGCACTTCCCGAGGAATGTGGCCTGTGGGACTTCAAGTGGTCACTACTTAACGACGCGTCAAGACCACAGGGCACACAGAGAACCCTGTCACAGCAGCTCAACATGATTGCGCACGATGTCCTGGATGCACGGCTGTATGCGAGGCAGTTTTACACAGACTCTAAGCCCTTATCTGTCTCTACCTCAGCGTTTTCGGTGAAAAAGCTGCCATACTCTGTTAGAAAGGCGTCATGTCCGTTTGCAGAAGAGAATGGAAAGAACAGATGTCTTTCGAACGATGTGTCGTCGAATACTGCCATGACTTGGGATTCCGGGAAGCTGGACTCAAATATGCATTTTGGTCTCAATGCACGGCCTGAAGACTGTGTTAATGTCAGAAAGATATTAACTTGCTCACCGGTGAAGGTAGATGACTTTGTCAATATTACTATGAAAGATGGTTTGGGCTCGGCCGAGTTCCAGAAGTTACTTAACGTCAACGAATCTGCGATTCGAAAGTACGAGCTTACTCGACAGAGTACAAGTGGCTACTCTGCGTGGTACGTGGGGGTTATTTTCCTCCTTCTCTTTTGTTTTCATCTTTGTGCCCGTGTCCTATTCCCTTCTAGGGACTAACGTTTTAGGTGCGCTTATACATCCGGAGCGGATGATTATCAGTTCGCCGGACCATTCAATCAAACCAATGCGGACGTGTCGATTTGCTTTATCAGCCAAAATTCCGTAGGCTACCCTAGCCCTGTCTATGATCCACTGTTCTCAGCGAACGGTTCGACTTCCTGGGAGTATCCTAATGGAGAAAATCTATACTGTGGCGACAACTTGTTCAACACTATCGCTTGTCTTGAGCAGGTACAGTTCTGCGATCCGAGGACTGTCAAATGCACAAGCGTTACCCACCCTCTTGCGGCGTACTTCGAAAGTATGGCTCTGGGACTTAATGTCAACCAGAGGGCGACACTTATCCGTATAGCTCTGCTTATGGGTCTCGTCGATATTGGAACACTTGGTGTGGGAAGTCTTGGTGCCGCAGGTAAGTCGATAGGCCCAAGCCAGACAGCCTAAGGACGACCACATTTAATTTACATGTCAAACTTAACTAGGTCTTCTAGCAAGGGACCACACCTATAGCGATGTATTTTCCGCCCCCCTTCCATCAGATCAATGGCAGAGGGAAGTCAGGCTGTGGTTCGAAACTGGACTCGCTTTGCTCCAAGCTCACATCCTTCGGTTTCTCGGTAGGATCGACCAAAGCAGCCCACTAATGTATGGCTATTTTCTGACCTACCGGCCACTTTCCGAGCTGCCCAACGGTCCAGAACGCGAGGCTACACACAGGCTTTGCTACAACCAGAAGATCGCCATGACAGGCAGCTACCAGAACTTCCGCGTTCCGGAGGTGGTGCTCGTAATCACTTTGAGTGTATGGATCATCGCGGTGAGCCTGGTTCTTGAGCCGTGTATGAAGATAATTCGGCGAGTCTGGGTGACCCGAGAAGGGCAGTTGCGGGAGCAATCACGCGACATGGATAGCAAGTTCTGGCTGCTGCATAAAGCCCTGGAAAGCGTTGGGGTAGAGCCGTGGAGGAGGGGCGGAAAGGCTTTGAATTTGAGCATTCCAGTAGCCAATGAGGGTCTCATTGTCGAGTGGCCCACCGAGCTTGGGGTTGACAAGTTTTACAAGTTAAGGGCAGGTGCTAAAGATATAGAAACTAGGGTCTCAGGAGATGTCTATATATAGTATCTTGGTCCTCTAAGGCTTAATGAGGAGCTTGAAAATATATATAGGAGTAAATGACGCTATATAGTAACCCAGCGAAGATAGAGGGAAAGGACGTTTATATGTATTAGATAAGACGATTATGAAAACCAGAATTAGCAGCTTTTCGCGTTTTTGGCAAGGGCGCAAACGGAGAAGCCGTGTCCCTCCGCCTAGCAACATCCTTACATCTTTATATCGTCAACTTCAACCTTCTTGAGCTGCCCTACGCGCTTTACGCTTGAGATATTCATTAAATGCGTCCCAAACCCACTGTGCAACCATATCCCTTACATGGATACCCGTCTGGCCGCTGATCACACGATCAGCACGCTCGCGGGCTGCGGCAAGAGCATCGAAATCCCAGTCTGTGAGCCCCTCCTCCTCCTCTGTACCGTCCGGCTCTTTGCCCTCTAGCTGAATGAAGTTGTACAGGCCAGTGACTGCGTATACGATCTGAACCTGATCCTCGAAGGCATACTCAGGAGCGCTGCTGCGGATGATCTTGAACTTCCTCTTGCACCGCCCAAAGACATGCTCAACCACCGTTCGTGTGAGGGAACGATCATGTGACTTTCATACTTTATGAATAGTCTCACTTTATGAATATTGTGTAATTAGCTTAAGTCAGAGCTTTCCTTAGGAATCTCTTTCTCTCCTCGTAAACAATCACTTTACCCAAGTCGCACCCGACCTCGTTCGTGCTCTTGTCCCGTCACAGTTCGAAGCTGGGCATGCCGCTTATTAAAGAGCTCCTTTGGAGTCGCTGGTAAGCGTCCGACATCATCCCAGTCGCGAAGATGATAATAAATATAAGGATACGGGATAATAAGTCCTTTTCTCGATCCAAATCCTGCGTCTCCTAGATAGAAGCGGCCGTCAGGGATCGTGAAAGACCGGGTATATGCTTCCCTGATCAATAATGCATCATTTATTGACCCTTCCGCACCAGCAAGCACATACGAAAACAGTCCACTGAATGTGACTGCCGCCAGCACATTCTGAGAGATGTTGTTCTTCCTTAACCAAAATCTCTTCCGTTTCTTAGCCGGAACAAAGGCGTGAATGTGCGTGCCGTTAATAGCACCGATTGCGCCGTTGAATTGCATAAACTTGGGGTCCAACTCAACATCAGGAGATACATAAGTTGGGTCTGGAAGACGAACGAATCTTGTATGCAAATACCGCATTGGAATGATGACCTGACGGAAGATAGATGAGACTGTCAGACGGAACAGAGATATCACATCGCCGACTCCGGCAGTCAACAGCATACGATTTTTCGTACGTTTTCTACGGACTGTTATTTTCCCGGACAGACTAATAGGCCCAACAGCTGATCCTGCTATCAGTGGGCTGATCACGATCCCTGCCCTAAGACATCTATTGTATTCCAATTCCTCTATAAAATACGGCCCTTCAGGCCGTCAGTTAGTTAGAAATCAAGCTCTTCCATCGTCACCAAGCTGTCTCAACCAATCCATCCTTCCTTTGATAGAGACCGTGCTCTGCGCCATTTTGAACCGATATGCCGTATTCCGCTGCGGCTCATTGAAAGCGACTATCCAAAGGAATACCATGACCTTCTGCTCAACATCGTGATGCCGAGTATCACGAAGGGTCGTGTGGTGCCGGAGCCACTGACAGAGTGATCGAAATACCGGCTTTGTCATTCTGAAGAGATCTCGAAACATCGTATCTGGGGCCACGAGAAGCCACGAGCAGTATGCCCTTGTGAGGGCCGGGCCAGTCTCACGATGTATGTCTTCATTAGATGCAGTGGTGGGGGGCTTCTTCTGCTGGCTTTGGCTCATACTGACGATGACTGTATCTAGGATTGCGAGGGTAGCAATACCAGCAGCGAGGTCATTGAGGTCATCGTCATTATGATACGAGGTCCCTATTCCAAGCCAAGCTCGAGCAGACGTGACGGCATCGCGATAGAGGCACAACCCGCAGTCGTCTCGGTCTTCAATACAGTGGCGGGGTATCAGCAACAAGGCTGCCGGTCAGTCTGACCGGAATTTTCAAGCCGGTCAACTTGACCGGCAGAAAACACCAAAAAGTGAAGCATTTCTTGGCATCTATGCCTCATACGGAAGTCTACGCGGCCCCTGCTAGCCCGGTACGTTGGCGACAGGGATGTTGGTCAAGATATGCAATTCCTGAGTCCGCCGGTCAAGTTGACCGGCGTTGCCGATCAGGACCTAAAGGGGGCCTCCACAAGTAGCATACCATCATCCCAATCCACGCTCCGCAACAGAACGCTACGAACGAAGAACCGGACAGAGACGAAGAACGTGATCAAAGCAATCAGCGAGGCGGCCACCACGACCAGCTTCACGACTTCCGGGTTCGACATGTCAAAATCAGTATAATTGCTCAAAGTGGCCGATCACTCCATCGATGTACACATGCTCGAGAGGAAAAGAAGGGTCCTTGTGGAGAAGATCGGAGTTGGAAGGATTGTCCCCGTAGGGGTTCAAGTTGGCTCTATCTACAGGGCCGATCCTCTGGGGCTGGTTGTTTGGGGGAGGGAGGAAGGACAGAGCTAGATCTTTCATCCTATGACATCCCTGGATTGTATGATGGCGCCCGAGCACACGGGCCGACTTCCCCGTGATGCACGGCCTGGTCATGTTGTGGAAAGGCTATTCACCAACTCAAAAATATGGGACGGGACCCTCGCGAATGGATGCACCGATGCTGCGACGGCGATCTTAAGCTGACCGTCAAGTGGCCACTAACTATTGTGAGGGTGGGGGAACTTCAAATCCCATTAGAGACGGATTTGACTCCATTGCGCTGGTCAGGATCCACCTTGCAAGCGTCTCCAATGCCGTGTCTGGGGTTGGCCGGGGCGTGGAAACTCAAAACCTTATTTGAGACGACCTCTCAGCCCGAGGGATCGACACTGACCGTCAGACTGCGCGTCCTTAAGCTAGGCTCTCTTTCTCAGGGGTTCGGAATGACATGGAAGAATCAACTATAGCTTCTTCGGTCGAGAACTCCTCCGCCCCGTCTGTACCTGGAAGATCTTCTGATCACCACAGCAGTGCCTGTGCCTACTACAGGGTGCCATGTGAAGTCAGTGCCGGCGCTACGGTCAGAAGCGAGGCTGCAGTGGCGTCTACTTTCCTGACTCGGGAGAATGCCTGTTAGCATCCTGAGCGGCCACCTGAGCACTCCTTCACATGGGTTTGATCTGCTCGCGTTGTCATCTTAGAGCCCGTAAGTTGGTTCCTCGTGCGTTCAACTAGCCGCCCAATAGACGGGCCGAGGAATGCTTCACATCGTTCTACTTGAGGACCCGCGCAAGTCGTTGAGAATTGTCAATGACCAACTCTGGGGCCAATGTATGTAGAAGGAAATAGTTGCCTAGGGGGCTTGTGTTGGAGGAAGAGGACGGGCGAGAAGTAGGGCGACTCAAAGGACGGAGCTTTCCGTTCGGCGCTGCCGATGACCCCTCTCTCTGTGTCGCTAAAGCCCGTCCCAAGAAATTCCCTGGCCAAAAGCAGCTACCTCCATCCCTCCCCCTCCCCTGTCTTCTTCCAACCACAAACACAACCATCCTTCCATTCGACCGCTCTCGCCCGCGCGGCCCACAGACGCAGCCATGGCTGCCCGATCTCCATCAACCTCACGCACGCCCACGTCGAAACCTCGACATCTGTTCTCGGGGAAGCCACAGTCACCAAGAACTCCACAACCTCCAACCGCAGCTACACAATCAACGCCAGCATAGCCACCGCACCGTTGCCCGCCACCCTCGTCGTCTCCTGTCCACTCAATTCATGACCTAGAACGTCAATTCCGTAACAAACCGAGCCTGATTCGAAACCACCACCATCGATAATCTCCCTGAACGTCACGGAGCGTTACTACTGCACAAATGTTGCACGCCCGCGGACGTTTCAAGAGGGTCTTTTGGCTCCAACCACGTCCTCCACACCCCTTGTTCTTTCGCTCACGACTAACCCCCAAAGCACCTTCGTGCCACGACAGCATGTTTCACTTCAGCGGCTGAAGATAGGAAGCTGAACACCTAGAGAAATCGCCTTCATAGAACACTTGTTACTAACCTCACGAGAACTCCCGAGAAAGGAGTAAATGGCACGACTAAAGACGGGGATATGACATGTGTAAGGGCTATCGTATTTGGAGGAATCACAGGAACGGGGTGTGAAATTAAACGGTAGCTGCCGTATACCTAGGCTTAATGCCCCGGCCGTGGTACATCATCATCATCGTCATAGCTGCCGAGTCAGCAGCTACAACCGAATAGGGATGAAGGAACGAACGAACAAAGAGCCCTTTGTTCCTCAATGCGTTCTGGTGTCAGGGTGTTTTGACCAGCGGCGCCGTCCCTCCTGCGCGTCCTCCAAGGCATTTCGTGACACTGGGGTTTTGGCGGAGCGGTGCCTCCCTCGTTGCGCGTCCTCGTACGGGATGTTTGTCGTTAGGGCTCGGCCCAGTTGCGCGGCGGTTTCGCAACGGGCGCGGCTCATTTATCGTTTTGATAGCGCAATTCGCTAGACGTCTCCCAAGGCGCACCTCACCAAGTGCCATTCTTAAGGAGGCCGAGAATCTCAGCGACAGCAACAAACCTCACCCTCTCCTCCCCTTTCCTCTCTATCCATCCCAATCGAAGGCATCCCACGGCCAACCAAACCACCATGACGCCGCCACCCCCAGCAGAGTCCGGCGCTGCTGTTCCCGCCGCCGGCCCCACCAACGAAGGCGTCACCAAGAGGAAGGGTACGCAAGCTTCTAGAAGCTGGGCCCGAGATTACGCGCTCCTCGTCGCGGGCGTTCTGGCTCTCTGTCTCCCCTCATCATGATGGACCTGAAGCGACTAACCTAAGCTGCCACAGACACAAGGAGCGTCTCGACCTTGACGCCCTCGCAACTGGGGCGCAAGAGGGCAAGCGACAGGGAGGCCCAACGAGCCATCCGGGCCAGGACAAAGGAACACATTGAGAGACTCGAGCGAGAGATTGCGGAGCTCAAGAGCAAGATCAGCCATGACTGGACAGTTCAGGAGCTCCTCCAGAAGAACAGGGCCTTGGAAGAGGAAATGTTCCGTCTTGAGGAGACCATGAGGCAGTCATTTGGGCACTCATACTCCAGCTCAGGGAACGATGCCTCAGCCGTCCCGCCTACCATCCTCAGCGATGCTGACATAATCTTCCCAGTGTACGACAACAACCTCAGTTCTGTGAGCGGCGCGGTCCCGAGCCATCGATCGACCCCTTTCCCGCGCGGGGGGGCTACGGCGCCATGGGCGGAGTTGGAGCCCTCATATATTCCCTCCCCGACAACTCAGAGACCTGGGCCTCCACTGTGCCGGTTTCCGTCCCCTCCAACGTTTGGGGCCCAGCCTCCACCACCAGCACAGACGAGTACGGCCCACAGGCCGACATCCCTACCCCGCACCCATGATGGAGGCAAGGAGCGTCCCCGATAAGATTGACTACGACGACGTCGACGACTCTGGTAGGCATTTCCCAAATTCACTCTCCCAATGGCTTGGTGTAGGTTGCAGCGCAATTCTACGGTCGCACATTACCACATGGGTGACATAACCCTTTTGGGAAGCCTCAACCATGTTAAAATACTTAGTAATTTTGTGGCCCCTTGCAAGACTACAGTATCGCACACTATCCGAAAGGTATCTCTTCATTTAGATGGCATCTCCACCAGGGAATATGTCGTGATAAATTCCTGGTGACGCGTCACAATTCTTCCACTCGCACATCCACACCAGCGTCAATACCCAGCCCATCGCCAACCCATAGCTGTTATGGGCTATCCCCATCCATTCCCCAAGTAAGCTCGGGTCTATCCATCATGAGATTGTGCGACTGACCTTGTCTTGTACGTAGATATGCCCGATCACGTCCTATCGCAGACATGTCCCGATGTTCCGAAGACCGTGGCCCCTAAATCATACCAACGGAGCCACGATTTCATCCGCGATAGCTACCCAGGGTCGAAACTGTGTCCATATTGCGGGCGACGTTGGCCCACGAGTATCTCCATCCTCGACAGCTCGCCAATCCCGTTTCGAGACGTGGAGACAGCTTCCACCTCCTCCGCTATACAGTCTATCGACCTAACAGCCTCTGATCGTTCCACGCCCTCACAGACGATCTTCACCGGCTCTGGAGACGGCCCTGGCTGTATCCTCGCAGCATTGCGGCCCTCTGCCGTATATCGAGATGCCAAACTTACCCAGAGTTGGATTGTGAGGGGCATGAGGGCAAGCTCGTCGCAACTCAGTGAGGCTGTGGCTAAACAGAGCCAAAACAAGAGCAGGCGGAAGATCTCGATGCGTCTCACCGTCTTTCTTGCGAGGCCTGACCCATGGGAAATACTAGACGAAGATGAGGAGCCCCAGTGGTCTTTGGCTAGAGAGTTGCTGAAGGTCGCTTTGCGCCCCTTCGTCGACGAGGAACCATCTTTATCTGTCCACTTCTGGTTCGACAGCATCTTCTTCCCTCAGTTCAAGGACAAGCCTGCTCTCTCTTCTGTTCTTCAATTCAACAAGAGACTCGTTCAGAACGCCTATATTAAAGAGGGTATCACGGAGCTGAGCTACCTCGACTGGGAGAGACAGACAGTCGCAGAGCTTTTCGGCGAGGACTGTCCTTTTCGTTTCAGTAAAACAGAGGGCAGATATCTCTTTTTTCTTGTTTTCTATGAGCTATTGCCTCCTCGACCACAAGTCCCGGCCCCTCGTCATATCAAGACACCGAGGTCAGCTGTAAAGCCGTTTAAAAAGGAGAAGGGAATCAAGAAAGAGTTAGTCAAGACCGAGGTGAAGGTACAGCCAGCCTTGTTAATCGGTAGCGAGTTCAACTCGACCTCCTTAAGCCCTTCTCTGAGCCTAGATCTACCTCCTTCGAGAGCTAGCGCAGAAGACCAGATCGAGATTATTACTAGCGACGTGGACGAGACCCCCGCGGGTCAGAAACGAGCTCGAGACTCTATAAGCTCAGCACTCTCGGTAGAGGCAGAGGATAAGAAGCTCTCGGCTGGCCCTGCCTTCACTGCCCATGGTCCCGCTGCTGGAACCCGAGGAGTTGATACGAGGAGGCCAAGTAGTCGGCATCCTCGTAAATAGATGAGGAAATAGTAGTTACTCTAGCTCAAGGTGACCCAGGTCCCCCATCAGCTCGTCCACACTATTAATAATATCGCCAGGTAGCTCAGTTCCGGAGAGGCTATTGTTAATAGGCTCAAGGTAGTTCTGCTCGAGGAGCTGAAGCTAAAGTATTATCAGCTAGCTTTTAAGTGCAATAGAGTACTTTTTTACGTACGAACCTCTCTTGCCCCCCAACTGGACTCTCTGGGATGCTCAGCACCGGACTTGCCCCGCAGTTGAGATGAACCTGAATCTTATCTCTAAGCCGTAAGTAGATCGCGAGGTGTGGTCGCTTCTGATCAAGCTCCCCATCTAGCTGACCATCGAACTGAAGATCCCGAAGCTGTTGATCACACCAGTCCGTTGTTATTGGGTCAAGAAGATCGTCTATATCGATAGAATCGACAGCAGCCATCATCTGGGCAAGCCCATCTCGAGCCGCAGGCCCTACATAGACTGCCCAGTTCTCCACTTCGCTTGTATTATACAGATCCATCGGGATCCCGGCGACGAGATGCTCCCTATTCTTCTGTGGCCGGATGCGATGGCCGTTCCACATCTCCGTAAAGTCCGCAACCTCTTGACGGATCATGGGTCCATAGAGAGCATACACCGCGATCTGGTGAGCAAGACGGTTTGGTTGGAAGAGGCCGCTATCAATCAGCTCGTGTGAGAACGCGATCCAGCGCTGACTGACGCCTTTGAGTAGCTTTTCCCACCAAGACTCGATCCGTTGGTTCGATGTGCTTGGCCCCCAGATATGACAGGAGCTCAGTCTCGCTCCCTGCCTGTGGACTCGTTGGTCGTTATCCTCGGTGGTATACCGAAACTCTGTCTGATCAAGGTCGGCGAGCATCGCCTGGGCTCCGGCCCAAAGAGGAGTCTCGATACCATGATCCGAGCGGGTGAAAAGGGGGCGGACCCCTGAGTACGACACAGTCCGTAGAAACTGTTTGAGTAAACTCAGCGCAGTCATGTTCCCCCTGCCGACATATATCCAGATGATGGCTCTCGAGTACGTGTCGATACAGGCGTAGATAGAGAAGCCGAAGTTCTTAAGCTTCTCATACCATCGAGAGACCACATGAAGTTAGGCCTAGGAACCTGGAAGTTCTTCCGGTGCTTCCAATCAGCAAGGCGTCTTTATTCCGCGCGCTTCTTCCACTCTGGGTTCATTTAGTACTCGCGATATAAAGTGTTCTGGCCGACAAGGACGCCGGCACGGATGCGGACGTAATGGTATAGATACCCCCTGCCAAATCCTCTGATGCTTAAATACTGACAGTCGTCTTAGAAGAGGAACTCTCTTACTTTTTGAATAGCCTCCTGTCATTCAGCCAGATCTCGGAAGCGCCGCTTCATGCCATGCTTCGGACGATACTCCTGTACAGTCCGCTCGGAGATCTCGATGCCGCGTCGCTTGAGATCACGGACGATGGAAGTGTCGCTATATCCGTATCGGTAGAAGTAGCCTTCGATCAGCTCGACGAAGGTGTTGGTATCAATCTTTGAGTGAAGGGGGGAGTACTCCTGGGCACCCCATTCCGCTAACCTCCTTTTCAGGGTTCTGACGTCGAGTATGTGCCCATCGTCGCGGAGATGGGCATATATAGTGTCAATAGATAGTCCTTCTCGCCGCTGCTCGAGGATCCAGTCCTTGACGCGCTCCAAGTCCTTACGGGGCCTCGGCATTGTGCGAGACGCAGACCAGGGGTTCGAAATCGTAGTAGAGGTCGGAGTTCATACCAGCTTCCAAGGCTTCCAGCTGCAATATCCCGCCCCCTCTGAACCGGCATTATCGGAGCTTCGGCGCCGATGGAATGGCATCAGCACCACTTGGTATGGCATCAGCTCTGCTACATTGAAAACAGTGCGCTATCATATCAATACTGTAGCCCCATATAAAAACCCCGAAAGCCTATGTGCGAAATAGCTCCAGTCATTTTCGTACATGGTTTTGTCACCCATGTGGTAATGTGCGACCGTACAATTCTGAGACGCTAACCACAGTCCGCAGACGCTAGTTACACTCTTCTGCCGCACCAACATCCGCAGGTCAGGCGTCCGTCAGTGAACCATACCTGCCTCACGAACCGTGGAATACGTATCAGCCCGTGTACTACCAACGGTCCACGGTCCATTGAGTAGGCAGCCCGGCACTGCCTTCTGGGAGCTTCCCTGGCTCACCTTCCCGCCAACCTGTGCCGCTGATCAGTGGCTCAGAAGCTTCATCCAGGACTGTCGGTGCCTGGCAAGAACAAGGCCCCTTGACCCTTGTCATGAAGGACATCTGACATCTTCGACAGCGGAGAAACGGCAAAATGGGGGAGGGGACGCAAATTGGGGTTCGACAACACCGACAGGAACCAACAACCCCACCTCTCCAATAGCAAATTAGACTTGTATGGCACTTTGTCTCAGAGATTTGGGTTCGCTTGGCACACCCTGTCTCTTGAAGCGCCCCTCGTCCTGTTGGTATGTGACGATGTGAGATGTGATGGATGATGGTGGGGTTGGAATGGGTCTGCCCCTACATGGAGGGCGTCATCTACTTCGGCAGTGGCAAAGGGGATGTTTGAGAAGGTCAGATCGAGTACGTGGCCAGCAGAGTGGGTAGGGTTTCCCCGCGCCTCCGACGTATGCCAGTGAGTGTGTTGCTGCCCATCTCGCAATGTCGCAATCGGCGCTATGGCTGTGGCAGATATTTGGTTCCCATAGCATATGCCAAGTCGCCGCCGATGACACAGTTGGGCGGGGTTGTTAGGTTGAGTAGCAGCCCTCTTGTGTGGCTTGTTGGCTCATGCGGCGCTCGGTAGACGTTCACCATTATCCAGAGGAGATCTCTCGAGTCCCAGGGGCGTCGTTATGTCTAGGTGTCTTACTTTTTGTACGTACGTCGCCACACGAGGTAGTGTGCTGCGGTCCTCCCAGCTAGGGTGGCGATCAATTCAATCTGGGGCGTCGATTGAGTTGAGTCAGGGGTGGCACGGTCTGTGTTATGGCACGTGCACGCTCGCACGGTTCACATATTGATCTTTTGTCCACCGTAGGTGTGAGTGGATTGAATAGATCGCCACCCTGCTCCCAGCTATCCTCGTGCGAAGAAACATTCGGCATCTCAAAGTGCCGGCTAGAGAGGCCCTTCATCCATTGGTCAACTGTATTGGTCCAACTGAGAGTCTATCTGTCCAAGCTGGTGTTCATGTGGAGGCGCAAGAAGAATATCCAGATGCGGACGGGGGCTGGGTGACAGCCCAGTGGCTACTGTGTGACGCGTCGCTCAAGCGTCGAGCTGATTGGCTGAGATGAAACATGAGACGTCCAGATTCGAAAGTTTACGACGTTGACGCGGCGCTCTTGACATCCTACAATATTTCCCATCTTCTGGTCCGGCTTCCTGAATAGCAGTCCCATATTCTAAGAAAGGGGTTTTCAAAGGGTTGAAAGTTACAGTATTGCTATTCCATGGATGTTGATCTTCTTCCGTTTCAAATACCGTCTTAGACCGTTAGACGGCGGACACAAAAGACTCAAGGCTGCGTCGCGATTGAGGACAGATTCTTCCGCCATCATCGAAAGGAGACATCGCCTCTTCGGTGCAAATGATCATCTCACAAAACAAAATTGGTTAAAGGATTGGGCAGATATCTATCAGACCAGAACCATATACTCCCGTGGTCATTGTCTTGTGATGACAAGGGATGAAGATTGAGGTCGAGCGGCCGCAAATGTAAGTTGGATATTTCTCTTCCTGCACAGGCGCTAATGGCGGGGGTGGCTCACAAGGGTGGCTGACAGGTAATGGCGGCGTAGGTCGGTAATAGAAGAGCAAAAAAATGCCTACCAAAAAGACGCGATCTCATCAGCAAAAAGGCATTATTTAGTTGCGAAGCTAATAGTCCCTTCTTATGTCGATCTGATTAGCTGTCAAAAATAAGAGGGGGCACTTTTGGCTGGTGGCCAGCGGCTTCGCTCTTCTGGTCAATGTTAAGCGGTTACTATGGTGGCTGCCGTACGTTCCGCCGGAATATCAGCCGTCAGCACGAACGGCCAAAAATAGCCTTTTTCAGTGAACGCAGAGAGTGAGTGGATGTTTAGTTGTGTACTGTGTTCACACTGTGTCCAGCCCCCGCGTAAACCCTAAACCCTCTACCCTGCCTGGAGCTGAACCCACGCTCTCACCAACACGACCAACACGACCAACACGACCAACACGACACAATGTGAAGGCCTCGTTACACACTGTAGGGAAGATCATACATCGATCCTTGACGCACAGGCCAGCGCCGGGGCTCTCGTTTTGAAAAAAACGGTAGGTCTACATACAACCTGGTTATTCTACTCGGCCCTGGGAATACAGCCTGGTTTATGGATTGGCCAATCCTGTTTTTGATGGTCCCTTCCACAGTAAGCTACAGCACGACACCGCCCGCATTTCTTCACCCCTTCCACTTTCGCGCATACCTTACAACTCATAACCGTTTCAACGACTAGCGGATCTGTATATTGAGGGTTGCCGTCTGGCCTACGAGGCCTGGATATCATCCGTACTGTTTCTTGCCGTACCTGAGTCCGGCATTTCTCCTGCCCACAGAGTGGCTCCACAATAACCATGAAACGAGGCTCGGCCTCGTGAAGGAAGGCCATGGGCAACGGCGGGGCAGTCGCGGCTGGTTGGCCGCGGCTAGAATGCCGAAGGCAATCCGCTTCGCGTTCGCCCTAAAAGAACCGCTGTCCCCTGCCGTCCTAGCCGTCTGTAGGAATACAACTCTCCTTCCAAATAGCTTCTTTCTGTTGCCTACTATCCCCGCCCATTACCTAGTAACTGCGCCAATACTTCCTCGCGACTCAGCTCCACGTATCGTTCCGGCTCACCAGGGGCCGAGACATTGAACACCCCGCTGTGTGTGATAGACACCTCCGGGTCGGGATCTGTGATATTGTCCAACGGGGTCTGGTATCCTTCCACGACCGGGTCTCCTGCGACTACGGGGTCGTTCGAGGTCGCAGCTATCCTGGTAGAATCGCTGTCGACATTCGCCCTGGCGGCGCAGTCCTTCTTGTGTGTCTTCCAATCCGCCTTCTGGTGGTCTTTCCCGCAATAAGCCACGGTCGAGCACCGCGAACACCACTTCGCCCCTTCCGTCTTCCGACATACGTTACAGTGTGCAACTTTGTAAGAAGTGGTGGGTCCCGGTAGATTTCGCCTCTCGCGCTCTTCGTTGGCTTCAGCTGTGACCTCTAGCGATGCTTGCAGTATCTGGGTTCTGCAATGCTCCTCTCCACACGCTGGATAAACCCAGACGAGGACCATAGGATCACCCGGTCGGTGAAGCCAGGACTGAGTGGTCTGCAACGCCTTTACCGTGGGCGACCCACAGTTTGCACAAGAGGGGCCCGACATCGCCTTACAGGCCGGTTCGTGCTCCTTAAAGATGGGCCGCAGTGCGTCCGCAAAACGCTGTTGGTATTCGGCATCGGATTGTGCCAATCGAGTATCGACGTTGAGGAGACTGCGTGGGATTTCGTGGACAACCCGTAGCTTTCCGTCAGTCTCCATACAGTGGAATTCGAAGCGAACGGCTTGCGTCGCCATAGTAATGAATATCGAGGATCGAGGCCCTGCACTGCTGAGCTTTGGTGTAGATCCGATCTTGCTGACTTCTGGCGATCGACTTTGTTTGAAGGAAAAAGGACAACCGAGGAAGACGCGATGCGAAACATGTTAGATCTACCTGGCTCGGTGGGTAATTAAGCCGAGCGAGCCAGCCACGATTTTTAGCCACCTGTTGGATTGTGACCCTGTATTACGAAACCTCTGATAGATCGATATCCTGACCTTATATTAGATTGTGGCTGTGTAATGCATCAAGGAGGCTATTCAGGTATCAGAATACTGGGATATCTGCATCTATGGCTGATGATGATAAAACCCCGCTCTAGAGGAAAGTGGGAACAAGAACAAGAACAACAAAATATACCATCAAGAATAAATCCACATTTATCTGGCTATCCCTAATCATACTAAAGACACACCGCGTATCCAACACCTTAGTCAGAGGGGGCGTGAGATGGGCGAGCGTTACCTGCACAGCCGGCTGTGCAAATAACGTCACGTGATAAATCGCACAGCCGGCTGTACGAATAATGTCTGCTAATATAAGCGACATATGTGTGATATCTCTTATACACACATATCACAGTATTTCTTCATCCAATTGAAGAAAAAGCTAGTACATTGTATATATAGCTATTCAATGCACAATATGTGATCTCTTGACAACAGACCAGTCTGCCCGAGACCGTGATGAACGCACAATGCATCTTCAGATCATCACAGCTGTCACAGTGGAAATGAATCACTTTACATCGTGTGATATATAGAGCAGGGCTTTGCCTCTCTCTTGGAAGAAGCTCTCTTTTCCCACATCAAATATTATCCTGAAGATGTATAATTGCAACCAAAGCCAGCGTCAGAACGCTCCAGACATCCCCATCTGGGTGGATAATACAGCAACACCAGCAGGGCCTTTCCCAGTAAACAACAACAACCAGTTTATTCTACAGCCTATTGCCAATAATCAATAAGGGCAGTTACCAGCCTGCCTCCCTCATACATCAACAGCTCCATTTCCTGTTGAGTTTTGGAGGTCTGTTACGACCTTACCAACAGATCCAACCTCTCCTACTACACTCTATGCAGACCCCCAAGTACTTACAAGAGCTCAAGCTACTCAATACCCTCCTCAAGGGTTGCCTGTTATTACAGAGGCACTGCCATTTTGTCACAGGCTGAGGCCTTAGTAAGGGTTCCGGCTGTGCCGGAACCCGGCCCTCGCCGGGGCTCCACCGAGACCCCGGCGATTTCCCTCGGACCGGGATTTAGCCAAGCCTAGCGCTCTCGCGAGCATACTCCTTTCCTAGCTGCTAGAGGCTAAGGGCTTCCCTTCTTCCTTTTTGCTCTTTAGCTTTAGATAGACAATCTTACGGCAACAGCCTGTTGAACAAACTCCTGTCCAGCCCTTCACACATTTGGATATTAGGTTAGGGGAGAGTGGCATATTGGGTATCTTAATGATGTTATTTATGAATGGCAATATCGCATTCATCCTGATGTAACTCCTATATGGACTTAAAGTCGATTTCAGGCTTTTGATAATTTATATTGCAATAGGAACATTACGGTCCCAGGCACAGTATGGCTAATAGCTGCTGTAGGGATGACCTCGAACTTATCAAATCTCCGGGCAATAGAGGGGATTAGGGATTCATATTTGGAATGTTGATCCAAATGGCTATATTATGTGGATGTAGTAGGGAACACAGTAGTATTATTGAATAGTTCAATAAATACACTATCATATTATTTTTACAATATCTCCAGTTGTTTTGTAGGTAACTACTAAGCCTACATAACCCTGCATTGAAACTCGGCTATAGCTCTATCAAATTAAGCTATTGGATTACTATAACTATACTCGGAGATTCTCCTTTTCTTTCTCTTTTGAATGATATATACCGATTGCATTTCCCGTTACTCTTCCAACTATCAGCAGGGGGGATTCTTATTGCCATACAATCTCTCCTGTACTTGAAGATCTCTCTTAGCTGCATCCCAAATATCTTGCATGCCTCGCCGCCCTAAGAATGGCTACTCTACTATCTCTATCCCTACATCTCATTCAATCCTCTCATTCTCAGCTTTATCCCAATCAAGATAACTCATCATCTCCTCCTTAGTCCAGTCTCTAATACTATTTCCCACCCTGCAATAACTCCCCATTTGCTTGAAGTTAAGACACCAGTCATAATCTGCTTTACTGTAACGTAGAGGTAGCCCCATAGCCTTTCGGTATTGTTAATTGGTCTTGTAGGCTCTACGATGCAATGTAGTAAACTAGGCCTCTCATGCCTCTTTATATCGTTGGAAGATAGCACAGGGGTCATCAGCTTGTAATACAGGCACTACTATTGCATTTACTGTTATAATAGTTGTTGGTCTAGCTACTAAAGAAGATATTATATAAGTTGTTGTATGCATTGTTATATGTATTATTGTATAGGCTACAGTCTCAGATACTGTAGAGGATTCTACTGGGGATGACGGGGATAGTAAGTAGGTTATAGAGCGAGTAGATGTATGTATTGTTATATATGTTGTTGTGGTGGTTTGGATAGAAGCTTGCAATAGATGTTCATAGCATAAGGAGCATACTTTAGACCTCATTATGTGGCCTTTCTCATGACATCTCGAACATATTGGCAGAGCCTTTAGTTGTACTGCCTTCTCAACCTGTTCAAATGTACAGGGCTCCTGCTGTATGTTTATTGATGGCAGTGTTGAACGAGCTGCTAGACGATCAAACTGCATGTAAGGCTCAATAATAAGCTGGAGGATTCCTAAGTATTGAAGATACTAATGTGAATGGAAATGATGTAGTTGAAGGGGCTGATTTTGCTTCAGTAAAGGCTGAAGTAAATAAGCATAAGGCAGACTAAGAGTCTTAGTGAAGACCCCTATGCATACAGGATAATCAGTCAATAGTTGTTGCTATTAATCCTCAACTTTCAGCAGGACTTTATATAAGATCCAACCACAGATATTACTGTATAATACCCCAGATAACCAAAGAGGTGTACCGATATGCTGCTTGACTTGGCTTACCTCAAGTTCAGCAAGCTGATTTGATAGAACAAGCTTAATGATCCTTCAGGCCTCAAAGAGGTCAGCTTGTAAGGTTTTCAAATGAGATTTGATAAGCTGATGAATGCCTTTACCCCGTGATGTAACATATTGCTTAAAGTGGAGGTATTGGTTAACCCACGCCTTGACAAACCTCTCTTTGTAGAGATCTAGCCAGGTGTCTATGATATAGCCCACCTTATTGATATAGGCAGGGATATAACGTTCCTTGAACTTCTTAAGTCTCTTGTTGTAGATATCCTCAGTCGGTGAGGCTATAATATTATGCTAAGAGCCATAGAACTCCTTCCACTCTTCATATCCTTGAGGATTGTTCTTATCTCGAGTAAATACCGGCAAGCAATAGCTTAGGACTGCTTTATTGATATGCCATAAACATAACATTGAGATTGACTCAGGGAAACAAGAGAAAGAGGAAACAGCATTCATATAAGCAAGATAGCGATCTGTTAGTATCACTAATAGAAGAGCCACTTCATAAAGCTCATATATACTCCATAAATATTCAAGAGCCCAGATGAAGTCATTCTCTTCCTTGCCACTTAGGAATGCAAATACAATATAGAAGGATCGTTGACAAGTATCAACACTAACTATATCAAGAAGCAGCATCTTGTACTTATTGGTCTTATATATACAGTCTAAGATAAGTACTTCAGGATATGATTTGAGGTATCCTAGTGACTTTGAATGTGCAAATAATACTGCCACCACTCTGCCACTTGCGTCAAGGTGAATTCGACTCCAGAAGCCCTCGCTCTTGAGCTGGTCAGCAGGGGCATGCATGTTGCTTTAACCTCAAGCAAGATCCCGCTTGCCTCGTGCAATACAATTGGAGATATCTTGCCGTGTAGCAAGTGTATCTGAGGTTATGCGTAAGAAGGATCTAATCTCCTTTGTCGCAATACCAGCATTAGAGAGTTATTGGACTGTTAATTCCGCTGGGCTTGAGAGGTGATGAAGCCTTGGGTGTGCCTGTTGAGTGGAGCTTGGTTCATGATTGTGTTGATCAAATCCAGCTCCGGGACGATGCTTTAGACTCCATATAGTCTTACACAAGCTTTCCTTCGCTGTGACAGAGAAGAGGCATCCTGTACGACGTGATATGGTGTTCCGTTGCCGTTTCTTTGAAGAGAGAGAAGGGGCATGTGAGGGAAAGATCATGTGACTTTCATACTTTATGAATAGTCTCACTTTATGAATATTGTGTAAATAGCTTAAGTCAGAGCTTTCCTTAGGAATCTCTTTCTCTCCTTGTAAACAATCATTTTGCCCAAGTCGCACTCGACCTCGTTCGTGCCCTTGTACCGTCACAGGGCACGCCCTGCTCCACGGTCACAGTTGAAAATAACTCCAGTTCTTCCACTGGGGGTCTTCCAAGAGCTTTTCACTACGAAGGCATAGCCTCGTGGCGCTGCCCAAGCATTGATTGCTGTATGTAGTTCCTCCCGTGAGTTGAATTCTTCCTCAGGAGGAAGGACATCGTCAGGGAAGCAACGGGGAACATCAATTGGGTCCATTGTAGCTGAAGAAAGACGCAGCAAGTTGAATTGATTTGGTAGAAGCTGCCAATCGTTGAATTGGGTGCCAATTGCAGTATGTTACCCCTCTGCAAAGTCCACAAATGCCTCACAGTCACACATATGCCGCTTACATTAGCAGACGTTATTCGCACAGCCGGCTGTGCGATTTATCACGTGACGTTATTTGCACAGCCGGCTGTGCAGGTAACGCTCGCCCGTGAGATGCCATAAAATCCCTCTCGAGAAAAGAGGGGGCCGGAGGTATCCTTGTGGTGAGCCAATGTTGTCATTATTCTTGTCTTGTGTGTTCCTCTTGCTGAGTTCCCCGCTCCTTGTCCTGATGCCAGTCCATATGCAACCTCGTAATACCAGTATCACAATAGCAGTCTTAACATCCTTTTATCCACACCTTATCTGACAATCCTAGATCAATACAATTATCAGATTCGGGATCCACACTCTATTGAACGAAAAAACCCTTGATCGAATGTGCCGTACGCCATCCAACACCACCTATTAGATCTGGAGGATCCAGTCAGCAGCCACCAGCCACAAAAAGCAAAACCAGGGTCAGATGACCCTCCTTTGCGAGCTCTGGAGAGGTAGCTAAATAGCTGCTGGATTGCTTGGGGACCCCCAGAGATAATCAAGCACTCAATTGAGCCACTGTCAATCGTGGAATCTAACACATGTTCAACCCCTCCTGCTTTACAATCCCTGTCCACAGCAGGGGTCTCTTATAGCCAGCCTCTTTTATATCTTACTGTGGGCAGTAAATAATGTTGCAAAATAATGGATAGTGAATAGATTCAAGTGTCATCCTTCCTGTGTAAACAACATAATCAGGCAGGTATTCCAACCAAGTTGGAACACCCGTAGTATGATGGTAGAATGTCCAACTGCTAGGACTCAATTGAGCAATTGGAAGATCTGGGCACGTCCCGGTGGGGTGGCTTTTTTTGGCCATAGGCACTTTCTCCCCCGCTTCTCCCAGGACGCCTTCCACAAAACCCCTCTCGGCCGCCGGGGGAAGCTGCTCTCCCCCCCGACTTCCCGGCCCACAAAAATAGTTCGTCAAGGCTCCTTCATACGGGCCAGCTTGCTGGGCCCGATCACTTGTTTAAGATAGATTCGGGATAACGTATATGATAAGCGAGTGTCACAAACAAGCGAATGTCCCACCTATACTGTACAGCTAAAAGTATAAATTTTAGATTTTCTAAAATGGGCTATTTAATTAGTAAATTCTTAAGGAATTAATTTTAGATATCTTTAAAGAAAAGTCATAAGATAGTATTTTCTTGAAAGTTTTAACTAATTTATTTAGCCTTTAATATATAAATTTAATAAAAACACACAGTGTGAATAAGTGTGAAGGGCTGGACAGGAGTTTGTTCAACAGGCTGTTGCCGTAGAATTGTCTATCTAAAGCTAAAGAGCAAGAAGGAAGAAGGGAAGTCCTTGGCCTCTAGCAGCTAAGAAAGGAGTATGCTCGCGAGAGCGCTAAGCTTGGCTAAATCCCGGTCCGAGGGAAATCGCCGGGGTCTCGGTGGAGCCCCGGCGAGGGCCGGGTTCCGGCACAGCCGGAATGTTACGAGCAGGAAGGTCAACCCGGGTACGAACGGAAAACGTCGGAGCTCGGAACGGAACAAACAGACCCCGGTCGAACTGGTCGAACGGGAGCTCGTTCGACCACGTTCGACCAAAAGTGAAACCTTAACCTTAAATGGTCGAACAGGTCGAACAAGAGCGCGTTCGACCACGATCGACCAAGCAAATCAGAATAGTATATATAGTTTCACTCATTCCCACTTTCCCTGTCTAGATAGCTCTCCAGCTTTCAATACAATTCGATTACTCAAGAACACTTCTTGACATTATCAGACGTGATACGCAACCCTACGCTCAGCACGCTACGCCTCGTCACAACTGCCAACATAAACCGATCAGGTTACGGTTTACTACGTTGGGAACCTTGACCGTCACACGGAACCCATACTAAGGCTTCAGCCTGTGACAATAAGCTTTTTTTAATAACTTTATAAAAAGAATTATTTAAAATCTATGAAAATTCTCCTCTAAATAATCTTATTTAATAAACCTTATTATAAGCTTTTAGCTATTTTAAGTTTAATTTGATTTTTTAAAGAATTTCTTAAAATCGCGATTTAAGGTGAAAATCTGAGTGGGACACTCACTTGTCTGGGACATTCGCTTATCATGTACGTTAGTCAGATAGATGTGGATCAAATCTTGATGATATTATTGATTGTTCTTCTTCGTCTTGTCTCCTCTTTTCTCTAGAGCGGGTTTTGTCGTCATCTTGCCCCCCCCCCCCCCCTTCAGCCACAGATGCAGATACCTGATATTCTTATCAAAAGGCCTCTCTCGGTGCATTATCCAGCCACAATCTAACATAAATTTCATTCATTCATTCATACGAACCCCTTGCCCCGTAACTTCTATCACGTCGGTTCCGGAATGAAGAAGTAATCTTCTGAATGAAATATGGACCAGACACCGGCAGTGTGCCATCGAGCAAACGTACGTTCTCTGATACGCCTCTAGAGGGATCTGATCCAGAGCCCTCCGAGCCCATCGACGCCTCCTCCTCCTACCCGACGAATCATATCGAGGATGTCAAAGTCGAAGAAACTAGTATCCAAATCATTGTCTCGGCGAAAGAGCAATTACTTAAAGTTGCTCTGCAGGGAAGCAGTCCGGCCAGTTGATTGGGACGGTGGACGATCAGTCCTTTCGAGAAGTAGCTCGCACGTTAGTTGAGCGCCAGGGCGTTCTCAACCGGACAGAAGAGTCCAAATTCACGTAAGTGAGCTGGTCAACGGAAGACTGCTTCAAGAACTTGCCTATATTCGCGTCCCAAGGAATATTGTGGCGGAACCAGTTGCTCATCAAGCCAGGTTGCTGTCTCTGCGCATGCAAATGGAAAATGCGTCGAGGTGAACCATCTGAATACGACCCAATAAACGGAACGGGCCTGTTCCCTGCTGACGCACCTTTGACATTGAAAAGGTCTCCCAGATAGAAACAAATACCTGCTGCCCGTATGCTTTCGATTCGATAAATGTCTGACTCTAGCCCCGGACTCCCTGCTGTACCTCAAAAATCTACACCTCACTCTCTCCTCATCCTCACCAGCTCCTCTAACTTCGCAATGCACCCTGGCAAATACTCCTTCACCCCATACGCATAAAGGTAGTCTCTCTCCTCGACCAAATCACTCAACGCCACCTTGACCCAGTCCTCCGTCTTCTCTCTTCGTTCCCTTCTGGCCTGCCGCCTGTTCTTCTCCCACGCCAACTTCTGGCGGTACATCTGGCCGCGTTGCTGCTTGTTCGGCCTCCCAGTCTTGAACGCACCGACATCTGCATCCTTCGACGTCCATCGCTGTGGGACTTTAGGTAACTCAGCTGCCAGGCTGGCTGGCTTCTCCCGCGCCTTGATCAGCGGCAGAAGTGCGTCATCCAGCAATTTGAAACTCGGGACGCTATTGTCGCATGGGGTACCGCACATCTTGCACGTGGTGTCGAGGTCAGTGTGTGACGCATCAGCCATGCTGAGCAGCAGGTTGAAGGCCAGCGTGGTGTCCATGGCGACTAGCTTCTTGACGGCACCCATGTGCTTGCAGGCGGAGGTGGCGTAGTTGGAGGTTGTGATCGCCGTGCTGTTACCGCTCATGATCTTGACCTTCTTGTCCAGCTCGTCGACGCGCTTGTCGAGGGCCGTGAGGGTGTCGGTGTAGAGCCTCTTGGCCTCTTTGTTGGTGCCTCCAGCGGTGATCTTCTTGGGCTTCGCGGAATTGGCTGTCCTGACCTGCTTTCTCTTTGACGCCTTTGCGGGACGAGTGGGGTGGTCGTTTTCTTTGTCGGAGCCCTCTCCGTTGTCTTTGGTGTCGCGCTTGCGCTTAGCGGAGCTGGATGGATTGAGCTGGCTACTGAGGCTGTTTAATGGGGTCATTTTCGATGCTGTGTACTCCGTATGGTCGAACTAACTCAGCAGAGGTTAAGAAACTAGAAGGAGTGGATCCGTTTGGCAGAGGGAGACAAAGTTGAAATGGAAGATGTTCCAAGGTCAGACAGAAACAGGTACGCGTCAAGGAGCACGCGTCAAGCAGATCGCGTTGTGGAGCACAGACCATCTCGACGAGAGAAGAACCACCAAGAAGCTTCTCCGCTCATCGAGGTCCCGCTGGTCCTCCACCGTGTAGGCACTCGGTCCGCTAATCGTGCCGACCTCGATAACCAGATCGCCACGTACCTCAACATCAACTCCGACTCCGGCTTCGTGCCCCCGGCGTGGCAGTCACATGTCGGCACCATAGTGGTTGCCAGTGTTGCTAATAATATGGCAATAAAACAATATACTGCAATACATACGACATGATATGCCCTACACGATATTGTACCAATACAATATGCAGATTGCCATATTGTCACAATACAATATCGGGATGTCCATATTGGCAATATATTGTTTGTATTGGCTTGTCGCTTTGGAGGAAAAGTTCATTTGTTTGTTGACAATTTGACTAACTGACACGCGATGACGCCTGAAAAAAGGCGTCATGGAGGTGTCAACCGAGTGCTATAGGGTAGCAGTCCCCCAACACCAACCCCCCGCAACCCCGCTGCTGTCAGGGCACAAAGGAGTAGAGACGACCTCGATGCCTCAACAACGCATGGTTTGGGATTCGAGATTTTCAAGGTGACGATATTTTAGCCACGGCAGGTGAATAATGAAGGTCACGTGTAATATATGGCATATATTGTCACATTGCTAATATATTGGATTCTTGGCAATACAATACAATATCGGCCATGTTCATATTGGGTAATACAATATGCACCCCTTGACAATACAATAATATTGCGAGGGGGTCCATATTGCCAATATCGTATTGTTTATATTATTAGCAACACTGGTGCTAGTAGTGCAGTGACTAGAATTTGGGTTGACATCTCCAACGATGCAACGAGATCTAGAACAAGAGTTTCATTTTGCAGTAGGCAGGGGAGACTTGCATCATCTGTCACAGGGTCCGGATCTGCAAGATCAACCCGATCAACTGGATCAACTAGGATTGTCAGGAGAACCTCTCGACAGCTGACGAATAACCCCTATGACCTCTATTCTGATAAACACTATATGTATAGGAGACTTACCTAGAGACCATCATTAGATAGAGAAATCAAGAGCTTGTTATCCTATGATCTGGATCCATAGCTGCTTGTGACATCCTCTCTTATCATCGTGTTTCAGTGCGGAAAAATGCGTTCCTTTAATGCCATCCAAGGCACCAGTGGTTATTTGGGTAATTGCAAAATACTTTGTCTATTTGATCCCCAGGCACAAAAGGTTCTGGTCGGCGAAATAGCAATCACTAGATTATACCTCCCAGCTCTATGGTAACGAAGTTCTTCTTGAGTTGTTGCCCAACTACCACCAACGAAACTGTCACACTGGAAGAGCTCGATGACGGTGCTATACAAGTACTCAAGCCAGATGCACCGATTGGCTGGCAACTCTCGGACGGAGTAGCGCTGAGCCCATTTCTTGGCCTGCCACATGCGTGCATGGACGTCGCGGATGTCCTGAATAACCCTCCATTGACGGCCGTAATCACGCCGTAGGATGCCATTGCCCACAATTAGTCGATCGCCAACATCGCCTTTGAAGCGCCAATTATCCCAGTCAAATTTGCCCGGGAGCCACCATCCAAGCCCGTAGTCTTGCGAGGTCTTATAAAGACCAAGCCCCTGGTGCTCGACCTCGACATCCCGCCGCTGGCCATATCGCGTGGTGGTATGCGGGGTCGATTTCCATCGATCTCTCCATAACACTGACACCTTGGCGATGATACCAGACATGTTAAAACGCAGGCTTCGAAGCGCCACCGCCATGACGATAGTCTCAGGCAGAGAGTACTTCGGGCCGGTCTGGGACTTGATGTACTCGAAGAGGAAGCAATGCCTGTTGATGTTGCTATGCAGGAAGTGCGCCATCGTTCTCGATTGGATGGCGAAGAAAGGTGGCTCCCGGTCGGCAGATGCCTGATGATGACCAGTTTGGGCCGCCGTCTGGGAAGAAGCTAAGTGAGGGAGGATGCGTTGGAGGAGCGCCCAAGATAGGCGATCTTCGGCTCGAACCCCATAGGTGAACGGGATGGGAATGCCGTCTTCACCGCTCGGGACTAAGCCGGCTCTGACGCGAAGCTTACTCAGGCGGTATGCGAGTTGGAGAGAAGCTTGATTGGCGTGACTCCCACGGGTAGAGCCTTCGCAGTCAGCCAGGTACGAAGGGTCCAGCGCCATCTTCTCGAGTTGGGGATTCTGAAACGGATATTGTCTAGCGGCGTCAAATGGAATCTTGATGAGATTGTAAAACTGGCTGTACAGGAGGCCTTCAAGAACCTCACGGCTCCCGTGCGTGGGCGTGATGGTCATGTCAACCGCGTCGCGCATCGTGACCCACGGGTACTCGGCTTGGCGGAGGGCAGCGACGCCAGGCTTGACTGGCTCTGAAGGCTCGGGCGGGTTTGGCTCAACAAGGCCCAGGGCATTATAACGACGACTCCACGCCTGTCGCTGCCGCCAGAGGCGCTTCAGACAACACCGCCTCCAGAGGAGCACATTGGCCTCGGCGGCAGACCCAGTTCGAGGAGTATATTGACGGCCAATATCAACGTAGGTACTACTGGGGTCAAGGAATTTCTCGTCAACGGCGGCGTTCCATTGGTTGCGCCAGTCGCTGATGGTCTGAGTGATATCGGGATGCATGTAGGCAAGCTTCAAGTTCTTGGCCCCCATGTAGAGTCTTACGCCAGCAAACTGGGGAAATGTCGCTGCGCGTGATTGGACCCCTTGCCAGATGGCACCTACTGCCTTGGCCGAGCACGTCAGCATTCGTATTCCCCTTGTTGAGGCGCTCAGTCGAGATGCTCTCCTGTCGGGCGCGCGAGGTGGATTGGGCGATTCGGCGGCTTTTTGGTATGTATTGGAGTATGTTCGGGTCTTGAACTGCTGCGGTGATTGCTGGCAGTAGGATCTGGTCGTACCAAAGCGCGTACTGTTCCTTGGGGAGGCAGGTCTGCATGTATGGGTCGTCATGTGCATGGCGTGAGCATAAGGCTGGGAAGAACACCCAGATGAATGTATCGATCAAGCCTTGGATCCGTCCTAAGCAATAGTTAGGAACATGATGTAGAGGCCGTCGCTGCTGGTGGGTTCCCTGGGATTGAGAGTCGGTCTGATAAAAACTGTTGCTCGGTATATCGATACTGAGATGTACATCGTCGGTATGGTTGAAGATGACATAGGGTTGCGGGTACCATTGGATACCTATATATATCTCTAACCATGTCTTTCTCACAGGATTCATTATCCCTTACCGTCCCTACAACGCCCTCCACGCTGAACCTCTCCTTGCCGGCGCCCAGTGTTGCTTCTAGTGCTCCTCCGAGTATTGCCTCGATACCCGCCGAGAAACTTTCAATCTGGACTTTCTTTCGATATGCCAGAGGTTCGGAGCCCGAATTCAGGCCAAAGGAGAGATCTGATCGAAGTGGGAAGTCCTCAAATAAACGCCTACATTACTGTATCGCCTGTTGGGACAATAAAAAGAAGAGTTGGAGTACAATATACACATCAGGAGCCCGGGATCACCTTCGTCTCAATCACCCATCTCTGTAGAAGAGATGGCTGGATATGGAAGACCGGCAAACCTCTTCCAAGCCTAAATTAGTGTCTGGCCAGCAGTTCATGAATTCGTTTTTGCTTCAAAAGGATGAGGCTTCGAGAGAACTGGTCCTCCGAGAGGCTTATGATCGGCCGCGGCATCTCCAGGCGTTGCTAGCACTCTGTGCTAGAAGGAGGCTTCCTCTCAATGCTATTGAGTGGCCAGAACTCCATGATCTCCTCCTCTCTGCTAATCCAGAGATCTCGGATCTTGCACAGTTTAGCAGAAGAACATTCACTCGTGCCCTGGTTCTCAACTACGAGAGATATCGTCAAATACTTCAGAACAACATCCAGGAAGCTATTGGGGATATCCATATATCAACAGATATGTGGACATCTCCAGCTCGAAAGGCATATCTCTGCATCTGTGTTAGGTGGATCTCCCAGGATTACCAGTTCAAACACGGGATGCTAGCACTCCCACAGGTGCTCTTTAGCCACTCTGGAGAGATCCAGGCGGCTATCATCCTCCGCACCCTTAAATCCTTCGGGATAACAACTAAACTCGGCTATCACACTGGAGATAACGCCACTTCAAATGATACTCTACTCATAGAGCTCTCTCGGTCTCTAAAACTTGAATTTGGGGTTTGTATACACTAGCTTTTAGATGGTTATTCACTTATATCGAACAGATTGATTATGATCCAATTACCCACCGCATCCGCTGCCTTGATCATATTCTTAACCTTGCCCTTCAAGCCTTTCTTCTTGCCACCTCAAAAGAAGCTCTCAAAGCTGCTCTTGCGGCTATTGAAGAGACGGAAGATAATGACCCTTACGAGCTATTCTGCGCCTATCTTGATGTGCCGGTCGTTGACGATAATCCGGCCTCAATAAGAGCTCATGAACAAGCCCAGAGAAGAGGGAGTAAAGTTAAAGCGAAGCATAAAGGTTTTGAAGGCTGGGGTGCTACTACTGCGCTCCAGAAGCTTCATAACCTAGCTGTATGGCTTCGAAACAGCTCTATCCATCATGATCGATGGATAGAGGCTGTTGGCATTACATTAGGGATTGATAACGACACTCGATGGTCCTCATGGTATCTCATCAAGCGTACGACACGCAAGGAGCGAGAGATTAAGGACTTCATTGATAAACACCCTGAATGCGATAACTTTCGACTCAATGGTGTTGAGTGGGATACACTTAAGCGAACAGAGAGGCTTCTCTCTGTATTTGCTAGTGGTACACTATGGGTTGAAGGTAGTGAGGCTTCATTATCCCAGAGCCTTACCCTGATGGATGCTATCCTCACCTTCTTTGAGGATCAGAAGGTTTATCCTATTTCATCAAGATAATGCTTAAAGCTGATGTTTTATAGGTGCTATATAAATCAGGCCCAGAGAAAGACCTCCGCATGGTTCATTCTATTGAGATGGGCTGGTTTATCCTTGATAAATACTACGCCCTCGTTGAGTCAACGCCAGTATACGCCGCCGCGATGCTTCTCGATCCGTCGAAGCGGAAGCTTTATCTTCTTCAGAACTGGCCTGAAGAGTGGCATCAGAAGACTATTGATGCTGCTTATTCGATCTGGCAGAAGGAATACGCGCATCTCCCTCATGAATCACTCCCTGCTGCTGCTGCTGATATCGATACGTCTCATCCATCCTCGAAGAAGAGGGTAGAGAATGAATTAGACCGGCTGAAACGGCGTCTAAGAGTTCAACCTACTTCGCAAGGGGATGAAGATACGTTTATGGCGTTTATTGAAGATAAAACTATCGATCTTGATGCTCTAAAGATAACTCCTCTTCAGTGGTGGTTAGTTCCAGAGCAGCGCCGGCGCTATCCTCATCTCCACCGTATGGCCATCAATATCCTCTCAATCGCACCCTCATCTGCTGAACCAGAACAACAATTCTCGGGCGCACGCCGTACACAGAGCTGGGATAGGCTTAGGTTATCGCCAGAGAACCTCCAGAGGTTAGAGTGCATGGGCAACTGGTTTGCGAGGAAGCTCATCTCTTCGGAGGCGCTGCTAGCGATGATTGCAGAGGCTGTGGAGATGGATGATGAGATGGATATTGATTTCGATGAGGAGGATTGGGATGTATAATATAAAGAGGCATATTTCGAAGAATTGAGCATATATACAGCATCTACCTTCCCTACCTTCCCTACCTACCCTATCGTCTACCCACCAATCTACCCACTACTCTGCCCACTACTCTACCCACCACTCTACCCACCACTCTACCCACCACTCGACCCACCACTCTACCCACCACTCGACCCACCACTCTACCCACCACTCGACCCACCACTCTACCCACTATACCCAGGTAGGGTAGAGAAGTGGGTAGAGCTCCCTCTACTCTACAATGCCCAAGTATGATCAAGAGCCACCTTGACGGCAGGCATAAGCTACAGGCAAGCCTGTTCTTCTTCATCCTTGACAGATAACTGACCGTTGGATATCAGGACCCGTCTAGAGCTAATCTTCGACGAAGTGTATTCGAACAACTTATAACGAAAACGAAGCCAACAGCACAGAATATGATGGACGCAATGATCAGCAGCTATAAAAAGGAGGATTTACATATTTTAATCCTGAACTGGATGACGACACACAACCTGCCCTTCCACATTGTTGAGTCAGACGAGTTTAAGGCAATCCTTCTCTATGGGAACTCGCTAGTATGCCTCTCCCATATTCCTTCGGCAGATACCCAGGTGGTGAGCCATCCAAAGCCGATCGTGAAGCCCCAGGCCAGCGAAGCAAGAGCAAGGTCATCTTCGGTGACCTCTTGGAGGACAAAATGGGGAGAGTGGAGTATGATCATCGTGAACCAAATATGAGTTGACATCAACTTGGAATGACCATAACTTTAGCAAGACTCTGGTTCCATTCAGAAGAGACATCACAATTTAAATGAAGGACGATGGTGATCAAGATAGGTATCCTTGCCCATGGTGTTGGTGTATCATCAGCCGCCAGTCAATAGCTTAAGCCACAGGAGCTGAAGTCCAGCCCTCGTACGGATCTAGTGCACAGCACTGACTTGAGTACGTCGTGACGCCCGCAAGCATCCCCGGCCTCTGCACAGATTGGCTAGAATTCAAGCCTTCCTCCCCCTGCCCGAAAATCGCCCACCATTAAGCACAGGAGGCTTCGGTACCTGAAGACGCCTCAGGTAAGAAAGCTTCTAGAGCTTCAGGCAAGCTTTCAGAGAGCACGGCCTTGCCGAAGACTGGTCTGGACTCGGCACGGACGTTGCTTGTGGAGTACGGAGGCCTATAGGGCACACTGTTGCAAAACTCCCTGTCAGCTGTCTTTAGTGCCCATCCCCCACTATTAGGCCAGAAATGACCCCACACCTTACTAATCCAGATACTTCAGCATAAGTAGTAAGCAGGTACTGCGGACCAGCTGCGGGCCCGCGCGATTCGTATCCGTCCAACCTGCTGTTTGAATGCTACGAAGTGGCAACGTGCTCCAGTGATGTTGTAGAACCTCGATCTACACAATACGGTCCAAGCTATTTAGTTCTTTCCAAGTAATCACTAGCGAACTATAAGGTATTGTAATTAACCTGATTTTTATTTGCTATGGTTGTAAGTCGAAATGGCCGCTGTGCCGGATGTAAACTCCCGGTACTTATCCAGCCTTCAAAGTGGCCTCAACCTCTAAATTTGACGGCGCTGTGGACGTGTATATGCTAGCGTCCTTTTCATAATAGCCTCAAATTTTCATTCAGAGACTCAAATTGCGATCCCCATTTAAGCTGGTATTTTTTTTGCTTAAGGATTCTTCACACCAGGTGTTAACTGCCTATGTATGAGCACACAGCTTGGTAAGCCAGCAGCGGCTCAGCGCAGTGTTCCTGAGTCGGGTCAGCAGAGGACTAGTGTGGCGATCTCACGCTTAAGAGAGTCTAGTGATCACTATTTATCGTAGCAAAGGGCAACATTATTATGTTTTATAAATAATAAAATCTCGTTCCTAATGTCAACTTGTTTCATTCTTTGCTTCTCTTGGCCCAAGGTCTCTCCTTAAACAGAATGGAACCCCTAGACATTCCCCCTGAGTATGTCTACTGCGTTAAAGCTGGGAAGAAACATCATGATCTCTTTACCACGATATACGCTGGCGAAAACTATTGTGGCCGTTGCGGTTTAGCCAACCCCTTTCAATCCCAAGGTCGGGCCAGGTCCAGAACTCCAGCCCTTCCGGGCCCCTATGATGAGGTGGTTGAGGTCGAAGACTCTCCGCCACAGCCAGCCAGTCCAGCAAGTCAGCTTATGCGTGACAGACCAAAACCAGTGTCGTCTTCCGGTATTGGGTACGCGCAACTACTGCCCAACACGGTGCCTGTCTCCAATGGAGTGACTGCGAATACACGGGCACGCCTATATCCCTCTAAGCCGGCAAGCGATACTCCCTATCCGCAATTCATGGCGGTCGCATCGGCGGCCAGTCAGGCCATTCAAAACACCAAAGGCAGCACCAGAAAGCCTAAGCGGCAGCGCACTGGCTACCAATGGGTCCACATCAGTCTCCTGCTCGTGAGCTTGGAGACCAGGTACTTCAATGGCCTTGGGATAGAGGTCCCAGAGACGGTGCTGCCTCTAAAGGATACAGTGATCAAGTTTAGCGCGGCCCACCTCCTTACCTGGCCTTCATTCACTCGGGTCTTATTTGAGCACCTGCGTCCACTCCCAAGCACCATCGATCCAACCAACAAAGAGCTTTGGAACCTTTCTTACGCTTCGTCCTTTTCTGGCAAGAAAATCGTTACCGTTCCCAACACCGATAAGTACACGACGCCGTCAAGCATGCTCGCTTCTGGACACTTTTCGAACAACCAATCTGGGCAGGTAAAGGTGCTCGTTGTCCTGACATCGACCGATGTCGTTGACAAGCAGGAGCCAATCACCCCGCTGAGGCCAGACGAGTACTTAACGCCTGTCAGGAAAGACAAAAAAAGGAAGGTCAAACAGGAGGACTCAAGCCCAGAGCTGAAGAAGCGTATCAAGCAAGAGAGGCAGATCAAGAAAGAGAAGGGTGTAAAGAATGGGAGACAAGTCAAGCAGGAAAACGCAGTTCCAGCTTCCTCCTACTCGAACCCGGCGGTTGATGAGGGCAGCACAATCGTCGACAACATTGTTGTGCAGGTGGATGCAGCAGATCTGAGCGATCTGGAGGATCCCGTTGACGATCTAGTTTTCGACAGCGTCTCCGACGTGGAAGGGGATGAGCGTGAGGCAGACCAAGGCCCCGAGATCGAACGTGGGAATGACGCAGGTTTTTTAACAGAGTTCGTAAGAATCCCGGCCAAATTTTCACCCAGAGAAATACTGACCTCAGAAGATAAACCTGCAGTCGGCAGTCACACCAGAATCTATCGAACAAGCTCCAACACAACAATTTGAGGATAATGCCGTCGAAGGAATCCCCCCGGCCCACTCAACACGTTTTAGGGGCACGAAGATCCCCATGACCTTTGCCTCTCGACCTAGAAAGAGGAGAGATTGACTATTCAAGCTACCCATCAGAGGTGCCAGCGTCCTCCTCGTCATCACTTATTCCCTCAATGTCATTTCCATTTTCGTCTTCAACGCCAAGTTCAACAAGCGGCTGTTCTGCTGGTTCCATATCTGCAAGCTCCTCTTGATGGGCTTGATTTGCTCGTGCAAGTAGTGCTTCCTATACATAGTTAACTGGATACTTGCGCAGATAGACATAGCATCTTACATATTCGGCAACTCCCCCGGTCGGTGCTCTACGGTAGGCTAGCGTAGGCCGTTGTCCACTCTCTATGTGCCGAATGATCCTGTCGCGAAGGGCAAGGTAGAAGCGCTTCAATGGGCGCAACTTGTCAGGCTCCTGGTGATCGCCGAGGACTACATTATGGTAATCCATTTCGTTAAGAACGTCGCGGCACCATTCCTTTGTCTCTGGCTCAAGACATGTGCTGATGTCGATGCCAGCCAGTGGCTGTGCCAGCTCGCCTAGAACTGTACGGTCGATGGGGATTCCCCAATTGCAAGCCTTGCTTGGGTCAGGGTAATGGTAATTCATCCAAGGTTGACCGTGCACAACATGAGGCCGGTTCTTCTGAAGGCGAATTTTGTGTAGATTCCACGCCTCTACGAAATCGAAGAGCTCTTGACGCAGCACATCTTCGAAGACAGCGTAGATAGCAATCTGGTCCTCGAGCATATCGCCGTCAAAGTCCCCATCTCTGGCAAGCTCCCCAAAGTAGTCCACCCACTGCCGTGAAGAGACGTGAAGCATGCTCTCCCACCACTTCTCGATCTTGACGTTCTTCGTACTCGGTGCCGCCTTGTAGGAATCCTTCATCCGCTTGCCCTGCTGGAAGACTTGGCCATTCCATTCCACGCGCCCACCAGCAGCTAAGGCAAAGTTCCAATGGGCTGCTGCGACCAGTGGCGTTTCGCTACCCCGGTCTGCCTGCAAGTACCATGGGCGCAAGCCATAAGCGTCGCATGCAGCCAAATACTGCTTCAACACACTCAAGGCGGTGCTGGCTGAGTGGCCAAGGTAGAACCAGACAATATTGCGGGAGTATGCATCAATCGCGGCGTATATCTCGAAACCGTATGCCTTCAGCTTGTCATGGCCGTCAATGCACCACTGGTAGTTCGGCCCCGGGACGAGGAACTGCCCTTTCTTCCTTCGCATCATCCTTCGGCGCATCTCGACATCGTTTGGGAACATGACTTTGTACATTTCAAACAGGGGATCCCTGGGTACCCAAAGCTGCTGTTGTTGGCGTAGATATGACTGGAGAAACCTTCGACCGTATCCTGCAATGGCATTAGATCGTTGAGCCATCTCGACAATAACTTGCTCTGTCTTCTCCAACAAAGCAAGGCGTTCCTCGTCGCTGTTTATGCGACGTAGCCAGCGACGGTCCCGGTGGAGTCTGATGCGTTTCAAACCTCTTTTAGTGATAGGCCAGCCTTGCCTCTGAAGAACACTCAAGGTCTGCTTCTCGGTAAGGCCAACACGGAAGATAAGGTCGTGAATAGCTTCCATGAGCTCTGGAGTCTCAATAGTGCGTGATTGTTGACGCGGAAGTCCCCAGCTGGCCACCCGCCGCGAGATTGTGCTAAGGTTGACAGCGACATTGTAATGTTTCCACAGCTTATATCTGATCTGGCTTCGCGAGACGCCATTAAGGTACAGCAAGCTGACATAGTCGCGATATTGATCGATTGGGTTGGGTGGCCGAGCCATGACAATAGGTAGGGATAAGAACCAAAGGCAAGGACGAGGTCGTGGTGTTTAATGCAAGGGGATTTGTGGCTGGAACCCCTATTTGAGCAACGCGATCGGCGCGGACCGTCGCGCTTTTGCTGCTGCCTCGCTGCAGACTAGATCAACTAGTGGGATGGCAGACACCACTCATTAGGAATAGCTTAGACGCGGATCAATTCAAGAACGCCTCAAGTAGCCTATTGATAAATGAGTTTTCCGCTCTGTTCTTATTATCGTCACCAAGGAAACGAATTGGGCTCTTCTAACTGTCACCAAGGTGCTTTTAATCAGAAGCGTAGTGCAACATAACTGTGCGCTGTCGACTTACATTAGTCATGGCAAACGTAGACGCTGTACGCGCGTCTGGTGGACTGCAGTCCAACAGCGACAAAATTGTCAACAATAAGGGAAGAGTCCAGTCCAGCACCCGCAAATCCGCGAGCAAGATCACCGTACGGTCCACCCGGCTGCTCTGCACATGGTATCGTTACTGATTACATTTGTTTGGGTAGAAGAAGAGGGCACAAAAGAAGAAGGCACCTCCGATCGGCTCGGCGCGTGACTTCCCCTGCCGCCCCTGTGTTACCCGCGCTACCAAGAACCCTGGGCATGAGTGTGCCTCTCAGGATAGTAAGTGGCTATTCTGTCGTAGAAGCTTTTCCAGGGTAACTTATACGGACAGATACTGGTGCTGCCTGCTGGGACTGCGCAAAGAACGGTCACACGTGTCGGCCAGTGAGTAAACAATACCGACTCTCTACAAATCAGATGCTAATCAGTTGCTATCAAAGGTCCCCGCTGGTGCCGTCTCTGCTGTGCGTGCCTTCTGGGAATTGAACCGGCTGATCGACGATGTAAATAAGGATCCCGACGATGCCTGGCACTCTGCAGCACAGCGCGCAGCACAGCAACTACGCGCTTGCGGTGCTGCTGACCGGTGTCCTGCTGCCGCTCTAGCTCATTCTCCCGCCTTGGCTCGCCTTGGTGAATCAGCCGAGCCGACACTCGAGGAGCGGAAGGTTGCGGCGCTGGAGGCCATCGCTGAGGCTGCTCGTCTCTGGACTGTAAGTAGGTCAAGACTTAGTTACGAATCCGTTAGTTACTAAGTCGGTATTTAGCAGCTCAATAAGCCGAACGAGGAAGGTACAGAAGTGGGAGAGGAATCGGATAAGGAATACTAGGCGTTGATATCATCCAACGAAATAGAGCTGTTAAGGGGTTTATTTGAAGTGGAATGTTTTGGTCGAACATTAGTGAGACTTCTAAGCGCTGATCCGCAGCGGCCCCGCTGTAGTTCGTTCTGTTGACCGTTTGGGCATGAATTCAACAGAATTGAGTACGGAGGTACATGGCTCAATGTACTGTGGGGCAAAAGCCTTGATCATGTGGACCCCATTTTGCGTGTTCAGGCGTGCTTTTGGGGTTTTGCAACAGTGACCTCTATAGGCTGCCATAGTGGAGTGGCGTAGCGTTTGGCGCTACGCTAAAGCCAAGTTGTATTTCTGGTAAACTCCCGGGAGGGAAGTATGCCGAAACCTGGGCTAAGTGATCAACATAGAATGCTGAACGACTTTCAGGTTGAACATCACTATAGGAGTAGCGCTCTAAGGTTGGAGGCTGGAGTGGTTGAGTGTCGCGAGATTGGATGCGATTCCTAGTAGATCTGACTATACCTTCAAGTTAGTATAACATCTCGTCGGGTCCCTCCTCTGTACAATTCAGCACCTAATGTGCAATGTCCAGCCTGGTAGCCCCCGTCGTCGAGAAGAAAATTAAGAATGAGCAAAACGCCGACCATCGCTATGGAGAGAGCAATGAGCGCCAGGGTTTCGGTGTATTTCCAGATTTCCGCGGCGCGAAAGCATCAATGTCTTGGGCAGCGTCTATTACATCAAACACGAGATGCTACTGGCACAACAGGTAGACAGACGAGTTATTTGCTAGAATAGCTACTGATACGAATTGTTATCACGCGAGGTGGTGGTTTTTCCTGTGCCTAAAGTGACCCTGTGCACTCCTGGCCTGTGCACCGCTGGGCAGCAACGGCACCGATGCATCGTCGACGGCAGAAGCCATGTGAAAGTGGCAGATACCAATCCTAACGCCACGGGCCGCTGATACCCAGACGTCATGCAAGCGTGACATCTGCTGCTCTTAGCGCTTGAGAGACGAAAACCTTGTGGGTGGGTCCATGAGTCGCAATATCGTGGGCCACGGTCGCTTCATAGGGATGAAGCATTCAGAGGACAAAAGTTGAAAGGGGCGCGGATTGATTTTGAGCCAGGTGGCGCTGTTCCGTTCGCATTCCCGGCGGGCCCGGTGAGGGGAAGCAGGGTAGTGGGCTGCTACCCTGTGATCGACGAGCACGCTCTCCTTACATGTTGCATTTTAGATGCCATTTTGTGGCTTGCGGAAGGCCGGTACATCGCTCCGGCGGAGCTGGCCGTGCAGGGGTGAAGTTTGTGTTTGCGCTACTGTCCGTTCCACCGCATTCTGCAGTTGGGATGCTGGGTGCCGGCCTGGTCCTGGGTTAGTGACGAACTGTAGAGAGAAGATAGTGTTTCTAGCACTGACGAGAATCCTCGGCCATCAACTTTCGTCATGTGGAGATCAAGCCGTTGCTGTCGTCTCTATGCCATAGTACCAGCCTGACCTTAGCGTCCGGTGACAGGGCTGAGATGGTATGCCACTCGACACTTCAGCAGCAAAAGGAACCCGAATCCCAGAGCTGACACGCAGCTCGAATTTCCGCGCAGAAAGGCCGAGTATATTTCTACTGCCGAATTCTTCCGCTGGTTGGAAGCCCCTTTGTAAGAATGTACTTTTCTGCCATGTTCATCCGTGCCATAAATGGGCATGTTTCTCCGTCAACTTATATCATTTCTTCATTGTCCGGGCTACGCCGGGTTGACACTCGGTGGCGTCAGCTGGCTTTTGGGGTAGGCGAACTCACTCTTCAGCAACTGACAGAAGTTTGGGCTGGAGCCACCCACCTATTTTGCGGTATTTCCTGGCAGGAAAGCCATGTGTTAGCCTCAAGTGTTGATACGGCCTCTTACATTCCCCTGGACAAGGCTTTCCCGGGCATACCGGCATACCCAGACATTATTAAGGTAAGTGCGGCAAATCAAAAGCGCTCCCGCACTTGGTCTCAGTCAGCAACTTACTCTACGGAGTAAGTGGCTGCAGCGCAGGGGGCTGCTGGAATGCCCTTGTCCCAATGTGGCGTTATCCTTGTGACACTCACTTTCATGAAGGGTCCTGGGTGCACGGATCAGCCGGAGGAGTCTCCGACGAAACGACCATGAGACCAACAGGGAAATACGGGCAACTGGCAAACATCATGATCGACAGCATCTATCCAGGATAGCACTAAAAATCGCTTTTGTTGTGGGGATTAACTTAAAATCGAGTAATGCTCCGGCGCACAGACAAGCCACGCTGCGGACTCGCAAACATGAACCTACTGGCCCAATACTTCAGCAGACTGAAGATTAGGTAGCGGGGCGATGTTACGACTTCAACAAGTATCTAGACACTTGGTCGAACAATGGTGCACCGCGGAGACCATCATCGGTTCCGCGATCCCGCAATAATTCGGGGTCTGCCAGCTAACATGTGAGTGATGAAGACATTCGGCGCTTTGTCAGGGGATGACCCGCAGGCAGGGGCTCGGGGTTGGTCATATCGAGGGCGGCGCCGCGTATCTTGCTGTGCTTGAGGGTGTCACATTTCGGGGTCATCCTGAGACGCATGATAACCTCATTTCCGGCTTTCCTAGACAACGTGACTCTCCTTTCTTTCCCCTCTTATCTCAGACCATATCGCCGGCCCTGTGACCACGATGCCGATCCCTGAGGCCCACAGGGCCCCGGCCCCTGTGCGGCGGCGACGGACTGCCGCCTCCGGCAGCAGCCGTCTTCATCATGTATAAAAGACGGGCCCTAGGCCCGTCCCTTAGCTAGAATATCAAGAGCTTCTCACACACATGATCTTATCCATTCACTTGATGCAACAGAGGGCCTCCAGGAGCGCATCGGTGTTGACATGCTTGCCCCTGGCGATTTTGGACAGAAACGTCTTCTTCCTGGCCAGGTTGTCGAACTGCTCTCGGTCGAGCATGCGCTTCGTCGATTCCGCTGATCAATCTTGTTCGATAGGAATTGTCACATTTTGTGATGGATTGAGACTTATGGAAGCTCTTGATTCCTAGCTAATTGACGGTCCAAAAGACCGTCTTTTATAAGGAAATCGAACACAACAGATGGTATCCTAAGTTCAACGAGGAGTCAAGATGACAATCTCTAGTCATCTTACTAATAACATCATAGCAGCCAGGCCATTCAATCTATCTGGCGGAGCAAATTGAAGCCGTAAATATCAAGGAAAGCTGATACCTTTGATCCGTCTCAATCCGCTGATATCCGTAGCTGTGCGACAGGAATTATGGAAGCTGCGCCGGCACCACGGGGTATTCCGCGTAGTTGTCGGGCTGGGCTGATTCACACCCTCCAACGGGGTTAACCTTCGGGGCCCCTTGTTCGCCGCCATGGTCGACGCCGGCCCTGCTTTTCCAGACAAGGGGCCAAATCTGGGCCTTCAACCACGATGGAGGCGATCTTCAGAGTAACGCAACCTTTGAAACATGGCGAATATGTAAGAAACGAGGTTGACATCTGGAAGATTATTGGTCGACCGGGGGCAGAGCGTAAACACTGCTTTGGTCTTGTGTTGGACTTAATAGTCGAGTGAAGTAGGTCATGTCAGGTCAGGGCGTGAGGCCCGTCAGGGGTAAATCTAGGTCTTCAACATGTAAGGCCGCGTATGAGCCAGTCTCTAGCTCCGATGAAGGCTTTGGGAGGGAACGGAAGGAACGGCAAGCAAGTAGGTAGATACAAGAAAAAAAGGCTGGCTTCGAAATTCCGTATCAAGGATCCCGTGTGTTCCGCGTGGCGTACTCGTGTCTGTCTCAAGGCGGCTGTGTTCGTATAGCCGCCCAGGTGGATGCGAGTGCTCCTATCCCGTACCCAACGCGATGCACAACCTGCTTCTGGCGATACCGGCACACCTGAGTATCGCGGCTTGTAGTACGCCACCACGAGCCATGAAGGCAGGTCGAAGAGGAGTTCGCGTCCGGAATAGTTTGATCATCACTGCCCAATGTCGGCCTTTTCTAGAGCAACCCTTAGCTGCATTACGCTTGTAAGCTTGCCATCTGCATGGCTCAAGGCTGAAAGGAACATCTTACCCATTCGCGACGCTGGTCAGGCGCGGCTTGACGACGGCCCAACACCAAGGTCCGATGCTCGTTTGCTAACGTCTGGATCTTGATAAACGGAGTTTGCTATGCCAGAAGCATCCACACCCGAGACCAGCACCTGATCTTGGACAAAAGTTGTCAATCTGCCCAGAACTGCGAGTTCGAACTTCAACTTCATGCTGTACACAAAGCATTTGAGGACAATCTGGAGGATTCGAAAGCCCGCATATTGGACGCCCATCAGAACAAAGTCCATGAGGACGAGAACCACATTCATGGTGATGAGTTCTGCCATCAATCGCCGTTTCCTTCTTTCCGCCGTATATTCCAGGAGCTTGGCCGTTGCCCAGATGTAGAGCCCGGATATGATGAACTCCTGCACGCAGAATACAGTAATCTGTATAATCTCCATGACGCCATATCCGCGTGTGAACGGCTCCGGAATGGGATCGACATTGTTGCCGAGCGATAACACCGTCGTGGGAATAAGAAGGACGATGGCATTGACCATGATCATTGCCAAAACACCGCGAAGGATAAGCCGGCTTTGGAGGACAAGATGAAGACGTGACCACAGAACGAGCGATTGTCCAACGATGAAGGCCCACCATCCGACAATGGTCACAGCACTTTGAACGAACTTATTAGAGGTTATGTTGAAGAAGTAGGTCGAGAAGCCGGTAGTGGTGACGATCAGGCCAAGGCTCGCGACCAAAAGACTCCAGAAATACCATCCGGCGTATCTCTTGAAGGTGGCAAATATTAGAACAATGATTTCCACGGCATTGTACAGGGTGACTCCTATACAGCCAGCAAAAAAGTACGCCACGGAGGGACTGCTCTCGCTAGCTTGGCCGAAAGTCAACATGATTTGATGCCGAGGCAGGTTGCACAATTGCCCAAGTGGCGATGGATGACGCGCTGGGATCACTGCAAAAGTGGGCTTGAACCGGCCTTATCTAAATACCAATGTGAAATCTCAGCATGAGAGATGCGGGCGCCGGGGCCCAGAAGCTGGTCACCCTTGAAGAGCGATTGGCTGTACAGTCTGTAGAGCGAAAGCAATTTCCTGAGAGTAGGAAAACACCAGGCGGTCTCCCCATGTGATGCAGTGGACCGAGTCATGCAAGATGTCTTCCGCCTGGAAAGTCGAAGTCATTGTCAAAGGCAGCTGCTCTCAGCGGCTTGTCGGGAGGTTGGCGAAAATGGTCCGATGTCTTCCAAGCCATCCTTCCGTGCTTCTGGAGCTTCTGAAACCAGGAGATGCTGCCGACCGACCCCTAAAAGGCTGATGAGGCGGTCTTTGGCGCAAACTAACCAACCGGACAAGGGTCGTGTGACGCAAGATAAGGTTACCCATTTGCGCCAAGCGCACCGCTGAAAGGACCCAATACGATACAGATGGCTTATCCCTTCCAGCAGTAAAAGAAGCTATCTAGCTGCTTGGGGAGCTGTGCCAGGGTCGTCGTTATTGAAATGGGCTCTGCCTTGCCTCGGAGGCTGCAGATGGCAACGAAAACTATTTCCTACCTTTTGTGGGTCGTGGTGGCGAAGTATCGAAATAACCTTTGTCATCCCTGGTAGACTACCTTGCCTAGACCGCCAATGAGGCTCCGGGTTCCTACACCCTACCAGACTTTTAGGGGTTTCTCCACAATAGTCATTACAGTCTCTCTACTTCTGCCTCACACACTTATTTGAACGTATGTCAAAGACTACGACCTCGTGCGGGCTTGCACGTCGCCACCGATGGTCTGCAATATTGTCCTCAAATGAGGAAGATGGGTGAGGTACTGGCTCCTAGATAAGCTTTGTAGTGCTGGTAGAATCGATGGATTCCCAGGCCGGAGCGTGACCCCCCCCCGCATCATCAGTACGAGGGAGGCGGTTGCTCCACTTTTCCCCATGGGGAGCAGGTTAGTCTACGCGATCCTTGGTCTACAGGCTGCCGAATGGAAGGATCTCACCATCTCTTTTGGATCCAGCAGTCACTGCTCTGTCGAAATACCAGATGGAAAGAAATGTCATATACTCGGATTTCGTTTGTTCATTTCTTGTCTCGTACAGTATACGAGGCAAGGGAATAGTTGGCGCCGTCTCTTCCTTGTCAGTGGTCGGATCCGTTTCTTGATCCTCAGGAGCTTCGGCGGGAGCTGATGACGCAAGCATACAGCCAGACCGGATTTCTCGTCCAGATAGATTGCACCCCGGTTCTCCAACACACAGATTTTACTGTAGCGACAGCCTAGAGCCTGGGACTGGTGGCCGCGGTCTTCAATCGAGTGGCTATGGGCATACTTGGGCATTGTAGAGTAGAGGGAGCTCTACCCACTTCTCTACCCTACCTGGGTATAGTGGGTAGAGTGGTGGGTCGAGTGGTGGGTAGAGTGGTGGGTCGAGTGGTGGGTAGAGTGGTGGGTAGAGTGGTGGGTAGAGTAGTGGGCAGAGTAGTGGGTAGATTGGTGGGTAGACGATAGGGTAGGTAGGGAAGGTAGGGAAGGTAGATGCTGTATATATGCTCAATTCTTCGAAATATGCCTCTTTATATTATACATCCCAATCCTCCTCATCGAAATCAATATCCATCTCATCATCCATCTCCACAGCCTCTGCAATCATCGCTAGCAGCGCCTCCGAAGAGATGAGCTTCCTCGCAAACCAGTTGCCCATGCACTCTAACCTCTGGAGGTTCTCTGGCGATAACCTAAGCCTATCCCAGCTCTGTGTACGGCGTGCGCCCGAGAATTGTTGTTCTGGTTCAGCAGATGAGGGTGCGATTGAGAGGATATTGATGGCCATACGGTGGAGATGAGGATAGCGCCGGCGCTGCTCTGGAACTAACCACCACTGAAGAGGAGTTATCTTTAGAGCATCAAGATCGATAGTTTTATCTTCAATAAACGCCATAAACGTATCTTCATCCCCTTGCGAAGTAGGTTGAACTCTTAGACGCCGTTTCAGCCGGTCTAATTCATTCTCTACCCTCTTCTTCGAGGATGGATGAGACGTATCGATATCAGCAGCAGCAGCAGGGAGTGATTCATGAGGGAGATGCGCGTATTCCTTCTGCCAGATCGAATAAGCAGCATCAATAGTCTTCTGATGCCACTCTTCAGGCCAGTTCTGAAGAAGATAAAGCTTCCGCTTCGACGGATCGAGAAGCATCGCGGCGGCGTATACTGGCGTTGACTCAACGAGGGCGTAGTATTTATCAAGGATAAACCAGCCCATCTCAATAGAATGAACCATGCGGAGGTCTTTCTCTGGGCCTGATTTATATAGCACCTATAAAACATCAGCTTTAAGCATTATCTTGATGAAATAGGATAAACCTTCTGATCCTCAAAGAAGGTGAGGATAGCATCCATCAGGGTAAGGCTCTGGGATAATGAAGCCTCACTACCTTCAACCCATAGTGTACCACTAGCAAATACAGAGAGAAGCCTCTCTGTTCGCTTAAGTGTATCCCACTCAACACCATTGAGTCGAAAGTTATCGCATTCAGGGTGTTTATCAATGAAGTCCTTAATCTCTCGCTCCTTGCGTGTCGTACGCTTGATGAGATACCATGAGGACCATCGAGTGTCGTTATCAATCCCTAATGTAATGCCAACAGCCTCTATCCATCGATCATGATGGATAGAGCTGTTTCGAAGCCATACAGCTAGGTTATGAAGCTTCTGGAGCGCAGTAGTAGCACCCCAGCCTTCAAAACCTTTATGCTTCGCTTTAACTTTACTCCCTCTTCTCTGGGCTTGTTCATGAGCTCTTATTGAGGCCGGATTATCGTCAACGACCGGCACATCAAGATAGGCGCAGAATAGCTCGTAAGGGTCATTATCTTCCGTCTCTTCAATAGCCGCAAGAGCAGCTTTGAGAGCTTCTTTTGAGGTGGCAAGAAGAAAGGCTTGAAGGGCAAGGTTAAGAATATGATCAAGGCAGCGGATGCGGTGGGTAATTGGATCATAATCAATCTGTTCGATATAAGTGAATAACCATCTAAAAGCTAGTGTATACAAACCCCAAATTCAAGTTTTAGAGACCGAGAGAGCTCTATGAGTAGAGTATCATTTGAAGTGGCGTTATCTCCAGTGTGATAGCCGAGTTTAGTTGTTATCCCGAAGGATTTAAGGGTGCGGAGGATGATAGCCGCCTGGATCTCTCCAGAGTGGCTAAAGAGCACCTGTGGGAGTGCTAGCATCCCGTGTTTGAACTGGTAATCCTGGGAGATCCACCTAACACAGATGCAGAGATATGCCTTTCGAGCTGGAGATGTCCACATATCTGTTGATATATGGATATCCCCAATAGCTTCCTGGATGTTGTTCTGAAGTATTTGACGATATCTCTCGTAGTTGAGAACCAGGGCACGAGTGAATGTTCTTCTGCTAAACTGTGCAAGATCCGAGATCTCTGGATTAGCAGAGAGGAGGAGATCATGGAGTTCTGGCCACTCAATAGCATTGAGAGGAAGCCTCCTTCTAGCACAGAGTGCTAGCAACGCCTGGAGATGCCGCGGCCGATCATAAGCCTCTCGGAGGACCAGTTCTCTCGAAGCCTCATCCTTTTGAAGCAAAAACGAATTCATGAACTGCTGGCCAGACACTAATTTAGGCTTGGAAGAGGTTTGCCGGTCTTCCATATCCAGCCATCTCTTCTACAGAGATGGGTGATTGAGACGAAGGTGATCCCGGGCTCCTGATGTGTATATTGTACTCCAACTCTTCTTTTTATTGTCCCAACAGGCGATACAGTAATGTAGGCGTTTATTTGAGGACTTCCCACTTCGATCAGATCTCTCCTTTGGCCTGAATTCGGGCTCCGAACCTCTGGCATATCGAAAGAAAGTCCAGATTGAAAGTTTCTCGGCGGGTATCGAGGCAATACTCGGAGGAGCACTAGAAGCAACACTGGGCGCCGGCAAGGAGAGGTTCAGCGTGGAGGGCGTTGTAGGGACGGTAAGGGATAATGAATCCTGTGAGAAAGACATGGTTAGAGATATATATAACAAATATTTGGTATAAAACAATATCTTGGTGTGGATGCCGGTAGTAAGAGGCAGGGAAGGAGATGAGAACTAAGGTGATTCCTTGCAAAGGTTTCTAGCTACATATATATGCAAATGAGTGAACTATTCAACGTAGTGCCAAGTAGGCTGCAGGTAGGCAGTAGCCGAGCTAGTGCAGGCTGTAGCAGGCAGTAGTAGGCAGTAGCAGGCAGCATGTTCGGTAGCATCTGAACTCACGTGAGAGGTCACCACAATATATATTGAGCAGAATCAATAAAATTAGACTCCTTAAGGACTTCAGCATCCACAATCTTACAATCTTATCAAATAATAAGATCTAATTGACCAATCTGGAGTGGGTAGAGTGGGTAGCTCTACCCACTTCTACTCTACTCTACCTGGGTAGAGTAGAGGAGATACCTCCTCTGCCCTACCGGGTAGAGTGGGTAGAGCTCCCTCTACAGTGCCCAAGTATGCTAGGTTGGCTCATTTGTAGAGTACGAGCTACGTCTGCATAGGACGGCTGTGGGCTTGTCTGGGCACTGTTAGCGGTGATATTTTTGGCCATCACGTCCAGCTGTTCTCGTAGCTGTCTCATTTCTTCTACCGCTTGCTTCCGTACCTGCCCAAGCTGCTCGTTCATCTGCTCGGCTATCTGCTTGCGCAGTTGTTTCAGATCTTCCGCTTCCTGTTCTCGCATGTGTGTAAGTTGTTCAGCTGTCTGTTCTCGCATTGCCCTGAGCTGGTCAGCCGTCTGTTCGTGCATGCGTCTAAGCTCTTCTGTCCTCTTCCGGTCTTTGGCTGCCTCGGCCCTGATCGTACGAATTTCCTGCCGGAGTTGTCAGATCATCTCCAGCTGGTCAATCATCACTTTTGTCGCCTGCTGCAATCCTCCGACCCCATCGCTGCCGCCATTTTCACCGACTTCGACTTGCTCAGAATCGGCCTTCTTGGACGTTCCGGGCCTGCTTGCGGTCGCTTGCAGGTTCTCCTGCAGTCTCGCTGTCGGTTTCATAGGTCTCGAAGACCGACGCGTCGACGCCGCCGATTCCCCACCCTTGACTAAGATTCCCTCGACGGTCGCGTCCATTTCGCGAGGCAACGCCCACGGCAGCGCCGGCGTCTACGCTCACCAGCGAAAAGAAAGAGTGTAAAGAGTGTAAAGAGTGTAAAGAGTGTAAAGAGTGTAAAGAGTGTAAAGAGTGTAAAGAGTGTAAAGAGTGTAAAGAGTGTAAAGAGTGTAAAGAGTGTAAAGAGTGTAAAGAGTGTAAAGGTAACTCGAGTACCCGTTGGCATTGTGGGGCTTGCAAGCATGCCAACCTCTCCGAGGTTGGTCACAAAAACCTGGTCCAGTCACATTAATGTGGTCCACCCACATTGATGACCCTCAAGCTGTGAAATGACCCATTTTCTGTTTACGGAGTTTCAGTCGGCATGACACCTTCATTTATTGAAGACTAGGGCCGTAAGCGAGCTCGTTGGAAAGCTACGAAATAGCAGAAATTGATGATGTATATGAAAATAGCAGAAATTGCATCTGTGGCCTCAATTGGGCTGCCTGCTGCGAGGGTCTCGCCGCGGCTGTTGCTTATGACCCTGTTGACTATGTGTTCCTTGTGGCCGCATTAGGTGCCCTATTGACCCTGTGGCTCTCGTAATATCCTCATGATGCCTTGATAACGGGTTTGCCTTCGAATTGGAGCCGGCGGCGGCAGCGTTGTTGCGAAATCATGGTGTTGACTCGAGGGCAGGTCAACCGGTGACATCGGAGGCGATGAGGTTATCTCTGGGGGGGTTGCTAGGTCAGGAATATCCTCCTCCTGCTGGTCTTGGAGCCCTATGAGCTCGATATCGTCATCGTCATCGTCTTCGAAGGTTGTGATGCCCGTGAACTGGACCACTTCGTCACTTGGAGGCCAGGCGTTGGGGTTCATTGCTAGGGTCGGTCTGTAGGCGCGGCGGGCTTCTTCTTGGGCTTGAGAAAATGGGATTTGGGTTTCTTGCTTGAGGGTATCGTTATGCTCCTTTCTCTGTGCTTCGAGGGCGTTATATTGGTCGGTGTAGTTGTTCTCTGCGAGCCACATGTTGAAGGTTAGCCGGGGAAGATGAGGAATATCTCGTGCCACTTTTGCCTCTCTCCACTGACGCTTGAGATCGTTGATCTGCTGGATAATGAGAGATCGAGTAAATCGCAGTTGCGAGCGCTGTTCCTTGACTTCTGCTGCGGCTAGGGATGCTTGGTGTTGAGCCCGTATATCAGGAAAGCTGACACTAGTGATGAAGTCACCAGCAGGTCTCACGCGTTGGCCGGTTTTCCTTCTCTTGCCCCATTTCTCAAGCCGCTGAAGCCGGTCAACTGAGAAAGACTCACGCTCTCTGTGCATAAGAGCCGCCTCAGAGAGAACTTTGCTGATGTTGCTGACCGCTTCTAGAGTAGGTGAGCTCATCACGGCGTGGTATCTCTCATAGAGCCGGTTGATCTGATCCTGGGCATCTTGGAAGCGAGAATCGAGAGGCAGATGCTTCTGAATAGAGGGATGTATCGCCTTCCGCTATTGCCGCTGCTTATCGAGGATGCGGTTGATCACAGGCGTTGCATTAGGCGGCCAGATACCGGATTTTTCGAACCCTGACATAATGTGGTGGGTAGAGAAGCCAGCTTTGTAGATCTCTGAGAATGCTGTTGCGAATTGCTTGCGGTTAAAGGCTAGGTTTCCTTCCCGGATAGATTTGCGAAGTTCCTTCTGATGTGCGTTCTTTAGAAACTGAAAAACTCCCACATCTAGTGGCTGCGTAAGGTGTGTTGAATGTGAAGGCAGAATGCAGATGACGATATCAAATTGGATGCAGTAGTTGATGCACTGGAAGGAGAGATGCCCTGAGAAGCCGTCAATAACTAGAAGGCGATAAATCTTCTCTTCCTCTTCATGGACCACTGGGGGGGCTGTGTGACGGAAGTCCAAGTTGAAGGGATCACGGAGCCACTCATCACAGCCAAACCAGTCCTGGAAAGAGATCTCTCTTTGCTTGACCTTCGCAGAGGCTCTCCAGGAATAAGCATTGAAGTCATGAAGCCATTCCAATGTGATCTCTTGGTTGCTGAAGCCGGTCTCTGACTGTGCAACCCTCATGCCTGGGATATCGTCAATATCAGACCAATCTGTTGTAGGAGGCGCCTTGAAGATCAGCCAGGGAGGAATTGTATCTCCAATAGCATTTGCGGCTCCAACCTGGGTACAGGACTCTCGATTTGCCGGATCACTGACTTCTGGGCGTTGGGATCGTGTGGTGCGTACGACTAGGACCTGGATACGTTCTCGAAGGCACCCAATGCGAAGACCGCACTCATCTTCATTCCAGCACTCTGAAGGACCGATCCTGTACTGATAGATGATATCCTGTAGGCCAGAGAAGAACTTGGTGATGTCCTCAACATCAGATGCTTCGAATGACTTGCGTGCTCGGTCCACAGCCTTCAGGAACGACTTCCGCAGCTCAGGATGACGCTCACGGAACCGGGGATACCACATCCTGCCGATCTTGGCGTTGGGGATGTTCCTAGCAGTCAGGAAACCCAAAGCAGCTTCTTCAACCTGTGACTTCTCTGCTGGAAAGCCGGATTTCTCCATCCACACAACGTATGCTGCCACAGCCGCATCTTCGCTAGGAGTCAGAGTCGCCGGCCGGCCTCGTGGGCCCGGTGGAATATAGGAAGAGGAACTGGTAGCAAGAATACGCTGTACAGTGCCCTTGGAAGTGCTATTGGCCTCCATAAGCTTGCGGTGAGAAGGCGGCGTGCTCATAGCCTTCGTATGCCTCCGTGTGTGATACCGCACATTGGGGTGGACCGCAGCGAGTATGTTGGTGCGGATTTCGGCCTTTCTTTTATCCGCAGCGTTCTTGGCCGGCGGAGATTGCCTAGAATCACGGCGTACGCGGAGCATCTTGACGTTGATGAAGGTCTACCTGAAATTTAGTAAATAAGGTGCGTTTTTGCGGTGTGGTCGGTGGAGGTCGAACGAAAAGAGGTGGACCACATTAATGTGACTGGACCAGGTTTTTGTGACCAACCTCGGAGAGGTTGGCATGCTTGCAAGCCCCACAATGCCAACGGGTAGTGGTTCAAGTAACATGTGACTATCCAAAAAAGGCGAGAATCCTCGAAAAATGGTCTGAGCTTTGCTGAGGTAATCAGCGCGGCGCTCATTCCACACGTGATACAAGCGCGTCTTGAATTTGCCCCGAGCTTTGCGACGTGGGAGAATATCATATCTTTCGCATAGGACATTGCAGATCGCGGTGTGTCGGTCACTGATAGGTTTGGCTCCGTTCAAGCATAGTGCTGTCTTATGATTCGGTGATGCAAGGACCCGTCCTATTTCGTGCTATCCCCCACGGCGAATCCTCGTTTCTTGATCACCTTTAGTTCCATCGCGAAACTGGCCATGAGCTCTGGAAAGCGCAGGCGTTCCGTCCTGGAGGAGAGCCGTGCGCAATGTCCCTTCACCATTGCTTTAATGGACGACCCGTCGCAGGCAGGACGTGAGCGACAGAAGGACAAAAAGAGAAAATGCGAGGGCCAAAAAGAACAAGATGGGATACAAAGCCAGGGTTTTCCCTTCTCCACCGGCGCGTTCAACACGCACACCACCCTGGATCTCTGCTACATTGTTGAACCTGAAATTGAATGGCGAAAAATGAGGCGGTACAATAGCTTCGTCCGTGAGTATCAAACGGCTTCTCTACAGACAAGAGGCTCACTGACACAGCTTGGCAGTCAACGAGGTCAAGTATTACACGGACAGCTTCGTTCATGTCGCCAACGAGCGTACTATTGAGCGACAACAAGCAGCAGTGAGCTTAGCCAAAGATGGGCTAATCAAGAAGTCGGACAACGATTGGGTGGCTTGGATTCTGGAGATTCGGGCTGCGGATGAGCACCACGTTTATGCACGCGTGTATTGGATGTACTCGCCCGATGAGCTGCCAGCTGGAACGGTTTGTGACAAGAAAAAAATGCAGGGACGTCAGTCATACCATGGTCACAACGAGCTGGTTGCATCGAATCATAGTAAGTCGTCCCTGCCTGCTGCACGGTGGAGTGCGACAGTCTTAACAGTTGACCAACAGTGGACATCATCAATGTAATCAGTGTTATCATGCCAGCAACCGTCAGTCAATGGATCGAGTCAGATGATGACATGATCATGGACGGGCTGTATTGGCGGCAGACATTTAACTACCTTAGCTCCCGGCTCTCGGTAAGAGATTTCAATACTTCTCTTATTCCCGCCAAGTCTCACACTTTTAGCCTGCCGAACTGATTTGCGAATGCAAAACCCCTGCGAACCCGGATAGGATGTTGATAGGGTGCACTAGTAGGACTTGCGGGGAATGGATGCATCACGAATGCCAACATCATGACGTGCTCATGAGGGTGTATGACCGACTAGGCACCGAGAAGCCACAGCAAAGCGAGCCAACGACAGGCAAGGAAGAGGACAGTGATAGTAAAGCAGCACGCCCTCTCAGTCCAAAAGTTGTGGAGGAGAAAGAGATGCAGCCGGTAATCGACGAGGTCGATAAAGATGTCCGTGTTCAGGAAGGAACTCCACAAACGCCGGAGGCATTAACCCTAAGACCCAAGGTGTTAAGTACCAATGCACAAGCGAAGCCGCCTGCGAAGAAGAGCCGCAAGAAAACCACTGACTCCAAGCCATATATCGGGCTCTTCGAGGCGACTCTGATGGACGACGGCCCTACAACGTGGACGATTCATGATCTGCGGGAAAACGTTTCGGGCGGCGAGAAGATCTGGAATGAGCATGCCCATTGCTTATTGTGCGGCGTCACCATTGACTAAACTACTCTTGCACGACGGCTAGATCCATGAGGGGTAGCAACCTTGCGCAGGATTATCTAGTCGGCTCAAACCCGACCCTGAGGCGAGACCCCTGCTATTCAACCTCATCGATCACGAGGTTCAGTTCATAGAGCTAGCAAGCTCAAACACCAAGTCTATTCTTTGAGATGATTAGATGTTCTCCGAGGCCGACAAGATAATTTGGCGTTCAGTGCAAGACACGGCCTTTCTGATACATCACAGCCTCATGCACGACAGACTCAAGTTGGAGCCTGTCCGAAACTCCCGGAATGGCTCGGGACAGTCAGGTCAGGACAGTCAAATGATAGGGATTAATGCACTAAGCAATGGTTAAGAGACGCTGTCTCTGGACTAGGATCTGAATAGGAATAACTCGGTCTTTACATCGAGCAGAGATCCACTAATATACATTCTTGGGTAGGCTGTTTCTGCAATTCCAACTGAGATTCATCCTCCTTGGAAACCTTTCGCTTTTTTGGCTGAGGTCTAGATGTCTCCATCTCGTTATCCTTTCGTGATCTCTTCCTGATCTGCTCAGCAGCAGCTACCGCCATTTCTCTAGCCTTCGCACTCGGTTTTCGCGTACGTTTCGTTTCCTGGAGGGGTTGTGGCGTCGTGGATAAGGGAGAGGACAGCGCTCCTAATAGTCCGACCAAATTTTCGGACTAATAGTCTGCGGACTATTAGTCTAGTCTGCAGTTCTCGGACCAGACTGCTAGCCCAGTCTGACTTGACCAGACTGACCAGTGTGTGTGTGTGTGTGTATTTTGACGCCGTTAGGCGTCCTTAAGGACGCGATCCCTTTGGGGATATCGGGCGTGTTACGCTAGGTCTAGATACAAGCCCTATGTAACAAATCTCTCACAGGAAATCCCTGCTTAATGAAAATCAGAGTCTCTCGCCCGTCAGCGGGGTATTGAGCTCCCAGGGCATGCAATCAAGCCGTTATTTTTCTTCCAACCAGCTAGAAATCCTTCTTACCCTTTATCCTCGCCGTCTGGCGTTCCAAGCCTCCAGAAACTAAGGCCTATCCGAAGATGGCAAGGCAGAAGGGGGGAATGACCGGGAATGGGACTTGGTTTTCTCGGCTCTTCATGAGGTGGAATGACAGAGGATCAGTCGTATAAAGGCCAATACTTGACGCCATCTCCCTTGGGGTCCCATTTTCGGCCCCTACCCTAATCGCAATGTGCTTCTGAGTTGTCTCCAGCGTTATTGAATACGACAGATGGATTCACTGCCTTCTCCGGGTGCCACTTTTCATGCGGGTGTAGACCTAAGTCAAGGGAATTCGGTCTTCATTTCTTTCTGTCACTCCGAAAGAGGCATTGTGAAGCCCCTCATACTCATGAAACCAATCAGCCCTTGAGGCCGCCATGCATGCGAGACCGCTTCGCCAACTCCATTCAAGCGTCTCTCTCCAGGCAGCATTCATGCGTGTCGGTGAATCCACGGTCAGACGATTTCCTTTGACACTCCTGCGCCCTCCTTTATGTGTTCTCTTCCCCACTCTCGCCTTCACCGAAGTTCTCCTCAAGGCGCACTTATGCCCTAGGTTAGGCAGGCACTTCCTCCGACACCTGTTCCGTCCGCTGAGAAGTGAATCATTCCTATGTTCGCGAGCCTGCATTGTGGCAACATCGGGTGGACCGACGACCAACCCAGGGCTAGAGCAGGCGACTTCGACTTCGACTTCGCCGTTCTCTCCCCGACCCTCTTCCTTCGTGGGCTTCTCGCAAGTCGCAGCCGCGGAAGCCATGATGACCCATGCCATTATGCCTCGCCGTCGTCACACCATGTAGTTCACCCATTAAGGGGTATGCCAAGTGATCGTTTGCTCCGGTAATGCCGAAAAGTTTCGTTTAACTCATCAGGTCAAGCTCCGGTTAAGCGAAAGAAACAAACATGTGTGATCGGGAAAAGATATAGTGGGGCCTGTAGCCCACTTATCCCTTTCCCGCCTTCCGCCCATTTGACATTTCACTTGGCCGCCATCGTCCTGACAGCTATTTGCCTATCTGATTCCCAACCCTTAAATGTTTCCACCATATCGCATCCTCAAGATCAGACCGCCTACCACGCGTGCCAAGCGTGCCACACTACACACTCCAGTGACCATCCACACATCCGTGGCCACAATTCTCCTCGCGGTTAGATTCTGCCACACCCTGGCTGTTCCATCTGAAGTCGGGTGCTCGGCAGCATTGGCTGGTTCCGCGCATCCGCAAATACAACTTCAATAGAAATAGGACGAGCAAATCTGCGTTTCCCTTGCCGTCAACCTCTGCCACGGCGTTAGTGCTCTGTAGATTTGTATTATTATGCACAGGCGCAACTAGATTGTTCATACGCGGATATATGCCACTGAACGAGGTACTGTTAAGATTTGGCAAGATGCGTCCAGGGGACCTAGCAGATATTATCAGCTCCTCGTGGAGGACATTGCCACCGGCCTCAACGCCGTGTCTGCCAACTGCGACGGTGGCGGTGGCGGGACGTCCCGTCGGTGCGTTTACGTTTCCAGCAAGCTTTGTTGCATTGGAGAAAGGGAAGTAAGAAGATAAGGGCGATGGAGGAGGCGGTGGTGGGCAAACACACAAATCAGGGTCAAACTTTCCAATAAGCTTCAGAGTCCTCGAGCCAGAGTGCGTGAAGAGTAATTCGGAGTTACGGTGGTGCAATTCCTCACGAGTAGAAGCATCACCAGAGTGGCTGAATGGATGTTGGTTAGGAGAACTTGAGAGTACCATGTTTGGTTGTGCCCTTGCCAGACGGTGTCTGGGGGGAATAAAAGTGAAATAGAAGGAGTATAAAGCTGGGCGTACGGAGAAGGGCGGTTCGCTGCCTTCGGAACAAAAGAGTATATATCGTGGTGTATGATGTTGGGAAAATGCCCGCTTAACAATTTGAATTAGTACTGGCGTATCTGTCTCCCAACAACGGAAGTTTCCTGGCGATGCGATCAGAGTTTAACAAGGGCCAACCCAGGGCCTGCAAAAAAAAAAGCCATCCTGACACAAGGTATTGGCTTTCACATGTCAAATCAAGGGAGGGGTGAGTTGGCGGGATCTAGGATATACCTGCTACACACAGTCTACGTCGCCAGATACCTCTCTCATCGGCTGGTCTTAATCCTTCACTGTTTCTCCCCAGAATATCACATTTTCTTCTCGTAGTCATTTGCATACTTATTACTCTTACCGAGTCGATCCGCCCGTCAACATCATAACCTGGACGTTAAACTGGTAGATGGTCCTATCGTCACCCAATGGTTCTTCATTTTCGCGCACCACCACTAGATCAGCGTTGCATGATAACGAGCCAACATTCGCGATATGGCGTCCGATCACAGGCTTTTTGTGCCAGCGTTTGAAGAGGTCAAGGTTGACCAAATCACTGAGAGCAGGACATCAAATATTATTGCCATGCTTTCAACATCACTGCAGTCAGGCATAAATCTGATTCGATTCCTTCGCCGCAGCATCAGCCTTCACACCTTACGACCAGGCGTCCTAGCCTCAGAGGCGCCTCCAAAGCCTCTGCCACTCTCAGAGGCCAATATCCTGACTCTGACCCAGGAACCACTCATCACTAAGATGCTCCAGCAGAATGGTGCTTACCAGGATCCAGAATCGAAGGCCATATTCCCGCGACTGATAAGCAGGGTTCTTTACTCGGAGTCGGTAGGTGATGATCAGGCTATCAGAGCAGCCCCTAGTGTTCATTGGAAGTTTGCGCGACAAGGTAAGGCGGCTTTGTGACAGGACCAAGACCTAGATCCATCAAACTAATCACCTTTCACTCTAGGCACCAGTCTCGTAAACATCTCTATCGATGGAGGCAGGCCCGCAGTTGCAGAGGAGGATGTTACTTTCGAACGGAAGGCCTTCATTGATGGTGTGACGTATCTTCTCAAGGCACTTCCCCAGGCCTTCGATGTTTGCGAACTAAGGCGGATCCAGTCCGCTCTGCCCGAGGATGTCACCCATCTGGACCTGAGGGCTTTTCGGCCTGGAGCCGGCTCCACCCAATCCGCTTCTGGTCAATCACGATCCATTCTGCACCGCGGTGTTCGGATAGGCGTAGTCAACTTGATCTTCTTCCTCAGCTTTCTGATGCCTTATCTGATGTATCTCCTCCGCTACGCAGCACGGATGGAGCGGAAATACAAGGTCTCCGAGACCCTGGTCAGCCATGGGCTCAGCGCTCCTAATAGTGCGGACCATTAAGAGGACTATTAGTGCACACTGTAGTGCAGACTAATAGTCCATGAACTATTGGTTTAGTGTACATCTCTCGGACTACACTGATGGTCCAGTGCAGGCCTCACGGACCACGCTGATGGTTCAGTGTAACTCAGCCAGACTGACCAGTAGTCCAGTGCGAGGGTCGCAGACTAACAGTCTCACTATTAGTGCGCCCAAGATTCAACGTGCGTCAAGCAACGTCTTTCCACGGCTGTAGCCCGCTCCCGAGTACCCAGTCAAGAACTACGCAACCCAACGCGTCGGACGCGTCGAGCTCGCGTGGCGAAATTTCCAAGACGTTGCTAAGATATGTTAGCGGGTACAGTTGCTGCACTGCGTTGAATTATTGTATCCTAAGTATCGCGCAACTGAAACCATCGTCCTAGCAAGACCCCAGAATTACATGCATGTACATGCTTTGGAATGGGCTATCTGGCTGATTTCCCGTGAAAAACATTTACAGCCTGAGAGACAATGAAGTGCGTGTTGTCTGAGTGGTGAATCCCAAGTTGTGGAGTTAAGAGATACCAGCCCTGCCATTTCAGATAGGCGGGGCGCCAGGTAGCCTCTATCCGGCGCCTATAGGGTAGACTGGCGGCAAAACCCCATTGAGCGAAACAGTTGAGATGCCAATAATCACGCTGGTCTCTCCGTGAGAATCACACTCCTTCTAGTTAAGACTACAGTCACTGACTTTCTGGGAGCTCTCGTCTGGTATCAATTCTGTCATGATCTGAGATATATGGCCAAGTTTCTGTTTACAGTCGAGAAAGTGCATGACGGTAAACCTTGGCCCCATCTTCTCCACCAATGTAATAGATTACGTCCCAACCCAAGGCGCAGATTAAGTCAAATCTATGTCCGCTTGAAAGCTATTCATCTCTTAATTATTTACGTCTACTCTTCCTTTTCCATGCTGTACCGTTTTTATTGAAGACAGGAGCCCACAGGAGGCAGCCTGGGAGGAACGAGGAGGGGCCGGCCGCAAGTGGGGCTATTACTTTCAGACTAATAGTGTAGACCACAGTTTGCACTGTAGTTTAGTTTGACCGTGACGGACAGACTAATAGTGCAGTTTGCGCATCTTAGGCAAACTGGTAGTTTAGTCTGGCTAAGTCAAACGGACCGGTAGTTTAGTTTGGCTAAATTAAACGCACTAAATGAGCAGTTTAAGGCTTTCACACGGACTGGTTGCACTATTAGGAGCACTGGGCCAACCTGATGAGGGCTGGATCACTGCGGCGAGTACCGAAAAATGGCAGCGGGTTTTGAGCTTCGATAATTATACCCGTAATAAATAGAGATATGTACGGATCACTACAGTAGTGCAGATGATATGTTTTCTCTGAGTTAGCAAGACGAACGTTACGTACCCTTTGGCCCGCCAGGCCAATCACATCGCATTCCATACAAGTCTATCCTGGTAAACCGCGTTCAGCGATTGGAGCGGGCCTGGTTGGTTGGACGGCAGCTGCTCAAGGATAAGGGCAGGCAATCTCGACCATTCTAAGCGCAGCCCGTCTTGCCGGAAAGAGATTGGGCGAACACAGCAAAACTTAACAGTCCGCTCCCTGTTAAATTGCTTACACGTTTTACGCAAGTGGAAGTTGCGGGTCGCCTGGTGAAAAAGTCTGGTGGAAGTTTGGTGGAAGTTTGGCGGAAACTCGTGGAATTCTCGCGCAGGGTTAGGGTTCCCGATGCTGCCATTCCCGGATCCGCGAGCCTTGGCATTGCATCAACAGGATCCACCCCTCCTGAAGCCCCACTCCACCTCAACCAGTCAAAGACTTGCGCCGCGTCCAAGACCTTGATACTGTGTACATCGCCGGGCCCGAAGGCGTTGGAACGCCTGCGACATGATGGGAATGACGCCCATGTTGGAGTGGGGACCGGGCGTCTGAAGACAAGAACAGAGACGGGTCAGTAAAGGAGAGTAGGCGGTGATTTAAGTTCGGATCGTCTGGACTATTTAGGTATACGAGAGCTCCCACTCTAAAAGCGGACGACATTTCCTCTGAGAAACTCGGCATAACGCTAAGCTTCAAGTACTAGCAATCTCGAAGAGACGCAGAAATGGCACGCGATAACCTCTCCATCGTGCTCGCTGAGCGACCAACCTCCAGCATCATCCCCGGCCAAACCTTCAAACAAAAGATCACCGCAACGCCCTCACCCTCAGACCTCAAAGATGGCCAAATCCTCGTCGTGACGCTCTACCTCTCCCTCGACCCGGCGATGAGAGGATGGCTCAGCGGTATCTCATACCTCCCTCTCTCAGCGCCCAATTCCCCTCTTCAAGCTGACTAACGCCAATATCTCAGACACACGCTCCTACCTCCCGCCCGTGCAAATCGGCGAGACCATGCGCGGCGCCTGCGCCTGCAGAGTCCTAGCCTCCAAGAGCGAGCTCGCTCAAGAAGGCGACATCGTCGCCGCCTTCCCCGGCTGGACCGAGTACGCCATCCTGTCGGAGGGTGGCTTCGAGCCCGTCTCCCTCTACCCAGGCTGGCAGGAGCCGCAGGACCTGCTCTCGGTGTTGGGCATCACCGGCCTGACGGCATGGTGGGGCATGACGCAGATCGGCGACCCCAAGCCGGGCGAGCTGGTCGTTGTGTCGGGCGCTGCGGGCGCGACGGGGAGTGTGGCCGGGCAGATTGCCAAGATCAAGGGCGCAAGGGTGGTGGGAATCTGTGGGAGTGATGAGAAGTGCCGGTGGTTGATGGAAGAGTTGGGCTTTGATTGGGCCTTGAACTATAAGGCCGATGATTTTAAGGAGACGTTGGAGGAGGCGACCAAGGATTACATTGACGTCTACTACGACAATGGTAAGTTCAAAGCGGCCGAGATGTTCCCGGCCGGTCTTGTCGCTAACGGAATCCGTTAGTCGGAGGCGAGATCCTCGACATGTGTCTGCTGAGAGCCAAAGAACGCGCTCGCTTCGTCGAGTGCGGCGTCGTCAGCCAGTACAACGCAGCGGAGCCCCAAGGACCGCGACATTTTATCAACGTCATCTCTATGCGGATCAAAATGCAGGGCTTCATTATCCTCGACCATGCAGAGCACTTCCCCAATGCGCGGGCGGAGCTCTCCCAGTGGATCGCTGAGGGGAAGCTAAAGCAGAACGAGACCATCATTCGGGGCGGGTTGAAGAACGCCGAACAGGCTCTCGTGGACTTGTACAAGGGCGTCAATACAGGTATGTGACATGGAGTATGCGGAGTTGCGGGTTGATACTAACAACGGCAAAGGCAAACTGATTGTTGAGACCAAGAACCCAAATGAGAGTCCTTGAAACTTGTAAAACTGTTGTGTACCAAAGCAGAATGAGATGGCCCGCCCATGACATTTTTAATGACAAATATCTGATTTGGCCGTATCTCTTGCAAGATATTCGTTGATGATAGGAATAGTGTCAGAGTCTCATAGCGTTCTCACACCATCGAGCCGCCTTGCAGCGACAATCGCGATCGACTTGACCGGGTGGCCGTATGAGACTGGCCCTCATTGTCAACGCTACTATTACCCCTTTACTAGTTCCTTTTGACTCAAACGTTGTGCAGTCGCTGACGTCTTTGTTCTCGGCTTGTTGTTTCTTGAGCTTCTCCCGTTGTTGTACCTTATCCGACTTTTCGCGCCATTCTCGATATCGCTTGGCTTTTCGTCGTTAGGGTTAACGTGTCTCCAAGCACGTAAACAACAGTTTACATGCTCAGCCAGATGGTTTTCAGTATCCGATTGTTGAAGGACTTGGCGAAGGGATTGAATGCGGCGCAATTCGGCCTGGATCTAAAGCTGACCGTCATCGAGCAACTGGTTATAGTATTCTTCTCTCGCAAAACTCAATGCAGCCCATGTAATGGCTCAGCTTGTCAGTGATGTCTTCATCATGTGGGTCAGCACTGAGGCAAGTGATAGGCCTCAGACGCAAGGCTCGGACCCACTACACTGCAAATCCACGTGGACCACATATAAGTGGCCCATCTCTATTACATCCACTTGTCGGCGCTCAGATTACGTAATAATCCACTACACTTGGACCTGAAAGTGGATGTAATGGAGTGGATTTAGGTGGATTTAGGTACAGTGGGATATTCCCTGACCCTGTACGGTTCACAGTACTTATTTTTGTATATAATTGCCTATTAAATCGAGGTATCTGGACCCAAGTTAGCCGAGGTCGATCACCCCTACAGCTAATCTTATAACATTATACGAGAAACTACCCCTATTGAGCGCGTTTTCTACAGATTTCCTGCTTTTTTTTTTTTTTTTTTTTTTTGACGATGTCAGCCAACCAGCCAGGCCAACAGCAGCAGCTCCAAGACCGTCTTTTTCGCCATTTCAGAGGCTGGACTTGGTCAGAACGCGCTCGTGATACTAGCTCTTGGCTGTGGGACTTTGGCTACGATATTCAACGTCATGGCTTACGCAAATGGGCTTGCAAGAACTGTATCCTCGGAAATCGTCCCATTATCGCGAGTTTTACCTCTTCAGGTCTCTAGAATGCGGCAAATCATCTATGGCGTGAACACAAAACACCAGCACCAGAGGGAGAGAAAAAGAGCACAGCACAGCTGAAATCCAAAGGCGCACTAAAATCGAACCAGCCGACTATTGCCTCTATTTTGAAACTGGACGTCAACAAGCCTACGGAACAGAATATCGCGAATAGCTTCATCTCACGCTTTAATAAGCAACACTTTCAGCGTATGCTAGTCGAGTTAATCGTCAGTAGCAACCAGTCATTTTCCTTCGCCGAGAACCCCATCCTCCGAGAAATCTTCGACTATTTGAGTCCCTCCGTTTCGATCCAACACGCCAACTTGAGTGCCAGAGCTGTCCGATATAAGATCATTCAAGAGTATAACCGCCACAAGCAGACAGTTATCGAGGTGCTGAGGAACTCCCCTAGAGCGCTTCACATCTCATTTGATGGCTGGACGTCTCGAAATAAGCTTGCCCTCTACGGCATTGCTTGTTTTTTCAGAGATGAGAAGAATCGGCCATGCAAAATCATGATTGGGGTTCCAGAGGCTCATCGTCACTTCAGCTCAACAATCGGTGGGGAGGTTCTCGACGTCCTACACACTCTTGGCGTGAGTCCAGAGAAGATTGGCTATTTCACGCTCGATAATGCTGAAAACAACGATACTGCAATGGAGGTTATTGGTGCTGAACTTGGGTTTGATGGCTGACTACGCCGAGGACGCTATATTGGCCACACAATTAACTTGTCAGCCAAGGCGCTCTTATTTGGCAAAAACGCCGACGCGTTCGAGCAGCAATTATCTGGCACAGAAGCATTATCTGATACTGAATACGCTCGATGGCGCAAAAAAGGACCAGTTGGCAAGTTACACAATATCGTAGTTGATGTGCATATTAGCCATCGGCTGATTTACTTATTCAAGGAGGTTCAGAGGGTAAGCTGGTTTTATTAAATCCTATTCGTCTCATACTAATTCGGTATATCTAACAGGACGAAATTAATCGCGCCACCACCCTTAAACTCCGATCGAAGAAACCACTCAAGCTAATTATCGATAACGACACGCGTTGGCTGTCGCAACTCTACATGATCCGCAGGGCTCTACGGTTGAAAACCTCTATCGAACTCCTACTGATCAAGTATAAGGCGCAATAGGAGGACGAAAATCGGTCTAAAAAGACTGGCCAAGTAACACAAACCAAGTTGGCGAAAAAACCACGCATCCTCCGAGACGAGAATCAGCTAACGGACAAAGACTGGGAGGTTCTTTACCATTTGGAGGCTATTCTGACTGTTTTTGAGACCGTGGTAAAGACACTTGAGGGCGATGGATACATCCGCAGGCGTAAGCAAGGCTGGACTGGCTCCTATGGCAATATCTGGGACGTGGTGCTTGGCTATGAGTTGCTGCTTAACACACTGGAAGAATATAAGCAGCTTGCTGCTGATTTTTCTGATCCAGAGCACTTCCGCATCGGAATCAACCTTGCTTGGGATAAGCTGGATGAATATTATCGGCGGCTGGACGAGACGCCCATCTACTATACGGCTATGGCGCTCCATCCAGCTTATCGTTGGGACTGGTTTGATGAAACGTGGGCTCATAAGCCTAGCTGGGTTGAAAAGGCAAAAGAGATGGTTGCCGACGTCTGGCTGTCCGATTACGCTCATCTCGAGGTTAGAACCAGCAGCAGCAGAGGCGACGACGAGCCACCAGCAAAAAGACCTCGGTTTTTCAATCCCTTCGAGAAGAACAGTCGTCTGCCAAGCTCAATACCAGCCTACGCAGCAGCTATTGTGGGTGACGAGTACCAAGCGTGGCAGACGGATCGTGACGCCAGCGACGGCAACGTTCGTGATCCAATTGGTTACTGGATCACTAAGCAAGGCAGATATCCTCGGTTATCCAGGATGGCCTTGGACTTCCTGACGATCCAGCCGATGTCAGCCGAGTGTGAGAGGTTATTTTCAGCTGCTGGCAAGATGGTCTCGGGGTTGCGTACGAACCTAGATGCTGAGATTATCGCCATTTGTCAGGTCTTACGCTCTTGGTACCGTGCTGGCCTTATCAAGGACCTGGATCCATTGCTTAAGTCACACCTCGAAAGTAAGCTGGATGCCGGCTGTGGGACTCTAAGCGACGACGAGCTGACTCTTGCTGAGTCAAAATGGCTATTCGAGGGCGAGGACAGCGCCAGCGAGGTTGACGATTCATCACAGCAGCAAGAGGCTGAAGAGTTAGTGTCAACCTCTGAAAGTGAGGCTGAATAGGCGTCGACGAGGTTGTGAATAGCCTCAAAAATCCACTTACAAAAATCCACTTATAAATCCACGTGTACATCCATTCCACTCCGGTCGAATATGTGTTACATCCACTATGTAATTGCCTAATAAATCGTACATCCACTCTACTTGGTCCAAAAGTGGAGTGGATGTAGTGGTTTCGAGCCTTGCATAGAGGAGAGGAGATATAATATGAATATATTACTACAAATCCGCTATGTGTGGACATATTTCCAAACTACATTCAACTTCTTCATTTCCATCAAAGTATAACCCAGGTCCTAGCCATTCCCCGGTGTCTATTGGCTGGGGCATGCAACAGCTAAAGCTTCGGGCTTTGCTCTAAGAGCTTGCCGAGGGAACAGGGACAGCTCCCAAGAAAATATTGCCCCCATTCTTCCATAAACTCTGGAAGATTGGGGTCGAAGCCCCTTTTACCTTGCATAGTACTCGTGTTATCTGTCCTTGGGGGTGTTGGCGTAAACTGTATGTTGGGGAGGTGTGGAGTAGAGAGTGTGCCTTACTATCAGCAGCTCCCACCCTTGACAAGCAGAATGGTTAAAGGAGGCCGCCAGAGCTGGGGCATAGATCAATGATCGCAAGACTGACCCTTGTCGTGCCGGTCTGGCGGACCAACAGAACGGAGAGACCGACGGGTCAGGGCAACGCCGACATGGTCATGCCAAACGAGGTGTGGTAGGAATCATGGGGGTGAAGAATCTTCCAGCTGGTTCAGCCGGCTCAGGGGTCGGTGGTATGTCTGGAAGCTGTCTTATGCCCAGGAATGTCAGACTGGCTTGCATACAACAGCACCTTAAGTGGTGACGATGTCGTCATCAGCGCGCTCAGGATGCAAAGCAAACTCGCTGTGCGAGGAGGCTTGACCATCTTGCGGGCGCTACCTCATTGTATCAAGTAGAATCGTCAGGTCCGGATCCTTTCCGCATGGGGCAAATATCCCTCTTTGTATCTCCGTGCTGCCTGGCTGGGCATGGCTATGTAGCCGAGCTGAGACGGCCTCCTTCCAGGTTCACACCATCACATGTGTGACACGCCGTCTTCATGCAGGCCGCCCTGCTTGACTCAGGGGATTGGTCGGGCTAATTGGACTTCTGCGACGGCTTACTACCCTGAAGAGGAGGACAAGATATATTACATTTTCGGTCGTTGCAAGGGTATCGCGGCTGCCTATTTACGCCCCCGCATGCCCGAGAACGCTGAGGAAGACGCCTTCGAGACCGCTGAAGATGTCTTCCAGGCCCTGACGACCCTCTTCCGGGACAAGAACAAGAAGATCAAGGCGCGAGAGGAGTTCAAGGCCTTGAGATACTATACCAATGGTAGCTGGCGTAGCTTCTACGTCAAGTTCTTGGCTACAGCGAACGATGCTAAGATCCCCAAACGGGATTGGAAGGAAGAGCTCTATGACAAAGTGCCAGTGGAGATGAAACGTACTGTGGCCACGCAGCGCTTTGCCGAAGAAGTAAGCTTCGACACCTTTGCGGCAGCGCTTGGCGACATCGCGGTAGTGGAAGAGGCCTATGCGAAGACCTTAACGAAGAAGGACAGCAAGAGGACCAGCAAGTTACAGACCAGCAAGTTACAGACCAGCAAGAGCGATGGTGCTGCCACTGGGAAGAAGGACACCAAGAAGTCGACAACTTCAACACCCAAGTACCCGAAGATCAAGATTGATGGCAAATGGACCTTCAAGGATCCAGAGGTCCGCAAGCTAGCTGAAGAAGGGAAGTGCTTCAAGTGCAAGAAAGTCGGCCATACCCACCAGGAGTGTCCGGAGGGGGGCGAAGTTAACGAGGTTCGTGCCAAGGATAAGAAGGCAGGGCGGAAGGTTACTATCGTGATCCCTGATGAGTCAGATGAGTCATCATCCTCCGAGTCGGAAAAAGACGAGTCCTAGGGGAAGTCTCCTCTCTAGGACCTGAATTGCAGTCACTAATCTTTGACGAGAGCTCAATAAACATGGATGAACTACTCGGCGGGGAGAAGCTCTACCGTCCCTGTACGATAGCAAGTTCAGGGTTGGCAATTAAAGTCAAAGGTCTATGTGATACCGGAGCGGATGGTTATGTCTTTGTGAATAAGGATCTAGCCCTAAAGATGCACCAACAACTGCAGAGCCGTCGAATCCCGATCCCGGGGCGGGGACTCGTCGTCAAGGGATACAAGGGCGGACGACAACGGATTACCCACATCACGGTGGCAACGCTGGATATAGATGGCAGACGACAGCCAAATTGTCCGATGTTGGAACTCGGGATGCATCAGGACCTGATCATTGGGAGGAAGTGGTTCGAGAAGCACGACGTGGAAATCTCTGCCAAACATCGCCGCCTACGATGGCCTGACGACAGGCCGAAGGATTGCCCTAGTCACGATATTGTGATACCGATGTCCTCGTTGAAGAGCCCTCGCTGTTCAAGGCCAGCTGACCAGGCCGACACGGAACGACGCACCCAACTGAGCGCAGAACGAGAGAAGACCCGCAAGTATCTGTGACCATCTCGTACAGGGTAGGACCGGTCCAGGGCAGGCCCTATTAATCCTTTTGGACAGTTCAGATACAGCATAGCACATATCAACCTTATCAAATCATGTCAACTTGCAAATCGCTGGAATTGATTTGATTGAAGCGAGGAATCGGCTGGGTTGATTGATTTGATTGAGGTGATTGATTGAGTTGATTTATGATGAGCGCTGGTGGAGTTATCATGAATCAAACTCCCCAAAACCGCAATCACGTACATCTATTAAAAAGGCGCTGCCTACCAAATCTTCATCGGTAATCCACGCACCCTCAAAATTCCATACCAAAAGATGAATCGGAGTCCTCCGATTCTCCATCCTCTGCCATGGCCCTCGCCCAACTTTCCCGATTCTCCCGTGTATGCCGCTCAGACGGCCGCTCAGACGAGGGGCCCAAGTACGAGGCGTTCTCGACGGCGTAATCGAGGTATCCCCAGATCCGGTTCACGCTCACATCCGCCAGCATCTCCTCGGCCGTCCGACACGAGTCGGGCCCCATCCTTTTTGCCTCGGCCTTCATCATGTCTCCAATCTCGTCCTCCGAGTCCCGCGCCCCGCATGCGCGAGCGTCGTTTAGCATGTCCAGTACGCCTTCCGTCTCCCAAAATGCGGCGTACGAGTTCTGCATGGCGAGGGCCATTTCTTCCCAGGAGCCGTGTGAGTAGGATTCGGGTTTCTCGGCGAGTGCTTCGTCTGGCTCGAAGAGGCAGAACATGAAGTTTTGGTTGGCTTCGCGCAGGGTCGCGCCGAGCAGGCGGACCTGGCTCAGAAGCTTCATCTCTGTTTTGGGAAGGGACTCGAGTGATTCTTTTAGGAGCTTGGCGGAGAGGGGACTACGGACCACGGCTTGCTCGATCAACTCCCCAAGGTCGAAGGGGAGGCGGCGTAAGGCGAGGATCTTACGGGTGATCTTGAGGTTGCGGATGTCAACAAGTAGCTTCAGCTTCAGCAGCAGAACAGCAACAACGTGATTCAAGGTCGGATGTTTGCCGAAGAAATCTGAATCTTCAAAGACATCAGCCCCGCGGATGTTGAGGTGAGGCAAGGTCATGTCGCCCCAGTCGTACTCGCCGTCTGGGTCACACGTCGCCCACCACTTGACGAAATCATAGCACTCCTGGTCAAGATCCAATCGCAGCATTATGGCCGGCACGATGTCCCGCACACCCAAGTTGTCGCTCCGGCACAGCCTCAGCATATCTTGCATGTGCTCGAGGGCCTCGTGGACGCTGTCCAACGTGCCCAGCAGAAGCAGATGTTGCCCTGCTAGATCGTACCGCGCGCGCATGTAATCGCGCGTGTTGAGGAGGCCCCAGAAGTGGCCGGCCTCGGTCGCAAAGGCGTTGGCTGGCGTCATGAAGTCTGGCGTGGCGTTGCGAACGCCGTCGTCTTCTTTAGCGAGCTCAGCGCGCGCTTTCTTCACCTTGTTGCAGGCAGATTTGTGCTGGGGACGATGAGCGACCTGGTGTTCGCGGCTGCAGTAGCGAACAGCGCGACAGCCGCTGCATCGAAGGAGTTGAGGGCCTGTTGCTGAGCATTGGGGGCAGCGATGGAGCAGTGGCCCAACTGGGCCCTTGTATGTGCTTGCGCTAGTCGAGACGCTGGCCATGTTGCCTGCTGTAGGTTTCCTGATGAAGTTCTGAGGCGTCACCGCGGTGTAGAGCACGATGTGAGTATATACGTAGTAAGGCGAAGGGTCCAATGCAAGGGAGATGGATTTAATAGCATGTGAAAGCAGGGAGGAGAACCTGGACAAGGTTTGGTGTTTAATCACGAGAGTCACGTGCGTCACTCGCGTCACGTGCGTCACGTACCCGGCTCCCACTGGAACGGCGTCCAGGCGCCGCAATAAAATCAGCGCCCAGGCGCCGCGATAAGATTTTGGCGGGTCACCCCATCTTTTGATTGGCCACCAGCTACAGCTACAACAGCACATCAAACAACCACTGGAACGAGTATCGGTAGACAAACCACGATAAAACGCCATGCCGCGTCTAGTATTTTCTTTGGAGTTGTTCTCCAGCTGCCAATTGACCTGAGCATCAGTGCGTCTAACTTCTTCAAAGTCCCAGTCAATATAGGCCATCATTTCTTCCCTCGTCCATTTTCTTCGTCCTCCTTATGGCAAATAACAGCACTGACCCATTTGTTTGTAATCTTGGCACCAAGCGTACATTTCCTTACTGTATCGCTGCGGAAGACCCATTGCCCCACGATATGCCTGATTAGTCTTGAGGCTTCCAGCAGGTTGGCTCTCATACTATGCAGCTCTCGCGGTGACATATCGTTGATATATAGCCTCAGGTGCATAATACGGTAACACTTGAGCTGGCTGGCCTAGCGGTAGTGACGGTGACGGCAATGGCGTTGGCTGTGATGGCATGGGTAGGTCTGGTTCCTCTGAAGCCCGTGGTGGCTGCGGGGATGGGCCTCCTACTACTATAGTATCCTGGATCTGAGCTTGTGCATCGTTGGACTGACCGATCGATGAGCATTGGATCCGGATCTGATTGGCCAATACATCTTCAGCCTCTTGGGACCAGCCAGCCAGCATATGCATTGGTGTGGTTAATGGCTCAGCTAGATATGAGGCGGAAGATTCTAACAGGACCTCTTGTTGCCACAGAGGGCATGACTTTGACGCCCTTGAATGGCCTATGGTATAGCACCTTGAACATTTTCACTGGCAGTTATCGAAACAGATTCTGTTCTGATTGTCTGATTGAAAAAAAGGGGGAATACAGAGGCAATGTAGCTGGCGGCCAATCAAAAGACGGGGCGACCCGCCAAAATCTTATCGCGGCGCCCGGGCGCTGATTTTATTGCGGCGCCTGGGCGCCGTTCCAGTGGGAGCCGGATGGGCACTAAAGACAGCTAACAGGGGTTTTGCAACAGTGTGCCCTATAGGCCTCGTGGAAAGCACCCGGCGAAGATGGCCTCCCGGCGATGGTGTGGAGACGACTCTGGCCAGTGGTAAAGCACCGGGTGTTAGTTCTCTTCGATGCGTCGCTCAGAGACGGCATAGTGCCTCACCAGTGGAGAAGTGCGAAGAAGCCGGACAAGGGAGACTACACGGTAGCGAAGGCGTGGCGACCGATATCGCTTTTGCCAACCCTTGGTAAAATAATCGAAGCGGTCGTCGCTGAGCGCATCTCCTACGCAGTAGAGACTTATGGGCTCCTGCCCGCAAACCACTTCGGAGCGAGGAAGCGACGGTCGGCCGAGCAAGCGCTCCTGCTTCTGCAGGAACAAATTTACAAGGCATGGAGAGCTCGCAAAGTGCTCAGCCTGATCAGTTTCGATGTCAAAGGCGCCTACAACGGAGTGTGCAAAGAGCGACTACTCGAGAGGATGAAGGCGAGAGGGATACCAGACAGACTGGTCAGGTGGATGGACGCCTTCTGCTCCGGGCGAATAGCCTCGGTGGTGGTGAATGGGCACACATCTGAGCAGCGGGAGCTACCCCAAGCAGGTCTCCCCCAGGGATCGCCTCTGTCACCGGTTTCGTTCCTCTTCTTCAACGCAGATTTGGTGAAGAGAAGGATTAAGGCGGAAGGTGGCTCAATTGCATTCGTGGACGACTACTCGGTCTGGGTGACCGGCCCGACTGCGGAGGCGAACCGGGCAGGTATTCAGTCGATCATTAACGAAGCGCTCGAGTGGGAGAGACGCAGCGGCGCAACGTTTGAAGCGGACAAGACGACAGTCATCAACTTCACGCGAGTCACCGCGCGCAACAGTGACATGCCATTTTTGATCAAAGGGAACGAGGTCAAACCAAAAAACAGCGCGAAAATTCTGGGAGTGGTTATGGACGCGGGCTTGCGGTACCAGGAGCACATGGCTAGAGCCGCCGCCAAGGGGCTCACCGCCGCCATGTGTCTGAGAAGGTTGAAAATGTTATCACCGAGGGTGGCGAGACAGCTGTTCGTAGCGACAGTCGCGCCGGCGATGGATTATGCCTCCAATGTCTGGACGCACGCTCGCCGCGCAAGAGAAGCTGCCTGGCTGAACAAAGCGCAGTTGGTGGGAGCGCAGGCAATTACAGGAGCGTTCCGTACTGTCGCAACGGCGGTGGCCGAGGCCGAAGCCAGTATCCAGACGGTAGAGGAACGACACAGACAAGCCGCAACAAGATTCTGCATCAACCTTCGGACCCTTCCGAAGACACACCCACTGGCAGCTTTGAAGAACAAGGCAAGCAAGCGATTTATATCACCAATGCAGAAGATTGTCTCGGTGGTGGGAAGGGTCCACACGGATCGAATGGAGGTTATCCACGAGTATGCGGTGCCTCCATGGACCAGCCGAATCCCAGTGGTGGGCGAGGACGACCTAGCGAAGGTGGTCAAGGCACCAAACGACGTCGATGGCATCATCATAGCAACGTCTAGCTCGCAGAAGGGCGGCATAGTGGGAATGGGAGGCGTCGTGTGCGACGCGACTCGCAACAGCGCAGGCGAGGTGGTTGCCAGCTATTCCGTCACTCTCGGGCCCGGAGACGAACAGAATCCGTACACAGCGGAACTAGCAGCAATAGCGATGGCGCTGAAGTGCACACCGCCCAGGCTTCCTTTTCGGGACGTAACGGTCATGACGAGCAACCGCTCGGCCGTGGAAGTGATCAGGAGGCCTCGGCAGCAATCCGGTCAATGCACTATCCGTCAGATATACGACCGCACCAAACGCCTTCGGAAAAGAGGCTGTTCTGTTAGACTCATGTGGGTGCCGGCTAAGGCTGAAGGTTTTGCACTGGGACCGATGGCCAAGGCAGCAGCGCAGAGAGCCACCAAGGCAGAGGGCATGGTAAAGGCACCGTCGTACCAAGCAAGGTCCACAACACTTCGACTGTCGCTCCTCCAACAACGGCAGTGTGGGCGACTTCCGGAAGGGGTTGGACAGTACTCGAAGCGCATCGACAAGGCGCTGCCGGGCAAGCACACCCGTGCACTATACGACTCGCTCAAAAGAAAAGAATCGGACGTGATAGCCCAGCTTCAGACCGGGATGATGCGACTGAACAGTTATCTTCACAGGATAGGGGCAGCGGAATCGGACATATGCGATTGTGGACAAGCAGCAGAGACGATTGAGCACTTCCTCTTCCGATGCAAAAAGTGGACAATGCAACGGGAAGCCATGTTTAAATGCTCGCGAACAAAGATTGGGAATTTGTCGTTCTTCTTGGGAGGAAAAGCTGCGTCGGACGACGAAAAATGGAAGCCAAACATGCAGGCCGTGCGTGCGGTAATCAAATTTGCTATCGCGACAAACAGGCTCGATGCGGACCAGCGGCATCAGCAAACTAACCTCTAGCGTGCGAATATACTAACAAAAAGCAGCCTCGATTTTGGCAGACCGTGCTTCAGCTGCCGAAGATAGGATGCTGAACACTTGCAGAATTTGGCCTTCAAGCAGGCCTGTCATGGAACAAGTAGCGACGAGGTTGAGTAGCAAGCGATGAGACGACGATCCGTGGGGCTTGGGGTGTCAGGTACCAAATGTTCTGAAATGTGAACTAGATTGTGTGAAGGCCCTATAGGGATTTCCCTCCGGGCGAAATAAAATCCATCCATCCATCCGTAGTTGGGGGTTACCAGGGCCACCATTGGTCGGCTCCGCCATTAAGGTACCCCTGTCATTCCCACTTCTTTATGTGCGAATTCGCGAGTCCAAAATAAGTGGGGCGTGGCACGGGTAGCCATCGAGTGAACCCCCGTTAACTAGCACGGTAGAACCTCGGGATCGGACTGTCAGACCTAGACCGACCAGACTGCTGAAGCCGTTCAGACCAAGACCGACAGACCGGGAACCTCGACAAGCCCAGACCGACAGACCGAAGGGGCCGGTCTTGGTCGGTCGGTCTGTTAGCCACACTGGGCGTTTACCTGTCGGAAAGCTTCCGTGGCACTCAGATGACTTAATGTGTGTGTTGTATGTGTATATGTGTCTTGTCTCCGTTGCCCCTATTGTGATCGCTTGAGTGTATGTCTGTCCACTAAAAGTGGGGGCCTGAGGTATCTGCACCAATAGGCGGTCTCAACCCTGGAGGTCACCACGTGACCACCCGATCAGATGCTTTGTACATGATCCAATCTAACATTACCATCCTTGGCTCAACAGGGATAGTGGCGCAGAGCGTTCGATTGGGGTGGTGGCGTAGAGTCTGTGGCGCAGAGTCTGCGGCGATGGGGATTTGGCGCGGTCGATTGGCGCGAGGATCCAGGCGAAGTTTGGTGGCACAGGTGTTCGTGGTGCAGGCGTCTAGCACGGATCGTTTAGCGGCCCGAGTTTACGAAGGAGGGCGCGGAAGAAAGAACCTTTTCGTTCCTCAAAGGCATTGTCTTACAGAAGCCTTTCGTTCCTCAAGGCACTTTCGTTCCTTCAGGCATGCGGCCCGTGCGTAGGGTCAGAAGTGCGGAAGGAAGAACCTTTCGGAACTTTCGTTTCTTCAGGCACTTTCGTTCCTCTAGGCATGGATGGGTTTGGCGCCGTCCTCTTGTTGCTCTACGTGGCCCCACATAAAAGCCGCGTCCTTCCCTCAGCTTTCTCCTTTTCTCTCTTCTCTTTTCCCATCTTTCCTTTTCATTCCGATCATTCCCTTGGAAGAGAAACGGTAATTCCAGACATTAACAATGTCGTCGACCACCAGTATGCCCACGTCGAGCCAATGGTACAACCGTCACCGCAGGTGCGAGGATGGCTGCTCGCACGAAGGAAAGCTTGAATTGATCACCTGGACATCCACAGCTGGTGGGGACCGCATGGGATGGGGAAATTGCCTAGCTTCCGAATCCGACGAATTGAAAGAGAAATTTGAGAAGGAATTCAACTCCAACGAGGAGAAGATGTACGAGTACTGGCCACAAGGTTTCCGGTGGACCTGTTGCGGAACGGAGGGAGATCAGCGATTCGGATGTGACCACCATGGAAACGGAAGCACGCCATGTAGCTGCGATTTTTGCAAGGTTAGTACTTTTAGGCGCTTGTTCGACACGGAATAAAGGCATTTGCTTATCAGAAGCGGTAGATGGGCAAACCAATTCCGGACTCCATCCATAAAAACCGGACAGAATCTGCTGCCGGAAAGGGGCTGAGACTCTTTAGAGGTCCGGACCCAAGAAGCTTCCATAGGAGCCAGGGCGGCATAGCGGAGATCATGCGCTCGTCCTTGGGGATACCTTAAATAATTCACCGCCGATCCAGTTGCAGTTCTTAACGTGAGTCGTGTCGAGGAATGGGCTCATCTCGGGTAGAGAGTAGAAGGCGACGGTCCAGTTGCACAAGATGCACGCCTTTCCAACCCGAGGGAGCATAAGTATCTGTTGAACTCCGGAGCGTGAGCTCGCAAGTGTACCGGATGGTTCGACGTAGGCGGGGCGGAGTCGCGAGGCGAGGACGAAGACGGGTTTTCCGGTCGGGTCTGACGGGTCTGGGGGTATCTTGACGAAGTGGAGGAGCTCCGAGGCGGATGTTCCGACATATAGATTGTGGTCTAAGGAGCGTCGGTCAGCAATGAACATACCGAGGCTTGTCAAACCTCTGCAAATCTAGGTAGTCGACACAATTGATCCTGATGTCCTCGTCTGTGCCATCTGCAGAGAGGGGCACCTCGTCGAGCAGCGATCGCAAGACGAAGGGCCCATCTTCGAGGGATTGCCTAGGCCTGGGTTTCAGCGGAGCTTTAGGCCCAGGCTCCCCCTCTGGAGGCGTAGATGTCATCGCAACGACGACGTGCGCAGCAGTGTCTGAAATGTCGTCTCAGTCGGCCACCTCATCTGCAGCTCGCCTTCATGGTGTCGGTCGAGGAGCGCAGGGGGCTGGGGCAGGCGCGGCAGCTGACAGCCGGCTCTGCGCGACAGTTCAAGTCTGGGGGCGTTTCCGGTGGTATCGAGATCGTGTACGGACAGCGTGGTCTCCGATGGCTTGAGAGGGGGCGAAGTTGAAGTGATGGGGTGGACTTTGGAGCTCTCAACCGTGGTGGTGATGGGCTTGGCGGCGCATCTGTGCGGTGCTCACACTGCTAGTAGCTGCGAACAAGGCTGACGTTGCCGTGGAAAACTAGGCTGGGAGCGCTAATAATAATTACTGTGCCTCTAAGCTCCAGAGTGTCGGTTGCAGCCAATCAACTGCCTAGCCCCGACGGTGCGACCCATCCAAGCGGTACGGAGTAGTCTACCTCGGTTTTGCATCGCCTGCCCTAGCAAGTAACTGGACACGTTCGTCCTCAGCTTCAGTTTCAAGCTCCTGACATTCACTCGGTCCGCCAACCTGCCGCATCTCGCCCAGTCGCTTGCCACAGAGCACTCCCACTTCGACTTTGCTGGTTGCCCACGAGAGGCTTGCAGCTCGACTGATGGTCGATTCGGAACCTTGCGCATTATACGAGAGAGACGCGCATTCACCATGACAGACATCGTGGAAGGGGTTCCCACAGCTCCGACTGTTCCATCCTCATCCGCAGCGCCGCCGACATCGACGCCTGGCGGGCCCTCCAACAAGTTTCAACATGCAATTGCGGCGTGGAGAAGTACGAAGTCTTAGCGGCCCTGATGCGTTGCCTGAATAGTCGAGCTGACTCGCCTGCTGCAGACCTCGATTTCACCACCCTAGCCTCGAACCTCGACAACACGGCATCGGAGATCGTGGCGTACCAGCGCGACTCGACGGTCCAGCGCAAGGACCTTGCTCAGAAGACAAGACTTTCGCAAGCTGGATGACCCAACAAAGTTAACCGAGATCAAGGGCTTGCTCAAAGGTAAGACGCAGATTGCCGACTCACACCGCTGGACCCTCGCTCGATGGAAGACTCACATCTCTGCCCAGCCTACCAAAACTTTATCGACCTCATCACGAATCATTCCAAGTCGGTAAACTCGGCGTTTCTTTCCGCCTACACCTCGCTGTCCGATGCCCCGACCCATACCCCCTGCTCGAAGCCTCTGTCGATTCGATGCTCGTTTCCGAAGAGACGCTACCCAAAGTGACAAAAGAGAACGAACACCTGCAAGGAAATGTTGCCAAGCCCACGACTCAGCTGGAAGAGACCGAGACCCGCCTCCAAACTGAGAGCACGGCTCGTGAAGAGCTAGAGGACAACCGGGATACCTGGGTCAAGGAGGTCGAGTCTTCGTGGTCTGCCGCTCGGAGGGCTTTCTGAAGTTGTATTTACCGTCCTGCTTTTCTGAGGTAGAAGCATTGCAGTCATAATGACACCACACACTGATCCTACCATTCCGTACCCTGTTCTCCATATGCATTTAACTTCCACTGATAGCATCAATGGACTTCAACTTCTCTCTGAGGTGGCTCAGTCTGGGCCAGAAACTGCTGGAGCATTGAACTAGTGCCTAGTAACCGAGTCTATTGCCCCCTACTTTGCCTCCAGATGGCTGCGTATGGCATACTGCTGACCATTATTGTGGAGTACCTTACGGATCCATTCAGCTCGCCGAAGGACATTCTGTTAAGTCGAGGAAGAGATTCAATCGCGTCGATCAAGGCCATGGCATTATGGCGGGACGGTAACAAAATCGTAGGCTGGCAAGGTTTGGTCGAGAACCGGGCCGACTTTGTGAGGATGGGGACACGGAAATGATCCTCGTGCTGTCCGGCTTCCACCGTTGGTTTGGAAAATTTCCATGGCAGGACGAACGCCAAATCGCCTTCATAGCTCCACGGGGGTCCTACAAGATCTACTAAGCATTGCATGACTTGTTGGCAAATCCGGTTCATCCCCCTAGCTTTAGCCTCTTGTAGCTGATCATGGCGAATGAGTACTCGTAGCCATAAATGTTCGAAAGTACTGGAATAGCGCTGAAACTCCCCCGCGTTCACAGCACTCGAGATTGTACCTGGCGGGATGCCGGGATGCCGATGCTGATAATCCTCAACCGAGTCCCAGGAAGAATTGAAGGCACTCCCGGGTGGTGAGAAGTATGGCGCCCAGTACTGTATCTGGAAGAAGGTTACCTGGTGAACATGCCAGGGTGCAGGCTTACGATTAGTACCGACTTCCTTGGTATGGTCGCTGTTGAATGTCACCAAAATGAAGTTGCCAATGATGCGACTGAATCGGTCGTCAAATGAACCCGCGTAATCCTGAATCATTTCCCAGAATCCTTTAAACTTCCGGTAAAGTTCAAGGAAGTGGAGGCAATTCCAAGATGGAGTATCCGTACATTGAAAGAGGCGCTGGAAATCAAAACTGGACCAGCCATCTTCTGGTGGCAAATTTTTTCGGGTCGCCATCCAGCAAGGTGATCTGATGGCATCTCTTCGGACTGAGTGGTAGGCTGAGTTCTAATGTAAGCAGTCCAAGCCTCATCATAAACCTCCCATATCGTCTGAGCGGTAACGATACGGCCAACCTGCATTGCTGACTCTTCCTGGGCTTGCTGCAGACGCTTCAGAAGCCGGGGCAGAATATTGTATCCTACTTGGGTGCGAAGCCGTCCCCAGTACAGCTGTAACTTGGAAAGCATATGTTGATGGTATGCTCGGGCGACCTCTTCAGTGACTAAGCAAACGATGCTCTCAACGAGCCGGTCCGCCTTGTGGCGACGGCCGTGATCGAATTCTAACCGAGCCTGCTGAAGTAATTGCCTCAAAGAGAGCTCGATCGTGACTTTGGATGCGGTAAGGCACTGGACATTCATCTGAGAGAGGAGGCCTCGCTGGAAGGGATTCCGAGGTATGTAGAGCTGGATTAGGGTGTGTAGTGCAATATGTCCGCCATACCAGTCCATGCATTCTTGGGGGATCCAGAGCATCCCAGAGTTTCGAATGGATACATCTACCCCGAGGCCTTGCCGCTCCAGCAACGATCCGGCCTGGTGAGCCCGGCGATGTTGTACCCTCCATCGCGGAAGCCAGATCCAGTTGTCGTACGGGAACTGCTGCTCGCTGGTGAGGGTGTATGTGAGAAGCCGACAGGAGAGCTGGGCAGTATAGAATGCAAGGATGAGGCAGGGTGAGGAAACCGCAAAATTGAGAGCAGGCTCTTGGAACAAGTGATCCAGTGGAAGAACAAGTCTTGCGGCCTGGGTGAATATGAGAGCGTTGATATCTCGAGTTGGCACTACCCAAAAAGGATGGTGTTCTGTCAACTCAGACACGAATGAGAGGTTCCATACTCGCTGTCCTATGTGAGGGTTCTGATTGGGCTGGAAATACCCGCGGTGCCACATCGAGAGGATCGCATCGAGCCGAAAAGTCATCTCCCTTCGGATACCGTAGCTTGCGAGAGCCTTGGTGTTGGAAATGGCTCTCAGATGGCGCTTGTTTGCCTCCCACGCCTTTACCAAGGAGCTACGTTGAAGCGGGAGGTGGGTGCCTGATGGCGGCCTTGGGTTGCTGATGAAAGATCATTGATCATTTCTTCATTAAGAGCGAGGAGCGGGAGGAATCCAGATCCAAACAAATCATAATCACTAAACATGACCGAAAAGAGCTCCTTATTGCAGTTGTAAGCCTTGGCAAGAATGATCCCCGGCTTCCGTTCGTCAGGGTGGCCTGGGTTCGAGGCTCGAGTACGCTTGGCCTTACACTGGTAGGTCCCGATATCTCGAAGGAGAAAGCTGCGAAAATATGTGGCACTGAGTCGAGCTTTTGGAGTAATTTTGCAGAGTTGCTCATGAAGGTGATAATGGCATTGACTCTTCCATAAAAGAGTATAAAGCTCTGATCCTAGAGAATCATGGGGCGGAAGACTGGTAACGTGGTCGCGAGCCCCAATGTCAAGCCAGCAAGAGCGAATATCCAGATGGATAGGATCAAAAGCCTGAAGGACGATCTGTTGGAACAGATTTAGGGTCTCCTCGAGAGTCCTTTGACCAAATGTGTTTTTCAGATCGTGGGATTGAAAGAGCAATCGAGGGTTCTTGAAGTATGACACCATTTCTCCCCGCTGCGTTGGAATCTGTAATGAGTCTGCTTTTTCAACCACCAAGTGCCAGAAGAGCGAGAGATCTTGCGCCGGGACTGTATACTGGAGATGGAAAGCTCTGCTCACGTCGTCCGGCTTCCATCGGTTGTTGCCAGGCTTTTCCTGGAAGGAACGAGACTTTGCATATGCGATGTCATACGTTCGAGGTATCTCCTGCCGGGAAGGATCAGATATTGCCTCAAAGGCTGCCGGAATGATGATGTGGTTGTAGAGGTCCTTCTGCCGCTCGAGTGAGAGGGCATTCCTGGTAGCTGATGTTGAATCTTGAGCAGCATGGGGGAAGAACAGGAAGGCGGAGAAACGAACGCTCTGCGTATTGAAGGTGCCCATAAGAATATGTCTTGTCTTTGCTAGATCCAGCCCATGCGGCTGAATCACCTGATCAGTGGATAGATTGAGGGCTGAAGGGGGAAGAAACGAGAGCTTGAAGTCATTTGGTGGCCGGATCGCCTGCAAACCTTTCGCCCCAAACCAAACACTATCAATATCCCACTGCTGCGAGATCGAGAGATTTGATGGGGTAAGGGCCGCCTGTGACTTGCGGAAGGAAAGAGGCTGTGTCGGCTGATTGGAGAGAAAAGTTTCCCATTCCCGGAAGAAATTGCTGGGATTATAGGAACCTCGCTTGCCGAAGATTGTTGGTAAAGGAGGAAGGGAGTGCTGCAAGTATTCCACGGTCTCCTGAAGAGTATGAGTGTGTTCTGGCTCGTCGACTTCAAGCTGACGTGAACCTGTGGTTAAGAGTTCGATTAGCGTATGACACGTTATTACCAAAGATAGTTGTAGACATACAAGCGCAGATGGAGCTGAAGAATATCCGAAACACTTGATCATACGCAACTCGATATGGCCCAAGAGAGTCAGAGTCGTCTCGAGTGTCCTCGACCTGAAGGGCTTGAATGAAGCGTTCAAGGGTGGCGTTGCTATTTTGAGGGCCTTCCGGAGGCACGTCATCTGCTAAGCGTTCTAATGTCCTGGTGTGCAAGTTTTCCGGGTCGGCTTGTGGATTTGCACGAGAGCGAGGCGTGGATAGTGATGGCCCTGGGATGGACTGCCCCTGGCAATTTCTGATGACTGGGAAACTTGGGTCGTTAGTACGGATAATTGCCGGGATTCGTAAGCGATGTAGTCGGTTCCGATATTTTTGAACGCGGAGGCGTGCAAGTTCTCGGGTCCGCACAGAAAAGTCTGTCCGGGGACGCCGACTTCAAGGTGAGCTTCTTGACGTATAGGCGGTGAATTGCATGTCTGGTTTGTATCTGCGAGTCCTGTGGGCTGCCTCATACCATCTCCTGTTTCTGTTCGTCAGCTGGTTGATGGTGAGGTTGTCTGAGCACCACTCGAACCGTAGGGTGTTGGACAATACTGTCAAACGATATTCCGCCCCAGCCGAGGAGGCGTCCCGACCCACTTGGACAGCATTGTTGTGTATATAACTGGGACCTTCGTCCTCTTGACTTGAGCAGTGATCAAGGCCAATTGACTCTCTACAGCCCTCACATTTTGACAAATACCATGCCCCACCACCCTTTCGCTAACACCCACCCTTTCGCTAACACCACCCTTTCGCTAACCAAAAATAGCCACGTGCCATATAAAACTCAACTATTTCACTTATACGGAATTTAACCAAAATAGAAGTTATTCGCAAGCGGTCACTTCTTATAGATAGAGAATTGAATGGAGTTTATTTTTCTAGTCTCGTGCAGCTGCATGGGGCACGTGATATATGCAGATCCCTGTACTGCAAAGTCACCAAATCAGGCATTGAATTCCTCACCGCTCCTTTCCACTTCTTTTCATGTCAGTTTTTCACAACGCAATAAAAATGCCTTCATCGCAGCTTCGTTGGAAATATACAGAAGACGACATGGCTGAGGCTATATTAGATATCACGGATAACGGCTTTTCACCCTCTCAAGCGGCTCAGCGATGGGGAGTGCCTCGAAGCACTCTAATCAACAGACTTAATAGTCAGACAGCCGTAAAAGAGCAAATTCAGCTTGATCAGTGTTTATCCAAGAACCAGGAAGACAAATTGGCTTTCTAGATTCTTCGCCAGGAATCTCTGGGATATGCTCCGCCCCACAATCAGATTCGCGCTTGCGTCATGGGCTTGTTAAGACAACAAGGCGAACAACCAGAATTAGGACGCAACTAGGTAGCCAGATTCATTGAGCGCCGCTCAGACCTTAAGACTAAGATCCGTAGACGTTAAGAAGCTAGTAGGTTCGACTCTTTCACGCCTAAGGCGGTTCATTGGTACTTCGATATTGGGGAGGGCCAGTACGGCTGGATTCAGCCTGAAAACACTGTTAACGTTGATGAAGGAGGTATCATGATTGGTTTTGGCAAGCCTCCATTTCTCCATTCTCTTTATTTTTTGAAATTTGACTAACTAGACTCTCTTCGTTAGGGTTGGATAGCCTGGTGGTCAGAAGCGTGGACCCAAAGCGAAAGGCTCTTCTCAAGGGACCACAAACTCGAAATTGGACTTCATTTATCGAAGCTATCTGTCAAATATTAGGGTGGAAAAATTGTGTATTATGTGTCCTGTCCCTATGTCTTGAGGTTTCAGGGCAAGCTTTATATACCCTTTCTCTTCTGTATAGAATCAGCTAGAAGCTGATTGCTAAGCCTCGTGGCAATAGGTGGCAATAGGTGGCAACTTTCGCCTCTGACGTATCTGACACTATCACTGCTGACGGCCTTGCCTTTACTCCTGGCATAATATTCAAGTGAAAGAAACTCCAAAAACAGTGGTTCCTTGATGAATTCAAGAAGATAACGGACTGGCATTACAGAACTTCACCTAACGGGTGGACTGATGACCACATTGGTGTCGAATGGCTTTAAAGAGTCTATTTGCCTCAGACCAAGCCTTCCGATGAGTCTGATGCCAGATTAATCATTCTAGACAGCCAAGCGAGCCATGCAACGGTACTTTCTTTGTTTACTTAGCCAAAGGTCTCTGCTAACCGAGCGAAGGACAAATAGATGGCTACGTGCTTTTTGAACAACGTTTACTGTTGCTACCTTCCAGCACACTGCTCTCACGGCCTCCATCCATTAGACAATGGAGTATTCAAGGCCTCCAAAGCTGCATATCGATAAGAGTCGGAAAAGTTCGCTTCCCTGGCTGATTCTACTCTAATAGATAAGGTCAATTTCATCAGAGCCTACGCCAAGGCTCGTGAAGTGGGAATGACTAAGAGGAATATACTCTCTGGCTGGAGAGTTACTGGCAATTGGCCAATTTCACGAACCAAAGCTCTGCGGCACCCAGAAATCCAAGAGAATAAGCGGAATGACAGCCCAAAAAGGACTCCAGAGCGGGCGCTGTATTTTGGCTCGGATGATACACCAAAAACCAGCTGCCAGATTCGCGATCTTGGGCTAAACAAAATACCAAAGACACGGAGACGGTATAACGTGATAGCCAAAGGCTTTAAAACTCAACAACAGACGTTAGCGGCGCATGCCATGAGAATTGCTGGCCTGGAGGAGGAACTGGCCCATCTGAAGAGAGGGAAGAAGAGGAAGACTATTCCTAATCCCAATAAACGCTTCATGACTCTGAGCGAGGCTCTAGCCTCTGGAGAAGCCATTCCCGAAAAAGGAAGCGAAAAGAAGCATGTTGTGGTGAATTATAGCTCTTCGGGGGAGTCAGGGTCAGAATCGGAGGTTGCTTCGGTTATTGAAATCAGAGAGAAAACCATACCACCTCAGCGCACCACTCGAACTAAGCGGCTGGTCAAAAGACCTAAAAATACATAAACACTTCAATTCTCTATCGAATGACTTTTCTTTTATATTTGTATCATTAAAATTGATTATAATCCGTGAGGGTTGAAAAAACGGATTTTTGGTGGAGATAGCCACAATTTGGTTAGCGAAAGGGTGGTGGGGTATGGTACACCGGCTGTGCAGGAAGTCTTATTGGTGGTGCGGCAGCCACAGCAGCTGTCAGGACAGCTAAAGGCAACGTAGTTGCTGCTTGGCGAATTAGCGAATCAGTTGGCAGAGACTGTCTATCAGTAGGCCCAGGACTCTGGCGCGACAAGTTGTGCGTGGGATTTACCACTGCGATGTCGTGATTTGAGGAGCGAGCCTGGGCTGGCTAGACATGAAAGGAGTCGTCAATTAGGCGGACCGTGGGGTAGCGAGAACATTCCTGGAGAACCAGTGCTTGTTTTCTTTGAAGTTGTTGGAGACGACGACTTCTCGCACGTTCGCGCGGGCTCTCTTTCTTCGTCGCGCTCGTGAACGCTCGACGACCCATGACTTTTCAGATGTTTTTTCCACGATTTCACTCTCTCGTTAGGACCAGAGTTCTCCTATTTCCTACATTGCTTATGCTGTGTTTTCATATATGCCCGGAGTAATTGATTGGTCAGTGAACCATGGCTAATAACAAAAGAGATGAGGTGGCTTACAACCAAAGCTTGGGATTCAGAGGATCCCGGGTCAGAGAGGGGCTGACATAAATATTCAGTTGCTTTCTCCATTGTCTATCGGACAAGACGATTACCCGTTGGCATTGTGGGGTACGGCAGGCTATACTTGGACTTACCCTGTACATTCATGTTATTGACTTGAATGAAGCATAAAAAGCTTGTTGAAGACATTGAAATATTTAATTTACTTTCATCAAACCAGATAGATATTTCTCCATCGGTGCATATACTTTTTATTTCGTGCATCGTTTTTCATTGTGTTATTTTATCCTTTCGCGACACACGTCCCAACCCGCAACCCGAAGCCCAACATTGCTAACATTGCTAACATTGCTATGAAAGCAATCCTTCTTCTAGACGAGGCGGATGTTTTCCTCGCACGGCGTTCGGACAATCCCCAGATCAATGCCCTTGTCTCCGTATTCCTGCGAGAGTTGGAGCAGTTCGACGGCATACTGTTCCTGACGACCAATCGAGTGCAGTCATTCGACGAAGCAATGGTCAGCAGAATCCATCTTGCGTTGGAGTACAAACCACTGGGGAAAGAGGCCCGCAAGGCAGTCTGGCAGTACTTCTTGGAACAAGCCAAAATCAAGCACGGTAGTCCGGATTGCGCGAAGCTGGTTGAGGGGCTGGCGGACATGGAACTCAATGGCCGAGAGGTACGGCTAACACTCCCTTGTCGTGAACTAAACTCTAACCATCGCGCAGATCCGAAATACAGTGTTTGTGGCAAGGTCAATGGCCGAGTACGAGGACACGATTGTGCGCAAGGCTCACCTGGAAGACTCTATTGCTGCAAGGGAACAGTTCCAGCGCGACTACCAAGGGGCAGGTGCCGTCGACAATCTCACCTCCTACCTCTAATTTGGTCGGCCGCGGTTGGAGATGGATTGGGTCTGGGTCCGGCCGATGTGGTCAAGCTGGAGTCCGAAATTGTCCACAGGCTCTTGGAGCTGCCACTCTTTCACCATTTGTCGCTTCTTTTGTCTTGCGAAGCAACCACACGACCGTAGTCAAATAATAGCCGAATACACTCCTTTCGATATGTAATGCATATGGATGCGGAGGTAATGACTGCCACAACCCATGACGGCATCCACATGGTACGATAACGGCCTCTGGCAGGCCGAAACTCTCATTGGGGGGCGAAGGGAGGACCTAAAGTACGTTGATATGTTGAGAAGCAGCTATGAAGTAATAACATAATAACAGACAGCCGTCTATGGGCGCGACTATTAAAGTGACCCAATGCCCTCTATCTCTCTTGTCAAATCCCTCCTTCCTCACATTTAATTGTTCGTCTATTTGCTACATACCTCTGTCCTCCCCTGGAGCTTGCGAGCATGATCAATTATGGGCAGATGAACCCCCTTGCAGGCTGTCGCCGCTATGCAGTGAACACTGAATGAATGAAGAAGTGATGTCAAGAGTGCATTGAAGCCATTACCTGTCTTGCGCCGCCAGCTCTATAAGCAATGGTATCCATGGGAACTACCGCCCCTAGCCCCTGATAACTCCAAATGTATCAGATCACACGCCAATACCTGGAAAGCAACGCCCATCAAAGCAGCCTACGAAAGCAGCTTCGTGATGTCCGCCATCCGCGTCACCTTGGCGGTCTTGCCCTGCGCGTCCTTCTCCTTGAACGCCTTTCTGCCCAGCTCGCGCTTCTCCTTCTGGATGTCCAGGACGCGCTCCTCGACCGTGTTCTCCATGACGAGGCGCCACACCGTCGTCTCGCGCGTCTGGCCTAGGCGATGCACCCTGTCGATGGCCTGGTCCTCGATTGCGGGAGCCCACCCTATGCCAGCGTGTCAGCGTGTCTTTGAGTGACGAAGGCGCGGGGGAGGTGAGAAGAGAACTTACAGCTGTCGGAGAGAATCACAGTGTCCGCGGAAACGAGATTGAGGCCCACGCTACAGACAGCCAGACTAGCGAGCATGACCTTGGTGTCCGGGTCGTTGTCCAGGGCATGGATGGCCCGGTCACGCTTGTCGGCATTCATGGTGCCGTCGATCCGCGTGAACTTGATGCCGCCGAGCTTCAGCTGGTTCTGGACAATGTTGAGGAACGACGTCCACTGCGAGAACACAATCACTTTAGACCCCGCGTTATTGACCGTGGCCCGGACGATCTGTATCATGGCCTCGGTCTTGGAGCTCTGCACGTCGCTGTCAAAGTTGTCGTCCTCGGCCCCTTCCGGAGCGGGCTCGAGGAGGCACTCCTCGGAGAGATGGTTGCGGCACATGGGGCATTTGTGTTGGATCTGGATAGCCCTGGTGATGCAGGGGCGGCAGAATACATGCTTGCAGTTCGTAATGACGGGTTCTGTTGGAATGTCATAGCAGATTGCACAGTCCTCCTGGCTCTCAATGTAGAGGCGCAGGGCTTCTTGTAGGAGTCCTCGATTCTTGTCGTTGAGGACGACGACATCCTGGTCCTCAAGCAGTTTCAGCAGGTCGTCAATGCGTTCTTTACAAAGGGTCCAATGATTGCACCTGCTCATGGTCAATACGAGTGTATTAGATGGCGCATAAAGAACGTACGTTTGTCTCAGACGCAGGAGACGCTCTAGTACGCTCTGAAAGCGGCCTTTCTGGTCGGAGTTCGGTCTTGCTCGAAACTCTTCCAGCACACCTCTGGCCTCGGACCTGTTCATCTTCTCAGCGTGTAAGCCTGGACATCCGACGCGAATACTTACAGCAAAGCATCATACTTGCGCTTCTCATCTGGGCGGAACGTGATTCGATGGATATACTCCTTCTTGGTGGGGAGTTTCAGATCCACGAATTTCATGTCTTTCTTTCGTCGAAGGCATATATCTTGCATCAGCGCCTGAAGAAGCGCTTCTGCACTGGGATCCCCGACGGCCAACTGCCTTGTAATCTTCTTGTTGAACACCTCTGGCTGTTCAATACCGCCGGTGATGTGGAGGAACTTGACCAATGACTGCAGGTCCTTGATGGAATTGACACTGGGGCGGGTCAGCAGAAGATCGGATGGAGCGACAGGCATGCACGTACATTGGAGTTCCAGTCAAGACCCAATGAGACTTGGACCTGATCTGAGAGGCGGCGAGGGCAGCTTTTGTCTTTGAATTGCGGATTGTGTGGCCCTCGTCGAGCACGACGCGTCGCCACTCAATTGTTGCAGATGTAAGGACTTTAGGGACTTTGGTGTGTTGCTCTTTAGCCAGCCTTCCGTAGCTGGTAATAACAACATCATACGCGATGAGCTCATCTGCACGCTTCTTCTCGGAGCCATGATAAATGATAATGCTCGGTGTATGCTCGGCTTTGACATGTCGTCGGATCTGCTGTGCCCAGTTGCTCATGACGCTGACAGGCGCGACGATGAGCGTCGAGCCACATCCTCCGGTAAGAATCAAGCTGATTACCTGCAGAGTCTTGCCCAGCCCCATGTCGTCCGCAAGGATGCCTCCTGAGATGAGAGCTGGCGTCTTTTTGGTGACGAAGCCTGATGCCACGTTCCAGAATTGGCCTTTGCTGTTTCGCTTCCACAGTTGCACCACATCAGTGAAACCCTTCTCTGGGACCTTGGGATTCTCTTTGCCAGTCATCCAGGCCAGACCCTAGCATAGTTAGTACATGTCTATCCCAGCATGCTAGAAGAGGCACCTACTTGAAGCTGGTATGGCAACAGCGTGGCTTGGAGTTGGCTAGGCTGGACGGCCTTGGGCATGACCGCCAGTTTATCCTCATCCATCGCCAGCGTATTGACCATATCGGCGCCGTTCCGGAACTCAACAGCTTCGCTCGTCCGCAAAATGCTCTCCAAGGAAATCTCTGGGGGCTGCTGGGATGCAGATCCCAGGCCACCGTTAGTGCTGGCGCCTTTCAACATCATCGCTCTCCGTGTATCAGCATCCTTCTTAGTCTGCTTGAGTTGGGTAGCTTTGACAAGCTTGTCAGCTTTCAAGGCAGTTTCGATTCTCGAGCGCTGAACTGGGTCGCTTGGTCCAAAGAAGGTCAGCTTGACAGGGCAGTCATAGAAGCCCTTCTCCCCAGTCAGTTGTGCCTCGAGGGTAATGTCTCCTCGGTCCTATGCTGAATCAGCTTGTGCACATGCAGATTGAGCGATGGGTCCATACCACGTAGGGGGCGAGCTTCTCGACCACCTGTCGAGGCAAGTGCCCGATTTGTTCGTGGAAAACATTGACGACTTGGATGGCGTTTCGGTCGTACTGAGGTGTGTAAGTCACGGATCCAAGAAAAGGCGAACACGAATACATACCTGATTTTGAGGCTCTCTGCGACATAGGACAACTTCGCCAGGGGAGGCATAGCCACTGTAGTATCTGACGCCCACAATTTTGCCATCTGCGTGCAATGAGATGAGTATCAAGAAGTGTGAAGGATTGCAAGATAGCAAACGCACCGAAAGTTCCATAGAGTTCTCTGACAGGGCCATCATCGTCTTCGGTCAAGTCCAGGACGTCTGGTTCGTCAACCGTCGCGGACGAGGGAAATGCCTGTGAAGAGCCCTGGAAAGACCTGACTTGCGAGGCGCCGTAGACAGAAGATCCACCAGGACTAGACGAATATCTGGAGTTGCCGACGGGGTTGAAACGCGAGGACCGGCCGGATGAGGGTGCCGTTCGCTTTGCCTGGCTTTGGCGCTCTTCGTCGCCAGTGAGGTCAATAACCTCACGTGGGCGCTTTGACGGCCGAGGCATCGTGACGACGGCAACGAGCCACCGGCCAATTCTCGTTTGTGGGGATTGCGGGAGAAAGGAATTTGACTGCCGAGATGTGGAAGTTTTGTGTTTCGGCGAGAGACGCGCTGTAGGAGACGCGCCTTAAGGAACGAAAGGCTCCTAGAGGACGGGCGAAACGGCGGGGCCTGGCCAAATCTTACCTCAGGCACTAAGACCCACTCACTAACGTAATCTACCACCTTCTCGGTCACACCCCCTACTCGGTCACCCGCAAATACTAATAAATTAGAAATTATATATCTCTATGGTCTTTTTATAAAAGTTCATAAAAGTTTATATACCTCATCTTTTGAATATGGAAAACCCAAATATAATTTTTATATAATTCTCTTTATCTTATTTATATTTTTATTATATATTTATTTTTCTGCTTAATTATATTTTTATTTTAATAGTAAGTAAAATAGATAAAATTATATAAAAATTATATTAAGATTTTCTATACTCTGGAGATACTATATGTAAATTTTTATTAGTTTTTACGAAAAGACTATAGAAATATGCTAAATTTTATTTCTTAGTATTTTGCGTGTGACCGACAAGGGGGTGTGACCGAGAAGGTGGTAGATTACGTTAGCCGAAGAGACGCGACAATCACGTGGTTCTGTAAGACGGCCTGGTTACCTCAGCATGCTCAGGCCATTTCCAAGAAGAGTTTAGCGTCATTGGGATTTGGTCACGTTATTTGTGGGACTCTTCGAGCAAATGGCCTGAGTGCCTTGTCCAACGCGCCCACTGCTCTGTGGAAATTTTGTACCTTGTTTTCGCGATTCTGGACCATACGCTTTTACTTATCCATCAATAACCACATCAAAACACGTCGCATGTATCTCAAAATTCAATCAATTGTGCATCAAGGCACATTCTATCTAAAAGCTAATCTTTTCCTCGCACTTGATCCTTGTGGCTTGTGGAAAACGCTGATATGTCGTGACCTCGACCACATCGTAATCCTCATCCATTAGTAGCCGTATACTTATACTTTGGACTGGTTGGGTGGGGTGAAGAGATGGCCTGGGTTAAACCACGTACTCTGACGACGCAAGTCTTGGGCTGACATGGCCCAAAATTCAATCAATTGTGGAACAAAAGTAGACGAATCTAACGATTCCATTCAACTTACTGGACACCTTGTGGTTGTGGTTGAAAATGAGTTTTAAGATGGAGTCTATTTCGTGGAAAAAAACTCCGCACACGCCCAAAAATCTGGACAGGATCCTTAGGCCATTTGCTCGAGGAGTCCCACAAATAACGTGACCAAACGCTAAACTCCTCTTGGAAATGGCCTGAGCATGCTTGTGACGGTCAAGGTTCCCAACGTAGTAAACCGTAACCTGATTGGTTTATGTTGGCAGTTGTGACGGGGCGTAGCGTGCTGAGCGTAGGGTCGCGTATCACGTCTGATAATGTCAAGAAGTATTCTTGAGTAATCAAGTTGTATTGAAAGCTGGAGAGCTATCTAGACAGAGAAGTGGGAATGAGTGAAGCTATATATACTCTTCTGATTTACTTGGTCGATCGTGGTTTTGTGAGTCGAACAGAGTCGAACCGACCTCGTTCGACTTGCATAAGGGCGGACAACCTTATTGGTCGGTCGAACGGAGTCGAACCGACCTCGTTCGACTTGCATGTGGCGAACAACCTTATTGGTCGGCACGGAATGTGTGATGTTCCGTCTTCACACCGTTCCCATCTTGGGTCGTAACAATGCTGAGGTAACGGCCTGGGCGATTTCCGACACGTTTTGGTGCGAGTGCGACTACTGGGGGGGTCTATAGTACGACACCCCGTGAGTGAAATCCCTCACGGGGGGAAAAAAAAAATTAAAGATACCTACGTACCTAGACCAGCTATATAATCGCGTTACAGACCTCCCAAGTAGCTTAAGTCTCCCGGAAATTGACTGTGCCACAACCTTGCGCACGGTCCTTTGTGGCGTGCCCGCCAACCGGTAGGCAACTCGCCATCCCCCGACACGCGTCTCAAAGTTGACCTTCGCCTTGAACTTGAACGTCACACCAAACTTGGCGTTACATCAACACAAGAATCTCGATTAATTCTCAAAGGAGAATTCTATCCGCCAAACACATTCCCGGACCGCCTTTGATTCTTTCAGTGTCAGACTTGGCTTTAGTCTTGTTCAACTCAAACACAACACGGTCGCCCTGCAAACCACCCGTGACTCGACAGGGCCACTGCCACGACGTCATCAAGATGTCTCAACGCGCCGCCAAAAGAGCCAGAACCGAAGTTAATTGCGATGGAACTGGCTGTGGAGATCAAGTCTGCATTAGCTGCTATAGCGAAGATGAAGATGAAGAAGAGTACACAGATCCTCAAGATGAGGAGGACTTGTCGGACGCCGACACCAACCTTCAGAAGCTCCAGAGCCAGATTGGCCAGCTGCAAGAAACGATGCTGCAGGCAACTGGAGCCCCTGCACCCATGCCAGACTACCACCAGATGATGGCGCAACTCGACCATGCCACTGCATACGGCATCCTCGATCAGATGATCAGGGAGAACCCCGCTGCCCAGGTTGCCATCTCGACGGCCTGGGCGAAGCAGCAGACGGAGATACACGCGGAGAAACAAGCAGAGAGACAGAGATTGGCGCAGCGAGTCATCAATTTCGACTGCTACAGTAAGACCGTCTGGCACACCCTCAACACAAGCCATTATAGCAAGTTGAAGAGCAGCAAGCAGTTTGAGGCGGCCTACGACGCGTGGAAGGATATCCTCGTGTGCGTCCAGCAGATCGAAACTCAGACGACGGAGGCCAATTCGTTTGGAACCAAGCAGAGCGCTCTGGAGACAATTCGCAAGATTCTCAAAAGCATCCTACTTGTGAATGACACGCTGGGGCATGAAGTTAGGAAGGAGTTACAATCGGACGATGAGATCGTAAATGTCATGATTGGCATTCTTGATGTGAAAGGCCTCTAGTGAGTTGATTCAACTAACTAGTCCCTATGCTGTTTACTTTCAAGATGAAGAAAGGAAAGAATCTAAATACAAACTGGGTGCGTGAAGACGCGTTATATCTTCTTTAATATAGAAGATTCGAGAATCAACTCGATGGCGCTGTGGAGAAGAATTCGGGCTTGGCGGCAGAGCCGCCAGCCAAGTGGGCCTGACCCGTTACATTACCCCCCTCCTCCAGAGTTGGCGTGTATCTCACGATGATTTTCGAAGTTGACTCTCTTCTTCTTCCGCTTTGTCCATTGTTTCCATGCATCCGTATGCCGTACAGCACTGAGATGCTCCCACGTGGGTCTCGAATAGTCCACCCACTTCACGAGCACCTTCTTGTGCGTGCCTTCCTTCTTTTCATCGAGGATGCGTTCAACGAGGTACATCTCTTGACCGTCCACCAGCACTGGTGGGGCGCTCTCGTGATCGACCTGCTGTGATGGTAGCGGGTCGTCAGGGACGGGCCGGAGCAAATCCACATGGAATACTGGGTGTATGCGTCCGGGCACGTCTAACTTGTAGGCGTGTGGGTTAATCTCCTCGACCACTTGGTATTTTGCATGTAGCCAGTCCAGCTTCTTACAAGGCCGTGACGTCTTGACGTTCTTCAGATTAAGGTATACCCAGTCTCCAGGCTTGTAGCGGGGCGAGGCAGTTCTGTGCCTGTTGGCTTGGGCTTGCTGTATCTCTTGGGCCATAGCTATTGCAGCTTGCGCAAACTCTGTGGCGTCCTGAAGTCTCTGGATGAAGTCTTCTGCCATAACCTCGCCCTCCCTCGCATCTTCTGCTCTTCGATCCTCGACTAGCTGAATTGGCTCGTTGTGGTAGCCGTGCATGAAGAAGAACGGGCTTAGGCCGGTAGAGGCCGCGTCCCTCTCGTTGATTGTTGCCATGGCTATTGGTAGCAGGTCTAGCTAATTCTCTTGGAGATAGTTTGTCCATATTCGTAGGATCTTCTCAACCTCTTGGTTCATTCGCTCCGTCGCTCCATCCGTCTGTGGGTGGTACGCCGTCGATAGCCGCTGCTCGATCTGCAGCAGTTTGCAGAAGTGCTTCCACATGTCGCTGACAAACTGGGGCCCACGGTCACTGGTTATGGCTGTTGGAATACCATGGACCGGGTAGTGCCGTTCGAAGAGTCTCTTAGCAACCGCTTCCGAGGAGATATCGCTCATGCCTTCGAGTTCGACGCCTTTGGTAAGCCGGTCTGTGACTACCATGCAGTTCGTCGCGCCATCCCGTCCCGATGGTGGGAGGTCCGTAATGAAGTCGATAGTGACCTCGCTCCATATTCGTTGCGGAATGGGTAATGGCTTCAGGAGCCCTCTCTTCGTGTCTCTCCAAATGGTGTTCCTTCCGCAGACCTCACAGTTACGCACGAATTGGCGTACTTCGCTAGCTGCGCCCGGCCAAAAGAAGCGTCTCGACAGAATAGAGTACGTAAGGTCTCTCCCCGGGTGCCCGGTAATGTGGGAGTCGTGTGTTGCTTGAATAATCTTCGTGCGCAGCGGCTCAGAGTTGGGTATCCAGACACGATTCCGGAAGCATAGGAGACCTTTGTCATCCAGTGAGCATTCTGAGATACTCACAACCTTCTCCTTTTGCAACTGTGTCGGTAAGTTCTTCTCTCCATTCGCTACTAGCTTCGTGAGTTCCTGGTAGAGCTTGTCCTCTCGGCGTGCGGCGTCCCAAAGTTGCTGCAATTCCTGGTCCTCGAATAGCCTGATATCCTTTTCGAAATCAAACTCCAGGGCGCCCTCAGTGTTGGTGGAAACTGTCGAGATGCGTACCCTTCTAAGATGGTCGTCCTGAAAGAGCCTCATAATGCGTGCTTGAGCCGCTCGTCCGAGTAGTCGGCTGGCATATCTTGGTCTCGTCGAGAGAGCGCGTCTGGCAGTCCAGCCTTCTTTCCGGGTCTCCATTCGAGTGTGAAATGGAACCTGGATAAGAACTCCGACCATCGTACTTGTCTTTCCGTTAATCTTCTCTCCGAATAGAAGTATTTCAGATTCTGATGGTCCGTGAGGATCCTGAAATTCTTCACAGCTCGCAGCTCTGGTTCCCATTGCTCCAGACACCTTACAATAGCAAGCAGTTCCTTGTCGTGAATAGCGTAGTTGACCTCTGCTGGCGAGTGTTTCTTCGAGAAATAGGCGACAGGCCGTAATAGTCCGTCTTCGTCGTCTCGCTGGGAGAGGACACCCCCAGTGACAAATCCTGAAGAATCTGCCTCCACGATAGTCTCTCTCTCCGGGTGGAAATGAGCTAGAATAGGGGCCGTGATCAACAGGTCCTTAAGCTTCTCAAAGGCTTCTTCGCATAGGTCGTCCCAACGGAAGGGTACGTCCTTTTTCGTTAGCCGTATCAGCGGCTCTGCTATCTCTGAGAACTCAGGCATGAAAATCCTATAGAAGTTCGCGAAACCGATAAAGGCTCTAACGGCTTTTACGTTCGTTGGCGTAGTCCATTCCTTGACAGCCTTGACCTTCTCAGGATCGACTCGGATCCCGTTCTCCGCCTCGATAATGAACCCGAGATATTTCACCGTCTTGACTTCGAATTCGCTCTTGCTGATGTCTAGCTGTAGCCCAGCATCCATTAGGCGTTGGAGGACCCTGCCGACTTTGTCGCGGTGGTCTTGAATGCTTCCAGAAGAGAAGATCAACACGTCGTCGATGTATGCTGACACGAAATCGTCTAGGTAGTCTTGGAGCACGCTGTTGATATACCGTTGAAAGGCTGCGGGTGCACCTGTCAGTCCAAATGGGACTACCAGCCATTCAAAAGATCCGTAGCGTGTTCTGAAGGCCGTCTTTTCTTCGTCTCCGGGGGCGACCCTGATCTTGTGGAATGCTGCTATAACATCTAGCTTCGTGAACCACTTTGCCTTTGCCACAGTGCGTAGCGTTTCGTTGAGTAAGGGCAGCGGATAGCGGTCCTTCTTGGTGATGTTGTTCAGTCCTCGGTAATCCACACAAAAGCGAACGCCTCCACCAGGCTTTTTCACCATGAGAACCGGTGCCGCCGCGGGTGAACTGCTAACTCTGATAAACTCCTTGTCGAGAAGCTCTGTAAGTGTCTTCCGCAGTACCAATAGCTCTTCGCGAGACATGCCATAAAGCGGACCCCAGGGTAGGGGTTTCTCGCGGCCGTGTTCGTCTCGTAGGACTTCGATCTTCAGGTCAACGCCTGGCCTGTGGGGAGGTAACTGGTTGGCCAGTTGTCGAGAGAAGGCTTGTAACCACTTGTGGTAGTGTGGTGGCAACTTCTCCACTGGGTCGATCTTTGGTTTCGGTCTCAAGGCTTTGTCGATGTCCGCCATCGTGACGGCATAAACTCCAACGCCGCCTGTACGTCTGTTGCGGCGCACGTCGCCTAGAAAGGCAGCGGCCATCACCTTCGAGACCTCTAGTCGAGGGGGCCGATAGCGTTGTCGGTCTTGTACTTGAGCTCCACTGGTTCCGATCTCCAAGTATCCTTCCTTCGCATGAATGTGAACATCTTGATCTTCCATCCATCGTTTGCCTAGAATCATATCCCAGTTAAGGTCGTCAATGACGTACATAAATACACGGCGCTGTTGGTGTCCGTCTAGGTCGATCGATAAGTAAGTGATCTTGTCGATCTTAACCTCCTTGCCGTCTCCTGCTGCATTCTCGAGGATGCGAGGTTGAACAGGTATATGTGGCAGCTGAAGAGATTGGAAGGTCCGTTTGCTAACCGCGCCGTAGCAGAGGCAACCATAGTCGACGAGGGATGGTACGAAGTCCGTTCCATTCACCCTAACGTCTGCTATGAATGGATCTCCATCCATTCTCTTTTTACCGGTTGTCTCCCATTCTCTCACAGCCGCCGCGTGTTCCTAGTCTGAATCTCCGTCGCTCTGGAGAGTGGCATCTTCGCCTTCTTCAACGATCGCGGCGTTGGTAACCGAGGGGCGCGAGGGGGCTGCGGCGTTGACTTGAGTGCGTCTGGTTACGCTCCCGGGCCGAATAGGTGCGGCTAATGGACAGCGTTCGATTCTGCAGTTATCTCTTCCGCAACGGAGACAACGTCCTTCGCGGTAGCGTGCATCCATTTCATCCTGATCGACCCACTTGGCACGCTTACCGAGCAAAGCCTGATCCTCTGGTCGCCTGGACTGGTAGCCATTCGTGTTCTTGCCGCCGCGGGTGCGCCCAGCGTTTACTTGAGTGGATGCTTGTGGGGTTGGCTCCCATTCCATCATGTCCTCTCTTCTGACCTCAGCCTGCTGGACATGCTGTTGCTGAGATCTCTGGCTGCTCTGACTACCGTGGTTGTCCAAGCCCCTCGTGTTGCCGCGAGGTTTCTTCCACTGGCCTAACAGTTCCATCTGGCTGCTAAGCGAGTCGCACCTCTTTGCCAGCCCAACGTAGGTGCTAATCGCGACGGAATCAGAGCCTATAAGAGCGGCCTTCATTCTGTCGTTTAGTGCCTCCTGGAGGTAAGAAATCTTGCTGTCATCTGGCCAATATTCGGCATTGGCGTTGGCGATCTCTTTCTCGAAACGAGGGTAGAACGAAGTAAAGGGTTCGTTTTCTCCTTGCTTAATCGAGTGCAGGTTGCGAGTAGCTCTCTGTTTACGATCCTTCTCTCCGTACAACAGTTCAAGGCGGTTGAGCAGTTCAGCCACATTAAACGTCCTCTTCTCAATTTGCATCTCCACAAAGGTGGTCACATTGTCTTTAGCCTTGCCTTCCAGGCTCATAAAGACATACATAAAGTGGCCCTCTGCGTCTCCGAGGGCTTCGCCGTCGACTCGTAGCTTCCCTTCGGTCTCCAACTTCCAGCTACGCCACTGGGACTTGTCACCACTGTACTTCGGGACATCTCGCAGCTTGGGGCGCTTGGTCGGGTGAGGACTGTAAGTGATAACCGTATTGGCGGGATCGGCGGTGATAGAAGGGTTGGTAGTAGTGTTGGGAGTGACAGGAACAGCGGTTGTCTTATTGTCTTCTGGCGCCAGCGTGGGCGCTGGTGTGGGCTGTATAGACTGGATGGACGTTTCCAGTGCTAACAGCTTCAATTTCGTTTCCTCATTTGCCTCTCTTAGGGCCATATTCTCGGACCGCATAAGCCTGACTTCGCTCAAGAGTTGCTCGAGTACGCTAGCCGACTGGCTAGTGGTTTCCCCCTGAGTCATGCCGTCTGAGTGGTCCATTATTCTTCTTCGCTTGTGGCTTCTGGTGCTTCTAACTTCTTAACTCCGGGTGCTTCGGGTGCTTCGGGTGCTTTGGGTGCTTCGGGTGCTTCGGCTGACTTTTTGACTTCTGGACTCGGGATGAGTCGTTGACTTCTGGACTTCAGCAGATTTCTGAAGTGATCTTGAAAGTATGTGAAAGGCCTCTAGTGAGTTGATTCAACTAACTAGTCCCTATGCTGTTTACTTTCAAGATGAAGAAAGGAAAGAATCTAAATACAAACTGGGTGCGTGAAGACGCGTTATATCTTCTTTAATATAGAAGATTCGAGAATCAACTCGATGGCGCTGTGGAGAAGAATTCGGGCTTGGCGGCAGAGCCGCCAGCCAAGTGGGCCTGACCCGTTACACTTGAACACATGAGCCTTGAGGAGCGGGTCAAAGTCGGCCAGGCGGCGGATGAGAAAGGCTCGCTTATCAGCAAGATCGAATGGGTCAGAGAGGAAGGGAAAGCCTACTGCCTCGAAGGCCTTGCCGACCTTGACGTGGTTCTTGAGATGATGGGAGTGGCATACCAAGAGCCCGCTTAAGCCTATAGGAGACGACCTTAACAAGGACTCCGTACAAGACTTGGTGTTGAAGATGAAGATGGAAATGACATTGAGGGAATAAGTAATGACGAGGAGGAGGAGGGCACGTCTGATGGGGAGCCCGAATAGTCAATCTTTCCTTTTTCTAGGTCGAGAGGCAAAGGTCATGGGGATCTTTGTGCCTCTAAAACGTGTAGAGTGGGCTGGGGGGGATCCTTCGACGGCATTATCCTCAAATTGTTGTGTTCGAGCTCGTTCGATAGATTCCGGGATGACTGCCAACTCCGGGCTTATCTGCTGAGATCAGTATTTCGCTGGGTGAAATTTTGGCCGGGTTTCTTACGAACTCTGTTAAAAAGCTTGCCTCGCTGCCACAATCGATCTCGTACTCTTTGCCTGCCTCACGCTCATCTCCTTCCTCGTCGGAGGCACTGTCAAATACTGGACCGTCGACGGGATCCTCAAAATCGCTCAGATCTGTTGTATCCCCCTTCACAACGATATTGTCGACGATTTTGCTACCCTTATCAAACGCCGGATTCGGGTAGGAGGAAGCTGGAACTGTGTTTTCCTGCTTGACTCGTCTCTCATTTTTCGCACCCTTCTCTTTCTTGACCTGTGTCTCTTGCTTGATGCGCTTCTTTAGCTCGGGAGCTGGGCTCGAGTCTTCCCGTTTGACCTTCCGTTTCTTGTCTTTTCTGACAGGTGTTGAGTATTCGTCTGGCCTTAGCGGGGTGATTGGCTCCTGCTTGTCAACCACGTCGGCCGATGTCAGGACGACAAGCACCTTTAACTGCCCTGCTTGGTTGTTCGAAAAGTGTCCAGAAGCGAGCATGCTCGACGGCGTTATGTACCGGTACGTCTTATTGGCTACACAAAATAAAGGTAACACACACACACGCCCTATTTTAGAGATTGGCATGGTACGGGCGGCCCAGCTGCGGCTCCACAGAGCCAGAGTGCTAGCCATCGAAGGGGATGATGAAGTCGGCGAAGACAAGAACGGCGACGAGGCTGGTTTCGGTCCCGGCGATGATCAGTATTTGTTCCCACCTATCCCGGCGCCCAACCTAACCCCCGCTCCAGCTCATACTTGGGTAGATATAGCACCTGGCAGCAGCTTCCTCCTGGTCGGGAACATGATAGGCAAGCAGCGAACGCTAAACCGCATGCAGAAGATCGCCCTCGGCCTCATTTGTGAGGCGATGGACAGAGCGGAGGAAGTGTCAGATATAGCCGCTGACGGCAACGAAGGACACACGGTGTGGGAGCAGCCACCTCAACATCTCCAATACATAGGCGGAAGCGGCGGCACCGGGAAGTCTTGGCTCATCGAGACGCTGAAAGAGGTATTCGCGGCGAAAGGGTCGTCGAAACGTATTGTCATAACAGCTACGTCCGGGACGGCGGCGGCAGGGATCGGCGGTAACACCATCCACTCCGCGCTGGGGCTAGCCTTCAAAGATCAAGACGGAGCCGCGATGGAAAGCCTACCATCCGCGAACCTGGAGAGGAGCCGGCAGCGTTGGAGAAGGCGTGACGTGCTTGTGGTCGACGAGGTAAGCATGTTGGGACTTAAGACGCTCTACGAAGTAGACCACAAGCTGCGGGCGCTCCGCGGCTTCCCAGACAGGCCGTTCGGCGGGATACCGGTGGTGGTCTTCACGGGCGACTTCCTCCAGTTCGGACCAGTACTGCAGAAGGGTCTGCTGAGCCGGGTCGACCCCAGCGACAGCGGCAAGGGGCTACGGAACCTCTCGGATCGTGCGACGCAATATCGATGGCAGCAGATCCAGGCCAAGACGACATGGGAGCTGTTTACCAACGTGGTGATCCTAGAGGAGCAGAAGAGGGCCGAGGGCGACGAGGAACTGATAGGGCTCTTAGAACGCATCCGGACAGGCCGACAGACGGCGGCCGACCTGGACAAGCTCAACTCGCGATACATCCCTGACGAGATGCTCGACTTCACGGGAGGCCGGCGCGCCATTATCCCGCTCAACCGACACAGGTGGGACCTCACGCTCTGTGCCGCCCTGGCCTTCGGCGAGGAGCACGGCAGGAAGGTGTCCCTGTTCATGTCCGATCACCAGTGGAAAACCCGCGTGCCCAGCGAGGAAGAGATGGAGGCCGTAGTGCTGCTCGGAGATGACGCACAGCTCCCCATCCCAGGCATCTTTCCGTACGTCGAGGGCATGCCCGTCATCGTCAACCAGAACAAGTACCTAGGGCTGAAAGTAGTCAATGGAGCAGAGTTCACGGCGGCCGGCGTCGTCGCAGACGGAGAGGTAGAAGAACGGGTGATCCACGACCGGCTGTCCGTCTTTCTCGGGCCGCCAAGCGGCATCCTTCTCCAATCGCAGGACACGGAGGGGCTCGCGTTCCCGCACATACCTCCGGGTACCCTCATGCTAGGGACAGAGACTGTGCAGCTTGACAAAGAAAAGCACGGCAAGTACGTCTGTCCGCGACTTGCAGCCAAGCGGGAGTTTAAGATGGGGCTGACGCGTACGGGGCTGCCATGCACGCCGGGCTTTGCGCTCACTGACTATAAGGCGCAGAGCAAGACCCTAGAGAAAGTCCTGCTCGGGCTCTATGGGAGGAAAGGGACGAAGGGATACCCGAGCATGGAGAAGTGCGACGTGCTTAGCTTGTACGTGCAATTGTCACGGTGCAAGCGGTTGCGGGACATACGGCTTGTACAGCCAATCCCAAGGGAGCACTTCGAACAGGCGCGGATGTATCCGGAGCTCATAGAAGGGGTCGATCGATTAAAAGAGCTAGCAAGACAGACGGTTGAGCGGTTTGAGGTCAGGCATGGGCCTGCATGTCGTTCAACCCTCGGACCCAGCGCCACAACTGGGTTTGTGGAGGTTGTTGGCCACTGATGTGGTCGGGTCCTAGCTCTCCGCCTGCTTGTTGCCTGCTTGTTGCCAGCATACCTCGCTAGCATCCCGCTTCCACATTCGAGCTGTTAGCTCAGCCGCAGCTCAGCTTCGGGCGCCATCACAATGGAGGAGGTAGAGAGACAAACTTTTGCGGAAAAATCGTGGAAGGCACCGAGGGAGGACGGTGACCAGAGGGACAATAGGACGGGATCAAGTCACATCGAGATCAAGCCACAATGGGGTCGAGCCACAACGGGATCGAAGTTCATTTTCTCCGACATTGAAGTTCGAAACCTGCTTCAAGATTCCGAGGCATAGACATGGTCGTGGCCACAGCATAAAACCTGTATCTAGCTCTGCTTATATTTCCATCCATCGCTCAAATAATATGAAATCAACATAAACAAATGCTGCCTAGGAAATCTAGCAACAATTACGACTTATGTTAATATACCTCGAGGCCTGTGCACATCCAGGAATCCCTTCGCAGCAAATCGACGAAGAGAAAGCAGAAACCCCAGGGGGAAAAAAACACCCCATTGATAAATTGAGGCTTTGAACGACATGATTGAATTCAGCAGTCTCCATGAAATGTCTCCGCTGTCAAGGCCCTCACTTTCTCCAGCCCACATTCCAAATAAAATATGCCATGTCCCTAGCTGTGTTAACGATGTTAATAAAGCGGCCAAATGTCGCATCCTTCGACGATGGTTCTCCCTCCTCATATGGCATAAACATGCCGGAAGGGGTGCGACGCATGCCAGTTGGCTCGGCGGTTATGTTGTCTGTAGATGTCCGGCGGTACAAATCAGGACTTTCGAAACTCTTAGCGACGTACCAGGCTGAGTCTGCATCGACATCGACATCCGTCATATCATGATCCTCCTCTTCTTCAAAGAGCTTGCCCAAGGGTTTTGGACACGTCTCTTGTGACAAGGATGGCGAGAGCGTAGGATTGCGGATGCTGATGCTGTGCTTCATTGCCTCTTCCATGGGTTCTAGAATATCTCCTCGGTGATTAAGTGTTGTCGACGGAAGCATCGCAAGTATCTTTCCGTCAGAAATAAATGAGTTCTTATCATTCATTGATTTCCTCCTCACCAATGGAGCCTGCTTTCGTGGTCGAAGCCGCTTCATCCTGCGGCCGTCATCGGAATCACTATGGCTATATGGATCAGAATTTATGCCATTGCCGTCATCACCATGACCATTGACGATAATACATCGACTTTGTCATTGAAGCAGATGTGTTTTCGCTCGATGCCTGGTGATGAGGACCCAGAGGCTGAAAACGACAGCATATTAGAGGCACTGCGGCTCATTTGTCTCGAAGACATAACATAACCCGTCACTGCTGCTCGATTAAGAGTAGGCCCTGTTAATCCCTGGCCGTTTGTTTCCTGTGCTCAGGCCGCCGGTGCCGTCTGCTTGAGTAACGGTGAAGGCGATAACGGCCTCTGCAGCACGATCTCCGGGACCGTTCTCTTTAGTATGGACTTCTTGTTAATGCTGACCTGTGAATTGGACTTGGATGATGGAGTACTGGAAAGTTCAGTATCTGCACAACAGATCTTGCTCGGATCTTGCTGAAGGGGCCCATATAGCCAAGTCACATCACAATCCTTGAACCTGCACTAGTTAGCTCGATATTCGCGCGAATTCCATCATCCCTTACCAGTTGAGGGTCTTGGGAGACACAGTCTTCAGTTTATATTTGCATTTTATCCATGCTCTCTAAGACGCATTCTCTAGACGAGAACTATTTGGATGCTCTCTTCGGCGAGTGGTGATATATTTCCATGATGACCAGATATCTTCCTCCTTCCAGTCGTGAGAAAGGTAGTCGACATGCCTCCACGAGTTCGCCTTCGTAGCACTGTCGTCTTCGGCGTGCTCAAGGGGCTCTGGTAGCTCTGACTTCTCCGACCTTGATGTATTCACCGGAATACCATGGCCGGCAGGAGAGACAGTATACGAGTTGCCCGTCTTGGGATTTGGAGTGGTTCCATGCCATCATCAGGTGGCATAAAGCAACTGTCTTTCGGAAATGGAAATAACAAATAGCGTCCATTCGATAGCCCAGCCGAGCGGATTTTCTTGCCCTCATCGGATACGATGGAAAGATTACTAGCGTGCGTTGAGAAGTAGGGTAGATCCATTGATTCGGCGTCAATATTTTGAGATAGAGAAGGAGCCGAAGTTGGTGCGGGTCATTCCCCGGTCCGCTCCAGACAGATGTGTCGTCGACCTGCCCACAAGTTGAATGGGATCGCCGTATTGTCGACGAAGCGAAATGGATGTTTTCCTTAGAGGACGATACGACCATTCTGACACACGGTTCGGTCCAGACATCAAGTGGATGTCACAGGTCTTTTTTGGTGCGGGGTCGCCCGCCGACCCCGCAGATTACCGCAAGGCCCTTGACATCGCCCCCCAAAGTACGGATGTCAACTCCGCGACACCGTTGGGACCGAAATACTGGATGTACGAGGGTGAAAGCTATACCGTTCGATGGCGCCTATTCCGGTGATCAAATAAATGCACGTCTTTTCATATCGTGGAGTAGCTTGGTTCAGTTGCTATGGTGGGTTAAAATTTCGCCCGCCTGCAGCGCCAAGTCACTTACACATTGAAAAACAAACATTTTGCAGCAAGTCAATAAACTCCTGATTTTCGATCTACAGTAATACCTAATTACAGACTTCTATACTAATTCCTGGCCTTCCTGTCGTTTCTAATGGATTTGAATACTTTGTCAAGCGAATTAGAATCCCGTTCCACATCCATTTGCTTCGCTACTACGTCCTCCGCGATATGCTGTGCTGCAGCCCGCCGAGCAACCTCGTCAATAATCATCTTTCTAGTAGAGAAATACTGCTTTTCAGAGGATGGTCGCCAGCGGGTTCCCCAGTCACGTTCAAGGCTGTCCACAGAGGGCATTCCGCCTAGGCCGTGGCGCCACAAACGTAGCAGATCCTGAACCGTCTTAACAGCTCGCGGGAGCTTATAGCTCGGGGGCTGAGATCTTTCCGCAACTGACTGACTGGCTTCCCCATTTCCCTGACCCTGCTTTGGCGCAGGCGCAGTTTGTGTGGGAGGAGTAGTATGAACGGGTCGGGCCAAGGGCGTGGGAGTAGTTTCCCGGGATACACGGCGCCTCTGCTGACGCGGTTCATGGCCGGCGTGCACCTCCCATTGCAAGGTAGCCTTAGACCTTCCAGGGGTCCACGTGACTGTAAAGGAACCGCCAGTCAGGTCGTCCATCTTGGTGGCTAGGATCTGACTAGCCGCCATCAGCTCAGTGTACCTCTGTTGAGCTAGTTGCTCAGCCGCCAATTGCTGGGCGGCTACGGTTCGAAGTTGAGCTGCGACTACCGGGACTGCTTTCTGAATGGCCGTGACGTGTGATACCTCCTGCGCACGTTTGCAAGCGTACTTGATTTGGACCGCGAACGCTGCGAATTCCGAGCAGCGAAAGACTGGCTCTTCGAAGATGGGGTGGAAAGGGTAGTGCTCGCGTAGGAAAACCGCGTCCTGCAGGAGCACTTCTCGTAGCCACTCCAGTAGTTCCAGAAAAGCACCGGCAGCCATATTGGGTTCAACGCCGAGCTTTACGGCTTCCTTCGAACCAGGGTCATCGTGTGCTGCCTTCCACTTATCTAGTTCAGGCCAGACCTGAGCTAATAGGGAGGCAGGCGGTCGCACAGTAGCACGTGGCACAAAGTAGGTTCCTGACCACTCTGGGTCAAAGTCGGCCACTGCCCGCATAAACTCGAACGGTAGGGAGGTAAGGTAACAGCCAGTCATCTGATCCCCGTTATTCCACCTGCCCGCCCGGCGAATCTGTGAGCAGTTAGTTAGAGTAGGTGTAAAAGTAGATAGGATCGTGTAATAGGCAGGGGGCTGTGTAAGCGTGGCCACTTTACTATGGCTGAATATGCAATTTTGGCTGACTTTAGCCGAATTTGCGATTCCTCCATACAAATTTCCACAGTTCAGATATACCCAGTGCTATACTGACATCCGCTATACCTAGTTGCACTACGTACCTGACCTTCGGCCACGCCTGCAATATCTGCATTCTGCGTGCCGGCTACCCGAGGCGCGTGGCTGACTTTGCTGACCTTGATACCTGCCTTCTCATAGAAGCGGGAGGTCCAGTCACGAGCTGTCTGATACGAGAGGGGAGCTATATAATAGTCAGGAAGTGTTGGGGACGGAGGGCGAAGTTACGCGGTGGCACAACACAACACTAACCTTTTGGCTCCTTCGCTGACCGCCGCAGGACCTTTATCCCGTACCAGTCTTCGCTTTTTCCAAAGACTGGAAATTTCTCAGCCTTTTCCGCCTGCCAACGCCAGAAGAAAAAGAATGCTAAGGCGCCGATAAGACAGGATCTCGGATCTCGGTGGCGGAGGGCAGCGCCGTATTCCATCCGCCCGTGTTGGTTCGTCTTCCCGCCGTTCATCACAACGATCAGCGCCTTCGTAGTAAATCCTTCAGTTTTGAGACCTTCGTTTGGAAGGCCGAGGCAAAAGCAGTCCGCCAGTTCCATCGGGAGCCGGTTACTCGACCGTAGCAACATGTGATTCCCGAACAGAAAGTCGACCTGGGTCCGTAAGGCGCTGCCGATAGGTATCCGATCTTGTTCAGCCCAGGCTACGGCGGTGTGGTCTGGTATCTGCGCCGGCGAGTATACATCTCTTAAGGTCCCCACGCCTCTATCGGTATACTCTTTTCGCTTCTTAGACCACGTAGTGGCTAGGATACTGCGCTTGAGAGCTTTCAACGCCACGCCTTGTGGCCGCGGCGCAGGGTTGATCCCCCTAGTTTTCTGCTCATCGTAGAGCTTTTGGATCGCTGAGACGTACCCACGTACAGAATTATACTGCAGTTTAAGCTGGGACTCGAATATTTCGAAGTCAGAGTCAGAGCTACTGCTACTACTATCATCCTTACCACCAACATAGATGGTGTCCCCTAAAATGGATGTGAATGAGCTGGGGTCCCGGGGGCCAGACTGCTCCACGGCAGTAACTGCTTAGCTTACCTGGGGCATGTTTCCGTCGTTTCGCAGCCTTTTTCGCTTCCCGTTCCTCGAGGTGATGTTTCCTTTCATGGGCAACCCTCTTTCCCTTCCTTGGAGCCCGGGATACTACAGTCTCTTTCATAAAGAGCAGTAGTTTGCCTTCATCGACGAGATCTCCGGGCAGCTGTTGACCAGATGGAATCGGGTTCTGTGGAGGCCATCCTGCAGGTATAGCAGGCCAGTTTTGCTCACACCAGTCCTGCTTATCGTTACTAGGAAAATCCAATGTGAAATAGAGCCTCCTCTGTGTATATAGGTGTTGCAGATGCATCTGCATCTGTCTGCATGTACTAACCTGCCATTCCTTCTGCTTAGGCTTGTAATTCCTCAACGTGTTCGGCGGCGTGGTACTTTCTAGATCCAGTAGGTAGTGCTCGATAGCCGCCCTAACCCTGGGATCCTTAATTGCGTTCGAATCCGTAGATTCCATTGCGTTGTGGTGGCGGGTTATGGTTGGTCGGTGATGGGGATAATTGATGCTCCTGCCAAAATGATGGTGATCTGTCCAAAAATGAAGGCCCTGCACCGCCTTTGGTGGCCACGGACCCTCAATTTCGGCCTGAAACGCCGGTCATCCGAGCGAATCCCTATTGAATTCTGAAGGACCGGGCCTTCAGATTTGAACAGGGATTCGTATGGGGACCGTGCGGTCATTCGGCGACCGGACGACCGTCGTCGGGCGCGAAGACCTGTGACACCAGAAGATGAAGAGGAGCCATTCAAATCCGCACTCACGCTCAAATTCAACACCGTGAGGACCTACGGCAACGCCATTACGAGACTCTGGGCAGAGCAACGAACGAGGAGAATAAATGGCCAGATGTTAAATCCATCGCCACATCCACGTGGCTTTGCAAACAAGGCTATTTATCGCTATCTTCTGCGACAGACTCACGAGAAAGGACGTGAAGAGTGGGCAGACCGTATGGTAGGCACCATTAAAGATGCCTACTCGCCTGCCAAAATACCAGAGCATACTCGTTGTGCCTGGGGATTGAAAGAGAAGGCGTGTGGACTGCGTACTTCCGTGGATTTTCTCTTCGGCAACCACATGTTGTTGCGATCAAGCAACCGGAGGCCTATTGAGTTGGCCGACTGCTTCTGTCTTGAGTGTCCTAACGAGGGCGTCCAGGTTCACAACAACCCAACCTACGCCTTTGTTGTGGTTATGAATCAAGGCAAAACTAACCAGAACGGCCGAATCGAGTATGGGGCTTGCTTGAGACATCGTGACCCTTATGCTTGTTTGGTTGGCCAACTCCTTTTCTGGCTGTTTTTTTCGTTGGCAGGTTGAAAGAGAGCCATTTCCAGACTTCTCGCGTCCCGAGAAATGGTATAATATTAAGATATTACGACAACAGAAAGACAGACCAACGGGTAAGTTAGATTGTCTTCTTATTTGCGAGTCTTTGTAGCTTATAATTATATAGCAGAACTCTCATATCAAACAAGCCACGCGTGGACTCGTCGTCTATATAGCCATGTCGGCATTAAGACCTCTAAGGCTAGTCATGCACCTCGTGTTGCTGCTACGCAAAATGCCGATATGGCTGGCGTTCCTGAGGCACAAGTAGGTAACCTCCCTCTGACTCTGGTAACACTATTAACTTATTATTAGATTAGACGTGCTGGCAGATGGAATATGGGAGACTCAATGATAGGCTGTTATCTCACATCGCTACCCTACGCGTTCATGAGAGCCTCTGCCGACTTCTCGCCAGAATGGGCTGGCAGTTACTTCATTCCACGTTCCACAGTCTTGCCCTCGGCTTGGCTACGTTCTCAAATTTGGCCTCAGGCTGACTTTTGGTTCCAAGCCTTCAAAGACTCTAGTCACGAGATGGCTGAAGTCTTTGAGAATAAAGCTGCAGGTGCTTTTATTGAGCTATTAGGATGGTTACGAGTAGTCTTGTTGCAAGATGCTCCTTTTCTCGCACGCGATTTCCCTAACCATCCTATATTCAAAGATCCCATCTTCAAGACTAATGAGTACAAAGACTTTGCTGCAAGCGTCTTACGTGCCTCTGAGGAGTCTTGTGAGGATAGCCAGGCCAAGTTAATCCAGAAGGCAATACCTGCAATTGCAGAGAAAGTCCGTGGAGTTGAGGCTGGAATCTATAGTCTAAAGAAGACTGTAGAGACGGAGGTTTTATCTCTTAAAGCAGAAGTCACGAGGCTGAAAGATGAGATCCAAGAACGCAACAAGGCTGAGATCACTATAGTCACAACTATCAGCCCTTTCGGCAGAACACATCGTCAGACTGTTCGATACGAACAACAAGAAGGTAATCCAACGTCCTCACAACGAAGGGAGTCTTCATCCCCAGAGACCAGAGCCCCGGCAACTACCAGAGCCCCAACGGCCATCACGACAACAACAGAGTTACCTCCACAGATCGGATTCCCACGTACTATTCGTACAGTCAGAGATCTCGTGAGGCTCTGGAGACATGGTCTGGCAGGCTATATGGACTCGGTTGACGCGTTAGAGAAGCGATGGGGCTCACAGTGGCGGCTACGTAGTGAGAGGCAACTCTTTTCTACTCGCAAACGGATCGTCGATGAGGTGGTCTCTCGGTCACAGGCAAACGGCTGGTCAGAAGATGAGTCGGTGAGACAGCTGGACGAGGAGAGAGGGCAACGCTCATTTGTCACGAGCCCTGATTCTGTGAGGCGTCTCATTGGATGTGTGTATATTCTTGATTGCGTCAGGTCCCCGCTCTGAGTCCCTGTACATCCTTTATGCTGAAGTAGCTAGAAGGGTATTGCTATAGCAGTCACACGCCATGTACACGCCCAGCTACCCAAATACACATCGTGACAGATGCCTCCCGGTCCCCTCTTTTCTCGAGAGGGGTTTTCTAGTCATCTGACTAAGGCTAGGATATCGGTGTATCAGAGGTTTATGCAAATTCGGGTCTTATGCCGCCACATGAGGGGTCAATCCAACAGTTGCTTAAAAAGCCAATCTAATGATGTCACGATGTGTATTTGGGTAGCTGGGCGTGTATATGGCGTGTGACTGCTATAGCTATATCCTTCTAGCTGGTTTCAGTATAAGGATGTGTTGGATTGAGACCTTATGTGGCGGCATAATATGCATCTCTATGCTATGTGGAAGCAACTAGAAGCGGCTTGATAAGCCGGTGGCAATAGGGGGCAACTTTCATCTTTGGTGGCGATATTCCTATCCCTTTGAGTATAAAATAGGGCCTCTATAACCCTCAATTAATGGAGGGACGACCTTCTCAATTTACATCATTTTGATGAATAACTCTGGCTATTGCATATAGCAAATTGTGTATCCAACAGGATGTACAGGGACTCAGAGCGGGGATCATATGCAACTCAGAATATACACACATCCAATGAGACGCCTCCATCCTTGATCAATACAATCATCATCTTTGGGCTCCACCCTCTCTTGATCCCTATCAGCCTGATCGAATTGACCGTATCGGATCCATCAGGATCCAACAGCAACTTAAAGAGCGTACAGGCCAAAATAAATAGCTCCTGGATCAGATCACCCGAGCCTCTATGGCCTAGGTTACCCCTGAGCAATCTAAGTCAGATTTAGCCATCTAATCGTGTCCAAACTGATGCCATCTTGTTCGCCTCATTCTGGCGAGTAAAATGATGGTATCGTTGTGTTCGTAATGTTAAAAATTTAAGCCCACGATGAGCCTGTATTGATAGCGTTCCCAGAGGCTGTTACAGTAACGAGAAGAATTGGAAATAGTCGACTGTTTTAGTGGAGTTTTAGTGGAGATGTGGCGGCAGTGCGCTGAACGACACTGGAGACCGCCCAAAAATCCGACCCAATTCACGTTTCCGGACACAACTTCACAGCCACGCAGGCCATCGATACGCAAGATAGATCAAATTAATCGCCAGAAGCAGGTCTTCACGTAGGTACAATTTTTATCGCACCGCGACGCGCAGCTGTCGAGCGCCGGCGTCGCGTTGCTGATATCACCAGGAAATCCGGGATATTACGGGCTGGGCTGTCATCTGCGGGGTCATCCGCCGATCACGCACCCAAAAGCCCCTGCGATATCCGCCTGATATCGATATCGTATCGTATCGTATCGACCGTATCGATGACCACCCTGGCTGCCCGACATGTTGAATGGCTCTAGCTTCATCAAGATTCTTAATTCTTCGCCTGTTTGCCCTCGGCGCTCTCAGAGGGGGGTTTTTACGACCATCATCCGACCGTAGGCTATTTTACGTCCTTGATTCGGACAGACCATTCTTTGCTTGGTACGCCAATAGACCGCTCCACCCATTGCCATTCTATAGAGCGCTGAGCGATGGAAGACGCAAAGTCTGGGAGTTAAAGCAGCGAAACAAGGAGTCTTCCTTCTGAGCAAGTTGCATTAAGAGTAGAACAATCTTTCTTTACTGTGTTTAGGTGCGCGAATATAATTGAACACAGGTTTAACCCCACGCTGGAACATTCCATAAACTAGCACTCGTGATCAATTCCTCGGTGCTTGAGGGGATCATGTCTGTCAACGGACAAGAGTAACGTGCTGGGCAAGAGTTGCAAAGTGGACAAGCCGTGAAAAAAATATGCGGAAAAGTTAATACAGAAGAATCCGCCGATAATGTTCCCATGAGAGTCTCCAGAGGACATTTTATGTAGGGTAGGGGTTTCGCCAGTCAGTTGGTCGTTCTACCAACAAGTCTTCGAACATTCGTAAGCGTTTACAGAGCAGAGATAGCGGCGGACCCGCGCAAGCTGCACATTAGTCGCATGCACTTGAAGTCACAATGCCAAGGCGAAGCAATTCCGTGTTTGACACTTGAGCCCGGCATGTTTTCGTCAACACTTCTTTTAGTGTTCCGTCTCATTACCTGGCCAGCAGTGTGTTGAGCGTTAGGTTGTAGGGTCGTGGTGTCGCAGCCACGTATAATTAAACTGTGGGTTAGACCTGCTGCAAGTCAAGGCTCATTTACATACACTTGGAGTAGTGGAGGATGACCTTCACGGCGACCAGCTGCTGAGTAGTGATGCTCCAGAGCTGTGATAGCTTCTGGGCCGAGGCAGATTGGTCAAGTCCTTGGATTTGTGGCACAGCTTGCATGCTTACATTGCTTCAGTCTCGATGAAGAAGTGAGACGTGCAGAAATTCCATTCAATAGGTAACGAGGAGGGCCTCAATGGCATGGGGTTGATGACGCGTGCATGTAAGGCACCCAATGAAGATCAAGAAAAGTTTCCTGCAACACGTTTCGCATGTGATCGGATGACTTGAAAATTCGATGCCTAATTTATCAGTGATGGTACGGTATCATGGATGCCCGATTAATAGTCCCCGACGATCACTTTGTCAGACATCTGCCGCGGAGTAGACAAGAGCTTCATAGCACGCCACTCATAGACACTTATGCATTTCTTCAAATTTGTGTACTAAGTCAAAACGCGACATCAAGAGCGCTGTGTAAGATGTCCGTTGCTTTGGGCAGCAAGTGAGGGGAAGCCTAGATGCGGAGGTGGCGTCGTTGCGCGATTTTAGAAAACAGGCTGTCCATTTGCATGTCGAAGCTGACGTGTGGGTATCGTCAGATCCCTTTTCAGCCTCTGCATTTGCACTATTGACCCTCATCTTCTCTCCAACAAGCATCTTCTCCAGTCCTTCCCCAGCTCATATCTAACCATGTTTCCCATAGCCGTCTCCTCGAATATGAGACTCGCCCATCTCATACTCCCGCCATGGAGATTCTCGGCGCTGCTGCAACCCTGATCACGCTCGTTGGGGCGGCCTTGGCGTCGACGCAGGCCCTCCATCAAGTACTGTCAGCAATCAAAAATGGCTCTCAAGCCGTACGGTCGCTCAGCGACGAAGTTGAGCAGTTGCAACATCTCCTAGAGCGGCTTTCCCAGTTACCGATACAGGATGCATCAGAAATGGCGGGGATGGCTGATCAAGCTTGCTTGTGTGCTGCTGATGTTGCCGCATTCAAATCGAGACTCGAACTGCTGACGCTCTCTAGAGCTGACAGCCGCAGCAGCCGGCTCTGGGGAAGGGTCAAGGCATCGGTCAACGAGAAAGATCTGAGGCAAATGCAAACTGTCATCGGCATGCACGTGTCGATGCTTAACTTGCGACTGAATCTGCTACAAGCAAAGATGACGGTCAATATGACGCAGTCGCCTCAAATGTACCGCCTTGTTCAGCAGTTCGACAACGCCACCGACATAGACGAGGCCTCCAAATCCTCGACAGGTCCCCGAACAACCACCAAAACAGCCGCGGTTGACGATTATACATCACAGTCGACGACACTTGCCACGACGGAACTCAAGGCGGTTTTTAGCAGATTGATCCGATCAGTTGGGCACAAGGAACGCGCTGTCGACTCCGAGGATGGGCTGCAAATCACCCAACACTTGGAAACTCTTCTGGCATCTGCGCAACGGCACGAAGGCGAAACAAGGGAGGGTAGGACGAAATGTGATTACGATATTACGGAGGGGTGTGTCTTAGAGGAGTTGAAGCTCGTTGCCAACATGCTCTCTTTTGCTCCATCGGTGTACGTCAACAAATCCGGTGAGACCACCCATGCTTCTAACGGTATCACGGTAGACACACTCACCAGTTCCAGGCCCTCCAGAAGCTCTCGATACTATGTCGCGGAGCCATATTGTTGAGCAGCATCGCAAGCGCAAAACTATTGAACTTGACGCAGTCTACGTGACTGTTTCTAGCAAGAAACGCCAAATGAGGTATTCACAACATCAACCTCGGATCGAGGCGAGCATCATCGATGACCGAACGACGAACGAACGAACGACGAATGAAACAACGAGTAGGAACACAAAACACACAGTCAGGGAGTTCTCGGCGGCGCTTCTGTTCAAGATGGCCAAGTCACGTCACGCTGTCGAGGTTTCTGTGTATCAAAGCCTGTTGCCTTCCGACAGCTTTGTGTGCATGGCACCGCGAGTTTCCGTCATCAACATCCGACCGAGAAACTCTCCAGTGTTCCAACTCGCTGCCCATGGCAACAAAATGGAATTGATGGCTCTGGTTTCTCAAGGTGGAGCAAGCTTGCGTGACCATGATACGCGGGGGTGGTCGTTGCTCCATGTGAGTTGAAAAGTACACGGCTCGTTTGGGAAGCACATTTGCTCACTCTGTGGTTAATAGTATGCACTGCCCCATCCCGGATTGTGCCAGTTCTTGATACAGAGAGGACTAGACGTGGACGAAATGGTCCCGCTTGATGAGGCGGCTACAGCGGACAGCTCAGCGTTGGTCACATGTCTCCCTGCGTAGGGCATTTCTAACTCAGCATTGTGATAGGACGCCATTACATATGACTTACCTGCAGGAATTCCATGGGACTGCCGAGGTCCTTCTCAGGGGAGGCGGAGATCCGACCGTTGAAGTGCCTCTTCGCCACAGCGTTCTGCATCTTGCGTCTGGTGGCCAGACGTCCTCTGTACGTTACGTCAACGAAACTTTGCGTGGATGCACTCACTCTAACCCCTTACTCTACAAAAAGGGCGATGCAATTCTGAGACACATCTTCAACATCGGCGCCTATTACGGAGTTGCAACAATACGAGCCTCCGGGGCAGCGAGCAGGCCGTTGGGCGGTTGGAGCGCGCTGCTCAGTGCCTGTTACGTCGGCGACAACTATCTCGACGAAAGCGACTCCGAACGACGATCAAATATTCGCAAGATCTCTTTTTTGCTCGATCAAGGATGCAGCGTGTACGATACAGCCGATGATGGATCAAATTGCTTGCATGTCTTCTTCTCGTCTAGGCCATCCCTAGCTCTGGGGTATAGCTGGAAAGACGCGCTCGTGTACCTGATAAGTAACGGAGCTGACGTCCATGGCAGAGATTACCAGGGATGGTCCGTTACTAACCTCGCATATGGGGAAGCATTCGATGAGCGATGTGCGCAAGAGTCCGGCTCGTACTTTGGCGATCTCTGGGACGCCGTGCTCGATTGCTGCGACCGCGACATCCTAGAGTTCCGAACGAGCCATCCCAGACAAGCGATATATAGTGGAGAATACAAACGAGCAGACTTTGAGAAGCTTTGGGAGGGACGAGAGGAGCGATGCCCGTATTGGGACGATAACCCGTGGCCCAAAGTTGACGCCACAAGAGAACGAAACACGCTGCATGAGGGCCGTGAGAAGAGATGCCGTCTCCCGTGGTTGCATGCCATGTGACATGGGCGGAGGTGACGGCTTGACAGCACCTGAAGCCGGCAGAGACGGCAGAGACGGCGGTATGGCGGTGAGGGTCGAAAGCTTGAGGAAGCCGCCGTGCATGTTATATTTATAGATACGAGTATATGTTGAAGGGAGTTTCAGAATTCAGTAGTACTAAATTGTTTCGGCCGTGCTGCTAACAAACTATCGAACTTGTACGGAATACCAGATCCCGGTGGTGAAACCAATTTGACTTTTGCGAACATAACATATCCCTGGTAGCCAGTAACCAAAGCAACCAAAGCACAACAACCTTCCCGCCGCCCTCCTCTTTCTCTTTCTCTCTCGCCTTCCCTTCCTCTCCCTCTCCCTCTTACTACGAGTCACGCCGACTCGTACAGACAAGGCCATGCCTACGTTTCAGTCGAGCTCCAGACACCCTTGTGACTTGTCTTGTCGTGTTTGGTGGCGAGGCTCCTACAATGAAGACGATGTCACACCCTCACGAGCGGTATACAGAAATACGGATGGGAGGGAAAGTATATCCAATAGCATGCGCGTCTTGTACTGTCTATATAGAAGAGAAGTGTGCTTTTTTGACTTTGTGCCAGCAGCAACTCGCCCTTGATGGAGTGGATAGCAAATAATATAGTCTATATATAAAATAAAATGCATTGAATGCAGTAAGGGTTGCACCCATGCACACACCGTCGATGTAAATCCACCTTACTTTTGAGTTGATGCCTCTAATGAAATACGGAAGAATGACTAATTCCAACAGCGATGTCGTTCTCCAACTCACACTAGCTGAAGCATTTAAGACAACGCCAATGCCTACAGCTCGCACACTTCTCGTTGCTCGCCTGAGCGCCTCCGTATGCACAAGCACACTGGAGGAGGATACGTAAGTACTTGTTTCGTGTAACGCAGGAGGTTCATAGGGGTGAGCAACATACACATTGCCATATGCCGGCCAAAGCTTTCGGACCCGGGTATCTCAGTGCCTGCTGGATCGACCCAAGGCCTGGGTATGGGGGCGGAGCTGTCGCGTCTCGGGCTCCGAGGCGAGTCTCGACGTCTTCATGTGGGTCGAGATGATGCTCAAGATGGTTGGTAGAGTGCTCTTGCGGCGATTTCATGATGGACTTGGCTACTTTGAGCTCGATGTGCGAGGGCATAACGTCTAGCTGCGGTGTACTGATGCCAGTGGCGGAGGCACGAAAGGGTAAGGGGGGTTGGCGGGGTGTAGCAGGGAAGCGAGGGATTCCCAGTGGTCGTTACACCGATGTTTTGCGTGGTGCTTGAGGAACAGGCTGACTCGAGTGTGTCCGCAATCAACTGGGGAAAAAATAATCAATCAACTCAAGGTGTTGGAGCCGGCGTTGGCAGAAAGAATAGAGACGGGAGGTGGGACGGGAGACATGAAGGGCTTTATGGTCCGAAGAACTGCGTGTGCTGGGTTAGTCAAAGACTGCCACTGGAGTCAGGGAGGGAGTTTAAATTTCAACCCCATCCCAGGACCTCCTGCGCCAGCCCCGGGTCCATGCCGTCGTCCGGCGTTCATATCATGACCCCCCCGGTCCGAAATTACGGTACTCGGCTCCTAGTCAGGGGGCGGTTCCTGACCCCTGCACGCCAGGGAATGATTGCCGAACCCCAAAGAAGCCCCAAAGAAGTCCCCAAGAAACCCGACGTAACCTATGATATGTAGCACATCTATGTCTGACTAGTACTGTACCTACTGGTAGAAGTCCTCGACGATGCCTGGTGCTAAAATGAGCTGTTCTTCATTGAATTTGCAGGAGCCACAACTGGAAAGAATGTTGAAGAAGCTCAGTTTGGGCACTAGGTGTACTGCGTAGCAGTATTGTAGTGGGCATAGGTACCATATGGCAACGCTTCACTGGGGGCCATGTTTGGCGACCAGTGCGGGCGACGTGCCTAAAGGCTAAAACGCCAAAAAATGGAGGACCGAATACGCCATACGTCACTGACCGGGGCACAACCTCCGAGGGGTCCAAGTGGATGTTACCCAGGGGTTGGAAGCAGACCTCGCTAGCTTTGGCTGACCTTCTCCTCTATGGGGCAGCTAAGAAGAGTACCCCGCGGATCCACGCCTAGTCTACGGAGTGGAAGCCGGGACTAGGGAGACCCAGGGCCATGAATGGCTGACCACAACCTTGTTTGCCTGCGTATCAACGTAGCCACCCCCCCTGGTACGCCGTCTAAAACACTGCCGAGGGCTAGCCTCACCAGCAAACATGAGCTGAGGCTGAGATCAAATTATTGCCCATGGCGGGTGTGCCGTAAACCAGTCTGAACCAGTCCGAGCCGGTCGTTTTTGCCGTTGTAGAACACGGGGGCTGTGTTGTAGTGCCAAATCCCGGACCGTTCTGGCGTCACTCCCGGCAGAGTCGTTCCCGAACTGCCATCCGGGCAACATGAGGATGACTGAAAGAATGAACGGTTAGTGTGACTTGACCACGTCACCCACCCACGCCTACTCAAGCTACCTTGTAGTTGTAGTGTGCGTAGTCACAGCCTTCTCTCTATCCTAACCCAATTTCTACTCTGGTTTTTTTTTTTGGCCTTCGTTGCACATGTGCGCTTCCCTTGCTGATCTCGTATCATCATTACCCTAATCACCATCATTTGCGGTGGCTGCTATTGAAGCGGCCAGACTGAAGATCGACGGCGAGCTCTAGCTAACAAAGCGGGTGGCCGCAAAGCTGTAGAGAAGAGAGCGCTATCGTACAGAGAGGGGTTCAGCTAATCGAGATGGGCACAGGCATGAAGGCTGAATCCGCCACCAACCTAACGTAGGTACCGAACGGGGAAACAAACGCCCCCATCCGCCCAGTGTCCTTGTTCCTGGTGCGGTCCAGAAGCCGCCCTGGATCGATTGGTGGAGACGGCGAGTTAACCACCCAGGCGCTTGGGACTATCAAAGCTCTTCGAAGGGGGGGAGGGGCATGGTTGTGGATATGGCATGGGAGGTCATGAAGGTAGAGGTACAAGGAAATAATGTAGCGTGCGTTATTTGTCCGGTCCTCGGTCGCGTGCACTGGCAGTCAGTCAGCAGTCAGTGGACTGCAGGGGCAGCGATGCAACCTCCAGTCAATACGAAGTAAGACATACCTACCCTACCTACCTACAGGGGGGCTAGCGCTTGGGCTGGCTTGTTATTGAAAGGCGCTGCAGGGAGCGAAGCCGACGAGCACCATGGGCGACGTGGGTGAGGGATACGAGGGTAAACCGTCGAGGTCATGGGATCCCAATGGATAGCAATGACGAACGAACGGGGTGAGTAAAAGGACCTAAGAAACCCAGAAATAGAAAAGCCCCGAAGGTGTCGAGTCAGCAACATGGAAAGGTCCATCTGTCCCATATCATAGGCTATGGCAAGGCGGGACTCCGCTCTCGCGCCCTGACCCTCAATCGGAGCAAGACATCATAAATCAGCAGCCACAACTTTAAGTTTCCCAGGCTAAAACACATAACAGTTCTGGCCGTTACAGGCCTAAGTAGGCAGGACTTCTTCAACCATCCACTTCTCTACGGCAATGAGCACTAGCCCCTCTAACCTCAAATACCAATCACACACAGCGACCTTTGACCTCTCGCAACGTATTGCATCTCTGGTTAACCGCCATCATGCTGCATAGAATTAAAGACTGCCAGGAAAAGCCGAAGACCTGTATCGTAGAGTCTTTTTGAATTGAGAAACTAAAGGACTCTGATCAGACATCATGCCCGGGTAAGGTATGTATGTTTGTATGTATATTTTTCGTCCGGGGGCCGTTAGGCCCGTAGAGTCCCCTACTGGGGCACAGGACGTGCTGAGCTAGGGATCCTAATCTACAATCTACATAATGCCATTAGGTGGGGTAAGGCTTAGTCATTTGCGACGCGAAATTGGGGCTCAATAGGTGTACGGGGCCCCGTACACCTATTGAGCCCCCGCGAAATTAGTCCTCCCCAACGAAAAACATTTTTCTGCAAAAGGCGAAAACAGACCACTATCCAGCATATCATCGGCTCAAAGGCGCATTGTGTCGAGCCTGTTACCCGTCGGCGGGATGACCAGGCGCGGCTGAGAAACAGTAGCCGCAGAACCAGCCTGTTACCAGGAAGGCCATGGGCGTGGCAGCACGAGGCTGCCTCGGGTAGTCCCGGTCAGGTGAAGGGTGCTGTAACACCTTTCTTCTGGCCGAGCCCAGGTAATAAGGAGGAGGAACAAATGAGAAGAGAAGAGTTTGAAAAAGGGGGAAGGAGCGCGAGCGCGTCTCGAGTCAGCCTCGTCTAGTGACGTGGACAAATCTTTTCAAAGAAGGCGTTTGTTTTGGCCAGCTTGACAAACTTGTCGAAGTCTCTTCCTATTGCAAGGTTGGCTGCTGCATTCGGTGAGGGGGCCAGCCTCATCCGATAACGCGGCGGTACCTTTCTGCAATAGAAGATATGATCAGGTGCTTTGAGTCGGTTGCACGAGCAGACCACTCGTGCTTCGCTGTGGTCAAATCTTACGTGATATGCGGCGAAGTCCCCATGGAGGGATCTTGCTGCGAGCAGATGGTGCAAGACTGCACGCGAGAGCGAGAGCTCCGGTGGGCAGCCCGTGGTCGTCTTGAGATTGAATCTTCTGTACTGCTCGGGGGAGGAGGTAGACCGTATGGCCTGGTATCCAACGCACTTGTGTAGCTCCATGCGATGCAACTAAGGCCAGGAACTCGAGGAAGACTTCTTGGGAGGAGTCAGATGGTGTGCCTCGTAGGCATGTGGCGGCAGCCAGGTTATCCAGGCAAACTATAATGTCCTGTGTTGCTGATTCTCGGAGGTTTAGGGCGGCGTTCAGGCCCTCTAGTGCTCCTGTGGCCTCAGCATCGAAGACCTCAGCTGGCCCGAGGCGACCTGATCCATCGAAGATCGGGAGATTATTCTGGTGGATGGTGAAGCCGTAGCTAGCTGCTCCCTCTGGGGACAAGGAGCCGTCTGAGTATACAATCAAGGTGAGCGGGTTGAGTGACTGAATCCAATGGAGGAAGGTCTCAGCAGATTCTTCTTTTGATGCTATCTGTAGCGGTACTGCCTGCTCGTTGTTAAAGCATTGCTGGATGAGCGTCGGTCGTATGCAAGGCGCGAGGAGCTCATTAGTACGTCGAAGACGTGTCCTGAAGCTGCTCTCTGTCGGTGCTTGATATCTCCGTTTGATGAGATCGTGGTATGCGGGTTGTCTGGGTGGGAGCGTTCGACTTGCCAGGGGGTGGGCCTCGTCAAGCGATTTAAGTCGAGCAGAGAACCGGAGTCGCCGTGCTTCGAGAAGCTGGGCGACTGGTGGTATGCCGCTTTCCCGGTGGAGGGCGGGGATGGGTGTCGTCCTCCAGACGGGGAGTATGGCTCTCATAGGTTGGTTTATGGCCTTGGTCATTCTGTGTATGAGATGTTGGTTGCTCGATGGTAGGTCTTTGGATGGCTGATTCCATCGCGGCCGGGTTGTGCCTGGGTACCACGCTTCCGCGCCGTGGAGCAGGACTGGTTCGACACATGCTCTGACGGCGCTTCGTACGGCGCTGGGCACCGGGCCATGTTTCGTATTGGTGAGTCCGCACAAGTGGTAGGCGACTGCTTGCGCTTTCGCTGTCCACTTCTCTACGTGAATTCGGAATGATAGTCTGCTGTCTAGCCAGATGCCTAGCCAGCGTAGAGCCGCTTCAGGATGTTTCACGACATCATCGTGGCGTATCGCCGGCGCGGTCTTGAGTTTGCTGCGAGAGAAGTGCATGACCTCCGTCTTCTTCGGGTCGAAAGATACGCCGTTTGCCGCGCCCCAACGGACCAGTTCTTCGACGGACCTTGATGCCGCCGCCGCAGTCTCGTCCACTGTGTCACCTGTGCACAGGATGCCTGTGTCATCTGCATAGCCGAACCGGCCTAGGGGGTTGCTTAATCGGTAGATAGGTTCCGTGTGACAAAACGACGGGCATTTGATTACGGCGTCTATGTAGCCTGTCCGCTCTCGGGTTGGGTCTCTGCCCTCCGGCGAGTTAAGCCCCGCCGAGAATGGCGGAGGAGCTGTCCTGAACTGGACTTGTGACGAAGGTAGATAATCCTGGACCCAAGGACGGCCAAATGTGTCTCAAAATGGGGCAGGATTGACTTTCTGATTACATGTGTTTCCCGGTCCGCGAGAGGCGCGAGGAATCAGGCCGAGACGAGGCGACGGCTTGCCCACGATCGTTGGTCAATATGCAACAGGGATGCTATCAACAAGCCCAGATCAGTTTGATGCTTGGAGTCCTCGTAGTCAGGGTTGCTTTTAGTCACACATGGGAACGCAAATCAATGCCTCCCAAAATCACAATATCAGCTCTCCTCAACCTTGGTTAGTCCTCATCAAAGACGCACGACGAGCATCACAAAGAAACCGGCCATCTTTGCTCAATGGCAGGCATGCTCACAGTGGGAGGGACCCAACGAGCGGTAGAATCTCAAGCCTGACTGGTAAGGACTCGGCGACGGGTGGCATCGCCGCCGGTGGCCCGTCCGTCACAACGAGTAAAGTCCCGTCAGCCATCATTGGTCCTCGGAGACCATGCGTCGTGTTACGCCACTTGTGAGCAAAGAGGGTAGGCAATGACCCCGATACCCAGCACATTATGCACCGCCCTCCCTTGACACGCGGTTGGTACTCGGGCTTCGGGCCTCGACGCGCGACGGACGCGTGGAGGCACAACTTCCTTCACAGTAGAACGGGACTTGTTCGGGGCGAGTGGAATCGTGTCCACCACCGTACTAACACTTCGCCACGACCGGGGCATCAGGCCGTGGCCATGAATTACCTGCAGTGTGATCTATTCAGCGGCTGAAAACCGACCCCTGTGTGGATGTTGCACTTTGGGAGGAGGGAGGGGTGTCCCGAGTCAGCCAACAACAGCCAGGACTCCACGTCGCGGAGCTAAAAATGTGCTGTACGTACCATGTACGTACCTCGGAACTGGGCCGTTTGGGCTGCGACCAGGTCCCCTGTCCAGATTGCATGTCTCCGCTGTGTTGCATTACGTGGTAAAGGGACTAGCTCCGTTGCCTTGCCCCAGGATTATGGTTCGCATGTTTGCCATATCGATCCGGTCGGTCTCCCCGGTGCGTTGTACCGCTCTGACCCAGGGCGGCCACCTTGTAGAAAGCAATTACAGCCTCGATATGATGATTGCCTCAAAGTTGCCTCATCAAGCAGGGTGAACCGTTCCACTCCGACGCGGACAACAAACATCCCTCATATGAAGGCACAATCCAAACCGCCATGTGAAACTGCTACCCCACAACCCTCCGACCTAAACCGCAACAATCTCTAGGCACCCGAAGGAAAACACTTTACCAGCCTCGCGGACCACATACCGTCATGGAATTCGCCAAATCGCCTACTCCTTTGAGGAATAATCACCGTCGGGAAGTCGCTGAAGCACGCCTAATTTCACCATGTCCGAAATGTGGATTAGAGGTCCGCAACGACCTCAAGCTGGAATTTCGTGCTCACGTCCTGGCCGATCATGCAACACATAGTAGTTGGCTTACGGATGAGGATATCGATAAGGCGTTTAAGAGTTTAACGGATATACCGTAAGTTCATACGCTGGGCCCCGACATCGACCGATTTCTAACTCCCCTTCAGGCAGCCAGAAACACAACAAACAGCTCGTCCACCCCACCAGCGTCAGGGAACCGAGCAGGCGCCGTAGGTTCCCCTCAGACTCTAAACTATACTGTCTAACGTCCCTCTAGGAGCCAAGACGAGTCCGATAGAAACGAAGCCCTTGCAGTTATTGTGTCACGTCAAGCGGACGGTCCGTGTCCGATATGTAACGAGCAGATACAGGGCAGCTATAGGTCCCACTTCATCAATCACAAGGATGAGGAGCTCTTAGCACTGTATGCGAAGCTCATGTAGGTCCTCTTTGTGCCCTAATTTGACCTCCTTTAACATCCCCATAGGCCACCCCAGCCTTCCTCCCACGCCAATGAGGCTGAGCCTGTTATCCAAATGATGCGCCAACCAGAGACCAGGCCCATTTCTCAGGACCAACTCGTCGCTGAAGTTAAGGGTATCTATGCTGGCCTAGTCATGGTTGAAACAAAGTGCATAGAAGTCGACAATGCCCAGTTATCAAACACAGATGCTAACAAACTCAATAATGAGCAATGGCAGGCGCTAATCGCCCTGCACCGAACACTTCTGCACGAGCATCATGACTTCTTCCTTGCCAGCCAGCATCCCTCAGCCAGTGTACCACTGCGTGGCCTTGCTTCAAAATATGCCATGCCTGCTCGGATGTGGCGCCACGGAACCCACTCCTTTCTTGAACTCCTCCGGCATCGATTGCCGGCATCCCTCGAACATATGCTTACCTTCTTGTATCTTGCGTATAGTATGATGGCATTGCTATATGAGACAGTGCCAGCATTCGAGGATACTTGGATCGAATGTTTGGGAGACCTTGGCCGCTATCGCATGGCAATCGAGGACGACGATATTAAAGATCGAGAAGTCTGGACTGGGGTGAGCCAGCACTGGTACAGTAAGGCGTCGAATAAGTCTCCAAACACCGGCCGCCTTTACCATCATTTGGCGATCTTGGCTCGACCCAATGCGTTACAACAGCTATACTACTACGCCAAGTCGCTCTGTGTGCCGATCCCATTCCTTAGTGCGAGGGAAAGCGTTATGACCCTCTTTGACCCTATCTTGGATTCCGATCCGCGTCACCTATCAGAAGTCGATACCAACTTTGTCCGGGTGCATGGAATTCTCTTCTTGGGCAAAGGGGACGAGAACAAGCTTAAAGCCTCAATGGAAAGGTTCCTAACCCTCCTTGATTCGAAAATTGCCGGACTCACCAAGAAGTGGCTTGAAGCAGGGTGTGTACTTTCGCAACTCTCGAGGAATCTCTATTAACATAACTTAGTTATTTCATGGGCATTGCCACCTGTTATTCGCTCCTCGATTATGGTAATGAATCCAATGTTCTCATGAGGGCTATATCTCGGCGACCAGATGAGACAGATGTTACCATGGGGAACTAGGTACTGGAGGTACCCCCTAGTGAATCCTTTAAGAAAGCACTCGAGTTTGCGGTCAAGACATATAAGATCGTGGTTATCCGCTGGGGAGATACGAACACTCTTCCATTCGTTCATTCGATGATGGTATTCATTCATAAGGTGGCGCAATACCCGGCTGCTATGTCATACCTTGAACAGGTGTTTCCCTGGAAGTTGACTATGGTCATGCTGAACTACCACTTGACCTCGTGCGACTTCGAACCAAGAATGGACGGCGACTTCCCTGGTCCGGAGAAGGATGTGGCCCCCAGGCAGCGCTCCGAACAAAGCAAAACAAAACAAAATTGACCACTATTTTGTTTTGTTTTGAAATAATACAGGCTGATATTGATTTGGTATTGATTTGTATTGAATATTACCAAAATGCTATCAAAGGCTTAGTAAGTCGGGAGACAGCCAACAATCATTGGATCTGTAAGCAACATACGTGCTTCAAATTGCCCCATTTCCCAGCCAAAACTTGAGGCATATGAGCTTCTCGATTGTCAAATCTTTCAGACTGTGCCTCTGCGTTGATACCGCCAATTTGCAATGGCTGAACGTTCTCTCGCACTCACACGAAGTGGCCGGAATTGACAGTATATCGAAGGCCATTTTTGCTAGCCGTGGCAACGAATCCTGGTGCTGCCGCCACCACTCTAACGGGTCCTTCACAGGTAACAACGGCCCCGAGAAGTAGGAAGTAAGCTCATCCTTCTGTGTTAAGTCCTCAGGCTTATCGTAGAAGTCGTCATCGATGAGGTAACATGGCTGGGCCTGATCAACCGGCTGGTTATCTCGAAGGTCAAGCTTGTTGTATTCGTCGTCGAAGAACTTCGTGAAGGTGGAAAACACGTGTTGAGCATGTTCTTCATCAAGGTTCTTCTCAATCCATCGCTTCTTGAGGCCAGGGTGTAGGATCATCGCTGCCCAGTAGGCAGGCGAGTGGTCGAGAGTAGCAATGTATTTCTCAATTTTAAAGATCGCTACTGAAAGACTGGCACGCAAAGCGTGAAGGTTCTTATCGTCAGAGAAAGTAGGATCTTCGGAATTTCCGGATTTGCCAGATTCGCCAGATTCGCACATAATAGTGGCTCGGATCGTGCCAGGTAACTTCATGGCGGAACCTCCGTATCGCTCCGGGAGTCGTCTTTCGCGCTGCGGTCGCTGCGATTGAGATTCCAGCGGCGTGGTCGGTCGCAGAGCCGGAACTTCGTCACCGATGAATATGGAGCGGCCGGCATATTCAGGGCCGGTTATTTCTTGATTGACGAGCTCGTCGGCGTAGACCTTTTTCTTCTCGTGGAAGTGGTCGAGGAGATAGTATAACGAAGCCGCTACTTCCGCGAAATGAGGCGCCCTGCTTTCGAATAGCTTCGTGAGCCGTTGACAAGGCGTGAGTATTTCAATCGCGATCGCGAGGAAAGACCAGTCGTCGTCATGCAATACGTATTCCGCAGGGAGGCGGCGTTTGGCGTCCCTCTCTTGAAGCGCCCTCCTCTGGAAAACCTCGATCGGATCTTTTAACTTCATCGCTCTCTCTGCAGAGGCGAGGAAAGAGTTCCATCTCGTATCGTTATCCTGCTTTACCATCAACCCGCCAAGGTCGCGAAGGTTCCAGAGGACCTGGCCGAATTCAAGGAGCTCCTCCTCCGTAAGCTTTCCGTAGGTAAGGTCGAGAAACCGCTCTCTCCGCTGCGGAGATCTTCTGATCCAGCTCGTCAGGTTGTGTAACCTTTGAATTGCTGACGATTGACGCCAGTCTTCAAGGAATTTGATCTCTTCTAGCAAAGATTTATACTCCTCTGAGTGAGGATCAAGCTTCTTGAGCGCCTCCTTCTTCGAGCCTCCGAGGAATCCGGTTGCGACGAGGTTTATTTGGTGATTAACGCAGCGAATCCTGCGTTGAGCGCTAAGCTCTGCGATTTCGTCAGTGGCAGATTCTGCACCTGAAAGACCGCAAAAGAGCTCCGTAACTGCGCCGTCGCACGAGTCTGCGTTATCAGCAGTCAAGTAGCCGAGAGTCTCGGAGATCGCGAAATCTTCGATTACGCTCTGTAAAACTGGGCCGAGATTCTCACCACCGTGACCGCCGAGTACGCGTTTGAGGGCTAGGAAGCGAGATTGAAGCTGTTGCGAGGCGCTGACGAAGTGAACGGTGATACCGAGGAGCGCGTATTGATTCGGGGAGGTCCAGAGATCGAAAGAGAGATGCTTCTTGTAAGGGGAGGCGGCGAGCTCTGTTTTCAGGAGCCCTTTCTGTGATTCGACCTCGGCGTTGAGCCACGATTTGACAGTATCTCCGCACAGAGGCAGAAGCTCCTGAACAAGATCCTTATTTAACAAGCAGAGAAGCTGGCGAAAAAGCGGGTGTTCGATTCCAGAGAAGGGAATATTCGCCTTCGATATCCAGCCTAACAGTGTATCTCGGAAAGTCTGCCCCGTCGATTTACTCACAACAGCCTTCCGCAGGCTCTCCTGTAGAGTCCTCTGACTCTTCTGTGGGCGCGGATTCGCTTCAGAACCAGTCGAATCGCTTCCCTCTACGGAAGAGGTACGAGAGCGAAGAAGTCTGTGATGCTGCCGCAAGTGATCCAGCGGTCCAGAAGTCGTACCTCTAGGCAGGGAAAAAATCGTTGTTATACCATGCTCATCACAGAGATCACAGAGCCAGTATTCGCCACAGTTTCGGTGCTCGCGATCGAGCTTGACGAAGCGTGAGCCGTACGGTTCGATCGGGGATCTTTTCTTCCGTTTTTTATCCACCCACTCCGACCGAATATAGGGCTTGCTGTTAATTAGGATCTTCGGCATATCGCATACTGCACTTGGGAGGTTTGCTTCGTCGACATCATCAAGTTGGTCCTTTACGCTGCGAGCTCGGCGAAGAACTGAAAAGGCGCCACCACCGGCGTGCGGAATGTTTGTGAGAGCCCCGGAAGACTGACTGGCTGACTGGCTAGGCGTCAGGCTCGATACCGACGAGGAATCGTCGAAAAATGGATCGTTGGGGTTAGCCATCTTGACGATGTTGGCGATGGGCCCATGTGCAAAAATTTGACTGGAAAAGTGGACTATTGGGCCTTGGGAAGCACTTACCCTATGGCCGACTGACAGGGGGGATTTTACCAAAATATACCAAAATTACCAATACAAAATGGTAGGCTAGTATTGTTTTGAATAGCTTCAATTTTGCTTTGTTTTGTATTGATTTATATTGATTTGATTTGGTAGTGTTTTGTTTTGTTCGGAGCGCTGCCCCCAGGCCTTTGCCGGAGGATTATGCCATGCGAGGCCTTATCTACGTTGACGACTATTATCCTAAGAAATGGTTCGTCAACGAGAAGATCGACGAAGACGAAAAATATTTTGAACTCGCTTCAATGGTCAACCAGCGAAAGGAGCGAATCCTGTATCTTGGTTACAAGATTGCGGCTCAGGGCACATGGTTGAAGTTTGACTCTGACAGTCGACAGTTTTCCGTCGCAGACAAATATGACGTGGACTTGAGTAACGTTTCTCGGTCATCAGGGGCTCAGGAACTGAAGGGGGATGAAGTGGACTTGGGGTTGGGTAACGTTGCTTGATTGTAATCTCTTGCCTTAGGCTGTGGGCTTAACCTAGATTTATCCCAGAGCAAGGTTTGGTTTGGTGCTTGGTCATGCGCTTTTGATCAAGGCCTGTCATCATTTAGAAAAGTAGGAAACCCGTTACACAAGCCATGTGCTCATGCTAGATAGTGAAACGCCGTGATATTTTAATACTAACTTCTCGGCGTGCGAACAAGGTCGGATTATGGCGCCGCATATCCACGAGATGCCCAAAAGATGCTCCGTAATGGCCAAGTGGCCGATTTCGGAAGTTATTGATCGCTGCTGGCAACACCGTATTGCAGGGAATCTGACCGCTGCGTCAACTGCGCCAGTCGCTGGCCATATTGACGCCACTCTAGCACAACAGTGAAGAAGGGGAACCCCGAACGTGAAGAGCGCAGTCCACGGATGAATATCGCACCTTAGTGACAATATAGAAGCGTTTCCCCACCGGGCACCTTATTGAACATTGATGGCGAGGGAAATGATGCCGGTGTTGTGAACTTAGAGATGCATCTAGGACAAGGCTACAGTCGCCGCTCTAATACCGTCAAATCCACAACACAACAAGAAGATTTAAAAAAAAATCGACTATATTATAGGCTTTAGACACATAGCTGACCGACCAGGGCGATGAGCACAGCCCCATCGGCACTTACGGATGGCAGGTCTTTCGAGTTACCTCAGTGATATCGTCATCAATAGGTCTGCGACCATTTCCAGAATCCCGACTAGACTTAGGTGCCAAACATAGAGTAAAATCATTTAAAGTAACCTTAAACTGTTCAATAAGGTCTCATGATTCATGTTCTTTATCTATTAGCATATTTTCTTGTCTTGCTGTTGTTGAATCTACACCCCTTGAAATTACCCTTTTGAGTTTCGCGGTCATTGCACTAACCTATTTGAGATTTAGCGCTCAAATCTCTAGCCAACCAGAATTTAGCGGTCACACACTAACTTCATTTGATTTTCGCGGTCACGCACTAGCCTAATCAGGATTTCGCGGTCAACTCAGGGGCAAGCTCATTTCATCAAGCTGCGGGAACTTCAACACAGCCCAAGTCAATCAGTGTAATACTGCATCTTGCTCACTATGCCTGAAGCACCCAAAAAGCGTGGGCGACCTCGAAAGTACGATACGCCAGAGGAGAAAGCAAGGCAAGATGTCATTGCTAAACGCGCCCGACGACGGCTTCGGAACTCCTCGGTGCACGGAGATATCCGATTTCAAGTCAATGTCCCCCAACCGATAGAAGCTTTGCCACCTTCATCCTCGCCGCAAGGTCGCCCAGAGTCACCAAGCTGCCTCAATGTCCTCGCAAATACCGCTAGGCGGTCAGATCGAACTGAGACGCCACTCCCACTAGCCTTTAACCACATTACAAGCGACATCATTGTGGCTAGAAATGGATTGTGTTCACAATCAACGGAAGGGGCTGTGTTGGCACCGTCGTGTCTGCAGCATCTACGCAATGCGGCAGAGCCACGCAGAACAATTGATACAGGCTCAAATTCGCCTAGCCCGTTAGGAGAGGCGGTGTTGAGCTCGTGCGTGATGGGACCATGTGGTGACCAGTGTCACTCTACCGGAGATGATGACATATGCGAAACTTCGGATTTACAGTTGCACTATGCTACTATATCGGGTTCCTCAGAGAGAGAAAGCACATCGCGCTTCTTGCCTGAGAGAACAAGCGCCCCTCCCGACCCAGATGCACACAGAGCAGTCGAAAACGACGCGGGTAGAATACGGGAAGATGAGAACACAACCTATCAAGAAGAAGGCATTGGCGATGGATTACTGTCCGACGTCGAGTCTCAGTCAGAAGACGCTTTTGAAACAGACTCCAGCTCTGAGTCGGATGTCTCAGATGCTGAAAGTGAGATGGACATCAACGACACCAGTGTTCCTTCTGAGTCGGATCTCTATTTGGCAAAAGTTTTCTTAGAAAGAAACTGGGCGCATTTATGTGATTGCCAAGAAGAAGAAGAAGAAGAAGAAAATGTCAGCTGGGATGAACGGCCTGGGCTCGGTCTAAAGGATATGGCTGACTACTGGCGGAACCTTGCGGTACCAGATGCAATTGGTACTGCGTCACCTCACGCTGGGACAGACGAAAACGAACAGGTTCAGCCGGATTGGTCCTCAATACTAAGTGGTGGAGACAGTCGCCCAAGCTTAAATATTCAGAAGTCTCAAAAAATCGCCCCCAGTATTCAACGTACTTGGGATATAGACAGCGTCATTTCCTGGGCTTCGTGTTTATCAATTAACCGTGGGCTTTACGTCTCGTATCATCCGCCAGCTTCAAGGAATTTTGGAAGCAACGTTCATGTCTTTTACCAAGGAACAGCTTTGCATCTTATCCCTCACCTTCGACTGGGCAGCGGACGCCAATCTCCTCAATTTGGCGTATATATTTTCTTTCCCGGAATTTTCCACGTCTGTCGAACGACTACTTACCTTACTAAAGATGAACGGCGGATGTGGATCAACCAACTTCTTTTGCCCGCGATTCGTCGCTGTTGTCCACCTGATGTGATCCAACATCATCCTCGTTCCTTCGACGATGTAGAGAGTAAAGCCTACAGCCGCCAACGGGAAACCTGCGGAGGGATGGTTCCTAACAGAATGGATATGCATCATTACCTTCCTCAAGAATACCTGCAGGCGATTTGGCACCATAGGACTCAGAAAACTGAGCAACCCGACCTCGTCATGTTTCGCGGGATGTTCATTGTACTAAGCGCGAAGAACATCAAGCTGGAAACAAAATCTCCAACATTTCAAGAATGCCGTACCAAGATTATAACTCACCTTCATCAAGTGTTGGATTGGTCAAGAGCCGATTTGTCCAATACATGGGTAGATGTTGGTCTCGAAGATACTGCAGCTTCAGAGAAGTGCACAATCTTGCACAAAAGTCGATGTTTGGAGTCCTGGGTCCGTTCGATGAGGTGTAGCGCCGACAAGCCGCTGATATCGTCGGAACATTTCAACTGGAATCTTACCGGCCAAGCGGGTAGCGCTAGGGTGGAGACTCGCCGATCGCACCCCCTGCGCAAGGGAGGCATTGCTTATGCTCAACGTTACAACGTGAATAAGGATCTCTTTTCGACAGCCTCAAAGCGGGACTGTGGGTTGTTCGGTGAACCGAACCTAGAGGGGCTGACATGTCCATCTTCATTACTCGACGCTTGGATCGTGGCTGCTCGGCAGTATCGCAACGCCGGGCTGGCAACCTCGCTCCAATCTGCACCGAAACTCAAACGACTTCGTAAAGTATTTCAAGCTATGAAGTCTCGAATAGGATTCGCATTGGACAGTTCTATGGAGACGAGCTTCGGCGTTCGAGAAGAATATCGAGTCTCTTGGGAACTATTTATAACTGTAGATCCTTCCACATCACACCCTCGCGGTCCACATCGCCCATTCTGGGTGTTGCCAACTGCTCATGTGAACGAATTCATGCGATGGGAGTTTAATCGCTGGCTCTCCGCTATCGAATTTGTCCGGGCTCGAGGAAGCCGGCGCGATGCTAATTGGGAAGATCACCAAAGAAACATGATCATGGTCACTATCCTTCTTCGTTCTTTGAAAGCCAGCGTCAACTGCCATCATGTTGCAAAGCGCTCACAGATGTTCAAAGGCACATACAAGAACCGACAGGGAAAACCTCTCCGTGGTTTAGATTTCGAGAGCAGTATGCGTCAGACAGGTCTCGCTTGGTTGCCTCCTGATCTTTTCAATTGGCCTGATTTTCACCTCCATGACGACCTCGTGGCATCAACCACATTCACTTTCAATGGACTCCAGGGAGTGTTTCGCAATTGGAAGGACGTGGAATCTGTAAGTCGGGAGTATTGCAAAGCCAGAGAATTGGAGGATCACCTGCGGACTAGCGAGCCGAGTGCTTATCCTGATATCTTGGACCGCATGCGGAAGATGATTTATCGGCAATTTGCGCTCCAAGTCATTCGCCAAACCTGCAGCACCAACCCTGTTCTCGACTCGGGGCCCGAGAGCGAGCACGAATCGGCCTGGGAAGGCTACCGAGGACTGAGCTATGACATCATCCACACCTTGGCTGGCGAGCCGCCATATCTGTCTTATTCACGGAAAGGACCGCACAATTTGGGAAGAGCCTACCATGATAAGGTGCAGGGGCTTTTCGATTGGGACGATGGTATCGCCCGTACACTCTGGGATCACTGCTATTATCGACAGCTGGCTCGGAAGTTTCATTCGTCTATCGAAACCCAGCTTGGTGCCGCTGATGCAGAAAGCTGGAAAGGTTCTCTAGGAAGATACGCATTGCCGCATTTTTGGATAATTCCACATTACAACAAGCACAGCTTGTTCACTACCCTACCGAAAGGCCCAGGCCAACTCAATCCTATTCGTCCATTTATCTCCGGTTTACATCAGTGGAGGATATGGGAGGATGATATGGAGCTTTGTAGGGAGGATCGTTGGTTACTCGGCGGAAATGTCTACATGTCAGGCTTTCCCGACAGTCTACTACCGGAAAATGCGGCCGAGGCTGAGACTGAGACTGAGACTGAGACTGGTGCTGCCGAAACGAGGCTGCAGACCGTCTCGATCAACTTTGGATGTCCTGTTCCCTTCACCAAAATCCCGCGAATTATCGAAGAAGGACTCGACTTTACACAACTACCATGCCCCACCCCCCTTTCGGTAACCCCCCCCTTTCGGTAACCCCCCCCTTTCGGTAACCCCCCCCTTTCGGTAACCCCCCCCTTTCGGTAACCAAAAAAATCGCCTCCACATACAAAACTCACCAAGTTCACTTACATAGATTTCAGTCATTCTTGAACCTATTCGCAAGCCGTCGCCTTCAACATATAAAGAAATGGCTAGAGTTTATTTTTCAAGGTCGCTGGTTACGTGGGGAGGGTGGTCCGTGGTCACCCTGCACTTCAAAATTTGCAATTCAGCGCCCTAATCTCCTCCTTCGTCTTGATGATTCCTCCTCTTGCCAGTCCTCCACAATTCACCTAAAATGGCTTCAAAACGGCCTCGGAGTGTTTATACGGAGGATGAAATGGCTGATGCCATATTTGATATCACAGAAAACGGCTTATCGCAACACCATGCCGCCCAGAAATATGGCATAAGCCCGTATAAAGTTGACCTTGTCAACAGGTGCAGAATCAGTCAGAGAAGCCAGTTTTTCAAGCTCATTCCGATATGCCGCCTTCGAAGCATTAAAAACACCGTTATCCAACGGCTGGAGACCATGAGAACAATGGGCAGAGAGGTAACAACAGTAGACGTTGTTCAAAAAGCACGTTACAATCCATTCGTCATGTTTCAAATCAAGATTGATTCTTTGGCATATAAACAAAAAAACGCACCGTTGCATGACTTCCATGTCCATCCAGAATAATAAGCCTGGCATCAGATTCGTCGGCGGGCTGGGTCTGAGGCAAATAGACTCTCTCAAGCCACTCGATAGCAATGTGGTTGTCTGTCCATCCATTTGGCGAAGTTATATAATTCCGATCAGCTATTTTCCGGAATTCCTCCAAAAACCACTGTTGTTGGATTTCCTTGCCCTTAAATATGATGCCAGGCGTCAAAGCATGGCCGTCCGCAGTGATAGCCTCAATAAATGAAGTCCGGTTACGGGACTGGGGACCCTTGAGTAGGGCCTTTCGTTTTGGATCTGAACTCCCAACCACCAGGCTATCCAGACCTGGTAAACAAGCTTAATTAGCTATATCTATGAATAAAAAGTTAGACACTCACCAAAACCGGTCATAATACCGCCCTCATCAACGTTCACGGTGTTTTCCGGCTTAATCCACCCATCTCCTTTTCCCTGATATCAAAGTACCAGTGCACCGCTTTCGGTGTGAATGAATTGAATCTGTTAGCCTCATGGCGTCTCCCAGGTTTGATCTTGAGCTCCGGATGGCGTTTGATGAATTTGGTCACCAAGTTGCGTCCCAATTCCTGCTTCTTGTTTTGTTGTTTCAAGAGGGCCACGCAGCAGGCGCGGATCTGACTGTGGGAGGGAGCATTACCCAGGGACTCTTGACGAAGGATTTAGGAGGCTAAATTAGCCTCCTGATTCCTGGATAAGTGTCGGTTAGGCTGAACCTGATCATCCAAGGCTGTCTGGCCATGGAATCTGGTGGAAATGGTCTGCTGAGGTATGCCATATTTCTGGGCGGCATGGTGTTGCGATAAGCCGTTTTCTGTGATATCAAATATGGCATCAGCCATTTCATCCTCCGTATAAACACTCCGAGGCCGTTTTGAAGCCATTTTAGGTGAATTGTGGAGGACTGGCAAGAGGAGGAATCATCAAGACGAAGGAGGAGATTAGGGCGCTGAATTGCAAATTTTGAAGTGCAGGGTGACCACGGACCACCCTCCCCACGTAACCAGCGACCTTGAAAAATAAACTCTAGCCATTTCTTTATATGTTGAAGGCGACGGCTTGCGAATAGGTTCAAGAATGACTGAAATCTATGTAAGTGAACTTGGTGAGTTTTGTATGTGGAGGCGATTTTTTTGGTTACCGAAAGGGGGGGGTTACCGAAAGGGGGGGGTTACCGAAAGGGGGGGGTTACCGAAAGGGGGGGGTTACCGAAAGGGGGGTGGGGCATGGTATATGCTTCCGGCAATCAGAAAATCTTGGCGCATTACAAAAATGCTCGCGACTGTCTCGAGCAGGCTCTTGGGGACCCTTTATGTGATCTCTTGCTGATGATAGTACTGACATTTACGTCGTCTACAGACACACCGACACTATCACAAAACAAAAACAGCTTTGAGCCCGGTCCTCGGAGGCATAGGCAGCTTTTGGCTGTCACGCTCATGACTCGAATGCTTTGGTTCCTCTACCCGCAATGCTTCCCTTGGGATCGGGATGATGGTATGATTCTCAGGGTGCCCGAAATGATGAAAAAAATGGGTAAGGTCGTATTTGAGACCGATATGATGACTCCATATTGACGAATCTTTCAGAACATAGAGGAATTAACAATCGTATCCTCTGCAAACTTGGCTGGGTTGTTCGCAGTCCAATGTACAAATATCGGGAAAATCCACGGAATTGTGAACTGGATCTCTGTTCAGATGAGGAGCTTCTCGAGTTACGAACGGAGTTATTGTCGTTGATGAATGATCCTCCTGCATTTATTGGTCTTGTATTTGATACCCAGGATGACGTGTGGGTCGAACGTTGCCTGGGGATTATCGCGACACACACAACATAGTGCGAAGTATATACAAAGGCACGACTTAGATCTTGCCGGCAGCAGTTTCGGTATTGCCACCGATGTCAGTTGAGAAGCTTGAGTTAGTTGTGATGTATGCAATACAGACGAGTTCTGCTAGGTCGAAACAGAACGCACTCTTTGACGACTATAGTTAATTATAATCATTTGGCTCTACAAAAACTGAAACTGCACTCACAAGGACTTGTCTAACTCTAGACCTGGGGTTAGGTGTCCGTGCACGCTCCTCAGCCTAAGGTCTAGACGTCCGTGCGCTTGGTGACTCGTAGCTATTTCTAACCTGGCTATCCCAGTAGGAGCACAATCCTAAGAGCTCAACTAAGCGGAGAAGCTTGGCTTTTTGGGGGGGTTTGTGTGTGTGTGTGTATAGTTACTATTGTGAACATTGTTTGGCGTTGGAAGACGAGCGCTGCAAGCTAGGAGAACTACGAGGGATACAATAGAACGCGGGTGCATATACCGTAACAACTCAGTTAACTCTCCCAAGTAGCGCCTCCACTTTATCTCCATATTTCCACTGTTAACCGCAAAAATTCGCAGAAGTGTCCAAAAGCAGCTGGTCTTATTTGTCGCCCTATGTTTTTATGGGGGCCGCTACTTGGGCGAGATAACTGAGTTTCTACGGTAGAGTTACGATGAGTATCTAAAGTTACGAAGGGAGATTTGACAACACAGAGTGCGAGAATAAAAGGCCGACCAGCCAATTAATCAATGAAAGAATGGATTAAGCAAGCCACCTCATTTCCACCGTTCCGTCTTTACTACCGATCAAGGCACGATGGCAGGTCTGATATCATGTAATATGTGATGGGATGTGATTGATGGTGATTGAGAGGATGGTCGTTTCGTAATTCATCGCATTCATGAGTTGACCCTCAGCCACATGCGCGCGCTCGGACACCCACCCCTGGGTCAGCCGACTTGGGGTTGTTTACGGACGCGTTCCGGGTAAGGAGCGGAGGACAGACGGGAGTACTGGTCTTTCCCAGCTTATACCTGACCTGAGCAGCAGTATCGTCGTATAACACGACTATCACGATGAATGTAGTTGATGACACGGTTGCGGGAAGCTGCGCGTTGCGCGTCTAGTTGTGTCAGCGTGCCTGTTAGCCAACCACTATAAATCACCCGGTCGAGTCGTGACTGGTGTCGTTTGGCAAGAACAATTCTATCCTTCAGCCTCAATACTCCATCTGTTTTCAATCACTGATCCCCCTTTTGCTAGCCAGCATTCTGACGGTTCAACTATGTCGTGTCTGGGACTTTCAGAAGAGGTCGACCTCGAGGTTTATCTTGATGACCTTGACATTGATGATGGTGACGACCAGGAGGAGGCGCGAGAATACGTCTCCCCGTTCTCAACTGACGAACACTACCTTGAAGAGCCTACGGGCCTTGGAAGCAGTGTAGCTAGCACGCAAGAATCGACGGAACAGTTCCAGAGAGGTTGGAAAATCGATCGCCATGCCGGCGATTCCTGGATGTACGGTATGACAACGTCCTTGGTAAAGACCGTGTAGACGCGGTGACAGATCCCCCCCCCCCCCCCTTTTACCCCCAGGAGACGAGACTACTATGTGGTTTTTCGGTTGTGAGTGCTTTCTGACTGACGTAAATACGGTCTTAGCCAACGAGTTTATCGCCGAGACGAATAACGAGGCTTTCGACGGGGCGCGTGCTCTTGATCTCTTCCAGCGTCGAGTTGTCATCGATTACGGGAGCAAGAAGACAGGATCGAAAGCGGCGAGCGAAGACGATGCATACTATCCTATTTTCCGACTCGACTTCGTCAGTATCGTCGGCCGGCCACGTCGACCGATTTGTCGGTCCAGTCATTTCTTCGACAACATCACCATCTCCCTGCGGCACTGGCACGCGCCGTATAGTGCGAAGCACGTGCAGGGAATTCATTTCGACCTCAGTGGCCGCACCTTCCGCATCGCCACCGGTGCTACTCGAGAGGCCTGGTTCATTGCGATGCACCCAATTCAGAGGGTTTCCGGTGATGGGCCGAATAGTAATCCTCATCGACGGCCCGACACGACACAGACAAGGACCGCTCTGGCACGCGGTCGTGCTCTGGTGCTTGCTTCATACATCAAAGACATCTTTCTCTGCGGAGAGCTTCTCGGTGAAGGGATCGAGCCGAGATGGGCCCTCGGAGGAACGGACACACAAATGATCGCGTTTGATAAATGGGTCATATTTCAGACTCGCTTCATAGAAAGCTGCGATGGACTTGTCGAAAAGCTTTCCGACGTCGGCGACGGTTTCTGGCTGGATCATCAACCTGCCTTCCATGCATATGACTATGGCGCGAACATCGAGATCGAAGTCAATGAAGAGATAGCGAATCTCGAGCAGGAAACTCTTATAACACCAACATATCACGACGAGATGGAAGATGACAGCGACCGGTCCAACAACGGAGATGACGATGATTGGGGGATGCAAGGACAGGAGGGAGAGGAGGGAGAGGAGCACCCTGACGCTGCAGAGGACAGCCTATTCTTGCCGATAGAGGCTAGTAACGCTACTCTGCCATCACCATCTATTCGTCTCAGCCACGGCGAGGAAGTGGAAAGGGAGGGGGAGCTGGAGGAGGAAGAGGAGGAGTACGACGATAACAACAACGAGGGGGAGCGGCAGAAAGAGGAGAGGTTCGTCAGGTGGATGAATGATGGGGCCGAGAATGCTGACATGTCCCTTTGGTCTGACACTGGTGGAGGACAGCAGCAACAGCAAAGGGGGGAAGAGGACGAGCTAGCCCGCCAGCATTCAAAAAGGGACGGAGATGGCGAAGATGAACAGCGAGACGCAACCTCTCCGAGCACCCCTCCGCCGTCAGCATCATCATCATCATCATCAGGCTACCATGGAGAGCAGGATGCTTTGTATGGTGCTGGCTTGAGGCGACTTCGTGAGGCCCTCGAAGCCAAGTACAACCTCGACAACATCAGTTATGTCTCCTATGCTCTAGCGGTCGACGTCCACTGCACCGCAGCAAGGACGCATCCAGGTGAAGGAGCTGGTCCTGCAGTGTGTCTGCTTGCTGATCGCAATCGGGTGGCCGGTGAATTCTACGGAAGCAACTACACCTTCTATCCGCTTGGCTTTCATCCTGCGTATGGGAACTTTAGCTCGGATCGTCCACCCGCCTTCTTGGACAGCAACCTGTTCACTGTTATGAAGGAGAACATGAGCCACCAGAATCAAGGCGCTGACGTGCTTTCTTTCGGTTTCTTCCAAGGGTATTCAAACCTTAAGCGGCCAATCCGCCACCGACCCGATGACCTGCTCGCCAGCCACGGTCTCGCAACGGGTGCACTCACCATTCCGTCAACAGAAGCTCAACGCACAGCTCGCCTTAAAGACAAACAGCAACGCTTACTCGCTCAGTTACGAGGGCAGCTTACGCCCGAAAACCCTGGTGCGTCGACACCTTTCGCACGGGAACGCCAGAGAATCGAGGCGGCCGTGCAGGCAAAGGAGTATGCATTCCGGTTCGAGCAGGTGATTTCCATCGACGCTCCACGGCTCATGCGACAGCGCAGGAATTTCCACACCGTGCTGCAGCCCATCTTCCAGCTCATGCGACTCTTCCTCAAAGAGAAGCAGCTCTATGCCGGTGTTCTGCGACGGTTCCCTCCGGAGATCTTTCCGGGTATGCTCGTAGCTTTTGCCAAGGTCCTGGAGGCGGCTATGGCTGAGATGGACTGTCGTTTCCGGGAGGGAGGGTCGAAAGGATTGGGCATGGCCCTCTCAGAAGGCGTCGCTGCTCTCGATCGGCTAGGCAATTTTTGCTTCACGGGCGATCCGAGAGTACTGCCCTCCAAAGTCATGAGGCTCCTAGGGACGGTGGATAGCCTACGGACGTGCGGGTGGCCATTCATATCGCCGCGGATGCTCGACATCCGGGAAGGACGAGGGCTTGTCAACCTGGTAGGGTGGCCTCAGCTGAGCAACGGGCGGCCTGTTCTGATGCATGTTGCCTCGCTCGAGTATCACTACAACCACTCTGTGGCAGCCAACCGCCACAGTCAACTCTGGTTCGCCGAGCTTGGAGGCCGATCGATAGATGGGGTGCATAGAATGAGCTCGTTCCTGAACGAGGTATTCCGAGACCTGTGGGTACCGGAGACGGTCGCCTTTATCTGTCAACAAGTTCGTCGTGGTCTTAACCGCGGCCTCCGCAGTGGTGGTGGTGGGTTACGAAACGACGGCGAACTGAACAATGCTGGTAGCCGGGCGATGGTGGCGTTGGTAGCATGGGAAGAGGGGGAAACTCCATTCAAATTGTCGTATGTCTATCGTTCTGCACCCCTGCTATCCCCTTCACTTCCTTCCGATGATGATCGAGCGAGAGCTATGCTGACCATAGGCGTGATTTTACGTTTTCTGATCGCAGACGTTTTGAGAAGCTTTCAGCCGAAGTTCTCAAATTCGATAATCGGTCGATTGACGATTCCAAGATAGTGTTCAAGACACGACGAGACTTTGCTGAGGAGGTGTACGTAGCATTGATGGAAGGCGGTAAGAAAAGCCACGCAGGAGTAGAATCCATCGCACCGACTCGTTCAACTTGGCCTTCTATCCTTCGGGCCGCCATCGAGCACACTAGAGGAGGGTTCGCAACGAGGACGCAGTGGGTTTCAGGCATCGCGGCCGCCATGGTGTCTACGAAGATTGAGTGGGTTCCTGGTTCTCATCGTCGAAGGTTGACACATCAGCAAGTGGTACAGCTTGTCGGAGCGGCGACGCCAGCAACTGTGCTTGCGGCACGGCCGAATAGCCTTAAGCGACGAGCATTAGAGGCAGAGGCCCGCATGGCAGCCGAGCCAGTCGACGGCAAGCGAGCGAGGATACGGCAGCGAATTGACCTTGGCTACGAGATCCCGTTCAAACAGGTCCCCGATATCGTGCACAGGGGCTTCAACGAGCTGCAACGTCTGTTCGCCAAAGGAGATCAGCGTGTGCTATCTCACTATTGCGTGGCGTACTGCTGTCTAGCAGGCTGTCTTGGGGACCCGTTATGTGATCTCATGCTCATTCTGACCTTGACTATCACGGCATCGAGTGCAACCCCAGAGGTTCAACCCAATACAAAAGTCTTTAGCGTGACGACCAAGCGGAGAGATCCGGCTCTTTTGGCAGCAAACATGGTCACGAGAATGCTCTGGTTTCTGCGGCCAAAGGAATTTCCGTGGGAGAAAGATGACGGGCAAGTGTTACGAGTCTCTGAGATGACAAAGAAGATTGGTAAGCTATTTCACAGTCAGATCACACCCGAAAGATATTGCCTCTACGACGTAGTCCACATACTGAAGCTGATCGTTCTGTGAATTGCAGAGCACAAGGGAGTCAACAATCGGCTGCTTCGAGAATTAGGGTGGATCCAGGTCAAGGGCAATCGAGATAGCCCACGAAATTGTGAATCGCGTCTCGCGCCAGAAGAGGAGCTCTATAAGCTTCGTAGAGACCTCCTGTTTCTTAGGAAGGAACCGAGAAACTTTATTGGGTGTATCTTCAAGAGTAACCAGCAAGAATGGGTGGATAGGTGCTCGGCTATCATTCGAGACAGGTAGTTGAACCAGAAATAAAATTCTCAATGAACTAGATGGGATATACTTCGGTGATAATGTACCAGTCAAAACGTACAATACCCAACCCAGCGGCGCTTACATACATGCCTTGTGAAACCCTAGAAGAGACTAGCGAGCGGCCCTATGCCGCCGACTTTACACTTCTTATGAGTGAAAAAAGCCCGCAATGCCCGAGTCCCGCCTCTTTCTCTGTGTCTGTCGAGGATCATTGCCATCGTTCTGTCGGATAGTCTTTCTAACCCTGCGAGAAGCCTCCTCCTCGGCAGTCCTTTCTTGCTCCGCCCCCTTAGCTTGTGCTTTTGTGAGAACATACCCACGGTGGATTGAAACCCATGATGATGAGTTTGCGCCGTCGCCGTCTTGGGCTTGCTCAGGATTTGTGGCTAGAAATGCCGGCCACGCGACTTCTTTGAACTCTTCCTTCGTCAGCACTTCAGGACGGGGTTTAGGTTGCTGTTGAGTTTTGCGGCCGTTTTTCTGTTGCTGTGTCGTCGACTGAGTAGACGGCGATGGGTTGGGCTTTGTGGAGGTTTGGGGCCCTGGCGACGGCAGGGGCTGCCACTCCTCGGCAAAATCGAAAGAGAAGCTGGGCCAGACTCTCTCCTCCAGCTGCTGGACCTGCGACCAACCGTGGCATATTTCGTCAGAGACTAACTTTAGGCGTGATTCGAACTCCCCTCGTCGCGAAGAGGGCATTAAAACGCCTAAGACATCTGACACGTGTGTAACGACGGACTTAACTGCAGCTTCTTGATTTTTTCTCTGCCTGTCGGGAAGAACCCTCAGTAAGGCAGCACGGACATACATCCAGTGTTGCTAATAGTATGGCAATAAAGTAATATATTGCAATATACCCCATATGATATGGACTTTCTCGTATTGTAACAATATAATATGAAGATTTTGATATTATGACAATATAATATGAGGATGTCCATATTGGCAATATATTATTTATATTGGGTTGTCAATCCTGGAGCGAATTCGCCTCTTGACGGTAGCCAGACAGGCCTTACCCTATACCAGCCACAGCGATACTTGGCTTTTTATTGGCTGGCATTCACTTCAACACACGTCTTTGTTGACAGTCATACCTAACACGCGACCACGCGTTTCTTCCACGCGCCAGGGAAGGCATAGCCGGTACGGACGACGTTGGGCTGGGCATCCCGGTGGTTGCCTGTCAATATTTGCCATCGCCACCGCTGCCCATTTTCTTTATCATTGTCGAGCCTACTGACTAACCGTACCGCCATGCCTCAACAACGCCTCCCTTTTGACCAATGGTCGCAACGAAGAGAGTCGTCAATCTCAGTCGACGTTTCGGAGTTTTCCAGCCGGCAGTTGAATGACCTAGACCAGAGCCAAACGCCCAAATGCCAGTCATCTCGACCTCGCACAGCCTCCACAACCTCCTCCACCAAACCCAGAACGTCATGGGTCTTCTCTCATATGCCAGACGAGGAGATGGAGACGAGATACTACAATCCGCGGACCGGAAAAGAAGAGTGGCGTTGTAAACATTGTGACAGAGCATATGCCTGTTCTGGGGGTGTGAGGGAACGATCACGTGACTTTCATACTTTATGAATAGTCTCATTTAACTTATTGTGTAAATAGCTTAAGTCAGAGTTTTCCTTAGGAATCTCTTTCTCTCCTCGTAAACAATCATTTTACCCAAGTCGCACTCGACCTCGTTCGTGCCCTTGTACCGTCACAGGGGGTACTGCGGCTCCTGCAAAACATCTTATGGACCCTCCTCCTGACGGCCACGGTCTACCAAAAAGAGCCCTGCGAACAGCTAAAGTGACAACGATACGAACGATTCTCGAACAAGCTCGCGCTGCAGCAGAAGAAAATCCCCGCAAACGCCGTCGGCTCAACGATCAATCCGGAGATTCGATCGACCCTGACCAGCTCGAAGTGTTGTACGTGAGGTTTATTACGGCCTGCTCTCTCCCATTTCGGCTTGTGGAATGCCCAGAGTTCCGGGCACTCTTGGCCTACATCAATGACGATATCGATACTTGGCTTCCAGATACGCACGAGACCATTAGGAAATGGATCATGCGGCAGTATGAAGACCAGAAGGAGAAGGTCAAGCAGCGCATACAGTCGGCGAAGTCAAGAATTCACATCAGCTGCGATCTTTGGACTTCTCCCAACTCTTTGGCCATCTTGGGCGTAGTCGGCCACTATGTCACTGAAGACGGTCAGCTGGAACACCATATTTTGGCGTTGAAAGACATCGACAGTGAGCACGACGGTTCTCACCTCGCTGCGGCCATTTTGGAAGTGGTTGACGAATGGGGCTTTGCTTCCAAACTCGGATATTTCGTGATGGACAATGCTGGCAATAACGACACAATGATGAGATCCCTTTCGCTTGGTCAGTACAACTCACCGTTTCTACTGACTGGTTCTAAGATCCCACAGGCCTCCTTCGCCGATATGACATCCGATACGATCCCAAAGTTCACCGACTCCGCTGCCAAGGTCATATCATCAATCTCGCCGCTAAAGCCTTCCTCTTTGTTACCGACAATGAGAAGCCCGAACGCGACGATCCAGGTGTGTATAGTGTGACACTAAAGCATATTGAAGCGTGGCGGAAGAAGGGACCTCTTGGCAAGCTTCACAACTTCGTCGTTTACATCCAACGGAATGTTCAGCGCATCCAAAAGTTTCTTGCTATCAGCCATAACCGTAAGCTTGCGCGAGACAACGACACAAGGTGGAGCTCGTGGTATACCATGTTGAGAGCGGCCTTGAATCTTAGAGACCCAATTGACGGCTATTTCAACAAATGGATGGATGCAGATTGCGCTGGAGACGAGCTCTCTTCAGAGGACTGGACCATCTTGGAGAAGATCAAGTTCTTCTTAGAGAAGCTGAAGATGACGACTAAGGCTCTCGAGTCATCGTTTGCAACACTCGACAATGTCCTCCTGGCTATGGACTTTGTATTGGCACAATTTGAAGCCGGCAAGGAGGCAAATGTCGACGATCCGGTGATGGCACCGATGTATAACTCGGGCTGGGCGAAGCTGGACAAGTATTATCGCCTTACTGATGAATCATCTGCCTACGTTGCAGCTATCGTGCTCCACCCTTCGCATAAATGGCACTACATCCAGGAGAACTGGAAAAAGGAGTGGGTTGAGTCGTCGAAGAAGTTACTTGAGACGCTGTGGAACGAATATAGACCTGTGGAATCACCTCTTCCACTCTGCGAGGTCCCATCGGCGACCACGAACGAGTTCTTGAATTGGCGGAACAAGCACCTGCAGCCGTCACTCATCACGGACCAATACGAGCGTTATTGCAAGTCTGAACGGGTTTATGGTTTTACGAGCGCCCCTGCATGGTGGCTAGAGGAGACGCAGCAGAAAAACTACCCGAGCCTGAGCAAGATGGCCGTGGATATATTGTCAATTCCTGCAATGTCTGCGGAGCCCGAACGACTCTTCTCCGGGGCAAAGATAACGATTACAGACCGTCGAAATCGACTTGGGAGTGATGTAATTGAAGCATTGGAGTGCCTGAAGTCATGGTTTGGGATACGAGATTTTCAAGGTGACGAGATTTTCGCTGAGGCAGTTGAATGATGAGGTCACGTGGAATATATTGGATGTATTGTCACACTGCCAATATATTGGGTTCTTGGCAATACAATACAATATGGGTCCTGTTCATATTGGGTAATACAATATAGCCTCTTGACAATACGATAATATTGCGAGGGGGTCCATATTGCCAATATACGTATTGTTTATATTATTAGCAACACTGCCCGTAACCCGTTGAAAGGGAGAATAGGAGGAAGAGGCCCGTTGGAGGGACCCGTTGGAAGGTGGAAGAGGGGAGAGACGCCCGTAACCCGTTGGAAGCGGGGAGAGGGGAAGACGCCCGTAATGCGTCGAGAGGATACGAGCCCGAAGCAGGACGATGGGTATTTTGCCGCGGCAAATTGAAGAGTTATTAGGGTGGCATAATATGGTTGGTATTGCCGTTTTGGCAGAAGGGCAGAGTCAAGGAGAAGAGGAGGCGGAGCGCAGTTTTATGGGCAGACGAGGTGGTTGGGGAGGATGGCGGGCGGGAAGGGGAAGAAAGAGTCAAGGAGAAGAAGGCAGCAGTGAAGAGGGAAAATGAGGAAAAGAAAAGAACAGAGAAGGAGGAAGAGGAAAGTAAAAAGGGAGATGATAAGGATGAGGGGGAGAGGATAAGGAGGCGGAAAAAGAAGAAGAAGCAGCGTTTATAGAGTGGTTCCGGGAGCGAAAGTGGACGAGTGACCGGGTGAGGAGGGTGATGCAATAATACAGCGCCGAGTTTTCGGAGCAGAAGATCGATATCAGCGTATGGAGGCACATCACAATGGGAATCGGGATCGCCAACCGGTATTTGAACAAGATATTCGGGTTAGAAGAAGGGGACGGCGACGGCAAGATAGAAGAGGACGGGTTGGTGGACAGCATATTCGATGTACAAGCCGGGCACAGATCACACATTGCAGGGTTAGCGTATGCGAGGTTGTACGGGCAAGGAGATTTGGGGACGATAAGGAGTCGGGACGAGTTCCGGAAGGTCAGAATGCAGTGCAGAGGACAAGGCAAGGTGGATGGAGGAATGGAAGGGCAGCAGTGGAGGAGAGTCCGGGTGGATTGTGGCAACGAACGTATTAGGATTGGGAGTCGACGTGCCGGTTGTGCGATTGGTAGTTCACGCGGAGGTTCCGCGGCGTTTGCGAAATTTCGTACAGGAGAGTGGCCGAGGAGGAAGCGATGGGAAGGAGAGCGAGTCGATCGTGGCGGTGCGGAGGTTATGGTTAGAAGAGCAGTTACATCCCTATGGGCTCTCACTTTTTAATTGAAAGGGCAATTTCATGTCCTCTCATTGGTCGATACCCCTGTAAATCCCCTTTCAGTTGAAAGGGGATTGGCACACGACGCCCCCGACCCATCTTTCATTTTAAAGTAGACGATCTGCTTTCTGATTGGATGCTGCAATCCTGCCCCTGTTATAGTCGTTGCTGTGTTTTCTTTTTCTTCTCTCCAATCTTTGGCATCTTTGGTCGTGCTAAACTATTTTCTACTGCTGTTGACAATTAAGTAGAAAGTAATTTCAACAATCGCGTCGCGTGCACGCGTTCCTTACGTGTTCGGAAGAACAGTTGTAGTATAACGCACCTAAGCAGTGGCTTTGTAGCTCACTTTCATCATCATCATCATCATCATCAATTGAATAACCTGCCAGCATTATCTTCCCTTACATTTGTAACTCAAAATGCAGTTTCAAGAAACCGGGCCCGATCAAGTCCTGGATATTGAGCAGAGCGAAACCACTAAATGGCTGCAACATACGGGCTGGCCACAGTTGTTCCGCAATCGACCACTTGACATTATTGCCGCATCAACGCTGCAGCCTGGACCAGCATGTAATGAAGATTATCTCCTAGGTTCATGGCAGGGTACCCAGGTTTGGAGCTCTGTGGCGGTTGAAGCTCAGCTGCAAATCATACTACGCGGTGTCCAGACCTGCGTATATCGATATCCACCGAAATTCTGGCCCTTATATCGATATCCAGATAAGTGGGAGAAATTATCTGGATATCGATATATCCAGGTAGATATCCATACAGCCACATAGCCACTTTAGCAAGGTTGATATCCAGATAAACCACATATAATTCTTGCAGGCTAGAGGAAAGAACAAGAAAGTACCCTAATCTAGAAAGTCCTCTGCCTCTGTTTCAACGCTAAATTCAACAGCAACGCTCGAAATAACACCCCTGCCACCGTGAGACCTGGGCACAATGATGCCCTCGCGCATCCAGTTGCCCACACACTCAACCTTCGCCAGGTTTTCGCAGGTCATGCTCTCTCTATCCCATGATAGCGTACGCCGCGCCGATGAGAAGTGAGACTCAACATCAGATGATTCAGGAGGGATTGAGAGGATATCAATTGCCATGCGGGATAACCGCGGATATGCTTTCCTTTGATCTCGATGTAGCCACCACTCGAGAGGAGAGCCAGCTATCCGGGTTGGTGGTGCATCAATAAAGGTTTCGAAGTCATCGGCGTCGTCTAAGATAGGGCCAGTAACAGCAATATCGCTCAACAACTCATCCAACTCGTTGCGCTGCCTCCCAGATGAAGAGGACACATCTAGAGGCACCCGCAAGGATTCTGAGATTGGCGCGGCATTATATTCATCTAGCCAAATTTGCTGGGCAGCAGCAATAGCAGGCGCGTGCCAGGATTCTTGCCAATTCCGCTCAATGTATTTTCTTCGTTTCGAGGGATCGAGAAGGAGTGCGGCGGCATACACAGGTGTCTGGTCTGATAAGGTGTAGTACTTATTAAGTACAAACCAGCCCATATCGATGCAGTGTACCATATGAGGATCATGGTTTTCCTTTGAACTATAAAGCTCCTAAATAAGACAATTAGTTAACCGATCAATTAGATAAAAGAAAAAACATCGCCACCGACCTTATACTTCTCGTACTGTCGCAATAAAACATCCATTATCGAGAGTGATGGGGAGAGTGTAGATCGCGCCCCTTCGGCCAACAACGTAGCTGAGGCAAACGGCTGTAGGAAACGATGCGTCCGTTCAATAAACTCCCACTCTGAAGCTAGCAGGATATCGTCTTGAAGCTCTCTATCATGGTCAATTAGGAACTGTTTTACACGGGATTGATACCGCAGAAAATTATCCAACAATCGATACCATGAATTCCAGCGTGTGGCATTATCTATGCCTAGTCGGAGCTTTATTTCATCGTCCCATATAGCCGAATGAAGCGTAGATTTACGTATCCAGACCGCGATGTTGTGTACTTTCCGTAGGGGCGCGATATGCTGCCATCCAGTGAAGTTCTCAAGTATACCATTGCCTCTTCGCGAAGCTCTTCTTCTCTGATCGGCCTCATCTGTTCTTGTTGTCTGTCCGGCGTCGTGCAAGGTGTCGTAGAACTGTGCAAACAACTGATCGTTTGAGGCATCATCGGCGGCATTAAGAGCGGCGATTAGTGCCTCTTTTGAAGACGCGAGAAGAAATGCTTGAAGGGATAGGTTAATAATGTGGGCGACGCAGGGGATACGGCGCTTAGAGGGATCAAACGTCAACTAGTAACCAATTAATCCTAATCCAGAGATAAGGGAAGAACTATCGTACCCCATAGTCTTCTCGTAACCGCTGTGAGAGATAAGACAAGCAGGTATCATTTGAAGTGGCATTATCCCCTACATGGTAGCCCACTTTAGAAGCAATGCCGTACTTTGCCAGTGTATCGATAATTAGAGATGCCTGGGTTTCACCACTATGGCTATAGCGACATTCTGGCATCGCTAGAAGTGCCCTTCGTGGCTGATAATCCTGATCAACCCATCTCGCAGAGATGGCGAGTATCCCATGGCGATGGGGCGATGTCCAGAGATCAGAGAGGATATGGATCTTTGAGATGGAAGATTCAAGAGTTGCCATGAGCTGAGAAGAATATAACTCATATGTGGCATCAATTAGTCGCATTAGAGCACTTCGGTTGGTCACTAAAAGGTCCTCTATAGCAGGATTAGCTGCTAGCATCATCTCTTGCATCTCATCCTAGGTAATTGCTGAGAAGGCAAGGCGGCGGTGTGTGATTAGGCTGATTATTGCATCTAAATACCGATCGCGGTCGAACATACGGCGGAGAGAGGCATCCGAGTAACGAGAGGGAAAGAAAGCATCAATCCGAGGACGTTTGGCTTCCCTTTCATCATCTAGAACATCAGAACTGCCCCCAATGAGCGTACGATCGAGGGAAGAGATAATATCGGCATGGCACCGCCGGGCGTGATGCCATGCGTTGTCCCGCTTCCGATTCGCCCAGGGCTTATCGGCAGGGCAATGGAGACATCGATACATCACCATACCCCTAGATTTGCGCGTACGTGACCCGCCGGTGGTGTTTTGGGTGTCCTCATCAGGATACGTTGCTTTGAAGAAGAGGAAAAAGTCCAGAGACGTCCCAGTAATGGGCTGGTCCGAAATCGAGGCGTAGAGGCGGCGGTGGTCTGAGATGATGTCATGGTCGATAAATCACCTGGATAAGCTAATTGTGCTAGAAAACCCAGGGCCGTTTGAACGAGTACTGAGATGGTGGTGCTGATGTTGAAATTGAGAGAAGTTGTCAACCTATCACTGATACACGAATGCAGACATTGAACAAAAGATCCGTGTTGATTGAGCTCCTCTTTCTATCTAAGGGAGCGACGAAGCTCGGTCTCTTATACCTATGTTCAATGTGCCGATGTCATAGGCAGCAGCCTGCTGCCTGATACTAGTTGTGGTCGTTCACTCTCATCGTGAACAAGTTCACGATGATCGTGATCCTTGCCTCCAACAGTAAGCGAAAGTCTCCGGAGCTTGACAGAAGTCTTTTCATCATCTAATCAATTGATAAGATCTTTTCAGCCAATCAGAGAGCGGTATTTAGGTGGATATCAATCTGGATATCCATTTAAGAGGCAGAGAGTTATATCGATATCGATATATATCAACAGGGGAAGGCGCACGTCCGCCGGGGGACGTTGGAAGTTTGAAGCTGGGCGTGATGGGCAAGTTGGCGGCTCCCTTGCGCTGAGTAGCCTTTCGGTACGAAGCTTGCAACAAGAGCCTGTTTTACTAGTGGGTTGCTGCACGTGTTGAGAAGAGGGCGCGGTTTTAAGTGGTCGGTTCTGGGTGGGTGGATGAAGAGACTTGGCCAATAGGGCGTGTGTGTGTGTTACCTTTGTTTGTGTAGCCAATAAGACGTATGCAGCAGGCTTTAAGGAGAAGGCACCATTTTGAGTGGCACGATTTGAAGAGCTTAATGCGGAAGTAAGAGACCTAGCCAATAGGGTGAGGGTCAATAATTGAGACAGGGATCAGAGGACTGAGACTAGCAGAGATCAATCAGTTGCAATACCAGAGAGGGAAAATTGTCAATTTGAGTATAAGAAGCTGCCATGCCAAGATGTCCTGGTGTTGAGATCATTGGACTTTTATCACTCGCACTGGTGTTAAAACTGCACCCTTATTTCCCCTATATATCAATCTGTAAGTTTTCCAATCCCAATACAACAGCATAAAATACCACACAGTATCACTATACTAGGCTACTTAAAGTCTCTTTGTCAGATGCCTCTTATTCCTGCCACCTGGTTTGGTAGTTGATAACCTCGTATTAGGACGAATAGAGGATCGGAGTGTGGCAGATAGGTCAGGTGATCGAGAGTCCTTCTTTTCCTTCACTCCACCTTCTTCATGGTTATCGTTTTCATCAGAGTCTACGGATGTTAAAGGGAAGACCGGCAACCCTGCAATAACTGGAGATGTTGCGGTAGTCACACTGGACCCCCTGAGTCTCTTGGGGGCGGGGTTATTCGAACTTGACTGAGATGATGGAGATGCAGAGATTGCGGGCCTTTTGTTCTGAGATAGAGTAACGGGCTGTTGGGATGGACTTCCCTGCCACAATTGTGATAGTTGTGACTGTGACTGTTGCGCCTGTGACTGTTGCGCCTGTGAAGATTTCTTTGAGGGAGACTTAAATATAGACCTTATTTCTGCGAAGCCGCCAGCTTGGGATGGGCCAGGTTCGGTTTGAGAGGGGGAGACTGTGTTAGAAGCAGGTATAGGTGGTGTGCTCTTGTCCGGAAACGTCCAAGAGTCGGGAACGATAATGAAAACATAGTCCTTCTTATCAGCTGGAGGGGCAGCCACCATAAGGCTATGGTCAAGCAGGCCAACTATCTTGCCGACGCACAGTGTTGCTAATAATATAAACAATACGTATATTGGCAATATGGACCCCCTCGCAATATTATCGTATTGTCAAGAGGCTATATTGTATTACCCAATATGAACAGGACCCATATTGTATTGTATTGCCAAGAACCCAATATATTGGCAGTGTGACAATACATCCAATATATTCCACGTGACCTCATCATTCAACTGCCTCAGCGAAAATCTCGTCACCTTGAAAATCTCGTATCCCAAACCATGACTTCAGGCACTCCAATGCTTCAATTACATCACTCCCAAGTCGATTTCGACGGTCTGTAATCGTTATCTTTGCCCCGGAGAAGAGTCGTTCGGGCTCCGCAGACATTGCAGGAATTGACAATATATCCACGGCCATCTTGCTCAGGCTCGGGTAGTTTTTCTGCTGCGTCTCCTCTAGCCACCATGCAGGGGCGCTCGTAAAACCATAAACCCGTTCAGACTTGCAATAACGCTCGTATTGGTCCGTGATGAGTGACGGCTGCAGGTGCTTGTTCCGCCAATTCAAGAACTCGTTCGTGGTCGCCGATGGGACCTCGCAGAGTGGAAGAGGTGATTCCACAGGTCTATATTCGTTCCACAGCGTCTCAAGTAACTTCTTCGACGACTCAACCCACTCCTTTTTCCAGTTCTCCTGGATGTAGTGCCATTTATGCGAAGGGTGGAGCACGATAGCTGCAACGTAGGCAGATGATTCATCAGTAAGGCGATAATACTTGTCCAGCTTCGCCCAGCCCGAGTTATACATCGGTGCCATCACCGGATCGTCGACATTTGCCTCCTTGCCGGCTTCAAATTGTGCCAATACAAAGTCCATAGCCAGGAGGACATTGTCGAGTGTTGCAAACGATGACTCGAGAGCCTTAGTCGTCATCTTCAGCTTCTCTAAGAAGAACTTGATCTTCTCCAAGATGGTCCAGTCCTCTGAAGAGAGCTCGTCTCCAGCGCAATCTGCATCCATCCATTTGTTGAAATAGCCGTCAATTGGGTCTCTAAGATTCAAGGCCGCTCTCAACATGGTATACCACGAGCTCCACCTTGTGTCGTTGTCTCGCGCAAGCTTACGGTTATGGCTGATAGCAAGAAACTTTTGGATGCGCTGAACATTCCGTTGGATGTAAACGACGAAGTTGTGAAGCTTGCCAAGAGGTCCCTTCTTCCGCCACGCTTCAATATGCTTTAGTGTCACACTATACACACCTGGATCGTCGCGTTCGGGCTTCTCATTGTCGGTAACAAAGAGGAAGGCTTTAGCGGCGAGATTGATGATATGACCTTGGCAGCGGAGTCGGTGAACTTTGGGATCGTATCGGATGTCATATCGGCGAAGGAGGCCTGTGGGATCTTAGAACCAGTCAGTAGAAACGGTGAGTTGTACTGACCAAGCGAAAGGGATCTCATCATTGTGTCGTTATTGCCAGCATTGTCCATCACGAAATATCCGAGTTTGGAAGCAAAGCCCCATTCGTCAACCACTTCCAAAATGGCCGCAGCGAGGTGAGAACCGTCGTGCTCACTGTCGATGTCTTTCAACGCCAAAATATGGTGTTCCAGCTGACCGTCTTCAGTGACATAGTGGCCGACTACGCCCAAGATGGCCAAAGAGTTGGGAGAAGTCCAAAGATCGCAGCTGATGTGAATTCTTGACTTCGCCGACTGTATGCGCTGCTTGACCTTCTCCTTCTGGTCTTCATACTGCCGCATGATCCATTTCCTAATGGTCTCGTGCGTATCTGGAAGCCAAGTATCGATATCGTCATTGATGTAGGCCAAGAGTGCCCGGAACTCTGGGCATTCCACAAGCCGAAATGGGAGAGAGCAGGCCGTAATAAACCTCACGTACAACACTTCGAGCTGGTCAGGGTCGATCGAATCTCCGGATTGATCGTTGAGCCGACGGCGTTTGCGGGGATTTTCTTCTGCTGCAGCGCGAGCTTGTTCGAGAATCGTTCGTATCGTTGTCACTTTAGCTGTTCGCAGGGCTCTTTTTGGTAGACCGTGGCCGTCAGGAGGAGGGTCCATAAGATGTTTTGCAGGAGCCGCAGTACCCCCTGTGACGGTACAAGGGCACGAACGAGGTCGAGTGCGACTTGGGTAAAATGATTGTTTACGAGGAGAGAAAGAGATTCCTAAGGAAAACTCTGACTTAAGCTATTTACACAATAAGTTAAATGAGACTATTCATAAAGTATGAAAGTCACGTGATCGTTCCCTCACACCCCCAGAACAGGCATATGCTCTGTCACAATGTTTACAACGCCACTCTTCTTTTCCGGTCCGCGGATTGTAGTATCTCGTCTCCATCTCCTCGTCTGGCATATGAGAGAAGACCCATGACGTTCTGGGTTTGGTGGAGGAGGTTGTGGAGGCTGTGCGAGGTCGAGATGACTGGCATTTGGGCGTTTGGCTCTGGTCTAGGTCATTCAACTGCCGGCTGGAAAACTCCGAAACGTCGACTGAGATTGACGACTCTCTTCGTTGCGACCATTGGTCAAAAGGGAGGCGTTGTTGAGGCATGGCGGTACGGTTAGTCAGTAGGCTCGACAATGATAAAGAAAATGGGCAGCGGTGGCGATGGCAAATATTGACAGGCAACCACCGGGATGCCCAGCCCAACGTCGTCCGTACCGGCTATGCCTTCCCTGGCGCGTGGAAGAAACGCGTGGTCGCGTGTTAGGTATGACTGTCAACAAAGACGTGTGTTGAAGTGAATGCCAGCCAATAAAAAGCCAAGTATCGCTGTGGCTGGTATAGGGTAAGGCCTGTCTGGCTACCGTCAAGAGGCGAATTCGCTCCAGGATTGACAACCCAATATAAATAATATATTGCCAATATGGACATCCTCATATTATATTGTCATAATATCAAAATCTTCATATTATATTGTTACAATACGAGAAAGTCCATATCATATGGGGTATATTGCAATATATTACTTTATTGCCATACTATTAGCAACACTGCCGACGCAGTTGAAGGGAACCCCTGGAACAAACTGTGTGTCTTTCCTATCTGCCATCTTCTTGCAGAGGAGAGAGAATGGCAAAGCGCAAATAGGAAAGAGAATAAAAACTTAAAAGGGGTGGAAGCCTTTAAAAAGGCTCTTTGATAGTTGACCCGGCGTGATGTAGGTACAGCACTGGATAAATGCACAGCATCTCAGCTGCATATCATCCAACTGCGGGACAGAGTCCTTGATCAAGTGGGTTTGGCCTGTCCCGAGAACCTGCCCCGTCAAAGAAACAACCGGTTGGATAAGTGGAAAGCCCTCACTATTGCAAAGAGTTCGTGGGTCAATACTGATAGTTACATTACCGGTAGTGGCAAGCGCAATAGTGGGACTCGAGCTAGAGGGGAATGATAAGTCTGCTTACGCTTGGTATCCAAAGTTGCGTATGAGAATAACTGGAACCTTATACACTTCGCCGTCACCATCTTCATCGGTGAAAACATCAGGGTCCCGCAGCACCCACTCTAGTGCATAGGGGTGTACTTTGCCAGTGAAATAGAACCACTGATTCTCCCACTCCGATTCAACAATCTGCTGGTTATAGACAGAGAGGTTAAGACTAAAGTAAATCGGTAGTAGATCAGGGGATCGATACCCTTCAGGACGCAGCACAGAATATTTAGGCAGTGTTATATAGGGAGGGGGTGGAAGAAAAACCCTGCCAAGAGCTTCAACATTAAGGCTCTTTATAAGTTGTTCATCTAATGTAGGAAACCGCATTGGGGTATCCGGCTGATAAAAAAAGAACATAGTCATATCACTACCAAGGTTTTTCTGAGAGCCATAAGGTATGCACGGAGGGGGATAACCGCTAAGGGTGGAAGTTGAGGTAGAATTTGAGGTAGAAGTTGATAAAGACATAATATATGGAACCAGCCAATATTTCGATAAAAATGGGATAGCAGTTAAGATTAAGACTCTGATACGTGAAGAACCAGTCTTGGGCCTGGTGCTTAAGACTGGCATTATATGCAACATCACGTGAGGAAGGAGACCTTATACTCCCGTCCTCAACTGTAGTCTTAGCTCGTCATCCATCTTTCTACATCTACATAACAACCTTACTTCATGTAACCTCCGCAATATATTCGCATCAGACTCTAAGAGAGAGAGGGAGAGGGAGAGGGAGAGAGCAATTGTAAGACAAGCCTAGATAATTGGCATGCAAATATACAGAATAAAGAAGAAACACATCTGATATTTATAATCGATTAATTGATATAGTATATCCAATGTGGATATTGATACCACTTGGTAAAGATACTGTATTTTGTTGCGCAGAGAGGATGTAGCATCGCCGATCTCCATCCAACATTTTCAGCCGAGAACTACTATCCCTGCCGATATAGATACTTACACAATTGAATTGACCAATTAACGCAGATAGTGAACAGATTTGCTTTTTCTATGAGTATAAAGGATTGGCCAAAACGTAAGAACATATCGCCGATCGTCGTAAAGCAACTTGAGAAGTGCCTTAATCCCTGCCAAGTAGATACTTACACAGCGGAATTGATCAATCAAGGTAGCTAGCTGTTAAACAGAATTGCTTCTTCCACAATTACGAAGAATTGACTAAGATTTTAACACATAATAATAAAAAATAATAAAAATAAGTATAAGAGCTAAGCACTATATGATAGGTAGATGAAATACTCGCCCTGAACATCATCCTCCACTTTGGACCACCTGCCGGCATCATCCTGTCGTCCGAGTCAACCAAGAAGTTCGAATTTGATGAAATACCACCAGGCACAATCCTGCTTACTCCAACGAGTACGCAAATACCAATCGAAAAGAAGAAGAGGGTCAAGAAGAGGCCTTAGCAGAGGCATAATGTGAGCCGGCGAGGACTTCCCTGCACTGCGGCATTCGCATGCACCGATTACAAAATCCAAGGCGAAACCCTCCTCCAGATTGCGCTAGAGCTGCGAGGAACCGGGACAAAGCTGAATACCAAGACTGGACAACTCGAGGCAGGAAAGTGCGATCCATATAGCCTGTATGTGCAGCTATCGCGGTGCAAATCCCTTGATGGTATTGCCAAATGAGGAAGGGAAGATTGGCACCTCTGGGGGGCATTCAGATGGGGTTAATCCGGACCAACAGAAGGTGCAGTTGCACTTACTCTCAGAGAGCGAATGAGAATTCACATGTGCGCATTGGCAAATGAGGAAGAGAAGATTGGCACCTCTGGGGCCATTCAGATGGGCTTAATCCGGACCAACAGGAGGTGCAGTTGCGCTTACTAATCGGGTAAATTTTGCCAGGGGGGGGGGGCCAAATTTCGGGGGTGAAAAATCCCAGAGCTTAAGAAGACCTTTCGTACCGAAAGGCAAATCTCTCATAGCATTGGTTCTTTTCTGCTCTGCTGCAGCCCAGTGGGTTTCCAGTGGAGACCCTGTGGAGTACGCCTCTTGCCCGAGATGACTGAGTTGTTACGGTATCACAACTTCATCAATTTAACCTCCCTTGACTTCAAATTGAAGATATATCTTCTTATCAATCTTATTTCATTATGCCCCAAGATTTGGAAAAGTCCCGACAGTGTGCGGCCCGCGCGGCCCGTGCCTATCTCTCCGGCGACTACGTCACACGTACAACGCGGGGGAATCTTGTACCCCCGCGCCCGCTCCCAATCCTTGATGTGGCCGCCTTACACCACGCCAGCGGGCCTCTTACGAAGAAATATATACGGCTGTTGAGAGCAAATTTGCCTCTTCCAGCTGATAATAAAGGCGGCAATCCAACTGCCCTTTCACAGGCTGAAGAGAAGGCATTGGTTACGTACATCCGCACCGTTGAAAAGAGCGCATTTGCGGTCACAGAGAACTCCATCCGCAACTACGCCAATTTCATAAGGAAATACCGTATCAAAGGCCCTGTGACGCCGGTCTCGAAGTCTTGGGTACGACGGTTTAAAAAGAGGCATCCGGAGCTGCAGTGTAAGGCGCCAAAAATCAAGGAAATTGCACGAGCTGGAGCAGAGCTTGATATCGAAAGACTGGAAGCTTGGTTCGAAGAATATGCTGCAGTCCTTAAGGAGCTGGGTATTACTCCAGCTAATCTATGGAATTTTGATGAGACTCCCTTACAGCTAGGGTGGGTTGATTCTTTTATGCGGATTTTTTCAACCAGAATGAAGAAAAACATAAGGCCTGTGACTTTTCAGCCGGGAAATAAAGAGTCATTGACATCAGTGGATGCTATCAATGCAGCCGGCCGGGCAATTCCTTCCTTCCTTATTCTCAGTGCGAAGGTATTACTAGAGGAATATGCCCTAGCTGATATCAATGAGGAAGTGGTCCTCACACAGACCTCTACTGGCTTCAATAACGCCCATCGAGCCCTACAGTGGCTGCAACACTTTAATCGTCATTCCTTTGCCCTAAGCGATGACTTTAAGGGCTTTTCTATTAAGACCTGGTTCGGATATGACTCTGACTTATCCCGTAGTCAGTGGGATGAAAAGGTAGCTTATATGAAGTCATTTATGACTAGGACGACAAAGCCGGTATTCCGGCTGGGTTTTCTGCCCACGAAGACCCTGAATTTATCTGGTATTGCAATAAATTCGACATCATCCCATTCCGGCTTCCTTCACATACCAGCCATCTATTGCAGCCTCTAGATGTTGGTGTTTATCAGCATCTAAAAAAGGAACAGCGTATTGCTCTTGCCGACTTCATTACGGCCGGCGGTATGCGAATTACCCGATATGACTTCCTCAATCAGTGGGACCGGCTTTTTGAAGCGGCATTTCGGCCCTGTTATATCTATGCCGGCTTCGATAAATCAGGTCTTATGCCATTGAAGCCAGAGATAGTATTAGGGCCACTACGTCGGGCTGCTTTAGATCTCGAGAAGCCCTTATTTCCTAAGCTTATTCAGAGAGGAACGGTCTCACCAAGGAAGGCAAAGAGAGACATTGCAACGATAGGAAATAAGCTTGATATTCTTAGCAGCCCAACGAGGGCTAAGGTTGACAACGCTTTTGCCTGCATCGACCTTACACTTATCACTCAATCAGCCCACAAGCAGATAATTCATCTTCAACGGGAGCGTATTCGAGTTGAGGCCCGCCGTACGAAGACCCTAAGACGTATCCGGGTTGACGATGGTGCCTTTACAATAGCTCAGCTTCGTGAGAAGGTTGCAGACCGAGGCTATGAGGAATGGTCTAAGGAAGCTAAAAAGCAGGCTCGTCAGCAGGAAGCTCAGTGGCGTGAGATGAGGCAGGAAGAAGCTGCTAGACTGAAGGCTGCTAAGGCAGAAAGACCTCGCCTGTACGGTCGAGCTGCCGTAAGGGCAAAAGAGGCACAAGAGGCAGCTGATGCAGTTGCCTTAGAAGAATATCGCCAAAGCCTCATTACGCCAGAGGAGCTTGAGGTTATTGAGAATGCAAGGCAGCGATGGAATCAAGCTAATGATAACACACGAAGCTTCTATTATTCAACATTCTCAAAGCCAACGCTGGATGCTATTCCAGAGGTTGCTATGTGGTTGCAAAGCCGGGCTACAATAATATGTGCCCCCTCTACGAACCACAGTGTAGATGAGGCTGACGGGGCTGACGAGGCTAACAGCGTTAACGGCGTTGACGGGGCTGACGATGCCGATGACTTTCTCTCTGTCGTATCGTCATTAGAATTACCGGTCTTACGCAACGAGGAAGACTATGATAGTGATGATATTGAGATCATCACTAATACGCAGATTGATGCTACACTGCAGTCTCTTTCAAATATCCAACAACAGGCAAATAGGGAAGAAAACGGAGGTCAAAGTCAGCAGCAAATACACACAGAGGGCTACGGAGGATTTGGTTACGAACGCATGCGTAATACCTATTCAGATGACGAAGAGGCTGAGCCCTCTATTCTCGTAGGAGGCCGGCAAATTCGGGTCCCAAAGGTACGGCAGCGGGGCTAGGGTCAGGGTTCAATCCACCACAACATTTTAATCTTTGAAGAAAAATGTAACAGGACCTCAGTATCAATTGATCAGATGCTTATCATTCACATGGTATTTTTATCTTAATTTTATGACCTCAATTGAATGTGGTGGCTTACGCCAAAGTGGCACGAAGCGGATACGCAAGTGACGCAGATACGGGTTGTGGTGTAACAGGTGCAGGGGTATGGTGGACCGGTTTTTCGGTCGCTCAAAGACCCTGTGGGTCCGCGCACTTTGGCGCCAAACTAGCCCCCAAATCGAAGGTCACGCCTCCCCACGGGCCCTTCGCCTTTGCGCGAAAAACCCCATACAAACGCGCGCAGCCACAGAAACAAGGTGACAAAACCGAAGGTCAGCTGACTTGCCTTTGTATGCGCCGCCCTTCCAAAATGGCCGCAAATAATCCACCCAAATCGCGTCGATCACCACCTCCATCATCCACCTTAATTGCACTGCAATTGCGCCACAACCACGACCCTCCCCGGCCCGGCTGACCCCGTATCTTGTCATCTATTTACTATGGATTCTATCGCTATTGAAGATGCTCGCGTGCGGGCGGCTATGGACTTCTATTTGCTCGACTTGGAGGGGACGGCGCCCAAGAACACGGTCAAGAACTACGCGCCAAAACAGGCCGAATGGAAGGTCAGATTGTTGCTCCCTGCCCTCAATTTACGTACTGATGCCACTGTAGAACTGGTGCGCCAGTAACTGGCCGCCTATCCCAAAAGACTGGGTCAACAAGAAGCTCTCCTGGCCGCCGGGCCAGCAGCTACCTGGCGACCTGGTTGATGAGGGCAAACTACTCCTTTTTATGAGGGAGGAGGTCGTCACTCGAGCCCCGAAGAAAGGAGTTCGAGTGACAAAGCAAAGGAAGCGCAAGGCGGCTGCCGCCCGCGTCGTAGAGGACGTCGCCGCCGTGAAAAGGCGGCGACTTGCTTCAGGTACCGGGTCCCCCCCCTGGCTGGCCTGGCCTTGACGCCGTATCGCTGACTCTTCGTTTCGGGAGATACGATCGAGGTTGCCACGTCGCCTGCCGGCGAGGAGGCTACAAAAGAAGAGTCTCCTGCTCTCGACGAGCCTTTATTTAACGAGCAGACTTCTCAACAAGCAGTACTGATTGATAAGGCCTATATTGATACTGATTGATTGATTACTATGCTTACTGATACTGATTGATTAGCTTATCAGTAAGTACCAAGATATGCTGCAGTTGCCACGATCTTCAGCCTAATTGTCATCATTTGGTAGTACGTGCACCTTCCGAATGAGGTCATTCTTGTTCCAGTTCCCAATGCACTCTGTCATCTCAATGTTCTCCGCCCCGAGGCGTGCACGGTCATACGAAATAGTACGCCGAGCACCTGAAAAGACACGTTCCGCCTTATCCGACATAGGCGGAATCGAAAGTACGTTAATAGCCATCTTATGTAGCCGGGGGTATTCGATCCGTTGCTCTTCTCTGCTCCACCAGGCAAGCGGAGTAAGTGCGATCTTGCATGGAGAACCATTAATAAACTTCTCCAGCTCATCCTCATCGTCATACGCCTCCGTCACATCGAGCGACTGCGCCAGTTTATCATACGTTGTCATCTGGATCTCTGAAGCCTCCTCTGGAGAAGAGGTAACAGGGAGATCTTTATACTGACTCCAGATCTGCCTAGCCTTATTGATTGCACTGTCATGCCAATCAACGTGCCAGTTCTGGCGGAGGTACTTCAATCGTTTTGAAGGGTGGAGAAGCAATGCCGCGGAATATACAGGCGTCTCATCGGTCTTAAAGTAGTACTTATCAAGCACAAACCAGCCCATGTGGATAGAGTGGATAAGGCGTTGATGATCGGTGTACGTCTTCTATAAAATAGTTAGTACCATAATGCTAAATAAGGTCGCAACTAATATATACCTTAGCATCTTCAAAATGCTTGAGCAGGATATCCATGTGGTAAAGTAGCTGATCTAATGACGACCACTTTTTCTGCTGAGCCTGCGTAGCCTGCCAGAACGGTTGGAGGAAGTCCGCCGTCAATCTGAGGACATCCCAGTCATCTTGTGTGAGACTATCGTCGCCCAAGGCTTTATGATGATCTTGTTGAAAGACCATAAGTTTGTCTTTCTTCTCGAGTGCAGTCCGAAGCAACATGTACCATGAATTCCACCTGGTTGCATTGTCAATGCCGAGTGCACGGCCTGCCAGGCGCTCCCAAGCATCGCTGTGCACTGTAGAACTCCGTATAAACACGGCGATATTGTGTAGTTTGCCAAGGGGGCCCATCGAGCGCCATCCGGATCGATCCTCCGGCACCTTTCGCTGCTTGCCCTTGCTGCTCTTCTGCTGCAATTGCGCCTGTAGAGACTCAACAACTGTGGTATTTACGTTGCTATCTGCCTCTTCAATGGCCGCATTGAGTGCCTCTTTGCTGGAGGCGAAGAGAAATGCCTGGAGGCACAGATTGATAATATGGCCTCCACATCGAACGCGGCGATCAATGGGGTCGAATCCAATGCTATATTCGTTCGCCAATGCCGTTGATAAAGCACGCATGCAAGTGTCATTGGCGCTAGCGTTATCTGACGTAAAGTAGCCAATGTTGCCTGCGATATTGAAATACCGTATGGTGTCCAGCAAGTGCCGTGACATTGTCTCTCCGGAGTGACTGTGCCGTACGTTCGGTAGACCTAATAAGGCCTCACGGAGCTCATAATTCTCATCAACCCATTGCCCACATATTCCGAGAAAGCCCTTGCGATGCGGTGATGACCATAGATCGATGCTGAAGTGCACTTGTGACTTTGCCGCCTGTAATTGAGCTTTGATGTTCTCGCGATGTATGACGTATGACAGCTCAATATGAGCCACTACCGTATTGCCTGACTGAATAAGGAACTCTTCAGCTCTCGGGTTGACTGCGCAGAGAAGTGCTTGGTATTCCGGCCAAGAGACACAGTTGAATGGGAGCCGCCGGCTTGTGATGAGCTGGATCTGAGCCTCGTAGAACGCTTCAAGTTGGATCGCATTCCGTAGTGTCGATTGTTCGTCACGGGATACTAGGCCTCGGTTCTTGTCTTCGACACGTGTAAATGCTACTTCAAGAGACTGTTGAAGTGCCTTCTTGGCTGGCCTTTCTTCGTCATCAATGATAATACCATGGTCACTTCGCATATGCCGTTTGGCGCTTGTAGTCGAGACTGTACGCCATGGCGGATTGTGACAGTGTTGACAATACCAGAGTCTCTGGTTATTCTGGTGTGTCTCTTCGTCTCCTTGGGGCATGCGGAAGTGCTTCCAGGTTTCTGGAGCGCGGAGTTTACGTTTCTTCGACTGAGATTGCGGCCTAGACACGGAAGAAGCGGAGGAGGACGTGGAGAAAAATGATTGCTGTGAATGAGGTCGCACGGCTGCGGAGATGCTTGATTCCGGAGCTGGCGAGCCTAATTCTTCGTATTCAACGTCCCCTACAAATAGAGACGACCCGGCAGGCATATTGGCACGCGGTGTGTTATTCATGTTATAAGTGCAGGCTATTGAAGCCCTTCAAGTTGTGTGCAAAGAGACAATCTATTTCAATCAGCGCACCTCCGCCGCGTCCACAACTTGGACCCCACCTTCAACTTCCCAGTTTGGCCCTCCTAACGGCCCGCTGGCCAATGATCGGGCGCTGAAGGCATCATCTCCTTGAGCCAAACTCGAAAAACCTTCGTCTCGCAGCTGCCCTGTCCCACCCGCGTCAGCTTCGCGCTCTTCTCGCGCCATTCTGGCGTTTGATTAGAATTGATTATTGAGCTCGTTACTGAGCTTGCGTACGTACTCGTAAGGGTGAATGGTGCGCCATGGACGTTGAGCCTCCACGTCAAGGTCTGCAGGGGATCTGCAAAGTCGCTAGTACATCCGTCCAGGCGTGTATTTTGGTTTAGGTGCAGGTCCCTGATACTGACCGCTTGGGCCCTTGTCTTCGTGAATAAATAAAGCGATATGAATTGGGATGGCGGGAGTAGAGAAAATACTTGATAGACAAACAGCTTTCAAGCGGACTGGACTTGACTTAACCTGTACTTTGGGTCGGGACATATCTGAAGGAGACAACGGGGGTCAGTGTGCGGTGTTCTACCCATGGCTTTCTCGATTACAAAACGACAACTTGGAATTATATCTTTAACCATGATGGAATTGATACCAGACGGAAGGTCTCAGCAAGAGAAATTAAGTGACTCTACTTTAGCTTGCACGAATGTGATTCTCAGGAAGAGACCAGCGTGTTTATTGGCATCTCAGTTATTTTGCTCAAGAGGATGTTACGCAAGCCAGCTTACCCTATATGCGCCGGATAGGGGCTACCGCGCATCCCCGCGTATTTGTAATGATGGAGTTGGTATCTCTTAACTCCATGGCCTTGGACTTCACCACCGAGATAACATGCACTTCACGGCCTCTCACGTTACAAATACTCTTCTTGGAAACCAGCTAGATAGTCCATTCAAAGCTAGAAAATTAGGTTACCGTTGAACATGAGAAAGGATGCAATTCTGGGCTTTGTCAGGATGATGGTTTCGGTTACAAGATACCTCGTTTACCATAGATGAGCACAGTGCTACAGCTGTACCTGCTAACATATCTTAGCAGCACATCGGAAGATCCACTAATTGCACACCATGGGTCGAGTGCGTAGTACTTGAATTTGGACTCTGCAGCAGGCAGCTATGCCATAGAATTTAGAAGCCAGATATAACCTAGTCACGTGCGTTACTGATTACTGATTGATTGATTAGGAGCTTACTGATACTGATATCATATCAGTATCAATCAGTAATCAGTACTGCTTGATAACTGACTGCTTGTTGAGAAGTCTGTTAACGAGGAGGAGCTCCGGCTGCAGTACAACACAGTCCGGGGCTATATCTCGGCCATACAAAGGCTGTATGAGGAGCAGAAGAGCAGGAATATGAATCCGGCGCCTCGGCCGCAGGGAATCGCGCTCAAGGCGCTGAAGAAGAGCATTCTCGCCGTCGTCTGGAGCCGCAAGCGGTCCGAGTATCGCGACCGCCTTGAGGGCACGATAAAAGACGTCTACACGCCGGCGCAGATCCCCGATCACACGTCTGCAGTCTGGGAGAGCGACGACGACGTCTCTGCGCTTTTTCGGACGCAGGTCGACTTCCTCCTGGGCAACCACATGCTCCTGAGGCAGAGTAATCGGTTGCCAATGGAGCTCCCTGACTGTTTTCGCCTTGAGCTCCCCAATGAGGGCCAGAAGAGCCGGGAGTTCCCGACATACGCCTTGGTGATTGTCATGAACCAGGGCAAGACGAATCAACACGGGAGAATGGAGTATGGGGCCGCCCTGCGGCACCGTGACGTGCGGTCCTGTCTTATCGGGGCGCTGGCGTTTTATTTCTTTTGGCGTTGGCAGGTGGAGGAAAAGGAGCCGTTTCCCAGCTTTGAACGCAGTGAGGAGTGGTACGATCTCAAGGTCTTACGTCGCTCCGCCACGGATCCGAAGGCGACGCTTTCAGCCCAAACGGCGCGGTCGTGGACGAGCAAGCTGTACAGCCGGTGCGGAATCTCCACCTCAAAAGTTTCGCACGCTCCCCGGGTCGCAGCAGCACAGAACGCCGATATGGCAGGCGTCCCTGAAGGTCAGGTGTGTTAAGAGGTTTCGATTCGTTATGTTTTCGGCCGATTTGGCCTTATTTTAATGGTATGGCGGCCTTCTACATCTCAAGTGGATGAGGTGGCGCGCCGGATAGTTGCGAACTATTCCGACTTTTTAGCCTTGGTGTTGATTTTTTTGGCCGGTAGGCTTTATGAGCTTCCCGTAAACCTCTGGAGTAGCCCTTCCGCTCGGCCGTTCAACTGCGCTCTTCAGTCCGCATTACCGTACCGCGTTTATATGCTGATCTCCATACAACACAGATACGGCGCGCCGGGAGATGGAACAACGGTGACCAGATGATGGGTTGCTACCTTACATCACTACCCTTCGAGTTTATGAGGTCCTCGGCCGATTTTGACCCTGACTGGTCAGGTTCCTACTTTCTCGCGCGCGACACTATCAAGCCGCCACTCGCTCTTTTACGACGTATCTGGCCCGATCTCGATAGGTGGAAAGAAGCACACGATACTGCTTCTTTAGCCGTTGAACCGAACAAGGCTGCCGGCGCGTTTCTCGAGCTTTTGGGCTGGCTGCGCAAAGTGTTGTTACAGGATTCCGTCTTCTTGCGGAAGCTCTATCCCCGGCATCCTGTCTTCCGCGATCCAATCTTCAAAAGTCGTGATTTTGCAGCGTTCGCGCTACAAGTTGAAGGCGCCTGTCGAACTGCTGAGGAAGAGAGTTATGTGGCCACCATCGATCGAGCTATCCCTGCCGTCGCAGAGAAACTGCGTTCCTTACAAAGCCAACAGCTCGCTGTGAACTTAACGGTAGATAGAATGTTCTATCAACTTACGATAGAGCTTAACAAGCTGTCGAGACAGATACTTGAGCTATCCAAAATCAACTATACTGTCACGATCAGCCCTGGGCTTAGTACGGTCTCACAGCGGTTGGAAATGCCGAAACGAGGGCGCCGCGGCGCGCCGGCACGTTTGACGACGCCGGCTCCCTCGTTGCGGGCCGCCGCTCCTCTCCCCGCCACTCCTACGCTTGTGGAAGAGCAGGGAGCCGTTGGCCGAGCCTCCCCTTCGTCTCATCTGCCGCCGCCCGGAGCGGCGGCGGATGAGCCGCAAATACCACACTTTGAGTTTCCTTTAGACCTCAGAAGCGTTCGCGATCTGTGGACCGTGTGGAAGAACGGGAGGGCCGGCATGCCTTCTATCGAGTCCCTGGAGGCCGACTATGGCTCTGCTTGGCGCCCCAAACACCAGAAGTCCGTCTTCTGCAGCAGGAAGGCGATAATCGACTTCATCACGCAGAAGGCGCGAGAGCGGGGGGGCGAGCGCGACGTCGGCGTACACTCACTCGTTGTCATGCGAATTGAGGAGCTGTGCGCCAACTGGTCTCTTGACAAGGTGCGGAAGGCTATAAAGAACGGGGATCTGGACCGGAGATGGCTGCCAGAGCCGTGAAACGTGGTGTTTTTGGCTGTCTTTTTGCGACTGTTTTGTTAGTTACCCCTGAATTGAGCCGACTATCACGACTTTTTTTGCTTATAGTGTTGAGCCTAGACCCCCCTAATAAAAGTGCAGTAAAATTGGCCCGTTTTGGTCGTAATTGGGCGGCCTTTTAGGGCTTGTAAACCACCCCATAGACGGTCATCACTTGAAAATAAAGGCGATGACCAGAAACGCGCGCAAATCAACAACAAGACAGATGCACGGCTCGAGCGAGGTGCCATTTTGTTCAGCTCAATTAGACGAGCCTATTTATCCTATTTTTATGCCCGTGCAGGCTTTGGTCGTCGATGAATACCGAGATCCGTAAAAATTACAGTCCTTTGGTGTTGTCGCGCCTCGCCTTCTCAGAAAGCTCTGCTTGTCACCATCGTCCGCGAAGGGCCTCCTCCTGATACTCCGCCGTCACTATGCACAAAACTGCGCTCTTTCATCATTACGCCGAGGAAGCCACTCACTTTGGCTATTGGTGATGGCGCCAACGATGTGTCCATGATATTGACAGCCAGCGTCGGCGTGGGCATTTCAGGACGAGAAGGCCAACAAGCCGCGCGAGTGGCCGACTTTAGCATCTCGCAGTTCCGCTTTCTTTCCCGCCTACTTCTCGTCCATGGACGATACAACTACCGTCGCGTCACGCTATTTATCTTGACTACCTTTTGGAAGGAGGTTTTCATCTATCTTCCCCAAGCCCTTTACCAGGACAACACCGGCCTCACCGGAACCAGCTTGTATCACCCACCGAGTCTCATCTTCGTCAGCTTCCTGACCGCGGCATCCATGGTCATCATCGGTACATGGGAGCAGGATCTAAACCCACGCACTCTCATGGCCGTTCCGGAGTTGTACGTTTATGGGCAGAGAGGTGAAGGCCTGAATGTCGGAAACTTTCTTGCTTGGATGGGCAATGCCCTTCTGGTCGGCCTCGTGTCTTTCCAGGGGCCGTGGTCGGCCTACGTGGATTCAGAAACTATAGACGACAACGGGCTATTTGCTCAGGGTACCATAACCTTCATTGTTTGCATCACGTGGATCAACTACAAAATTCTGTGAGTTTTATCCTCTCTTACTCTGCCTCATATTCCCGTTTTTATTCTAGGCTCTGGCTAGTCGTGGTATGTCGCTTGTGTTAGGGTTGGGGTCTAACAAATCTGACAGAATCCTCGAAATGCACCACAAGACTAAGATAGTCATATGGTCGGCAATCGGCAGTATCGCAGGCCTGTGGCTCTATGAAGTTGTGAGCTCACTTACTGTTGGGGCCGAAATGAGCCCCTATTCTCCTAGCATGGGTGTGATTACCGGTTTTGGGCGGGATCCCACCTGGTGGATGACCATCATCTGGGTACTGGGGGTACTGATGCTTATGGAGTCGGTTCTCCGTGGCTTCAAGCAAAATGTTCTGATTCGTGCCTGGCTAAGCAGGTGCTGGCACCGAGGAGAGAAAGCCAGAAGAGGAGGGGGTGTGAGGGAAGGATTTTCTGACTGGGAGCCTCGTCTCTGGCAAGAAATGGAAAAGGATGCATCTGTCGAAAGACTGATTAGAAGAATGGGCAAGGAGTAGGTGCTGGATAGCTTGCCATTGCTGTCGTTTGTACCAGCTACTCTAGAGGCTGACGTTAGGTTGCTTTCAGGGTGGATATTCAGCTATCAGCTAGTGGCTAGTCTTACGTAGGGGAAGGGTATCATAGTCAAAACAATCACTCATCAGCTTTCAAGTCAGGTGAACAGATACATGCTAGTCACGTAGCTCGCCCCTAAAGTTGACATATTGCAGGATCGTATTCCTAAAGGGTAAAACTTGCGAGCAGAATGGTTGACATGGGTGTGAGGGAACGATCATGTGACTTTCATACTTTATGAATAGTCTCATTTAACTTATGAACATTTGTGTAAATAGCTTAAGCCAGAGTTTTCCTTAGGAATCTCTTCCTCTCCTCGTAAACAATCATTTTACCCAAGTCGCACCCGACCTCGTTCGTGCTCTTGTACCGTCACAATGGGGCGGCCGCCAGCCAGCTGAGCCGTCAGCACTTGTCTCACTCATCGGTTGTAGACTGAAAGGTCAGGCTGTTGAATGTAACGCTGCCAAGTAGCACGGAGCCGTGGCGGGTGGTTCCAAAGATGACGATTAGTGGCCACAGAATTCCATTACCATCAGCACTAGACTGAACAGGGTGATTCTGATGATTCTTAGTGTTGGAACATGTTCACAGTATGCTTTCTAAGATGAATAAAAAGGCAGATAAAGCGTCGATTCGAAATAAAAGAACAACACGATTATTTTCTCCTATAACTCACTCAAGAAGCACAGCACAATGACCGAGACTCTGGAATCGCGCATTGAGGCGTACCGCCAGTCATGGAACTCAGGACAGCTGGATCGGCTTCTAAGTCATTGGGTTGATGAAGGTCTTGACTATTCCGACTACTGTAAGTGATTTCCGGTGAGCTACATCTTTTTCGAACGGATCTAATTGTATCAGTGACTCGACACCTTCATATGGATAAGGGCATGGCGAGGCAAGCCTTCGGCGGTATACTCTCACTATGCGGTGATAGACATGGTCACCCGCAGCCTCGCTGGCACGACAAACGGTGCGGTATGGGAAGCAGATATCAACTTCACGTGTCTCGCGGATTTCCCTGGTTTGCCTTTCAAGAAGGGAGACCGCGCCAAAACCGTTGGAGTGAGTCTGATTGAGTGGAACTCAGAGGGCAAGATTGTCAGAGTGACTATTACTGCTGGAGCCATAAATAGTGGAGGGAAGGATATTGAAAATCTAAGGAGAGTGGTCGTTGAGACTGAAGGATGCCCTGAGCAGTGATATTGTCGCCTTTACACGGAAAAGGTGTGTTAGCATCAGTGAAGACATTTGCCAAACACTCCATGCCATTCATTACATGCACTGTGGATAATTCACTTGGACAGAAACCGCGGAAGAGGGTATAGTTTAAATCAGAGGACAGCGATTCTCTGTACATTTTAAGCAACCTTCACGCCACCTTTGGACCTTAAGTAGGCTTAATCTTCCATACCTATTTTAGTATCGACATCTATAGCCATCAATTCTCACTATAATTTGGCGTTTCTAACCGTCTTCCTAGCAACACGCGCTATCGCTGTTATGACTCAACCATGGGTGAAACTCTAGAGTCTCTCCAAAGCTTGTGCATGATGCGAATTTGGCCCCGTCTCTCGAAGACGATGTTAAGGCCTACGCTAACGCTATCAAGTGACTATACCTCCTGTGATTCGTCGTTGGTCATCAAATGCCTCTTTGCATTCATATACGAGAAACCCACTTCAGTCAACTCTTAGAATGAAGATTGAGATGGCGCGCTCGTGAGTTCAACAGCGTATACAGTTCGTAGCTAGGGCTAAAATGGCGGTAGAAAACAACAAGAGACCGGGCTGGATGTCTAACTACCCCACGAACGAATACTCTGGCCTCCACATTGTTGCTCTCAGTTGGTTCATCCGTAGGAGGGTCGGTCACAGTAGCAAAATACACAATTCTGGCCTCCATATTTTGAACCCTCTTCCAATCCGACTCAATAGATTGACTGATCGCCATCAAACCCGCTTAATAGGGACGAGGTTAACCATCAACGGTCCTTTGTCCCAGAGAATGTATATCTTCTGTCGTTCAAGCCAGTCGTGACTTTCCTCAGCGAGACGGAGATCAAAGTTCCAAATGACCTGAGCCAAGATAACTCTCATCTCAACGTAGGCGAGGCTGTAGTCATCTCGTCAGCGATCTTTGATCAGAACAGAATGCCAGGGGCTGGAACTCACTTCCTGCCAAGGCAGTTTCGAGGCCCGAGGTGGAACGGTTGAAGTGAGTCCCGACGATCTTTCTGATAAGCTGCGCTGTCTATGAATCGTTCAGGTCGAAACTCCATGGGGTCTGACCAGTGGTTCTCGTTGTGATACATTGCCCATTGATGGATAGCAACGATAGTCTAAGGTAGCACTAAATTAGCCAACCTAGTGGGCGATGACGGAGAGATCTGGCAATAGGTTAAACACAAAAAGAACAACTCACGTTCTCCGGGATGAACCGGCCGGACACTGTAGCGCCGCCCTCGGGGCAGACTCTGGAGAGACCGCCCGCGATAGGTGGATACATTCGCAAAGCCTCGTCTAGACATGCTAACATATAGCTCAGCTTATTCACTGAAGTAAGATCAATCTCTTCCTCAGACTGAAACGTGGTTCGAACTTCTTCGGTCAGCTTGCTCAGGGCCTTGGGATTCTTCAATAGCAGGTAAGTCACTCCAGAGAGGACTGTGGCAGTTGTTTCCGACCCTGCAATGATGAGTACGCCAGCGTTTTTCACCACTTGGTCCATAGTCATACCCTTTCAGTCCGCCTTGTCAGCCGTGCAATCGGGTGCGGTGTCCTAAGAAATAGTTCGAAAGGAAGTGCGGATGTCGATGATTCTTACAAGTTCGTCTTTTTTCCTGAGCAAATTGTCGATGAGGTCAGGTCTTCCTCTAGCTTTTCCAAGCTCCATGCGTCGGAGCAGCTTCTCCTTGGTCATGGTTGCGTGCTGTAGTTTCCTCGCCCTAATCTTTTTCGTTGACAAAACCCTGATGATAAGACTTCGCAACAAAGGGAAGTAACTGGCCGTTTGGAAGACGGTTCCTAGTCTTGCCATCTGGAAGATCGTCTTTACCCAAGGATGGTAGTCCGAGTTGTTGAGACAGCCGAAAGGTTCTCCGAAAGCAAGATCGCCGATAAGGTCAAAGGTCGTGTAGTTGTACCAAGACATGATGTCCACTGTCTTGTCGCAATTTTGGTGCAGTCTCTGTGTCAGCAGGTCGACATACTTCATGATTAACGGCTCTTGCTCTTTTAGACTGCGAGAGCTGAAGCCATGAGACATGAGGCGCCTGAGCGTGGCGTGCTCATCCCCGCCGGAGTTGACGATATCGCTAGGGCCACCCATGGGTCGATAGAATGCAGTAGATTTCTCAAACTCGGCGCCCTTTTTGGCCCCTACCCGATGACCCATGATTTCATTCCACGCGTTTGGATCCCCAAAGGCCAGCTCATTAGGGGCGATACGGACAACTGTGCCATATTTCTTGTGTATGTCCAGCATCTCGAAGGGGAGGCTGCCCCCCATGAGCTTGTAGCAATACGTCATGCGCGTCGCTCGCATCCAAAAGGGCCCCGGGAAGTTTCGTAGAGGGTGGAATAAAATGTTATAGCACACGGAACTGATGGTGTAGAGAATTATCTGAGCCGTTAGCGCAGCTGGCATCTGTCGTTCTTTGCAAAAAACCACTTACCAATCCGAGGCCGCAGCCTCCGAGGAACAGCAGGTTTTCCAAAGCCATGATTGCCGATGCAGCTCGTGTCTTTGTTGAACATTGATGGTGGTTGGTCCAAACTGGAATAATGTTTTGAAGATGATAGCGGTAAATTGCCTTTTATCAACAATACTAAATTCCATGGAGTGGACTCCTGAGTATCTGCCGAACGGCTGTGTAATACCCGATCGCACAAGCACTGCCAGTCTGCACTGCCACTCAACTCCTTGCTTACGCCAGATTCACCCCAGCATGTCTCGAAATAGATGTGGACAAATTACGCGCTCCTTGATTAGCGTAGATTGCGAATCATTTACGGTTGTCCCGTAAAGAAGAAACTGGACTTAGCGTGTCGATCCTCCCAACATCCCCCAGTATTGGATCGACAAAGAGTCACGGTCAGACAGGAGTCTGTCTCAGGACAATGACGCAAGAAATATAAAAGCTAAGACTGGCCGACGTTTCATGCATTCGGGAGAGTTTTATTGCTGTCGATTCCTATATGAAGTCGGCGGCAGGGGTAGCAAGAAGCAGAACCCGATAACGATAACGGTAACGATAACGGTAACGATAACGGTAACGATAACGGTAACGAAGCCAAACCTCGTGCTGCATAGGTACTGTTTCAGGGGCTACTGCGCCGAGTTCAACCAATTGCATCTGGTAAAAGACAGTCAAGTGATCCAAGCAAGCTAATTGGCCTTGACGCCACCCGATTACTTGCCTAGGCTGCCGACTGTGATGACGCTCAATTTCCTTGCCATAGATCAGCATGCACTGCCTAGTGTGGCCGAAATATGGCCTGTGTTGTAGTTGAAAATCTCCCTTATACTGACTACAGATGCAGAGGATAATTATCCATGGGATGTCTGGCAATGAAAGGTCTCTAGACGCATCAACAGGGCAAACCAGTTTGTTTTTATTGTTCTATGGGCATAAGGCCACGGCCAGCAGAGACAGAGCTCTGACTAAGAACTCGTTGCGTAGTTAGAATTGCTCAACTACTTGAGTCTTAGGAAAACTGAAGGTATATATCGGAGTGCAACTGCTTCTATCAGGTCTTCCAGCATCGAATGTGGGCACCTGACCCTCGTTTCTTACGCTGGTTCTCAATCTTTCACCTGAGGTTGGTCTTGGTTTATGTCAGGTGCTTGTTCTCGCGAGGATGCATTCCACAGCTCTCCTATCTCTCTATAATTCTAGATGCACAATAGCTGTTTTCCACTACTAGGTAGAAAGAAGAAGTGCTGTCTAGCTCTCTAATTTAAGGTAAAAGACTTAATTACCTCTAAGATTAGGCTACAGTACAAAGACTCACTTGTTTTCTCTTGCTTTTCTGTAAGTTAGTCTTACTTCAATAGCCCTTTTCATTGATAACTCTAGAAACCTAGCTAGTCAGTAGTGGTATGCATGCGTGACTGGTGTTACGGGCCTAAAGCTCTCCCGCAGTCCCATGCCTACTGCCTCTACTTTCTCCGTTAACTACCTACAAAACCTAACTAGACCAAGACACTTTGCCTTAACAATCCTTAATGTCCCTGTGAAACCTCACTCACTTTGTACTCGACAACAAGAGGCTTGCCTTTCTCAACAATAAATCTCCCAGCCCCGACGTATACTTTGTTCTCGATTTCCTTAAACAGTCCATCTCCGACCTCGAACTTGACATGTGTGACTATACGCCCAGATTAGAATAAGAGTCCTAGTAAAGAGCCTAGAATTGTACTGACATGAATCACCGAACAGGGTTGTAGCAGCATCTGGACTGCCGCTAAGAACCTTGCCTGCCGGACCCGCAAGGTTCACGATGCCCGTGTACTCGTAACATATGGTGGCCCCAGTCGCTTTATCTTGCAAGATGCTCGATACATTCAAACGGCCATGGGCTCCATCTGGGTCGGTGCGGGTATAATCGGCACCATGGACAAACACCGCGTCCAGTTTCAGAGGGTATTCGGGCTCAGAGACAAGCGAGCCTGCATTTGGAACGAAACCGCAATGGACAAGACTGGTACCCCTGGCGGAACAACCTTGGGGGATTGAGTCCGCAATAGGTATCTAGGCCGCATTTTAGTTCACTCAGCCACCACAGGGTACACACTTAGGTACCTGCGCCTGGCACTCACTATGATGATGGCCTTCGGCAGCACACCTTGCACACACCCGATTCTTGCTGCACGAGAATGCCATATGGCCGAGCTCCTGGCAGTTATAGCATTGCATTGGTCCGGTTCTGTGCTCGAAGGCGCTGGTGTATGCCGATTCGCCGGCTGCATGGAAGTAGCGTTCCTGTAGAAGTCTCATAGCATCCCTATTTTTAGTGAGATATACTACCATGGATCCATACGCCTTTGCGCTGTCCTTTCGGCTCAACCAGGCTATCTTTGCAATTTGGATTTCGTTCTCCTGGCCCAAAGCTTCTGTTGTTCCAGGGAGGACCTTGGCGTAATCCTTGCTAACGCGTCGACGCGTCGGCAACCTATTTCCCTTCGTCAACTATCACAACTTCGATCAATTAAACTGCTTTTTCGTGTTTCAGACTTCCAGAGAGCCAGTATGCCTCGTTATACTACGGCCGATATAGACAACGCTATCCAAGATATCCTCCATGGCGAAACCATCCGAACGTCAGCCAAGATCCACGGCATACCTACCCAGACACTTCGTCACCGGCTTCTTAGCCGACAACCACACTCTGTGGTCCACCAAAACCAACAGCGGCTTTCTATAGTTCAAGAAGAAGACCTTGTTAGGTGGATTCTACTGCAAGAAGGCCTTGGTTACGCGCCTTCGCATGCCCAAGTTCGCGCTGTGGCTTCGGCGATCTTACGAGCCCAAGGGGACCACCAACCACTTGGAAAGAAGTGGACTTGTACCTTCGTCAAACGCCATTCAACTATCAACACCAAGATAGGTCGCAGGACTGCCTGGGATCGAGTTAACGCAACCAGCCCAGCCAATATCAACAAGTTATTCGAGCTCTACGATATTGTCAGTTGGATTCCCCCCCAACGGCGATACAATGCGGACGAGGGAGGAATTATGGAAGGTATGGGGGTTAACGGCTTGGTTATTGGCAGTTCAGAGAGGTCTCCTGGCCAGGCACCTGTCAAAGAGAGCTGCAATCGCACTTGGACCTCGTTTATCGAGTGTATATCGGCTACCGGCAAAGCCCTTGAGCCTCTTATTATCTTCAAGGGGGCTTCTATTCAAGATCAGTGGTTTGGCGACCAATTACTCGAGAAATATCCTACCTGGTATACCACCTACTCTGCCAATGGCTGGACAAGTAACGATATTGCGCTTGAGTGGCTAGAGATGGTCTTTTTACCGCAAACAACCCCTGAGGACCCTTCAGCAGCAAGACTACTTATTGTCGACGGCCATGGTTCGCATACTACCGAGGATTTTATGACGATGTGCTTCCTGAATAATATTTATATCTTATTCTTGCCAGCCCATACTTCGCACGTTACACAGCCCTTGGATCTTGGCTGTTTTTCCAGCTTGAAGACGGAGTATAGGAAGCTTATCACCAATTGGACGGCTCTTACGGACTCAGACCGCATTGGCAAGGTCAAATTTCTTGATTTCTATGCGGAAGCTCGAGAAAAAGGATTGCGGAAGGCTAATATCGAGGCTGGCTGGCGGGCAACAGGTCTATTCCCCAGGAACCCACATAAAACGCTGTCTTCTCGCTGGGTAATATACCCACACAGCCAGACACCTACTCCCCCGTCCCCCAGCCATATCTCCACTCCAAAGAAGAGCCAGGACGTCATCAAACTACTAGGTAGTAAGGCAAGAACCCCAGGCTCGCGACTAGTAGTTCGCAAGATTGCCCAGTCGTTTGACAAGCGTACTGCGCAGCTTGCCGTGAAAGACAGGGAGATAGCCCGCTTACTTACGCAGTTGGAACAGGCTAATCCACGAAAACGTCGAAAAGTCCAGCCAAATCCAAACGAGTCCTTCATCAGCCTTGCTCAGGTAGCTGCACAACGCAACCGGGAGCCAGCTCAACGCACTATTGAGGCTAGGGCCCAAGAGGATACGATTGTGGTTCATGGTGAAGAGGTAGATGGTAGTACTGATGAGGAGCCATCTCCAATACAACCTGGAAGGTCAATTAGGCTCGCAAGGCGATATAGAACTCCTCTGTCGAAGAGAGCGATTGAGCAATTCAAATGGTATTTTTCTTGTATTTTTAGCCTTTAAATTGAAGTAGTTGTGGTTCTATATGTAGTTGGGTTGGTGACTTGATGGGGTGAACCGGAACCACGGGTGAACCATAACCCCCCCTAGGGGCTTAGATGAAGATAATGAGTAGCCTATATCTTGCGCCCTTGGTGCTCCATAAAGTAGTGAAATCCCAAGGCTTTGTGTCAACCGTCTCGATGGAGTCCTGAATTTGCTTCACTGTAGCAACAACGATAGGATCGTCTAGACGCTCGCTCGAGGTGTGATACTTAGCAATCACTCCCATAGCCTTATCGATCTTGCCGTTATAGACCAGTTATCGAGGAGATTCTAGTGTCAGAGGGTAGATAAGAGCGGCGAGGATGGCCGGAGGGCCTAGCTGGAAGACCATGGGCATTCGCCAGCTCCAGTCTCCGGGTATATGGGGGGCGCCAAGAAGCACAGAGGCGATGACAATAGCACCGACGCTATAGAGCGAACAGTAAAGCCCTACAGCCAGGCCTCGATATGCAGACAGAGCGACCTCGCTCATCCAGACTTGCTTTGTATTTGGTTAATTGGTCCTGTATCAAGAGGAGGCAATGAGTATCCTCCTGCCCACGGAACCTCTGGTGATGCAACCGTTGACGATACTCAATTGTGTCACCGAGTATAGGAGAAAATATTCCAAAAATCCAGTGCCAGAGGCAACAAGCGGAGGCCCCATGTACCTCATCTGTAAGTCGTCAAGTGAGACAAGTTCGACGATCTCCCAGATCAACTCGGGCAAAGGCGCTACTCGTCCATTAATAACGTGAGAGTGAAGAAGAAGGAAACCAGCCTCACCGTACACCTGGCAGCAGGAATCCAGAATGGAAAGAACTGAGTTGAAAGACAAGCGAGATGGCTATCGAGACTGTATAGAAGCCAGAAGACCCTTCTGCGTTCCTCACGGTGTTCGATTGCCACAAGTGTCAGCTCCTCGTCGCCGACAATCTGGCAGGGGCAAACATGGTCCGGGTGAAGCTGACAGAGTCTTGAACAGGCTTCATGCTCGCGATTTAGCCCCAGGAGCAAAGCAAGTCTAGTTGAGTCTTTTATATACCTAGCTTATTGGGATCGTCATGAGAGCCCTGTTACTGTCAAACCCCTATTTCAGCTACCTTGATAGACCACCTTGAAGGCCTACCTTGATGGTCATAATAGCTAAGATAAAAGATCTACTTAGAACCCTCTTTCAGATAGAAATCAAGAGCTCCAACGCACCTCAATTCATCCCGGAATTTAATAATAGGTTATAAAGAGCTTTACCGAAACCAAGGCATAATCGAGGAAGTACGAAGTGTGTATTTCAGCAGAACGGCCTCTGGGCAAGGCGTGCTGGGCATAATTGACTCGTCTGTATATAGCTAAACGCTCCTTAACTAACAATCCTGGCTTATCCCGAGTCTAATGTCTCAACTTAACATCAATTCAGCTATTCCATGCCGTTGATGTTATTTGCAGCTATCATAATTAGTACTTAACTCGGTGCAATGTTTTGATGCAACTTACGAAATAGGGTTCGATATCTTTTATATCAGCCAAGCCAAGGTTTGCTCCAGCGCTGGTGACTTCCTTAGTGAGGAGAGAGATGGCTCGAGATACCCCTGCAGTGCCATAGAGGTTTGCGTACATGAAGGGACGTCCTAACCCAGCAGCTTTAACACCAAGACTCATGAGTTTCAGCAAGTCTGTGCCGTATCGGACGCCACCGTCAGCATACACTTCAATTTCTTCAAAAACACTGGGGTCTCGCTGATAGATCTCCCAGGCAATCTCTAGTGGCGAAGGAGAGCCGTCAAGAGCGCGACCGCCATGGTTTGAGAGGAATATAGCCGGCGCACCAACTTCAATGGCCTTTCGAGCGTCCTCAGCGGTTTGAATTCCTTTGGGGATAATGGGGAGGGATGTCATGGCCTGGAGTTCCTGGTAATAATCCCACGTCATGAAAGTGTACCGGGGATCTCGGCCGATGCTGGTATCTTCCAATCTTCTCCGTGAACGATAGGCCGTTCGGTCTCCAGATGAATCAATAGTGAGTACAATGGCTTGCATACCAGCACTTTCGATTTGCTTGAATAAATCTTGAGGTGGCTCTTTGTCAAGATTCGAGATCGAGACCTGTTATACAATTAGAAAACTATACCAACTGCCGCTTATGTTAGTCTTACCTGTTGCCATATGACCTGTTTGTCACTTTTCAATGCTCCTATTTCCTCCATGGACAGAGTTGAACTTTGGGATGCCTGTCGTCATGTGAGTCACTATGTTTGTCGCACGGGGATAGGTTTCCGACTGTTCATACAATATACAAAACACCAAGATTCGCCGCTGCCTCCACAAGCCCTTTTTCTGCTGCCGGGTTTGCAAGGCCAGCTGAGGCAAAGGGGCTGATGAAAAATGGTACAGCGAACTCATGTCCTAGAATCGATGTGCTTGGTTGGCGGTCAGAGATGGGTTCATAGGGATCGACTCTTCGACATACTTTAGACTGGCGTCAATGTTGGTGATGTCCACCATCACACGAGGCCGGAAGCGAAATCTATTATATGCCTCCGGTTGTTTCTGTAAGATGATTCGCTACCAGCGCCGTGACAAACGTATGCATAGGCTGCCGGATCCATCACGTTTCTCGCAACGTAGTCAAAGTCCGGAAGCCCAAGCACTCTGTCCAAAGGCGGGAGCGATCCATTGACAATTTTAAGAGCACTTTCGATTCTAAAATTCATGATGAGCTTTCGTCTGCGTCTAGGAGCTTAGAATTTAACTATTCAGCACCTACCCAGTGTCAGGTTCGTTGAGGAATGGTCGAGCCGCCAAGCCCAAGGAGGCGAAAACAGCCAAAAATACGAAAGAACGCATGTTTTCTTGAATTCAATGCTGAAAGGTTGCTGTTCAGATTGATGTATGTGTGGTTTGAAAGGAATTTAGAGATGAGAAGGGGCTGTTGGCCTTTATATAACACTGGTTCCATTACCGAGCAAGAGCTAGGTCATCGCGTTTTCTCCACTGTTGCTGTCCGTTTCACAGTAATAATGGATGTTACGCAATTCTATTGGTGATATATTCACATTACAGAGAGTCCTTGAATTTTATAATTCTTGGAGGGATGTAAACACGGCCTTAGACACTCATAAGACGGCTAATATAATGGGTGCGGAAATAGGGGGGTTGAGTGAGTTAGGGAATTTGGAGCCCTTCTATCTCTGGGGAATGGGACCCCTATTGTTATGGCAAATCTGACTCTTTGGATGGCAATACGGGTTTGTGAAATCAACGTTTGGTCTATTTAAGCACTGTTTCTAAACCTCCGGCTTCTGAATATTTTCAACTGACCATTGAATCAATTCCACCCACGGTGAATCGACAAGTTGCTTCTTAATGCGCTTAATTAATGCATTAGCCCAGCCTTCGAGGAACCAATAGCTGGCTTCCCTTGAGTGCAACAGAACACAGTAATATGAAAGAACGACAAGTGCTAAGGGATGGTAACACCGCATTAGGTCGAGGTAGGTAGTTGAGATTCTCATGGGCCAAGCAAAAATGACCCTCAGCTCGGGCGTTGCGGCCATCTTATGGCTGCTGGTAACCTCAGCGATGAGACCAGTGAATGAAGTGACCGCTTCTAGCAAGGCGTCTCTTTCATTGTCATTGAGACTGTCGTTTTGCTCTGTTAGGTATAACCTGACTTTGTGCAGTTGGTCGGCTATTGGTTGAAGGTGATTCACCAAGCCCACCTGGGGACTCAAGCACGAACCAAAAAGCCCCTTCAAAGGCCCGTTCCTAAGTTGGAGATCTGAAGAATGGATAATCATACTCATACCGCGGATGAGGATAAAAATATCGACTAAGCTGTCGATTGGCTGAAAGGAGTCGTTATATTTGTCGCAGCTTGGGTACGTGCCGAAAGCGCTGATGATGACAAACACCGAGCTTGCATACAGAGCATGACAGTTGCTTGGAATCAAGTCTGCCGTGAGGATCGAACTCATGCCAGCGATTGCCAAACTCTGGTGCTGTGAAGCCTGAAATATGTAATGATCACGGCGATCCGGGTGCAGGAATGCCATGTGAAAGCCTGAGAATGCGAGCAGTTGTTGAAGAAGAAATGGGAAGGAGAAAGCCTCTTGTGTTACATCATGCTGAAGCACTTTGTACACGTGGGGGCAAGACGAGAAGATTGTGCAATGTGCGACACGAGTGTAGTGATGCATAAGCTCGAGGTCTAAGATCCAGCCAGTGCGGGCACCCGAGTTCATGTCACATAAAAACTTTGAGAAGTAAGTAAACGGGCGCGGCGCTGACGCTGCGGATCTTTGTCTCAGGGTCTGCTCAAGAGACGATTCGACTTGAGTGGAAAGAAGAGAGGGCACACGGTGTGTGCCAGATGGTGTTTGTGTTGGATATGCTGTTCGTGAAGCTGAAGCTGACGCAGTCTGCCGCTGAGGCGAGAAGCAATTAGTACAAGGCAGAACTGGCCGTCGGCAAGACTACTCACCTTTACTCTTCTAACAAGTGGCTTTCTAGCCTTCTCAGTCAATCGTGGGGATGTTGGATCTAGGCGGGGCTTCGAGCTGGTTGACTGAAGACTACACCGCACGCCATGTGTTACGCATGCCCGGCATGGGGCGTGTTCATCGCACTGTGCCAGCAGCTGAGCGTCAGAGGAGAGTTGCTTGGGGGACGGAGGTAGTGGCGGGCTGAGGGGAGGATGGCTTTACTTTTACCCGTCTCTGCTTGCATCGCGAGCAGCCGTTGCGTGACTTAGTGTACCCGAGGCGCTTCATCTCGGGTTGTCGGGAGTATGACGAAGGCGTATGTGACGTGTTCGAGCAACGAGAAAACGAGAGGATTTGTGGGCTCCGGTACTTCAAAACTGCCGTGCTGCGTTTATACGTCTTGACGGAGAGCCTTTCGAATCGATGGCTTCTGGTTCGCAACGACAAGCCATAAATCATGACGCGGTCACGCATGGGGCGCGTGGAGAGATTGGCTCTGCTGTTACAAGGAGCTAAGATATGATTGGTTATAGCAGACCCGCAATAGGGGCTCCGCTTCAGCGTACTAAACCGCCACGGTTCCCTTTGCAGAAAAACAAGGCTCTCTCAATCTCTCTACCATATGCGCTTATTGGGCAAAATCGGGGTTTGATCTGACCGGACTGTGCGCCAAGCATCCAGCGCTGTTTTAGCCAATCATGCATCAATGCGAGAACGAGCTCGTAATTAACTTTATGACGTACTCCATAATTAGAATCTGCTAGCTGCTTGCACAGCCTCTCTGACAGGGCGACATTTTCTTGGCGGAATGCCGTATCTCGGAGATTCCCATATGATCGTCACCTCTTGTGTATCACTACCGATACGCTATCGAAGCGCAGTTCAGTGTCAAAACTTAAATCAGCGGGGTCGATTTTTAATGTCCCCTTTTGGTTGGAGTGCGCATCATACCACTTCAATTATTGAAAGATTTTAAAGGTTTTGGTATGGGTATGATCTAATAAGAGTACTCTGGCGATTGTTTTTGGATTGGAAGGAGCCACTGGGCTTCAACAATAAATTGCAGGTTGTAATTATTTTTATTGCATCTAGGGACTTAATCATTCTGATTCTGAGTATTCCGTGCTCCTTGAAGGAAATTCATTGACTACACCTCCATGACTATTTAGCTGACGGTCTTTAAGAAGTAAAAGAGAAAATAAACCATGAATAAAAATAAGGCTACCCTGGACACTACCCGCTACCAGCTCCCTCAAAGTACCAAGGTTAATGACGAAAACAGAGACAAATGAGACACGAAAGGTAATGTCTTTCCCACTCCACAATCCAATAAAACCCCCTTCGCCTCATGGAACTTAGCGCGACACAGTGGCCATTGTCTGAGCCTCATCAACATTGCGTAATGTGTTTGGGTCCAACCTTAAAAGGTGAAGCAGATGCATAGCATATCCACATTCCATCCAGCCAATCATAGAGCGAGGGATACGAGCAGGCTAACACCGGTAGACAAGACATGGGTTCAATTTGTGACTTGAGTGCGCATAAGCATATAAGCTTATTTACTGAGTAAGGATCACTATCTAACTGGCCCCCAGAGCCTTGGTGAATCGGCTAGTGCATTGCCCCAAGCATTGCCCATTTAGGGGGCTTAGACTTGTGATGCTCGTTTTCGGGTTCACTTTAACCAACTGGGAGGCTACCTAAGAGCCAACAGATAACTATTTAATCTTCACTATCCCCGCTCTCGATTAACGGAAGAACCAAATTAGAGAAACTCATACCTCGCTTGACCAACCTACTCTTTCAATTCAAACCGACCCAATCTTCGTGGAATACACCCAGCACCGACGAAAATGGCAGAAAAGAACGACCACTACAAGTACGACCCATCGGTTGCAGCTGCGGTTATTTTCGTAGTAGGCTTCACGATCTCGGGATTATACCATGCCTTTCAAATCTTCAAGTTGAAGTCATACTACTTCATTCCGTTCTTCATCGGTTGTGTTGGTAAGTCATCTTCCATTGCCCAACCTGTTTAAAACCACAGGTACAAGCATGCAACTAACAAAATATGGCGTACAGTTGAAATAATTGGATATGGCGCAAGAGCAGTCAACGCAACTGAACCCTCCGGGGAATGGACCCAGGGTCCGTATATCATCCAGGCTCTCCTGCTGCTTCTCGGACCTCCATTCTACGCTGTATCCATTTACATGATTCTTGGACGGCTCATGAGACTTTTGGGAGCGGAACATTATTCCATCATCAGGACAAAGTGGTTAACAAAGTTTTTCCTACTTGGCGATGTCGCTTCAATCCTTGGCCAGGGAATGGGTAAGTGAGAATATCAATCAATCTGGTGTAAAGCATTGAGTTAGTGGAGCAGAAGTCTAACGTGTTTTAAGGTGGTGGTATGCTCGCAGGTGCCGACAGCAAAGCGTCCCGAGACAGAGGGCAGATGATCATTATTATTGGTCTTGCGATTCAAATCATCTTCTTTGGACTTTTCATGGTAGTCACCATTATCTTCCATCGTCGCATCTACCGCGAGCCTACAAATGCAAGCCTGAAGATGGTGTCCCCATGGAACAAGCTTCTCGTGGTGCTGTATGGGACAAGTGGACTAATCATGATCCGGTCACTCTTTCGAGTCATCGAGTACGTCATGGGCGAGGACGGAGTGCTTATGTCCAAGGAAGTCTTTATCTACTTGTTCGACGCGACTTTGATGCTTGTTGTTTCCATCGCTTTCAACGTTTTTCATCCTTCTCGCATCATCAAAAACGAAAAGAGACAACCTATCAGAAGCTCGGACTCGGAGAACCAGTTTGAAACCTATGCTCTGGATAGGCCAAGTACCGGGGGGCACCGTTAACTATATTTAAGGTATAGTACCAATATAGGGGGGGTGGGGGAAGCTAAATAGAATGAGAAAGAATTTGAATTATAGAAGTTAAGGCTAGAATAATTACTGTCCTGGAATCTGAAATTAGTTAGAGTATTATTGATAACGTGTATGATAAGCGAGCGCCGCAGACAAGCGAGCGCCGCACCTATACTGTACAGCTAAAAGTGTAAGTTTTAGATTTTCTAAAACGGGTTATTTAATTAGCAAATTTTTAAGAAATTAATTTTAGATTCTTTAGAAAGAAAGTCATAGGTTAGTGTTTCTTCTAGATTCTTAACTAATTTATTAAGCCTTTAATATATAAATTTAATAAAAAACACAGTGTAAATAAGCTTTTTTTAATAACTATATAAAAAAAAGTATTTAAAATCTATAAAAACTTTCTTATAAAAGATCTTACTTAAATAATCTTATTACATATTTGTAGCTATTTTGGGCTTAATTTAAATTTTTAAAGAATTTCTTAAAATCGCGATTTAAGGTGAAAATTCAAGTGCGGCGCTCGCTTGTCTGCGGCGCTCGCTTATCATACACGTTATGTTAGATTGGAAAAGCAGGTTTAAAACAGACTTACTTTATGTTTTTTATACTTCCTAAAGAGTGGGATTTCGTATAGTTTTTTATTAGTTATATTATATAATAATAGATCTAACTTCAAAATTGCATTTATTTTAGTCTTAGTTTGGCAGAGTAATGATTTTTTAAAAATCACGATTTAAGGTGGAGAATTAAGTGAGTCGCTCGCTTGTCTGGGTCACTCGCTTATCAAGTACGTTAATATATATTAATTCAGGCTGTTGTCAGACCGTACAGGTCTTCAGTCCATTGATGTCAGGTCAGTTTATTCTCTGATGTCCTTGTTCCTGACTTCTCTCGAATTCTCTCTGCCCCTGAGATATCGCCTGTATCCATATTGTAACGGTTGTGCTAGACCGCTGTACCATAGGGCAAAAGATTGGCCAATAATCGCTATTGCGGCAATTACTGGGTACACTAGCTGCTCTTTTAAGCCTATCGCTATCCGGAGGACCAGGCCGTAACATATACCGGAGTTCTGACTCCTGGGTGTGTGTCGCACCGAGTGCATCAACCACCAACAAACTAGCAGACCGTCAATTAGTTAGAAATCAAAAGCTTCTATTCACGTCCAATACCCCATTCTCATTAAATGCAACAAGCAACTAAGTTATACCCATTTTAACACAGCTTTAATTGTTAAGCCCTTCTCAGTATCTGAAAAAGCTGTCTTAAAATCCTCAACATTGTAGTATGTAATAAGCTCCTCCAAGGGGTACTTTCCATCAGCGTGCTGCCGGATCAGAAATGGAATCATCTAGACAACTGGTAAGACTTAAAAGCTGCAGGACTGTGGAGTATAGAGAAACAAACCTCTTTAGCGAGACTCTCGCCTTGGTGACAACCCACGTACTCACGGCCATTGATGAGATGGGCGAAGATATTAACACTAGTGCGAACATCCGGGGCCGGAGCACCTACGCTACAGGCGCGACCGCGTGTGCCGAGGGCGTCAATCATGGACGCCACGGCTTGCGGGTTGCCAGAGCAGTCAAGGGCGTACTTGACGCCGTTTGGTGGGCATAGGGCCCTGATGCGGTTGACGACATCCCTCTCCGATGCCAGGATAGTGTCGGTTGCGCCAAGTTTCTTGGCTAGCTCGAGGCGAGCAGGCACCATATCTACAGCAATGATTTGCCCAGCACTGCGCAATTTGGAGGCCATGATGGCACTCATGCCCACCGAACCGACGCCGAAGACGGCCAGGGAGGTACCGGGCTGGACGTTTAGTGTGTTCAAGACAGCGCCGGCGCCTGTCTGGAGGCCACAGCCAAGGGGAGCGAAGAGATCCAACGGTGTATCTGGCGGCACCTTGACCAAGCTGGCGGCGCTGACGATGGCGTGCCGTGAGAAGGAGCTCTGCCCGAAGAAGTGGCCATGGAGACCGCTGGTGCCATCGCTGGGCAGCTTCAGCGCGGACGTGCCGTCGGCTCGCACACCTCCGAAGTTGAGTTTCAGCAGAGAATGGCAGTACGGCTCATGGTTATGGGTACACTCGTCGCAGATTCCGCCAGGCTTGCAAACAAATAAATCAAATCAAATCGAGCGTCCAATTTGATTTGATTTGGATAAATTTCCCCTCGATTTGATTTGATTTGATTTGATTTGGATCGATTTGGATCGATTTGATTATTTGGATAGCCCCACTTTTCTCCCGCGATGAGATGCATTGATCTGCTCCTATGTCCGCCTGGAGTCGGCCTCTCTGAGCTGTAACCATCTGCCCTGCGAAACTGAATATTCACTCTGGTCCGGAAGACGTTGCAGGAATTGAAAAGAGATCAATCGCCATTCGCGACAGACGTGGATAGTTGACCATTTCCTGGAGTCTTCAACTTGCAATGGGCGGCACCATGGCCAAAAACTATGGGCAGGTAAATTGGGGAGGTGCGAGCCCGGTTACCAAAATAGGCAGGATCTCGGCGCAAAAGTGGAGCTACCAGCCTTCCTGACACGAGCGCTGATTGGACAAGACGTTATCCAAATGAATTCAAATATCCAAATAAATCTGGACCTCCTGATTTGATTTGATTTGGATAAATTTCTCGTCAATTTGATTTGATTTGATTTGGATAAATTTGATTTGATTTGGATAGATTTGGATTTGATTTATTTGTTTGCAACCCTGGATTCCGCAGTAGCTGTAACTCAAGATGACTTTGTCACCTGGCTCGAGATCTTGGAGACCTGCTCCCTTGGCGACGACGACACCAGCGCCTGCAAGAAGGACTTAGCATTTTCGGACCGAAAGCAGACTTCGGCGACGGGGTTGTGTAACTACCTTCATGACCAAGCACGATGGGCGTGGGCGCAGGGAGCTTGCCCTTCATACACAACAAGTCAGTATGGCAGACTCCAGTTGCGTGGATCTCAACAAGCGCTTCATCCGGCCTGAGCTCGCCGAGGATGATGGGCTCCAAAGCCACCGCCCCGTTTGGCTCACGCACCACGATGGCACTTGTTGTTCTCGACATTCTGGATATTTTGTTACCACGTCAGGGGTCGGAGCTCTGGAGTCGTTCCTTGGGATTGCCTAATCTACCTATATTTATACCTACTTCGTGCTTCGGAACACTGAACCCCGCACCTACAGACATGAGGTTTGCTGTGGGCGTTCCACAGGTCCCCCTTCTGCCCTCCTTCCCTTCGACTTAGCCTAACCACCGGAAGCCACAAACTCGGAGCTGACTCTAGTAATAGAACTAGCCCAAAGGGGGCACGTACCACCCGCTATCCGACTTCGCCGCGAACCGTTACCCGTTATCCCCCCGAAGCCGTCGACGTCGACGGAACGAACAGGTGGGAAGAGCGAGGCTAATTGAGCTCTAGACTAACTGAGCCATGGGGTTAGAGAGGTTGGAAAAATCAATGACAGACATTCATACGCATGAAGTACTTAATATTGCATCGCTACCAAGCAGTCGGAGTTGAGAAATCGGTTCGTATTCTCAGCAAGGGCTACATGCGACGAAGAAGGCTATCAAGTTTACCACGGTGGCTTCTGTCACATAATTCTCCTCAATTGGCCGTCAACTAGAACAGCTCGCTCTTACTTTCAAAAATACGACCTTTGCTTTACTCACGCCCGGGACTCTCCCACCGCCCTATAAATCTCCTTAACGTACTCAATCGTCAGGTTAGACCCTAGCCCGACGGGGTAGAGCTTATTCATGACATACACAATCGTCATCCTCCTGTCCAAGTCCATGATGGCAACCGACCCCCCAAGTCCGCTCCAAAAGCATATCCTTCCTTGAGGCAGCCAAGTAGGGACCACTCCTTCGCCCCTTATCCCGTATCCGATTCCAAATCGCACCGGCATGTTGGTCACCAGGTCTGTTCCATTCGACATCTGCTGAAAAATCAAGTCGATGGTTTCCGGCTTGAGGAGGCGTTTCCCGTCGACCCAACCCCTAAGAGAAACCACCGAGAGAATCTTTGCAATAGACCGTGCATTGCCATGGCCATTTGCGGCCCCCAGTTCAGCATTTCGCCACAAGGCGGTGTTGGCCATGTCGGGTGTGAACTCGGGGTACCTGTTCACCCGTGTAGCGATGGAGTCGGGATCGGAAGCAGAATCGTTGCTTGGGGTTGCGATCCAGGGAATGAGGTCAGAGACGCGGTGTAAGTCGGACTCGACAACCCCAAGCTGGAAATCAGCACCCAGCGGTCCGGCTATTTCATCTCGAATGAAATCTTTGAGGGTCTTTCCTGTGACCTTGCGAATGACTTGACCGATCAACAACCCGTGGGTGAACGAATGGTAACCAGATGCAGTTCCTGGAGTCCACCAGGGCGCCTGGGCGGCGAGCAGGGAGACTGCCTTGTTGAAGTCGCAGACGTCAGCCAGCGTAACTGGCTGCTCCCATCCTGGAACACCAGACGTGTGAGAGATGATGTGCCTAATCTCAATGTCTTGCTTCCCATTCGCAGCAAACTCAGGCCAATAGGTGGCCACTTTCTCGTAGGGGCTGATGATGCCTCTATCGATGAGGATGAGTGCAGCAAGGCTGGTGATGGTCTTAGTGGTAGAGAAGACGTTGACGATAGTGTCACTCTCCAAGCTGCGGGTGCCACTTTCGTCGAAGTAACCTCCCCAGATGTCGACTACATTCTGGCCATCTATATTGACGACGATTGAGGCGCCGACCTCAGCTCCTTCAGATATGTGTTTGCTCAGCAAGTCCCGGAGGCCACTGAAGGACGGCGAGTGGGTCCCTTTGACAAGATGGGCCATGGTTTCGCAAGCAAGTGGAGTCGCAGAACTAACAGAGACAATGGTGTAAAGGCAATGAAGGCCAAGAAGGTGTTGGGTCTTCATCCTGGCATGATATGGCCTTGTGCGTTGAGTTGAGCCGACCCATTCTTATACAAAAAATACAACGCAGTTCTGATGTACGGGTTTGATTCGCGTAACCCGATTGGATCGATGACCCTTCAAGTTGGTTCCGAGCAGCTGTCGATTTTATTCGTTGACCATCAAGCATGTGGCCGTGCTCCGGGATTTTCGAAACGCCAGACGCGGGGAACATGGGGTTCCCCAGATGAGACTCGTGAGGGTGCAGGGTTTCTGGTCCCGATAATGGTCCCGACGATGGTCCCGACGCTCACAAGCGCACATCTCCGTGGGGGAAGCAGCCGCGCTAGTAGAAAGAAGAAGAAAAAGCAGTCACTGCGACCAAAAATGGCCCCTGTCATCCCAGTGTTTCGTTTCCCCCCGAGGCCGTGTCTCCTGCTAAACGGGCCGATGGGCCAACAGGGTCCCAGCCTTGACTCGGAAGGCGGAAGGGCTGTCGATTTCTCCCAGCCAGGCCTGAGAACAACAAGAAGCAATACTGATGCTTCTGATATTTAAGAAGTGACATCCTGCCTCTAGTTAGTCAGACTGTTCATCAACAACAGAGACCACTAAAGAAATCATAATCATTCCAGCTATCATGACCGACCCCTCAAACGATGAAGTTACCCGCCATACGGCGCTTCTCCGCTCAGCAACGCCCTCTGTACCATGGTACAAGCAGCCACACCTGCTCAAGCTCAACTTCTCCGTCTTGTCTCTCGTCCTGCTGTCCAGTGCAATCGGCTATGATAGTTCGATGACTAACGGCCTGCTCGCACTTCCTACCTGAAACTCTTTCATGGAGTATCCAACGGGAGCATGGCTTGGCTTCATCAACTGCATCTACGTCATTGGCATCCTCGTAACTTTGCCCGTCTGCCCGTTGGCCGCTAACAAATATAGGCGCAAGATTGGCATCTGGATTGGTTTTGGTTTCCTATCCCTGGGCGTGGGCCTGCAAGCAGGGGCTCAGAATGTGCCCATGTTCATCTTGGGGCGCTTTTTCCTGGGCATAAACACTGGATGGTATACGACTGCTGCGCCCCTTCTCATCACTGAGGTTGCATATCCTCCTCACCGTGTAAGTTGCTACCCAAGGCCCGACACCGCTCGAGGCCTAAGCTAATCAGCCTTATTCATACTTCTAGGGAATTGCCAGCTCTCTCTACAATTGCGGCTGGTACGCTGGGGCGGTTGTCGCAGCCTGGGTAACCTTCGGCACCCGCAACGACCCTACCAGCTGGTCCTGGCGTATTCCTTCTGTTTTGCAGGCTTTATTGCCTATTCTCGCGCTGCCTGGCTTCATTATCTGTCCTGAGAGCCCGCGTTGGCTCATATCCGTCAATCGCCAGTCCGATGCCCGAGCTATACTTACCAGCGCCCACGCTGGCGGCGATCTGGCCTCGCCTCTTGTCGAGCTGGAAGCGATCGAGATTGAAACAGCCATAGAAAAGGAGATGGCCGCCCAGAAGTCGACAAGCTACCTTGAACTATTTAGAGGCAAGGGTAACCGTCACCGCTTGCTAATTTCCGTCACCCTGGGCTTCTTTACGCAGTGGACCGGTAGCGGCATCGTTAGCTACTACCTCGCTATAGTGTTGCAGACCGTGGGTATTACTTCTGTCACCCACCAGACCTTAATCTCCGCCTGCTTGCAGATTTGGAACTTGATCTTTGCCTCGGGTGCTGCGTTTTCCGTCGACAGGTTAGGACGCAGAACGCTATTCCTGGCCTCGGGAGCGATCATGCTGGTCGCATATGTGATTGTGACGGCGCTTTCGGGCTCCTTTGCGCAAACTGGAAGCAGCGCGACTGGGTTGGCCGTGATTCCGTTCTTGTTCATCTACTACGCCGGTTATGATCTTGCGCTGTAAGTTAAGCCCCTTCTAAGTCCCATCCTTATCCTTCCCAGTGTCACGTATTGATAGATGCTTCCACGCATTAGGACGCCACTGCTCTACTCTTATCCCTGCGAGATATGGCCCTATGCTCTTCGTTCTAGAGGACTGACTAGTGCTGTCTGGGTCTCTATACTCTCTCTGACTTTCAACATTTTTATCAACCCAATTGCCCTGGAGGCTCTTAAGTGGAAATACTACATCGTTTTTATTGCCATTCTCATCGCGATGAACATTGTTATCTACTTCTTCTATCCCGAGACCAAGGGGTATACGCTTGAGCAAGTCGTCCTTCTTTCAATGGTGAACAGGCTCAACAGGTAGCTGCGGCATTAGACATGGGGGAGAGGGGCCTGGGTCTTGTAGGCGCAGAGAAGGAGAAGATCGACTCCAACGCTGAGCACGTTATATGATTAAGGGACTCTAGCTCTACCTACCTGGTGAGGGGGTGATTAAATAGGCTGCCTTAAGGCTGCATAGCGCAGTATATGTTAGGTCAATTAGCTGCTGAATTGGGCCGCGGTGTTGCTAATAACCAGCGCTGCTGTAAGATCAGATTAACAATCAAATGTATCAATTAGATCAACCAATTCAGATACTAGCCTCTATACATCTGATATATCTGATATCCCTAGGCAGCCTTGCATTTCCATAGTTGAATATATTTACCCTGGAGCTGCAGGAGCAGCGATTTATCTGTAGAATGCAGAGAGAAGGAACGGAGATGGGTTGTTACTTTATCGACGGACGAGGTACTCAAAGTCAAATACCTCATTACGGGACTCGGGCTTCTCTCAAAGCCCAACTTTCCATGATCCCCAAACTTTCCCAATCTCTTCATGATCTACGGCCCAAACGGTCCATTCTCGAACCCTCCACTGGCAATCGAGACACAAGTCGAGATCATCTCCGATCTGATTGCCAAAGCAGAAAGGGATCCAGCACGTCTGGTCAGGGCGGTCGATACCACCGGCGAAGCCAACAGCATTAACGGCGGCGGACACAGGAACGGCCAACAAGCGGTCGGCTGCCTGGCCATGGCATAATCGAAGCCAAAGTTGAAGCCGAAGAGGGTTGGGCGGGCTTGTGCGCCCAATTGAGCTCCAGGAGCTTGTTCCGCAGGATTTAAACCTCCTGGATCTTCGCTGCCAAGGTGCCAGGCAAGAAGGCGGTTCCAATGTTTTTTTCGGGGGGTTAGGCCCGTACAGAAAGCAGTGCAAGAGATCTAAAGCAATAATCTGAGGCGTTTCAAGAACTTCGATGCACAACTTGAGCACGTTGCTTTATGAGACAAGAGGGTGCAATGATGGGCTGTTGATTACTGTCGTTTCCAGGTCGTATATGTGTTTACTGATCAGGAGGGAAATCCTCGTAATAACCTATTTCGGAATCTTTGCTTGCGTGTCGTGACTCATGTGACACATAACCCTCAAACTCGCCTTTAGAAGGTACTTTGTAAGGGATTTTCCGGTGATCCGCCGGATCCGGCGATCTGCCGGATCACCGCCACTTCGTCCACTCGACATCAATCAGCAATAACTCAGCAACCATGGCGCCAATTGATGAGGCCCTTGATTTCCTGAAGTCGTTAGAGTCAGTTAATTATGCCGAGACTGCGCGATGTTTCAATTGTGACGAGACTACCCTGCGGCGCCGGCATCAAGGCAAGCAACGGTCCAGACAGGATGCCGACAGGTTGTATAAATCACGGCTTTCAAAACAACAAGAACGGGATCTCATTGCCTATATTCATAAGCTTTCGTCACGTAGCATTCTACCGACCCTACCTATGATAAAGAACCATCGCTCAGGATATCGCAAAAACTGAGGTCGGAAAGAACTGGCCGTACAGCTTCGTTCAACGCAATCGTGATGAGCTCGGCTGCACCTGGTTCGATGGATTAGACATTGCACGAAAGAGAGTTAATAATGCCTCTAGATATAAAGCTTACTTTGAGCTTATAAGTTGGTGTGCAATCGTCCGTTTCGCTGCTGACGACGGTAGATCCGCACGAAAATCGAGAAATACGACATCTTACCTTGCAACACATACATATAATGCCGATGAGAAAGGATTTCTCTTGGGATTAATCAATCGAACGAAGAGAGTATTTGCCCTTAGTGTTAAAAAGCAAGGCAAATTGCTTGGCGCAGCACAAGATGGCAATCGATCTTGGATTACCTTTCTGGCGCGCGTCTGCCAAGACATGACGTCGCTACCTCCATTCCTCATCTACCAAGGTCAAGCCAGGGCAGGTCCAAGATTCCTGGCTTACGGAGTTTGACCCAGAGCATCAATCAGCCTTCTTTACAACGTCAGAGACGGGATGGACAAATCACGGGCTTGGAAAAGAGTGGCTCGTCGGTGTTTTCGACCGCTTTACTAAGGCGAAAGCTCGAAACGGTCGTGATTATCGCCTTCTCATTACTGATGGGCACTCCAGCCATGTTAATATGGACTTTTTGGAGTGGTGTGACCAACACCGGATTATCGTTGCGGTGTTTCCCCCTCATTCCACGCACCGGTTGCAGCCCTTAGACGTATCGCTATTCAGCCCCCTCTCAACCGCCTACACAAGTCAGCTTATCCAGTGGACAGAAAAAACACAAGGGCTTATTGGTCTATCGAAACGCGAGTTCTGGACTTTATTTTGGAATGCATTTGTGGCTTCCTTCTCTCCGGAAAACATTGCGAGTAGTTGGAAACGGACTGCTCTCCTGCCTTTTGACCCAGAAGTCATCCTATCACAGATCACTGAGAAAGCAGAAGATGATTCAGATACAGGCGGGGACTCTGCAGAATCGATAGCCCTTCAACAGCCTACTGCTCGAGATTTACGCCGACTTGTTGACAAGGTGTTTGACAAATCTTCCAGTAATGCTGACCGCAACAGCCGAAAGCTGAAGAGTACTCTCAAAAGCCTTCAAGCTGAGGTTGAACTGCTTCAATATAAGAACCAGGGACTGCGCGAAACTATCATTCATGAGAAGCAGCGCAGAATGCGCAGTAAAGCTCTAAAAGACTATCTCTTTGATCGTACAGATCCTAATTCGGCCCAGGTACCGGTATTTAGTCCAGCAAAAGTCGCCCAAGCTCGCCTGAAGAAGGCTGCTATAGACACTCAAAAGAAAGAGGAAGCTTTACAGAAGGAAACGCAAAAGGCCCAACGACAGCAGCAGGCAGCAGAGCAAAAAGCTCTCACTTTGGAGAAGAGGAGGCAACGAGAGACGGAAATGGAGAGAAAGCGGCAGAGGAAGGATTCCCGGCGGCAAGAGAAGGAGACTAATCGGCAGATCCGACAAGAAATGAAACGTCACAGTCAGGAAATGGCACATCAAATACAGCATGAAAGACGGGTGGCTTTTGAAGCTCACGAGAAGAGTCCAGGCTTTCGAGACGAAACAATCCCGCACAGCTCGTCCGAAACGGCCGTCTTTAGCTGTTGAGAGTGATCGGGAGATGGTAGTTGCATTTCGGAGCTCAGGGCGGCCGCAGCGGAATAGCAAGCGACCACGATGGCTTGATGATTATGAGATATATTGAGACGAATCTGACTAGTACGATTTTATTACTTTCTTAATTTTAGACTATTTGGAGCTGTGGTTGTGAAGTTATCCTTCATTGATGTCAGGAATGCAGGTGGGTGTAAGTCCGGCAGATCACCGGATCCGGCGGATCACCGGAAAATCCCTTAAGCCTTCTTAACAGGGGTTTCTTTAAGAATAGAGCCTTTTTTTTTTTTTTAAAAAAAAGGAAAAAAAAGGGGACTTCAAACCAAGTAAAGAAATGGATCGTATTGATAAAATGCTTTTTTCTTTAACCTTTGCAATCTCATGTTAAGAAATAAGACTTCAACGCCCTATAATAGTACCGCTGTAGCTGCTAAAGACTAGGGGAAGACGCGCCAGAAGTGAGAGGGGCGGGCGCTATAGATTTAGGCGCCTAGGGCTTAGCACAGGGGCGATATTAGTGCGTCTTGGTGTATACCACGTCGGTTGCTGTGTACCTGGACCCTTTGTTTCTGGCTAGACCACACCAACAATAACACATTGCCATACAGAGCCACGGTCCTGCAAACCATGCAAAAATGCTTTATGATTTAAACCAGCTCATGCGTTAATGTCAAGCACCTGCAGCCCTTCCAAGACAGGTCCTAGGCCTCCACCCAAAGCCAAATGAACAGGATCCGACTTTGCATAGTAGTCGCGATGTTCAGCGCTTTCAAACACGGTGACGATCATATGGGTGAAGCCGTTCTGTGAAATTTCAGTGCGTCAGTCCAGGCCAGGGTAAATGACATTGGCCCGCTGCACCTACCTGCAATCCTTCGACAGAATTGTCCGCTCCAGCGGTGATAGACTTGATGTATGGTTCCTGGGTGTCAGGAAGGACACACTTGCCCTTAAGCGATTTCAGATCAGCAATCACCTGGTTGGTGTCAGTGATGGTGTCTCACATCCCGATGATGTAGAGAAAAATCAACTTGGCCAATCTTATCCTTATTGACATCGGGCTTGAACCGAAGTTGCACAACGTGGATAATTCCTCCCATTATGAACAAGACGCGGATAGTGTAAAGCTACCCCAGAGAGATGTCCTGGTAGAAACGCACTATGGCAGCGTAAGTAGTGGTATCAGCGGGCTCGAGCTCTTCCATCAAGCTCTTATACCAGCATTCTCTAGCTCTCGGATCTTGCTTCAGAGCTGGGCTTCCGGCCAGCTGCATTAGTCAGTGGCAGCGCTTGGTGCCAACCGAGTGGCTCCCCAGACCTTCGGGCCGACTCACTGGATTGATTGGCGGCTGCATCCGAACGCAATGCGGATATCGGGCGCGGTAGAGTAGAAACCCGCCACCCTCGCCCCCCCCCCCCCCCCCCCCCCCCCCCCCCCCCCCGGGGGGCCGGACGATGGATCACGGTATGGCCCATCCCTTGTTCTCAATGGGTCGATTAGAAAGATATAGGCTCCTCGTCGCATTTGTCAGCGTGGGCCCGGGTTCGGCGCCCCCGAGGTGGAAGAGGGAGGTGTACGGTAATCGCCAGCAACGTTATCATGTCCCGTCATATCTCAATCTCCATCACATCTGTTGGTTGGTAGCTGTATAAATGAGTGCCTGGTGCATCCGCCATCGGGCATATCGGCCAACCCCGATCGTACATCTTCCAGCAGCTTGACCATCCTGCTTTCTTCACATCAGACATGGCGACCAAAGGCTCCGTTTTCCTCATTGGCCCCGGCTTCATCGGGCTCCAGATCCTGGGAGAGCTGCTGGCCGAAGGGTACCGGGTAACCACATTAGTACGGAGAGAGGAGGCCAAGGCGAGCCTTGAGAAACTCGGATCCAAGACCATCCTCGGGTCGCTAGACAACAGCGACGTTATCCGCACAGCTGCTGCTGCTGCCGACATTGTGGTCCACACCGCCACGGCCGATCATCTACCATCCGCTGCCTCGGTCCTAGATGGTATCGCAGAGCGCGCTGATGCTGGGAAGAGCACCATCTACATCCACACTAGCGGCTGCAGTGCGATCACCGACGGATCGAATGGCGACCACGCAAGCGACACGGTATATCAAGACGACAAGCCTGAAACGATTGACAGCATCGCCGACGACGCCCCGCATCGCATTATCGACCATGCTATTCTGAAGCCTCATGGCGAACTCGGCGCCAAAGCAAAGATATCCATTATACTCCCGCCCATTATCTACGGGCTGGGTCAGGATAGCCGCCTCTCCATCCAGATCCCGACAATGACTCGGTTCGCCATCAAGCATGGCTACGCCGGTTATATTGGAGGCGGGAAGGCAGTCTGGGGTCATATCCACGTCAGAGATCTAGCACGACGATACCTGGCCATACTGCACTATATGGAGTCAACCTCTGGAGACGAGGTCCTTGAAAACCCGTATTTCTTTATTGAAAACGGAGAGGAATGCTCGTGGGAGAAGTGCGCCCAGGAGATTGGCAAGGCGCTTAAAGAGGCAGGTAAAATCCAGGATCCAACCCCTCGACAGATCCCAACCGACCTCTACAATGACCTCTTTGGGGAGTGGAGTCTGGCCGTCATTGGTCAGAACGCCAGGAATCGTGCTAACAGATTGCGCGCTCTTGGTTGGAAACCGCAAGAGAAGTCAGCCTTTGATTCCTTGCTGACGGACGAACTGCCCATCATACTGGCTGAAAAGTCTGAATTCCAGGGCTACAGCACCCCAGTGGCTTCCTAGTCTCTCGTACACTGATAGCAATCAAGACGCGTTGTACCTGGCATACTCTTTTGATCGTTGACATGTTATCGCCCTGACCTCCTATTGTCGCCTTCAATCCGCGTATCTGGGCTGCCCATCTACACATGCATTATCTTCCTCTCCCTGTGCTCTAGCCTAAATAAGAAATTAGCTACGTGTTAAGATCAATCTCTTATACTAGGTACGAGCTTCAATCTTAGCTCTAAGGGTCTTTAGAAGGGCCTGTGACGCAGGGCCCCGTCACATCGCAAGCTAAAGCCGTTAGAAGCAACAACGCCAGGCTAGGCAACCAGAGCGTAGGTCCTCAGAGGGGCTCTCAGACGGGTCTTCGAAAGGGTCGTTAGAGGGGTCTAGGTTGCCTACGTTGCGAGCTTTAATAGCCTGGCGTCGCGGTTTTTAGCGGGCTTACGGTACGTAGGGGCTTTAAATTGCGTTGCGGAAGGGCCTATGTTGCGCTGTGTACGGGCTTGAGTGGCCTGCCGAAGGCCAAATCAAGTCAAAAGCAAGCTCGAGGGCATCTGCGTGGCCGACAACCTCCATCACGACATCTGCGCCACGGCCAGACGAAGCATCCTTGATTTTCTGAACAAGATCTTCCGAGAGGTGCATGGACATAGCGCCTTGTTTTCTAGCCTCTCTGAGACGTTCTGAAACAAAGTCTACGGCAAATATCCTGGCTTTGCCGCCCGTGAGGTAGATGGCCGAGGCTATGGCGCAAATACCTACAGGCCCACAACCGAGTACCACCGCCACAGTGTCTTCCTGTGTCTGGGGAAGATCCTTCAGATAGCGGCTTGCGGCGAAGTAGCCTGTGGGGAACACATCCGTCATCAGGACGAGCATGTCTTCTGGGATCTAGGCTGGGGCTCTCGTCAACGATGATGCGGCATGCGGGACGCGGATGGACTCGGCTTGTCCTCCATCAACAGGCAAGGTGGGCGTGATAAAGCCAAAGAGGACGCCATTGGAGCACCGGCTGGATTGCCCTTGGTTGTAGTAGAAGCAGTCACCGTAGGCAATAGAAAGGGAACCACAACATCTAGCCGCTTGCAGGCCCTCGGAACTGCGCCGGCTCTTGCGGGGGATATTCTGGAGAAACGCTGGTAGCAGTGTACTCGCTCCGCGCCAAGGATTGAAAGAAGTCCGACTCTCATTTGCGTTCACTCGGTGACTTGGATGAGTTCAGTGCTACTGTACAGACGAGTCGCCCAGCCCACGATATGACACAGCCGGTATGGGACTCTGCAAGGCTTCCGAGCTTAGGATACACACTACGGACCGATGAAGATCAAATTGAGGGAACAACGATTTATCTTAGTGACAGTGTATTGCAATTAACTTATAAATCATATGTGATGTTCTTGGTGCGGGCCCATTCCTCCATGCCTGCGTTGAACCTCCCGAAGCCGCTAGACTTGGCACCTCCATGCGGCAAGGCTGATTCATCATGAACAGTCATGCGGTTAATATGCACCGCTCCTGTTTCTATCTTCTTAGCAAGCTTCAAGGCTCTTCGCAGATCTCGAGAGAAGATGGCTGAGGAGAGGCCGTATTCGGTGTCGTTCGCAATGGCGAGAGCGTCCTCCTCTGTCTCGAACTCAATAATTGAGACTGTTGGGCCAAAAGACTCGGTCATGTAGATTTCCATGTCGGGCTTGACGTTGCTAATGATGATGGGCCGTAGCCGTGTGTTGGTCGACTCGGTGGCATCCACGTCACCACACACCAGCGTTGCGCCCTGGGCCAAGGCGCCCCGGACCAAACGCTGATTCTTAGCCACCGCTCGGTCTGCGATTAGGACAGGGCTGTCGCTCTGCGAAGAGAAAAGTTTGGCCACCCAGTCCCTTAGCTTCTCTTCCAACTCTGGGCGGATCGACTTATGGACTAGGATACGTTCGGTGCTCATACAGATCTGCCCCGCATACATGAAAGCTCCCAGAGCACATTGCTTAGCTGCGACGTCAAGGTCAGCATCTTCGCACACGATAGCCGGTGCTTTACCACCCAGTTCGAGGAGAAGGGGTTTCAGGTTTGCACCGGCTAATTCGGCGATAATGCGACCCACGGCTGTGCTGCCAGTGAAGTTGATCTTCTTGATGATTGGGTTGCTGACCAAGGTCTTGGCAATTTCTGGGGCATTCTGCATGTTGCAGGTGATGAAATTGAGGACGCCATTCGGGAGCCCTGCTTCTTGGAGCACCGAAGCAACAGCCCAGAGCGAGCGAGGGCTCAGCTCCGAGCCTTTAAAGACGACAGTGTTACCCGCAGCAATCGCCCACACGACAGCTCTGAAGCCTAGCGCATAGGGGGCATTCCTATTCAATAAGTGTCAGCTGTGCTGTTGCCAGGAGCAATGTCGGCGGCCAGGTTGACTCACCAGGGGGCCATGGCCAGAACAACGCCGTAGGGCTCCTTCACAACGAGCGCACCCGTGGTCGGGTCGCTTGGACTAGGTATCTTCCCCTCGATTGTAGCAATCCTACTTGCGCAGTCAAGGAGACACTCCTTGGCGAGGTATACGTTGAACTGGGCCCACCCCTCGTCGCTACCGGTCTCGTGCATCATGTACTCCTGCAATTCAGACGAACGTTTCTCGACAATGTTGGCGGCGGCGAGGAAGATGTTTCGACGATGTGCAGGTGTCGTCTGGCTCCATGATTCAAAAGCCTTTTCTCCAGCATGGGCAGCCGCTTGCGCGTGAGACACATCGGAATTCGAGCTCCTGTGTATGACGGACCCCGTACTTGGGTTGATGACGTTGAACGTGTCGTCGGAGAAGACTTCATTGCCGTCGATGACGAGAGGCACATCACCCCTATGGACGGTAGCCCCACCCATGTTGCCTGCGAGAAGACTAGGCATGGTAAGGTAGTGTCGAGGCTGAACGAGTTTTTCGTCCTTGGTCTGCAAGAGGGACAACGTTCACCGTAAACGATAGAAAGAATGCCCTTGATGGCGACTTGGTAGGTGGTGTGTCGTGTTCCTGAATGGGAATATCGGCGGAGTAAGAAAGCGAATTGTTATAAGGTGACTGGGTGCACAATCGTTGCCTATTGCCATGTTCTGGTCGGAACCCGGGTGGGTGTGTTCGGGTGAGGGCCCAGCTAGCCTCCTGACAAATGCTTACTAAATTTACGTAGTAGATCGGAACGGAGTGCGGTTGGGGCATCGGCAGTGTCTTAGAGAGGGGAAGGAAGTATAGGACGAGTCTAGAGCATGGGTTCACGGCGGCCAATTAAAATAAGGTCCGATCGGAGCTTAATCAGTCCTCAAAAAAAGCACTCCCGACGGGACATGATGGCGTAACGCTCTGGTGCCGGGTCTGTTCCTTGTGCTGCTTTCTCGGGTGTGTGCCCCGTCGCGAGACCACGAGAAGGCAGTTGGGGGACTTGTTGACGCGACGGCGGCTGCATGGGAGTCCAATATCGGTCGCGTCGCAACGATAAAATAAATGTTGGCTGGCAGGGAAAGAAAGATGGATGGATGGCAAAAGGGCATCTCACGTACAGGGAGAGGAGCCCTGTTTGGCGGCCTCGGACGCTGGGTATATTTGTAAGGGGATTCGCAGTGTGAACAAGTGGTTTGGGTAAGGTGGGAGGCTAATCTAACCCGCACTTCCAAGGCCTGGGGAACACATCCATCATCATCATCCGTGTCACTGATTTCTAATGGCACGTTGAGTTGGACCCATTCCATCAGTAGGTAACTAAGAATTCTTCCCCTGCCGCTGCCACTGCTGCTGTCAATCGAGCCTAATTGGACGGCGCACATCTCATTCTTCACGTCTCGACGGCCATCAGTTTCTGCGCTCCCCTCCCCCACACAAACCACGCATCCTTCTTCAGCTGCTCGAGTGTAAATGCCGGAATCTTGATCCCTTGAAGATCGTCGCATCTCACATAAACATCGTCATCCTTCAGCACCTCCGTCTGCGCCGTTGGGTAGAAGCCCGTGGGCTCCTCATACTCGTAGACCGCGGTGAACTTGCCCTCGGACACAATTCTTTCGTCCTTTGACACCCCTAGCTCCAAGAGGTCGAGTCCCGGAGGGCAGGCCGTCCAAGTGTGAGGCACGCCAGCGCCAATAAGAACCATGGTGTTGGGTGGAATCACGTAGATCTCGCCGCTGAGCTCGGCGAGAGCAACGCCATTCAGGACGAGAATCTTCTCCACGATGTACCGACTGCCGTCTCCGGACGCTCTTGGGGCCATGTGGACATGGCGAGGCATCCTGAGATTGACATCGAAGGAGAAGATGCCGTGTGGCCCGCGGAACGCCGGGGTTGTGGGATCAGTTCCGTGACCTGGGCTAAAGACCTGTAGCTGGCCTGGGATGTTCAGCTCTGGAGGATAGGCGTCCTTCACCAACACACCCTCGCCGTGTATAATTTTGCTGCCATTGGACAGCGTGAAACCGTAGTCAGACGAGGACGCCATTGTGTTAAGACGCAATTCTCGCGTCGGAAGGGTTTTTGTAACTGAGGTGTAGTAAGTGCTATACTGTCGGCGTGTGGGAACAAGTTCAAAAAATAATTGCGCTGGCGTCGTGCGCTTGAGAGGATTGTGTGCCCCCTGAGGAGTAGGGGGTCAGAAGAAACCACACTGCAGTTATGCAAAAAAACGAAGGACCCCGCTATCATATTATACCTAGGACACGGGTAGCTGAATGACGACCGACTCTAGCTGCACAATCTACGATGCTGCAGTGCATATATCCGTAAACAAACCGCAAGAGCACTCCGTCCCTCGGCCACTCGAATCATTCCCGGGTACCTACTTTTGGTGTGACCCGGCTCGGCTAAGTACATAGTAAAATGGTGTGCTGGTGCTCGGGTTCGTCAGCCTCCTACCCCAGACTCGCCCGCCAAAGGATGCGCTAGGTACGGAGTAGTGGTGCCAGACACCCAGTACTTCCTGGCGAACTCTACTCCTTCCACAACCCATGGCTTCTCCTGCGTATGTGCCACATCAAACCCGTGGCCACCAGGCTGGACACTGTAAAGCAGAGGAGTTCCAGGATGGGTTTCTCGTATATAGGCCACAAAATCGTCCACGACGGGCTTCGGCATCTGGCGCGAGAAAAAGTCAGCGTTGGGCAGCCTCTTCAACGCTCCAATGTGCTTAAAACAGAGTAGAAAATAAATAAATAAATAAATAGATAAACTCACGATGGCATCATGTATGCCTTGCGCAATCCATATCGCAGGGAGCTTTTCTGCCCGACGTATATTTTTGCGAATGTTCATGCGTTCGTCTGGCCCAATAACTTCACGGTGGCGCCCTGCATTCAGAATCGCCTGAACTAGGTCCCATTTTTCAGGGAAGGGCGATGACAGCCTGATGGAACCTGGGTTCACACTTTCCATGTACGTTTGAAGATGATCGTCTGTAGGGGGCGCTATTGGTGCCGGGTTGTACGCAGGATTATCGACGTCAATGGCACAATATTGCGCCATGACAAGCCTGATACCCGCTGTTGGAAAAAGCGTGGCGGATTGCAGAGCGAGAAACCCGCCGGCGCTCTCCCCGGCTGCAGCGATTCGGTCGAGATCCAGCAAGAGTCCAGGCCATCTCTCAGAAAGGATAGATGGGAGAGAGTTATGTATCCAGTCCCAGAATTGTGCCACATCGTCGAGGATGTCTGAACCGCTCGCTTCTGGGAGAAGGCGGTACTCGGGGGATACTACGACGGCGTCTTGAGATGCCCCAAATTGCATGAGCCTAGCAGAGTTCGTTAACCGTTCTAGCATGACAAAAGTAAGGAGTGACGTATGTACCAGTGTGGTAACATGACAGGATCCAAAGTGGTTCCCATAATGAGCCCGCCGCCATGGAAGTGGACAAGCAAAGGACGCGCATGGTTCTGGGAGGCTATGCTTGTCTTGGGCACAACAATGGCGGCCTCAAAAGGGATGTCGTTGAGTGTCTTGTAGACAACATCAGCGCGCTCGAATGGCTCAAGCCTGTTAGACATGTTTTGCTGTCGGTTGCGGGGCTAGGACAGGATGACTATTAGAGACCGTCAATAAGGGCCGAGTGATCAAATGCGAACTATTCAGCGAGTCGACGTGGGCTAGAAATATTGTTGCTTCCGAGTGGGACGCATTGCATTACCAATGATTATAGATAAGCTTCTAAGCACCTCCGAGAACGGTTGATTACGAATAAACCTTAAAAGGCCCCCACCAAGGTTTTCAACAGGGAAGAACTCATCATCGTCGTCATCACATCCACCTCCTGCCTGTAGCCACCATCTCTCATCATCAGCCCATTCAAAAGAAAAACTAAAAAACCAAGATAATCAAGTCAATTTGCGGCACCTATTTATTTCCAAATGTCTACCATGAGAGCAGCCGTCATTCACGCTCCCGGTCGTGCGGAAGCGCTCCAGCTTGAAGAAATCCCGATCCCGGCAGCAAACCAAGGCCAAGTCCTGATCCGGATCCGGGCCTTTGGACTGAACCGCTCCGAGCTTTTCACCCGCCAGGGCCACTCTCCTGGCGTTCGGTTCCCCCGCGTCCTGGGCATCGAGGCTGTCGGGACAGTAGCGGCAGCGCCAGGCGGAGAGTTCCTGGAGGGCGATATTGTTGCAACCGCCATGGGAGGTCTTGGCCGGGCTTTTGATGGCGGATACGCGGAATACACCTGCGTGCCAGCAGATAACGTTCAGGTCGTTCCGCCGGACGCGGCTGACGGACTCGGCTGGGACACCCTTGGCGCAATGCCAGAGATGTTACAAACCGCATGGGGATCACTGTTCAAATCGCTCAAGCTGAGAGAAGGCGACAGACTCCTGATCCGCGGCGGTACGACTAGCGTTGGCCTCACTGCCGCTTTTCTTGCCGCCGACCGCGGGGCAACGGTCATGGCTACAACACGAAGAACCAGCGAGGACGTCGCTGACCTCATGAAACGATATGGTGTAGGAGAGGTAGTCGTCGACACTGGAAGGATTGCAGAGGAGGTGCTGAAGATCTGGCCTGGAGGCGCTGACAAGGTGTTGGAGCTGGTTGGAACCACGTCCTTGGACGACTCGATGCGGTGTGCGAAGGAAGGTGGTATTGTCTGTATGTCTGGCATAGTGGGCAATGAGTGGACGTTGAATAACTGGAACCCGATGGAATCTATTCCCTCGGGAGTCTGCCTGACTGCGTACAGTGGTGGACGGAAGGAGTTCATGGAGACACCATTGAGCGATCTGGCGCGGAAGATCAAAGATGGAAAGCTCAAGTTGCGAATTGGCAAGACTTTCAGTTTAGACGACATTGTAGAAGCGCATAGGTTTTTGGAGGAGAACAAGGCCTTGGGTAAAATCGTGGTATTGGTATAGATGGAAGCGATGTGATGCAGGCGTAGCTTGTGTAACCAAATGTCAGACCCGTGGCTTCAATTGATGCATCGTGGTACTTGGATGTATTGATGCAGCTTGCTAGTTGGCTACCCAAGCGAAACTTCCTTACCATAGTCTAGTAAACCCTGGTCCAGTACCACAAGTCAGGTAGATCCACAATCTACTCAGTCCACTGCTCCATCTGCCTCGTTCTCGTTCTCGTTATCAGTTCGGGACATTTCGCCCAATGACAGCCACGCGCCTCTTTGCTGAATCAAGTAACGCTTATGTTCGTGTGGAGCTCGAGTAAACTTAGAGTGAACTTAGCTGGCGAATAATAGCCTGGCCGTAGTTTGATAAGCTCGTTCTTGGCTTTGATGAATACGGGAAAGACGACATTATTAACACAGGCACCCCAAGAGATGAGTACCTTCCTGCTCTTTCTTCGAATTGACCTCTCCGCCCACCTCAGTCTGGGAAATACCGGGCCAAGATGGATACTAGGTCAGTTTTGAAACATGCCTCAACCTCGTAACTGTCCAAAAGCAACTGACACAGCCTCAATATCGTAGCGCTTGCATGCCAAGGCCTGCGCATGACGGCGCCATTTCCCCGTTGACAGAGTCTTCAAGTCCCACGATGTCCGTATCCACATCCTCCGCGGTTTCTACGCCGACCGACTCCCCATTGTCACGATCCGAGACTCTTGTTTGTCGGCTCAACTCACCTCCAAGCTATTTCTCGACAAGCTCATCCGATCACCAGTGAGTGCGAGATACCAACCTAACACGCGACATACCGATGACAGCTAGAGTGTCCCCAGGCCCGGCGAACGAAAAATCGATTACGACTGCTTTCCCGAAGTCGTTGCCTCGAACGACCCGGAGCCGGCTGGATTAGAGAATCCAGTGACTGGATATAACCTACCGGAAGTGGCCTACACCGACGCACCCGAGCTGGCAAAGCAGGATATTGAAATATACGCGGGTCTTGAGGTTGTGGCATCACTAGAGCCATCCACCCGGACCGTGACGCCGTTACATCTGCTTGGAGATCAGCCTGATTGGATCGATTGTCCCTTTTGCGAAAGACGAGCCAGGACTATAATAAAGAAGAAGCCTTCGAACCTAACACAGTAAGTCAATTCGACATGGGTCGGCCGGGCTGCCTAACTGACTTGATTAGTATGCAGGCAGCCTTTCTACTCGTTGCCACCGGCCCCGGCGTTGCTGTTCCCTACGCTGCAAAATGGTGTTTCAATATAGAACAATATTGCGAAAACTGTGACAATAGAGTCGCCTATTTGTCAAAAGGGAAGAATCTGTTGGTTTGCAAGGCACCTCTGAGTTCAAGAGAAGCGTCCAGATACCCCGACTCAATTTAGTATTGCCTAATATAGATGTCTATGGACAGTTATACGGCAGCAAGGCTTGGTCTCTAGCATCGGTCGTCGGCAAGAAGTAGGAAACTAGGTCCTAATGCTCCGGGATCGGAGACTGACATGAGAGCCCTTCGAAGCTCGAAAGCGTTAAAGGCTGCGTAGAAAAGGGGGATGAAATTAAGGCTAAGCACCCTGCAGACCTGTGTCTGATCTCCCCGCTAGTCTTACAGTAGGGATTTGTTGTGCCGCAACAGAAGAGTAGACTTGTTCAAATGTCGGCCAACCCAAGGATAGTGATCATGCTAAACAGCTTCGGAATACGTACACGTCCAGTTGCCCCAGTCAATCCCCCTTCCGAGCCGCATTTGCCAGAGCGCTCGACTATTTCTTCACACAGACCCTTCGTCATGCACCACGCTTACAGCCTTCTCGCCTTTCTCGGTGCTATCGATCCTCACATCGCACTTGTAGTTCTTGAACTGACGTGCAGGAACATTTTTCTGAAACATCTCCTCCAACTCGAGGTAGCTGCGGCCCTTCATTTCTGGAAAGCAGAAGTACAGGTAGATGCACAGTGGAACGGATAATCCGAAGAAGACAAAGGCAACTTTCGCACCTAGGTTTGCATTTGTCGGATTGATGAGAAGAGGGGTTGCCTGGCTCACTAGACATAGGGATGCCGTGGTACACATCAAGTTGATCGAGTAGGTCTTCTGCCGCACGCTAGGGGCTGGAGTCTCACCGCCAACTGCATATGCAACGGCGCCAAGGGTAAATTGATACTGCAATGCCAGCCGTCGTTAGATGTGCGTCTTCCTTCAAGGCGGGACGGGCCAGGCGATGGTACTTACCAGGAACCCCCAGACAGACATCAGCGCAATGGTTGCGGTCAAGGCGGTTTTGTTGTTTCGTATGGTGCCAAGTCCCCCGATGATGAGAAGCGTGACCGTCATGGCAATCAATCCGTAGACGGCCAGGGGTCGCCGACCAACACGGTCTACCACGAACCAGGAAGCGATATTTCCGAGAAGCTGGATGGAGTAACTGATCTGAGCAATACCGATCGGGTTGGCCACTCCTGCAATGGTGAAGAAGTAGGGCAGGTAGCCGGCGATGAAACCCGAGCCTGAAAATTGTTGAGCGAGGAATGTCATGATGATGATCACGGTTCTTCGTCTGTTGGGTCCTCTGAAGCAATCCATGAAAGTAGCTTCCTCTTTCTTGACTGTCTTCTCCTTTTCGATCGTAGATGTGAGAAGAGTGATGGCTGTGTCCGTGTCAAAATAAGGCCCGTTGATTTTTCGCAAAGAGGTGGCCGCCTTCTGTGTTTGGCCGTGGATAACCAACCAAGACGGCGATTCGGGTAAAAAGAACAAGGTGCAGACGACCATAATTACGGGAAACAGGAGTTGACTCAGGAGCAGAGTCCTCCACGCCCAATCGGTCTCAATGTGTGAGGTGCCGTATGCGACGAGGGAACACGCCCAGGAACCAATCACCACCATGGCGTTCTAGATGTCCGCGTCAGACACGTCTTCCGCCAGCCAGACATGAACAGTCAACTCACCACAAGTATCAAGCAGATACCTCTAAGCATATCCGGTGCGATCTCGGCGACGTACACGGGGGCGATGGCATGTGCAAGCCCGAACCCGATGGCGCTCACAAGCTTGCCACCAAAGAGCATCAAGATGGATTGGCAGAATCCTTGGACAAAGATACCCACAATGCACACCACAGATCCCAAAAGGATAGTCCATCGTCGCCCCAAGAGATCTGAGGCAAAGCCGGAGCAGGCAGAGGCTATGAAGACGCCGCATATCAGCGCGGCGTTCAGGACCTGTTGGTCGTGGGCAGTGATTTCAATGAGGCCTCCCGGGAGCGGGTTTCCGAATCGAGAGAGGAAGGTGGGAATCGCGAGGAGATTGCCCGTCGAGCCCGCTTCGAAGCCGAAATTCATGGGTAGAATGTAGATCAAGAGGCCTAAAATGATCAGATACACCATTCACTATAAACGTCTGTGACCCCAGGATCAAACACGTACACCAAGAAAGCACTCTCTTGTTCCTCCAGAGGTCGACTAGTCCTGGGCCATTGGTTGACGATGCGAGCGGAACAATGTCGACTGCCGAACCCTGTGGTTGATCAGGTTCTACCCGGGATTCTCGAAGAACGGGCACGTCCACCGCCGCTTTGTCAACTGACGCTATCGCCATTGGAGATGGATGATTGGGAAGGTACAAAGTATTGGTTGATATCAGACGACTGTATCTTGGAGGATGACAGACCAGTTGAGGCAGACGGAATATATCGGTTACTTATATTTCTTTGCGGGGGTTGCTCGACGACGCTCGGCTTGTGTGTTGGTGTTTGATTTCAAACACACTTCCCCCATGGGGTACTCCTCCACTGTCAATTCAAGACCAGGCCTAGAATCCAGAGGATGTGGGGAACCCTGGTCTTTGGGGTACTACCTATACCGCTCTTAGCTAGCTCTGTGGAGTTGGGCGGTCGAGTCTGATGGCGGACGAGATGAGTGAGGGTTTGAAAAACTTCCGCGGAGAATTTTAAGTACCATTTATTAATTCCGCGGCACAAAAAAAATAGCAAGACCAGAGCCATCACACCTACTAGAGCACCACAGGATGTTCACAACACCATGAGCCCGCGGAGGCTTGGAAGCGATGCAAGACTGGGGGCCCCTTCTAGTTTAGTTGAGCTTTCTCTCATTAGACCCATAGAGCACTGCAAAACCTAACAATGATAGCCACTTACAATATTTTAGGAAGCAAGTTTCTAATTTCCAAAGACCTCTTTATTATAGACATTATAGCTGGGAGAGCTATGACACAGCTACTCTCATTGCGGCAGTGTTAGGTATTCAACTTATTCATCACTCTGTCTGTCTTCTATCTCAATAGTCTTTAAAGTATATTTATGTATCTTCAAGTGTTCTGTGAGGGGTGAACGAGAGATTGAGGAGGCCCTCACAATACTGCTCGCGTATTTCACGTAGTCTGACCGACGAGGTACGGCAATCAGGCCAACATGAACTAGGGAATAGGGAGGTGTAAAAGAATTAATGAAAGGATTCGCTAATCAATCTATCAGACGCACGGGAGTCGAGCTTACCCAGGACGTCCAAAAGCCGTGGAAATAGAGACTTCGCTCGAGAAGCGAGCTGGGGAACATCGACTTCATGCATTACCTCCAGAAGAGTAGTACCTATTCGCCGGATCTTTGCAACCTGTTTCGACCATCATTAGCCAGGGGTAAGCTCTGGCTTGGTACATGGCACGAGTTGTATGGCGCAGACTTACACATGATTCCCCGTTAGCAAGGAGACAGTCGAAAGGAACGCTGGTAATCACAGTGATGAAGTCGTGCGCGATCTCCATCTTACGTGATGTCAGCATCATAGTGTCATTGCCATAGCCCAGCATATTCGCAAGGCCAAGATCGGCGAAGCGTTGTAGGAAGACCATTCTCAGGCAATGATATGAGACCAGGAGGTGGGCCTTTTGCAGCCAAAATCTCCGTCGCGGGGACGCTGCCAGGTTGTTCTCAGCGGTGCCAGTCGGATCCAGACACTCCAAAGACGGGGGAAAGTCGTCCAGAACGCTAACGAAGCGGAGGTAAGTCTCGACTAGATTCAGCCTCCCCGCCTCTTCAGCAACTTGGGCATCTGGAGCCTGACTGCAGAACCGTGAGAGCACCTGCAGATCGAGGGCAACTTCAGAGGCAGTGGACCACAGCCGCTGTATCAAGTAGAAACCTGCAAGAAGTTGCTCCTCGAGGCTTGGGGACTCGTTCGTCAAGCTGGTAACCAACAGAGGAGGTTCCGCCTCAGCCCGTAGCTGGGTTGTGATGGGCGTAGCTATGGAGAATTGGTGCATCCTCATGGGCTTGCCCTCGACCAGCGCAGCGTACTTGTCCAGAATGTAGACTTGCCAGAAAGCCAAGCGCCGGATCCGGGCTTCTAGCGGCTCAAGCCCTTCAAAAGAGTGCTCGTTGTATAATTGCATCTGTTCTGCCAACCCCAGCGCTTCATTCAAGGTCTGCCACGCTGCAGGTGTCCTGCCGTCGGTGTGCAGAGCGCTCGCGTGGCATATGCGGATGACCAAGGAGCTCGCGTCTGGGTAGGCCACATCAACGTCTTGATATAGTTTGAGCGTCTCAAGAGAAGCCCGTAAAAAGGACTGCCCGATTTGAACACCATTTGTTAAGGACTCGGCCTGCAAGAGAAAAGACACGGACGCACACAAAGCTGTGAGAGTGGCATAGGATCGTAGCTTGGCCAGATGGCCGGGGTAGGCGACGCATGCGCTGTAGCCTGGGTCGCTAGGGACCCGCATCGGAGGGCCGCCACTGAGTAATGGCGACTCCAGGGGCATGCTAGATCGAAGGCTCTGTTCGTGAAACAAAGGCCCGAGGGGGAAGACGCTGTGTACAGCGATGTCGATGCACTTGCTGACAATGGTGTCGAGGCTCGAGCGAGGTGCATACACCAGCAGGGACGAAACAAGTTTACGGTGCGAGGCTTGAAGGCAGGCGTTGACGCCCGGCTGCGGCTGAATCCCGGTGGTCTGTGGTGTCGATTGTTGTACGGAGAGTGGTCCCGGAGAAGCGCCAGGTGTAGAGCTGCTTATTAGCGATGGCGACGGCGTCTCGCTCGACGCTGTGCGTAAAGGTGGGTCAGAAAGGCCTTGACTCCTGGTAGGGCGGCGGTTGTGCTGAGGTGTTGGGTGCGGTGACTGAAGAGGTTTCCGTCCGCGTTTCCTCGCCTGCCGGACGTACTGGCAGGGAAGCTTGGACATGCGACAATTGGAGCATGGCTCGGCTGACTCGTCACCGTCGCACTGTACCGTCGCGGTCAGAAAAAGAAGTCATGCTAGAGATGGATTGCCATGATCCGGCAATCGACACGGGTCTCGGCCACGCTTGCCCCTGAAGACTTGCCTTGACTTTCCGGACTTTGCAGGCATCGCAGGCGCGCCGAGACATTCGGACATAGGCCTGGTCTGGCTGGACTGTTGGGGCGATGGAGAATGAACTGTTGCAGCAGGCAAAAATTCGCCGTGGAGAAATGATTAAGAAGGGAGGAGCAAGAATCAGTCATGTATGATGCGTCGGGCCTTTGACTAGGATCCCCGAATACCATCTTACTAAACAGTGCACATGTGATGCGACAGGAGTGGAGGGGCCGGCAATTCATTGGATCGGTAGCTATCCGGACTTTTAGCCACGGGGAATTTCCCTCCCAGCATGGCCTGGCCTGTCTGCGCGGATTCACAATGGCGAGTGCCTTGGTTGGTAATTTCTGCCTAGGTGTCCGCCATACCTTGCTAGTACACAGCGTGTTAATTACTCGCCCAGTCTTTTGTGCCGTAAACAACAAGTTTATTTTCTTCTTTTTTGTCCTTTATCTTCCTGTCTGTTACCCTCACTTAGCAAGACTTTCTAAGCTCGCCTTGTCACGAACCCCCCAAGCCCCTAACGATGGCCACTGTATCACTTGATAATTATCTTGGAGATATTGTTCACCCCGTTGGTGCAGTCCAGCTCTCTGCGTTCTTATCAAAACAACACATCGCCAACTTCCTCAACATACCTTATGCCGATGTCCCGACCAGATTTAGACGGGCGACGCCTGTCTGTCTTTACAACCTGCCTTCGCCATATGACGCAACACGGTACGGCCCACGGTGCCCCCAAGAAGCTGGTACACTGCACCTTGCCATGAGCCACCTGTTTGAGAGGGTTTCGGAGGTGCAGCAGCTCTCAGACGAGACCAAGTGTCTCAACCTCAATATCTACACGCCGCCCTCGGCGCTTGGGACAGGTGCTAGCCCACCCTTACCCGTGTTTGTATGGATTCATGGTGGCGCCTTTAATGCAGGCGACAACACGGTGCAGTTTGGTAAGTCGATCCGATCAATGCCGCAATCCGACGCCAACCGAAGCATTCATACTGAGCTCATCTCAGATGGGAACCACCTGGTGAAGAGATCTGTGGAGATCAACCAGCCCATAGTAGTCGTCGTCGTCAACTATCGTCTTAATCTCATCGGAGCGCTCTCGTCGCGCGAGTTGAACGAGGGAGCAAAGGCTCTTGGCGAGACGCCCATCCCGAATCAAGATCTTCACGACCAGAGAACCGCCTTGCAATGGGTCCAGTCGTACATTCACCATTTTGGAGGCGATCCGGCTCGAGTTACATTGTGCGGAGAGTCGGCTGGTGCATATTCCGTTCTCTGCCACTTGAAAGGAGGTGTTCCCCTCTTCCAACAGGCCTTAATCCAGTCGCCCCCCCTGCCACCTTTGAGAACACCAGAAGAAGCGCAAGCAGCGTTCGACAAGCTGGTCATCTCAGCCGGGAGCAGTCTCGACGCGTCAAGCACCGACAAACTAGCCGCTATCCGCTCCTTGTCTGCTCAGCAACTGGTGCATCTGTTCGATGGGTCCTTTTCGACCCCCATCGAAGACCCGAACTGGTTCGCAGGCTACGACAGGAACAGCGCCGACATTTCAGCTTACTGGGCTGATGTGCCATCTTGGTGTTCCCGAGTAATCCTGGGCAATACTCAAGACGAAACAGCTCTCATGCTAGCACCTATTGCCAACCTAACAGCCGAGGAGACAATCGCATTCACCAAAAGAGTTACTCCACAAGTCTGCGTGCCAGCGAGCTTGGCGACGAGTCCACGTACCAAGCGTGAGCTGATTGGATGGTCATCGGATCAAGCGTTTATCAGCCCACTTATGAACCTCGCTTCAGCTGCTACTGCTCAGTCGCCGGCAACTAGGTTTTATGTATATCGCATCAGCTGTCCAGATCCTTTCCCAGGCCCTCTGCGAGGCTATGCTTGGCACTCCTACGGTATTCCCTTCACCTTTAATCAGCCCGCCTGTCGAACCTATCCAGAGCTCGCCACAGTGCAGGATGAGATAACCTCGGCTTTCCTAAAATTTGCACATGGTTGCGAACCCTGGAAGGCTTTTGACGACGCAAGGGAGGTAATGCGCTGGTCTGAGAAGGGAGGGGAGATGGTCGGCAGTGAATTACTAGTAAGATAAGTAAATAACTATCTATATTCTCAAGCCGAAGATCCAAACAGCGCCGTTCGCCAAGTCCACTACCCTTCAGTCAACCCTTCCGGAGCCAATTATAAACGCTTCATGCGCCCTGAAACGCCCGGTTTCACCCCTGGATATGGCTGTGTTTTCAGTATTGAGTTAGATAACCTTAACACGACCAGGGTCTTTTACGACAACCTCAATATACACAAGAGCGTGCACCTGGGTGCACCTTTCACCTTGGCATTTGCCTACACGATGTGTGCTTATCAAAAGAGACTGGACTGGGTGGCGCAGTTTGACTCAAAGCCAACGCAGATCAGGATCTCGGTTGGGCTCGAAGATACGGACACGCTGGTTGAGGACTTTAGACTCGCAGTTGAGGCGGCCGATAAGGCAAAGAAAACAGGTGCAGAATAGAGATACGAGCGCAATGCTTCCTTTGCTATCCAGCTTTTCTTGATAATCATTGGTTAGCATTTCTACTCTAGACTAAGACGTGATTGATTGGGCGTTTAAAGTGTAAAAAGTGGTATATATTGTAAATAAGCTGCTGAGATTCTAGAATCTTCAGTGACCACTAATCTGCCGCCATGTGAGATGGGGTACATGGTATAAAATAGCCGTTTAGTTGTCATCTCACAGTCACCCTTTTCTTGATTGCGCCTTCCGTGTTTACTTCGTATTACAGAGTATTCAGTGGAGAGTCAAATATAATAGTAAGCAGCCACAAAACACTAACTTAGTTTTAGGTAATTGGCCCCAATCGTGGAGGGCCCATCTCACGACATAACGCCTCTAGCGCTGATTCTGAACACTTGTTTGCGTCACTTCGCAGCGCTAGTGCTCAATCATTGAGCATTGGCGCCGATCCTCAATTCCCCCAAACCCCGCGATTAGAGGGGTTAGCTGCGCTGCTGCCTTGGCTGTGGCGCTATGGCTGCTGCCCTGCCAGATTCCTTTCCTGTTCCAAGACGGTCAACTGCCAGAAAGTCCTCAATTCGAGTTCGCCCTCCGGAGGATTACACCGTAGAAAATGCCGAAGCGAAACATCCAAGTTGCTGCAACTCGTGCCAAAACGAGAAGGAAGCAGTCGGCGAAATGCTTCATTGGGCCTAGGAGAGTGCCGTCGATCGTGGAGAAAGGGTGACTGTCCGCCACCAATCGGAACGTAGAATCCTCCATGGTCATGTTCCAGAACGACGCTCGGCGCTTCTGTGGGGGGCTGACAATCAGCTCAAGCTAAGTGAGTGGGCATAGTACACGGGACCCAGTTGGCTGGGCCCATCATCACTGCGGGTCTCTTGAGGCTCAGGGAAGCACCAAGGTGGTCTGTTCCTTTCAATCCCAACGTCGAGCCAGGCCCAGAACTCCAGCCCTTCCTGGTCCGCAGTACTTGCTGTAGTACTTGAGCCTAGGTACCCCAATTGGTCAGGTGGGTGGGGACGCCTCCGTTAAAATGGTGGGGCTTGGGCTGCATAAAAACTGACAGATAGTTTTGTAATAGTGGCCCCTATTGACCTCCATACTTACCCCGTGATCGGAAGCGGGGTGCGTAGAACCCGGTTGCCGAAGCGAAAAAGCTCGGGAGAAGGAAAAGGTATTTCGAATCGCCATCTTGTCTTGCTCTGATATGCCTTGCCGAGATCTATGATCGCATAATCTTGAGTCAGTCAAATAGCAGGTAGATCACTTCGTTTTCGGCCAAGTTAGGTATGGTTTGATTAGTTTTAACCTGCACAACGTCCCGGCTGCCGTGTCGAGAAGGAGATGAAGTCAAGGCTCGAACCCCCCTAGTACACTGTAAATCCACGTGGACCACATATAAGTGGCCCATCTCTATTACATCCACTTGTCGGCGCTCAGATTACGTAATAATCCACTACACTTGGACACGAAAGTGGATGTAATGGAGTGGATTTAGGTGGATTTAGGTACAGTGGGATATTCCCTGACCCTGTATGGTACATAGTACTTATTTTTGTATATGACTGCCTATTAAATCGAGGTACCTGGACCCAAGTTAGCCGAAGTCGATCACCCCTACAGCTAATCTAATAATATTAGACGAGAAACTACCCCTATTGAGTGCGTTTTCTACAGATTTCCTGCTTTGTTTTTGCCAAAAAAAAAAATTGATGTCAGCCAACCAGCCAGGCCAACCAGGCCAACAGCAGCAGATCGAAGACCGTCTTTTTCGCCATTTCAGAGGCTGGAATTGGTCAGAACGCGCTCGTGATACTAGCTCTTGGCTGTGGGACTTTGGCTATGATATTCAACGTCATGGCTTACGCAAATGGGCTTGCAAGGACTGTGTCCTCAGAAATCGTCCCATTATCGCGAGTTTTACCTCTTCAGGTCTCCAGAACGCGGCAAATCATCTATGGCGTGAGCACAAATCACCAGCACCAGAGGGAGAGAAAAAGAGCACAGCACAGCTGAAATCCGAAGGCGCACTGAAATCGAACCAGCCGACTATTGCCTCTGTTCTGAAACTGGACGTCAACAAGCCTACGGAACAGAATATCGCGAATAACTTCATCTCACGCTTTGATAAGCAACACTTTCAGCGTATGCTAGTCGAATTAATCGTCAGTAGCAACCAGTCCTTTTCCTTCGCTGAGAACCCCATCCTCCGAGAAATCTTCGACTATTTGAATCCCCCCGTTTCGATCCAACGCGCCAACTTGAGTGCCACAGCTGTCCGATATAAGATCATTCAAGAGTATAACCGCCACAAGCAGACGGTTATCGAGGTGCTGAGGAACTCCCCTGGAGCGCTTCATATCTCATTTGATGGCTGGACGTCTCGAAATAAGCTTGCCCTCTACGGTATTGCTTGTTTTTTCAGAGATGAGAAGAATAGACCATGCAAAATCATGATTGGGGTTCTAGAGGCTCATCGTCACTTCGGCTCAACGATCGGTGGGGAGGTTCTCGACGTCCTACACACTCTTGGCGTAAGTCCAGAGAAGATTGGCTATTTCACGCTCGACAATGCTGAAAACAATGATACTGCAATGGAGGTTATTGGTGCTGAACTTGGGTTCGATGGCCGACTACGCCGAGGACGCTGTATTGGCCACACAATTAACTTGTCAGCCAAGGTGCTCTTATTTGGCAAAAAAGCCGGCGCGTTCGAGCAGCAATTATCAGGCGCAGAAGCGTTATCTGATACTGAATACGCTCAATGGCGCAAAAAAGGACCAGTTGGCAAGTTGCATAACATCGTAGTTGATGTGCGTATTAGCCATCGGCTAATTTACTTATTCAAGGAGGTCCAGAGGGTAAGCGGTTTTCACTAAATCTTGTTCGTCTCATACTAATTTGGTATATCTAACAGGACGAAATTGATCGCGCCACCACCCTCAAACTCCGATCGAAGAAACCACTCTAATTGTCGATAACGACACGCGTTGGCTGTCACAACTCTACATAATCCGCAGGGCTCTACGGCTAAAACCTCTATCGAACTCCTACTGATCAAGTACAAGGCGCAATGGGAGGACGAAAATCGGTCTAAAAAGACTGGCCGAGTGACACAAGCCAAATTGGCGAAAAAACCACGCATCCTCCGAGACGAGAATCAGCTAACGGATAAAGACTGGGAGGTTCTTTACCATTTGGAGGCTATTCTGACTGTTTTTGAGACCGTGGTAAAGACGCTTGAGGGTGATGGACGCATCCGCAGGCGTAAGCAAGGCTGGACCGGCTCCTATGGCAATATCTGGGACGTGGTGCTTGGCTATGAGTTGCTGCTTAACACACTGGAAGAATATAAGCAGCTTGCTGCTAACTTTCCTGATCCCGAGCACTTCCGCATCGGAATCAACCTTGCTTGGGATAAGCTGGATGAATATTATCGGCGGCTAGACGAGACGACCATCTACTATACTGTTACGACCAGATGGGGAAAGGTGTGAAGACGGAACGGAATATCCCACATTCCGTGCCGACCAATAAGGTTGTTCGACCATATGCAAGTCGAACGAGGGCGGTTCGACTCTGTTCGACTCACCAATAGGGTTGTTCGCCCATATGCAAGTCGAACGAGGTCGGTTCGACTCCGTTCGACATGCAAGTCGAACACGGTCGGTTCGACTCTGTTCGACTCACGAAAACACGAAGTATATAGCTTCACTCATTCCCACTTCCTTATGTCTAGATAGCTCTCCAGCTTTCAATACAATTTGATTACTCAAGAACACTTCTTGACATTATCAGACGTGATACGCGACCCTACGCTCAGCACGCCACGCCCCGTTACAACTGCCAACATAAACCAATCAGGTTACGGTTTACTACGTTGGGAACCTTGACCGTCACATATACGGCAATAGCGCTCCATCCAGCTTATCGTTGGGACTGGTTTGATGAAACCTGGGCTCATAAGCCTAGTCAAGGCTCGAACCCACTACACTGTAAATCCACGTGGACCACATATAAGTGGCCCATCTCTATTACATCCACTTGTCGGCGCTCAGATTACGTAATAATCCACTACACTTGGACACGAAAGTGGATGTAATGGAGTGGATTTAGGTGGATTTAGGTACAGTGGGATATTCCCTGACCCTGTATGGTTCATAGTACTTATTTTTGTATATAACTGCCTATTAAATTGAGGTACCTGGACCCAAGTTAGTCGAGGTCGATCACCCCTACAGCTACAGTCACGGGCCAAAAGTCTCCGTACAGCCCCACTTCGCGTGTCAAAACGCGATCGCGTCTCCCAACCCCCTTTCTTTTCTAACCATCATAACATCTGGTCAAGATGTCCCCAGAACGTCATTTTGGTACTGAAATAAGCGCCAATCGCCAATATAATCATGAGTTTTCTCCCGAAGTCAGAATGGCTATACTTGCCAAGTTAGATGATGGCCTAAGTCTGCGGGAGGTGGCACGCCAGTTCAACACCACCCACTCATCAGTGCAATACGTACAGCATCACTTCACCACTCAACACACAGTCAAGAATAATACAAGATCCGGCCGGCCCAATAAGCTTACACGGGCAGAGATACGATATATCATTCGATTGGCCAAGAAAGACCGAGACATCACTTGGGATGCCCTCAAATCTGAGTCCGGCAGCCGGGTAAGCACCCGTACGATCCGCCGTACTGTTCGGAAGTATTGGGCGCGTAAATGGAGAGCTCTAAAGAGGCCAAATATCATAAAAGATGCGTCAAAAGCTAGGCTTCATTTTGCGCGTACTTGGCTGCCGAGGGTAGAAGAATTGATGGAGGTATGCTGTGTTGAAGTTTTGTCCCGAGACAAGCTAACACTTATCAAGGTCATGTTTTCCGACGAGACTTCTGTGCGGTCTCAATCAAGCGACCCCAACGCCTGGCACTTCCGGCTTCCTGAGGAAAGATACAATCCGGAATTTGTCAATCAGGAGGTGCATGTAAAAGCGCCGTTTTCCCTTTTGTTTTGGGCAGCAATTTGGAAATTGCACCGGACCTCTATTATTGAGATGATCAGAGATCCAAAGGCCCGCAGAGGCGGATTTTCAGCTTGGTCATATCAGCTTGCGCTGGAGGAAGGGCTCCTTCCTCATCTTGATGGCTCTCGAAAATTTCAGCAGGATAACGCACGTATTCATACAGCTAGAAGCACTCGAAGTTGGATGACATCCCATGGGCTTGAGTGTATTGACTGGCCTCCTTTCTCTCCAGACTTAAACCCAATTGAGCATGTTTGGAGAATGCTCAAAGCGAAATTACGCTTGCGGCACCCTCATACAATGCATCTTAAAGATAATGAGGCAGATAGAGCAGAGTTGGCGAGATGCGTGCAAGATACGTGGGCAGTCTTAGACCAGGAGCAGATTTCGAAGCTAATTGAGTCTATGCCGCGCCGCTTGCGAGCTGTTATCCGGGCAAGGGGTTGGTATACAAAATATTAAATGCTAGTATTAGGGCTATCTAATGTACTAATTTTCTTTTGTACTGTATTTTAATTGAATTTATTACTGTATATTGAAGTTAGTTGTGTTGAACGTGGTGGTGGTGGGTGTGCGGGGCTGTACGGAGACTTTTGGCCCGTGACTGTAGCTAGCTTCGCTGAGGGGTGGGCTATTTTGCAGGGTTTAAAGTGGGGCGGAAAAACGCTTGGCTGTGGGATGCGAACAGCGATTTAATTGGTTAGAAGGCCATAATTGTGGAGCACCCCACAGATAGGATTTATCCCACTGTAACTGGAATTACATTACAGCACGAACTTAATCCTATATTATTTTCCCACAATCCATTATCCATGCATTATCACGATGAGTGACTCTAGTGATATATTCGAATGGAATACCAACAACTCCAGGGAAAACAGCCCTTCAGACCAGCTACGGGAGGAACAAGAACACACAGAAAGTAGTGTATTTGATGAGGTATGTCTACCACAATGCATTATCAATGCATTGCTAATTCTTTTTTCAGGAAACTCCAGAGTTCGAACCAGCTACCCTAGAACAACCAATTCTAGTCTCAGCAGCCCCTTTGAGGTCAGGTCATAATGCTATTCGAGATAATGCTACTGTAGTATCTCAAATGTATTATGTACCTACTATTCCAATTTGGCCCAAGTCATCAGAGACTGGCGTTGGATATGTAGTATTCACTGAGTCCTTACCTCGGGAGATAAAGGAGAAACCATGGAAAATGGTAAGAATATCTATTTATAATAGATTGATAATGATTTATTAATATATTATAGTTCCAATGCTCCCTCAAGCGAAGTCAACCTCCAGAACAGACCTCTTCACACTTCCTTGAATCTACTCCTTGTTCATACTATAAATATGAATGTACAGGAGTAAAGATTTGCGAGTATCTTGATCCTAGATTGAGAGATTGGCATCACTCTGAGGTATCCAATGGCTATTGGAATCTTTGGGAACAGCATCAACGAGAACTGAGTGTAAGAAGTGATGAGAGAGATGCTGTTGCGTAAGTTATGCTTAATCCATTGACAATGCATTATTAATGAATACTCTTTTAGATGGGCTTGGGCAATACAAACAGACTATAAGCGTTACCGAAGCTGCAGAAAGTCAACTAGTGGACATACTGTTACATGTCGGCCAGTATACTTCAAAGATGAGACCCGTGTAAGTTCACTCTTTAATTTATTTATAATCTATTAATAATGTATTATCAGCAAATCAACGGAGAATTCGTCTCAAAGGTCTACTGTCAGCATTGGCGATACAATAATGACCATCAGTACAGTGCGGTGCCTGCTCGATTTAACAACGTTTTATTCTTAATTGAGAATATTATCTTGGGGCTGGAGACTGAGGCAACTCCACCAAGAGACACTTGCTGTACAGTCGATCGAACTACACGGCAGAGACTGACATGTGGTATGTAAATTGATAATCGATTGGCAATGCATTATTAATCTATTATAGATATTGCTCACATTCCTTCCGGCTGTGGCAAGATAGTACGAGTACAATGTGGAGTCATTTGGAAAGTCTTTATTCCTCATGATCCTACTGTTCCGTACCTTCTTATTATATCTTATGGTATTCATAACCACCCACCGCCACCACCATCAAAAGGTTCCTCTTGATGTTCTTGTCAAGCTACGTGAGACAATTACACAACGGGAATGTACACCAGATTCATTGAGTATGTAAGCTTAATCCATTGATAATGCATTGCTAAATAATTAAAGATCTATGGGTTCGCTCGCCGGGTGTTGAGAATCTTTGCAAAAGCTATAACAGCAGAAGTCTAGCTCAAGTCTATCCAAGTCTAGCAAATATCAGCCGACTTCGATATCTCTTCCGCAGCCAGCAGGCTATTCACTTTCCTCTTGGAGTCTCACGGCTTGGAGCCTATCATGAGTATCTTACTCATCCTAAGAATAATAACAATCGGGTGAGAATATTCTTAATACATTAATAATGCATTACTAATGTATTACAGTACATCCAGATCTTCGAAGATGATGGAGTTAATCTTCTTATTGTTACATTCTATCGCGAGCAAGTCAAGCTTCTTGAAGATTCGAACTTCTGTTCCTTTCAAGTCGATATGAATTACAAGCATATTGCTAGTAATACCGACCATGAGATTATCTGGGGAACGTATAATCAAGAAGCAAAGATGAGTATGTATTAATTCTACAATCTATTGATAATGCATTATTAATATATTTAGCAATTCCTATTCTGCGAGCTATTGTCAACTCTCAATCTGCCGAAGCCTATCGGAATCTTTACAGTAAGGTCTTTAACTTTATTGCTACTGAGTTTTCAATACGGCCAAAGTGGTACCATCTCCATAACGAGGGAATTCGAGGTGTTACTCTTGATCAAGACCAGGCCAATATGAAAGGTAATACATCTATAATGCATTGTCAATCAATTACTAATATATTCAGGCTTAGGAGAGTATCTCTGTCATGAGGTTGATAGCACACATCAGCCATGGCAGATTCAAGCAATCTCCTGTGTTCGTCTTTGTCATATCCATTTTGAGCGAGGAGTCGGTAAGTTAATATTTATAATTATAATTAATAACTAATTGATTAATAGAGCAAACTTGCAATAAGCTTGGAGACTACACCAGAGGCATAGGTTCAATGTATCGAACTATACTATCTCTTAAAGATGCTGAATCTAGAGATGTCTATTTTCAGATGTGCTATCTATTAATGATCAGTTAGTATCCCTTAATGGATTCATAATGCATTACTAATGTATTATCGTCAGCCTACCCTGCACTCACCCATTGGGTTCAACATAAACAAGAGGCAGTTATTGCAGCCGGCTTATGTTTTAGTTGCTCCCAAATGACTCTTTTACAATGGAATAGCTGTGAGAGTCAACTAATCATGTAGAGCAATTACATGAGGAATCCTATCAAGCAAGTGGGCGATATAGCAGTTTGCTAAAGGTCATCAAAGCGTAAGATAAATGATTTATGAATTATTAAGTAAGTACTAAATAATTAATTAGGAATGAAGCTTTTGACTTCAATAAGATTTCCCGACAGCATGCCAGTGCCAATCTTGGTGTGCAGCTATCCTATGAAGACCTTACCGTTGTAGGCCGCTTCCGCCGGGATAATCAGCGTAAACGTATAATATTCTTATCTATTCCACAATGCATTACTAATGCATTATAGGATCCCGGCCTGGTTCCTCTACCCCTAGCTCTCAACCAGAAGATGACCGGCGTGGTCGGTCACCTTCAGGAATAAGAGGGGTCTCTAGACATCCAAGTAGCAGATCCCCTATCCCTTCATCCCCTCTCAACCCTAGAGGTCGAAGAGGTCAATCTGTACAATCAGCCCGATCTGTATCATCATCTGGAGTCCCTCGGTATGTTATAATTGGTTAATAATATATTATTAAATACTTATTAAATTATAGTAGTCGAACGCCAGCTCCAGTCCCAGCTTCAGTCCCAGCTCCAATACTAGCGCCAGTACCAGCTCAAATAGCTTCAATTCCAATGGCTCCCAGTCAACTTTCTGAGAGTGGGTTTTTGGAATATCAGAGACTTCAATTACAGATAATTCAGCATCAGGAACAGATAAAGGCAATGGAATTAGAGAAGATTCGATTGGAAATGGGCAAAAAAAAACTAGTAGCTGTGCTAGACTAGTATGTATGACAATGCATTATCAATGCATTAGAGAAGACCCCTCAAAAAAATTAAACTTCAACGTCTTCCTCCTCAGGCTCATCATCCGACACAAGTACGGTCTCAAGCTTGTTAATAAAAAATGCCCAGAGGGCACAGTCCTTGCTGGCCTCAGGTGGGGGCCAGACTATAATGCATTGTTAATACATTGTCAATAACCAAATAAAGATATTACTTACCGACAGCCTCGCCCGAAGCCTGACCCTTTTCCTCACAAGCATAGCAGCTGTCCTTCGCAGCAATCCCAGCTTCAAGCTTCATTTTTTTGACCCAAGGCTATTAATGCATTAATAATGTATTGTAGACCAGAAATAGAAATACTTACATCTCCTTTCTTGTAGCCCTTGCCGCCGGTTTTATAACGAGGGACGTCGAGATCCTTAATGTCATAGACAGTGACAGTAGGAACAGTAGGAGCAGAAATCTAAAATAAAAATTAGTAAAAGGGTTATAATGCATTAACAATCAATTACCTGGGAGCCTTTCTGGGGGGTGGGAACAGTCAGGTCCTGCGAATTTCCCTTGAGATAGGCCAAGTGTGCAGTCCAGTATTCTAAAATAAATTAGTAAAAAGATAATCACAATGCATTAATAATGTATTACTCATAGCCGCAATCGACTCCTCCATCGAGCTTGCTCCTCGGTGCGTTTCGCCAACCTCAGCCTTGTGGCAGCTGCGAATATGAACCTTGAGGTTGGAGGTATGGGTGAACATGTTGTTCTGGGTAAAGGTCAGTAATGCATTATCAATCCATTACGGATTACTTACCTGGTGGCAAAGACCTTTGCTAGTGGTCGGCATGCGGCAGTACAGCTCGCCCAAAGGAACCAGGATACGTCCCTGTTCCTGGAATGATGTTAGAAGGGTGATAATGCATTGTCAATGCATTACAGGACACTTACATCACGGTGAAACGCAACTTCACGGTCCCAGCGCTTTCTGGTTCCAGCGCCATCGGGTCCGGGTTCGCCGTTGACGTACTCCTGGTATGCCGCGCACTGCTCGAGGGAAAATCCTTTGACACGAGGCATAATGGATTGTTAATCAATTGTGACAAGAAGGGCGATAATGCATTAAGGTCTGAAGAAGTGGTGGGCGATAATGCATTAATCTTTGAAGAATTGGTGATTGATAATGCATTAACGAAGGGCCACAAAAGGTAAAATTTGAGCCAATTAAATCATTATGAATTTATTGACCCACCCACAGCTTAGGTCGCTAGCGCTACCCAACCCTCAGCGAAGCTAGCCACTAACCCTCAGTTTGTGTAGGTGCTCTTCCACGAGCTCTTCTCCTGAATTTAGAATCACCTAGTGATCCGTGCACGAGTGCACGAACCCCTTTGCGCTACGTGTCACCCCTGAATCCACTCAACTGAGGCCTGAAGTTGAGTGGATTGCAACCCTGCACAGGAAGCAGAATAGATATTGAAAAAGATACTAAACTCACGTATAGCCAAGAACCAATATTAGAAGGCAAGAATGGAATATTACGTCAAGTAGAAAGACCACCCTCCTTCATGGTGGCCTAATACCTGGCAGTAAGGCATTGCGCTATGAATTCCATAACCAGAACCAGATCGGCCATTACCGACTGGATTATGGCGTCATAGGAGCTCCTAGCTCCCCGGTCCAGTATCTCTTATGCCCCCTCCCTTGTTGATCCGTTTTAGCGCGGCGCCACTCGGATCATCGGCGACGAACAACGGGACGGGCCAGGGATCAAGGTATAACCGATCTCAGAAAAGGCAATGATTATCGTTTCCTACAGCTTGCATGAGATGAAAAGGCCGCAATCTCCACAAGCATAACATAGTCCCATGTACTAGCAGCAGGTTCAGGCTACCGATATATGATCAGATTCCCCGTCGGGATCCATATAATAGAACAACACGATTTTCTCTTCGGAAAGTGTGCCTTAGCATTACGTAGACACAATCTGCCCTCAATCGGCGCATACATACATACTGTTACTCAAAACAATAACTTTTGTCACAGCAGAGGTTTGCCCTTTTGAATCAGAGTGACTTGATCATTGGGGAGGTAGGGCTTCCCGGAGAAGCCAATAAGGAGCGTATTGTGGAGCCAGTTGCAGTGGCAATCCTGTTTCCAGGCAGCCCGGTGGTTGGGAATGAGTTTTTAACATTCAAGCTAAGATGCTGAACCAAATCTCAACGTTCAACTGGTTGCTGTGGTTGGTTCGGAAAGTGCCGTTGCAATGCCGTACGAGTTGATGGCTTGCTGACGAATTCGTGCATGCACCCGGCCCGTCAGGCACATGTCGTTCAGCGGCGGCACTTGCCGACCGCCCGGCCGGGTTGGGTCAACCAGCCAGGAGGTGTGTGCTGAATGTGCCCTAGTAATCCCCTGAATGTCATGGCGCCGCGTGTGCCTGGCTACCCTGGTCAGGTTTGGTGGCCAACATCCAATCATGATTTTTTGTCTCAGCCTCAACGCCAACTATTCAAACCTTAATCTCATGCCAGTACAGTAGGCTAGAGACATCTGCCGTAGCCCGACACCGCTGGAATCGCGACTTGGCGGCCCTACGATGCTCTCGTCCCCCCTGAGGAGCTGGGCGAGACAACACACTGCCATCCCGCAGGTGGTGCGCCGAGCAGCTTTGGCGCTCGCAGCTTCTATCAACTAGGATATGCTCAAGAGAATGATATTGCAAAGGTAGAAAATGGTGGTTGAGATGTGTCCCCTCTTCACGTTGTTATCTCTTTTGTTACGCCGTCGCATGCACACGCAGTCGTCGACACCCGTGCACGGACGAGAAATGCGTATCTTGACAAAAAGCATTTGGGGACAGAAACATACGCACGGGCCCGTTTGTGTGAATTTTGTCGAAATACAACGGGGGACCGGTGCAGCCATATTTAATTAGTTAACAGATAGAATGCGTCGACCCGTCAGATAAGGTTATTTAAAAGAAAATCCCAACTCTTGATCAGTCTCTGGAAGACTTCTTCTAGAGAAGACTTTGCTAATATCCGAGCTGTCTAAGTCCACAGAATTGGGACAAGATCGTCATATTTATATGTCCTAACGCTCAGATAATGCTTAAGAGCAGCTAAAGTAGCTCCTTTCATCTTGATTAGGCTATAGAGATCTTTCTGTCGCAAATCATCGCTTAACAAACCAGGGGGCTGTGGAGAACAAATCTCTAGCGCAATTTCGAAGGTGAGCCGTTTGCTAGCCACTCATTTCTGCACTTGAATTTCAGCACCTATGATTACCCCTGAATATCGACATAAGGTCGATCGATGGCGATCGATATCGATTTTCCATCGATCGCTGCGGAACCCTGCTTAGGTATATAAAACGGAGGCCAGTTCCTTTGTTTGCTCGAGTGCATACCAACATCAACCACATACCTTGCGCAGGCCGCACATAGCATTAAAGAACGCCAACGCATATTTACCATTTCCTCGTCTCTCTAACCATACCTCTTCTACAAATCGGATTGACACGTCACACATCCAACTTCACATGACCTCGTCCACAGAACTAACCTCCTACTTCCTCCCCTATCTCCAAGGTCTCGACCCCTACATCCAAGAAGTCGACCCCAACGCCTACATCTGGGTCCAGCCCACCATCGATGACGACGACCTAATTTTCGATGGTAAGGCACGAAGTACCTGGTACGAGGAGGAGCGTCGCCGTCGAATCGGTGTTGGTGAGGATGGAGAGGAGAGAAGAGGACGGAAGCGGGTGAGGAAATATCACTCGAGATAGGGCAAGTTGTATAAGAAGAAAATGGTTGAGGTCAGAGAAGGCAATCTAGGTCATAAAGATCGGGACTCTCAGATTTAACGCCACCACTTATACATGATTAAAATACCCACAAAACGCTGCAGACTCGACGGAATTCCATTTTTGTCATCATTTCTCTTGGGATACATCCTCCACAAGCTCCAAGCCTCCAAGAAATTTTACCGAACTTCCAAGTCATCTTTTGGCAAATGCGGAGGGGTCAATTAGCGGCTGAGATAGCTGTAATGTTCACTTAAAATCTTCTTAATTGCAGTACTATACTAGACCCCTCCGCATTTGTCAACAGATGACTTGGAGTTTCGGCAAAATTTCTTAGAGGCTTGGAGCTTGTGGAGGATGTACTCATACCGCAGATTCTCGCACAGTGTATTCTTTGTGTGGACATGCGTTGAAAGCTGCTGTAAAAAGGCGATGGAGTAGAGCATTTGTGGTAAGAATGTTATCACGACCATCACCCACCTGTCATGGGGTAACCTCTTTTCAACCAATTGGGCTGCGTGAGCGGAACTTCCCGTTACGCCAGGTCCACAAAAGAGAGGCAAACCGGTCGCGGTTTGTGCAAATGAGCCTTGAGGAACGAAGTTGGCTAATGATGGTTTTTATGTTTTTAAAAGCATTAGTTTGTAAAAAGCCTGCTCATGACATCTTCTGATGGTGCGGGAAACAGATTGAGGACGCGGACAACCGATTTCGACGACTGCTGTATTAACAGATGTATATAAACCTCTATCTATTTCAATCTGATAACTTCGACCAAAAAATTGCCCTTTCCTGAGACATATGAGTGCTCATAGGTTCTAAATGAGCCCGTTCTCAACACTTCAGGCCACGTGTTAGACTTTTCAGGACTGCGTATCCCTTCGACAGTTTGTCCATCCATGATTTTGTGAACTCAAGTAGGACATACAACGATGAAAGCGGTTCCATCACGTTGAAGGATCATGGGTACCGGACACCCGAATAATATCCATACCTCATCGCCTTCTTTAACCGCGGCGTTGCCTTCAGTTATTCCCAAATGGAATGAAGTTGACATGAGACATCCGGAAGTGAGAGTATGGCTCAGCAACGTGATGAAGTCCCCGGATCGTTGGTTTTGGTCGAGACTTTGCGGAAATGAAGCCGAAAGTTTTTCGAGGTTAGGCATGCGTAAGTCCGAGGGAAGGAAACCATGAAAATTCTGTAAATGCTTTATTGAACCAGTCCATTCCTCCTGCGACTGAGGGTAGGTATTATCCGTAAGGAAGCATATCAGGAATGCGAAGTCCGGGGGTGACGAAAGCATAGTGGTGAAGAATGCAAAGATAGAATATCTATTCAGTCTTGCTAAAGTAATCTTGAGACAGGTGCATCTTGACCAGGGAAGGTCCAGTAAGGGCTGAAGCAACGCCATCAAAATATTTCGGAACATCGCCGCAAGAATTGAGGATTGATGTCGAAAAGGTGAAGAGTTGAGAAAGTGGACAGCGTGAGTTGTCTCTAGCTGCCAAGGTTCCGTATACTGTATCATACTGAAATCCTCGCGTACGAATTATCCCTTCATTATCCCTATTCCTAACGGGTAAGCAAAAATAGGGATATCGCCTGCTGCGCGAAAGGAAGCGTGGAAGTAATCCGCATTCCCAGGAGAATTTCACAAGACATGCTAATTACCCATGCGCCGGATCCCCAACTAGTGGCATAGCTGCCGTTCACCCATCCATCCATCGCATTCAGGCCCCTACGCCCACTCCCATCTACCTTATCCCCAATCACTCCATTTCCTGACCAACCGTCATATTTGCCTCGAAGTTCTTCCACCCAGCTCGTCAACATCTACACAGTACATGGCCCTACCCTCTGTGTCCTTTTCTTTTTGTTCGTGAATTTTAATCACAGTAGTGGGCCTTACTAACATTTTCCTTCCCCCTTTTCAAGGGGCGAGCAGACTGCCACCGCTCTTGAAGCCAATCTTTCCCATCTCCAAAGCGAGCTCGATGCCATCCTAGCTGCCCTCGAGGCTAGCGTGCCTGAGCAACCCAAGACCTCAAAGCCTGACAAAGCCAATAGTAAGATACTGGCAGAGAAGGGACCGGTAAAAAGATGATATCGAACCGGGGCAGACTGCATGAGTTATGACGTCTACTGTGATGCGAGTCACCGGGCGTCGTGGGTTGTTGTGATGAATAAACGAATCGAGGTATTCTTGCTTCACAGATTGCTAGTTCCTGTTGAATCCTTCTGTTGTTGGATTGCGCAGTGATGCTGAGTGCACTTGATAAAAGGTGGTTGTTATTGTTCTGATTGTAATTATTCTTAATTTTTAATGAACGTGAAAGCCCTCTTTTATACTTCAATATGAGCCTGAGTCCTACGAAGTCACCACCATCTAGGACTTCTTTTAGAGTTTGTCATGACATCAGGGTCCATGAAGTCGAGGAGGAAACCTCAATCCTTCCAACACCTTCTGACGCCCGTCCCAAGTTCTCTCGTCCCAAGTTCTCCTTTCCCATGTCAATTGGTGCCGCTCTCCGTAGACCTCCATGCCACGGCTTCGTCCAGTGTCATCTGCTATTAATTCAGTCCGGCGATAATATCATGATGGCAATGGCAAAAGAGGCAAAAGACAGTTTGTCGAGAAACCGGTGGGAGAATGATCCCTACCAGCCATGGCAGTTCACATTTGCTAGAGTGGTCACCAATTTTCTCCCATAGACCACTATATAAGGCCAATCCAGCTACTAACTAGCCTAAGCAAACGCATAAACTCATCGTCGCATTGTGTTTCAACTCATGCCCAACCCCATTGCAATAATTCACATGCGTCTCAGAATCCCAGTCTTAGTCCCACGCGTCCCACTCAACATAATGAGGAATCAAGAGAGGAAAACGAGAAACCACATAATAATCGCAATGTTGAGTTTATTCCCGCAGATTCGGTACTCAAAAGTCCGCCAGATAGTCGTCCCGTAGATGTGTTGTTGGTATGAATAGGCAAAGGTGCCAAAAAACCATTGGCGGTTGAAGAAGTGCGATGAAGAAACAAAAAAAGCACGACCAGACTCATTCCCCACAAAAAAAAACCCCAGGGTTTAGAAGTAATGTAAATACAATGTAGAAGAAAGTCGGGCGCGGGAGGAAGACGTCGAATTGTTGGGCAAAAGATGCGCCGCATCATCCGCCGGAGAACCTGCTTCTTTCGAGAGTGACGCCAAGACACGTGTTGGGCAGAGTACATAGACAGCATTGGAGGATGACTCCTAGCTCGACGTGCTTGAGCGGAAGTGAGAGGTATTTGCCATTCTTGGGCGACTCAGAACTTCATTTCGAAACTATATTTGCTAGTCGACTTGGCCGAGGCGGCCGGAAAGCTCGTCATGACGCCGGTTCGGCATCGATTGAGGACCGTGTCAGCAGGCGAGAACCGGAATCGGTTTGCGTTATATCTCGACCATGTTCCTAGGCAGGTATAATTGAATGGCTTTCATATGCTTGGCGCGCACAAAGTGCCACTCCAGTGACGTGTCCCTTAATCGAAACAGATATCGACGAGCTGTCTGGACAGCTCGGTATGGTCAGGCACGGGCGCGTGCTTTCGTCGCCTATGTGCTGTGCGATCTCATGAGAATCTGAGACCGGCAACACAACTCTGTTAGTTCGACAAGCTTCGCATATCAGAGAAATCGAGACGTGCTCTTGCCAAGGCTTCATCCTGCTCGGGTGACACGGCGGCAGGTCCCTCCTGTCCATTGCTCGAGATGGGCTCGCGACTGGTGAAGGCTCGGTTCTCGAGAGTCGGTCGCAACATGCCCTGTGTCCACCATCCTTATGTTTGGACGCCTTCGCTTCCGCATGCATCGCCAGCTCGCGTTCACGGTTCTTTTCGAGTAGGGGGCCCCCAAGAGTGGCGCACTTGAGAATGGTCTGTATCAAATGGTTCTGTTGCAGAGGTTTGGAAAGATACTCGTCCATCTGCGCTTGGATGCACTTCTCGCGGTCGCCCATCATCGCATGGGCTGTCAGAGCGATAATCGGGGTTCTGTGGGTACCCATTCCTCGCTCGTATTCTCGGATCTTACCCGTCGCCTCGAATCCCCCCTGTTGTTATGTTAGCCTTCCAATTAAATACGAATCACAGCCATTTAGAGAATCCTGCTGACCATGATGGGCATCTGAACGTCCATCAGAATGACGTCAAACTTCTTCTCCTTCACGGCCTCTACGGCTTCCCAACCGTTACCAACCACTGTGACGACGTGGTGGTACTTCTCCAGGATCTTGACCGCCAATCTTTGATTGACAGTATTGTCCTCGGCAAGGAGAATCTCAAATGACTTGGTGTTATCTGCGAGGGAGGGTGTGGCCCTGCTCTCGAGTGCTGGAATCATCCCGTTGCCTAGATCAGTGAGCTTGCACGGCGTAGTCATATAAGATGTGATGCCCAGATCCATGCACGACTTCAAGCTGACATGAACGACAGGCGCTAAGAGGACAATAGGGAGGTACTTGAAATCATCCACGGCTCTCAGCCTCATGGCGGTGTCGATCGAGTCCACGATAATGGCATCATAAGGAAGAGCGCCGCCTGTCTGCAAGCGGGTAAGGGCGGTGCTCTTTTCGGACTCGACCACCACAGGGTGGAGGCCAATCTTGTCAAGCATGCCTCGGATGACGGTTCCAGAGCCCGATTGAGCCTTATCGACGAAGAGAACCTGGTGGCCCCGGTAAGGCCGAATTTGCTGCTTAATCATCTCGCTGTCGTCGTGGGCCAGTCTAACTTGGCATGTGAAGTGGAAATCGCTGCCCTTTGCATGCTCACTGTTGACCCATAGGTCACCACCCATCAGGTTCACCAGTCGTTTCGAAATCGATAGACCAAGACCAGTTCCACCAAATTTGCGAGTCATGGAGCCATCGGCCTGCTGAAAGGTGTCAAAAATCAAGTCCAGCTTGTCCTTGGCGATGCCGATACCGGTATCCTCCACGATAAACTCAACAGCATATTCGCCGGGCCCGACGTTACTCTGGTCTTGTCGTTCTTTGATCGTCAGGCTGACCTCGCCGTGCTCAGTAAACTTGATAGCATTGCCGACAAGGTTGAGAATGATTTGTTTGAGACGGAAGGAGTCACCAATGACATAGTCCGGCACAGAGCTGTCTACCTTGTAGGTGAGATCCAAGAACTTTTCATTGGCCTTGACAGCAAGAGTCTTTAGGGCATTGAAGACCGTTCCCCGCAACGTATACGGGATCTCCTCAATCACCATTCTTCTGGCTTCAATCTTGGAAAGATCCAGAATATCGTCAATGATTGTCAGGAGACTGTTGGCAAGATTATTGACGATATTCAGCATCTCCCGTTGATACTGATCCAGATTGGTGTCGAGCGTGAGTTGGGTCATGCCAATGATGCCGTTCATGGGAGTTCGAATTTCATGAGACATGTTGGCGAGGAACTCTGATTTTGTCTTGTTGGCCAACTCGGCAGCCTCTCTAGCCTGTGTATTCCTTTGGATAGAGTCTCTCAGGTTGGAAATCATTTGGTTGATCTTGCGTTTTAGTTCGTCCATCTCGCCGGAAGCTTCGACATCGACAAGTTTGGTAAAGTCGCCGTCGGTTGCCAGATTTGTAATATCTGAGAAGGCGCGCACTTGGGTCGTCTGCGTCGGTATTGGTATGTTGGTATTCACCTAACTTCTCCATCTTCGAACGTAGCTTACCAAGTTGCTGGCCATAGTGTTGACATCAGTCGTAATCTCCTTCCATCGGCCATCGAGCCCAGCCACATCAGCCTGAGCTCCCATCTTGCCATCGACACCCACGTCCTTGGCAACTCGCTGTACTTCGTAACAGAAGCTAGACAGACGGTCGACCATGTTATTGATGGTTTCTTTGAGGACTTGAATCTCTCCGTTTGCCTCGACGTCGATCTTCTGGCTCATGTCGCCATTGGCGATCGCTTGAGTCACGGCAGAGATACTTCTGACCTATGGAAATAGTTAGCACAACAATTGCAGGCAGTGACACGCAACGAGTCGTCGGGCCCGTAAGCATCCGGGTAAGGAGCCTTGCCTGGACTGTGAGGTTCGAGGCCATGGTGTTGACGTTTTCAGTCAAATCTTTCCATTTGCCCTCAACATTGGCGACTTGGGCCTGTCCACCAAGAGTTCCATCCGTGCCGACTTCACGAGCAACCTTGCTCACTTCCACAGCGAAGGTACCAAGTCGATCTACCATCTGGTTTATGGTATTCTTGAGCTCCAGAATCTCTCCCTGGACTTCAACACCGATCTTCTTTGTCAGATCGCCCTTGGCCACAGCCGTGGTGACTTTGGCGATTTCTCGCACTTGGGTTGTCAGGTTCATGGCCATGCCATTTACGTTTTCCGTGAGATCTCCCCAGGTGCCTTCGACATCGTGGACAGTGGCCTGTCCACCCAATCGGCCTTCCGTTCCAACCTCTCTAGCAATCTTGGTGACCTCACGGGCAAACTGCTGTAGTTGATCGACCATGGAGTTGATGGTCGACTTGAGCTCGAAGATCTCTCCCCTGCAGTCGGCCTGGACTTTTTGGGTCAAATCTCCCTTGGCGACGGCTGTCGTGACCTTGATAATGTCGCGTACTTGGGTCGTCAAATTGTTGGCCATGGCGTTTACGTTGACGGTTAAATCGTTCCACATGCCCTGAACTCCCCCAACATCGGCCTGTCCACCCAACATACCTTCAGTTCCGACATCTCTTGCCACACGCGTCACCTCGGAAGCGAAGGTTCGTAATTGGTCAACCATGGTGTTGATGGTCTGTTGCAGTTGCAGGATTTCACCTCGCGCAGGTCTTTCGATCTTCTTGGTCAAGTCTCCGTGAGCCACGGCGGTTGTTACCGACGCAATTTCTCGTACTGTATTGTCTCAAATTAGATAAATGACAAGAGCTTCGGCGGGCGCTGTGGGCAAGTTTACCTTGATCAGTCAGGTTCTGCGCCATGACGTTCACTGGAAGGATTTGTTAGATATTATTGGGGCAATGGGTGGTTCTCAGGGAGATACCATTGTCTGTCAATTCTTTCCACGTTCCATCAACTCCACCGATCTTAGCCTGACCACCCAACAAGCCTTCGGTGCCGACCTCGCGGGCTACGCGCGAGACTTCGCTGGCAAAGGTTTGCAGTTGATCCATCATGGCGTTGATGGTCCGCTTGAAAGTGGTGATTTCAGGATCCATTTCGACAGTATTCATTCTGACCTTCATGGTCAAATCACCACGCGCGACTGCCGTCACAATCTCACCGATTTCACGGAGAGCCTTTTGGAAGGCCTCGTTGGCCTTCTGGTGCTTCCAGAGCTCGCGTTCTAGAGTTGCGATGCGTTCTTGCTCCAAAACCTCGAGAGGACGCTCCTGCAATTGCTTCTGTTCAAGGAGCTGGGCATTGACACCCGCGAGCCCTTCACGCTGGCAATCGAGCAGCTTCGACTGGTCATCGACATGATCTCGAAGTCCTTCGAAGGCTTCCTTGGTCAGCTGGATAGACGGCAGATGCGGAGAGTGCAAGCTACCTTGGGCGTGGAAGACCTTGGTCTTGGGGCGGGAAGGTAGGGAGAGGCCATCTTCGCCAAACAGCGAGTCCATCGTCTCGTTGGGGGTCTCGGGGAAAGCGGTGGTAGTGGTGGATGTCTGGCCCTCGAGCTTGCCAACACGCAGTGCGAGTTTCTGGATTTCAATCTCGAGGTTTCGCTTGGCAGGCGTCTCGCGGCCGGGGAGCTTAACGTTGGAGGCAACGCCCACGGGGATCGAGCCAGGCGAGCGTGAGTCCGGGGCAATTGAGGCTACGATCTCGGCGGCGGCCGCCAGAGACGCATCGTCGGCCATTCTGCACGGCAGAGTCTGCTGAGCCGCAGTCAAGCGACGGGAGCTTCAAGAGAGCGTTTCGGACGTTAGCGGAGGGATATTCGGACGAAACGACGATGGCAGAGGCACAGAAATCAGTGTGTGAATGAGGGCACGGCGGCGCAGCGGGATGGCGAGGGGCGGGCGCCTTGGAGACGAGGCACAGCGGCGACCGAAATCAACGACAGAGCAGTGGAAGACGGCAGGGCATTCTCGAACCAGGGTATAAAGGAGAGGCGGCGACGGCAATCAAGGGATTCGGACCGCGGCTGTGGCAGGCTTGGAGTGAACGAGATGCGGCGAGAGAGATCGTTGGCAGGTCGGCCCTAACGTTATATTGTCTCGAAATCGGATTCGGAGGGGGGGCCGATTGAAGGCCGTGAAAGGTGGAAGCGCAGAATGAGGTAGGGCGAGACTTGGGCGCTTGGGCGGTGCGAGATGCTGGAAGACTGATTGGGGATGGGGGGAAGGACATAAGATGGCCCTTGTAGCAGCAGGGTCTTCGGGCCCCTCTTGGCGGTTGGCGGCTGACTTCTGAGGGGCAGGCACTGTAGCTTACGTACTGCCTACCTTGGTACTTATTCCGCTGCAGACGTGGGCAAAAGGTACCCAGTAGGTAGGTATGTAGGTAGGTGAGGTAGGTATCGCAGTCATACACTACAAAGTCTTGCTCGCGATGGCAATAGAACGAGTGGGAGTTCAAGAGAGAGGAGATAAGGTGGGACCCCGACAGCCTTAGTACCTACTGTGGCTTCCAACCAGGTTCGGCCTCTTTTGTTCGGGGGGCGTGAGATGGGATTACTGTTGAGATCCGTTGTTTGACGGATCAATGGCTATTCCGATCCATTGGTGGCTGGGATGTGGATGTCTTCTTGTCAATAGCTCCGCTGGTTAGCGCTAGTTTTTTCCTTCAATTCAATACAACATGCTCATTTCAACATTGGTATCTATGCATATGGGACACTCGTCGTCCCAGTTAAACTACTTGACCATGCGACGTCCTTTCTGGAACTCAAGCTGAGCGCAGGTATTGTAGAAGAGCTCTAAATTCTGGTTAGATAAGAAAGGTAGAGAACCAGCCGAACTCACGAAGTGGGATTTCAGGGGCCGCTTATACAACACGAATTCGTTTGAAACACTCCCTCGCCGCAGAGGCCGCTGAAAGTCCGCACGGCCCGGCTCCATTAGTATGATCCCAGGACTCGATCGACCATTTCGGCAGATAGACCAAGGTATTCGGTAGGATCGAGCAGCTTTTCTAGAGCGGCTCTGTCCAGGACAGAAGAAATCTCCTGGGTCTCTACCAACAGATCGAGCAATGGCCGTCCGCTGACGATGGCTTGTCGGCTGATTTCATACACCAGGTTATGGGCTCGCTGCCGGCTGAGATGAGGTGCCAGTCCCATCATCACGGCTTCAGCACAGATTAGACCATTGGTGATCTTCAAATTGGAACGCATGCGTGTGATGTACACCTCCAGGCCTGTGAGGAGCGCCCGTGCCTGCTGCAGGGCACCAGAGCTCAACAAGAAGATCTCGGGCACGGCAAGCCATTCAGATTCCCAGGGGCCGGTGGAGCGCTCGTGATCCTCGACCATGACGTCCAGAAGGGCCGCCATCAGTTGGCGTACCATAACCGTGCAGGCGTGAATGTAGTTGCGGGATATCGGATTACGCTTCTGCGGCATGGTGCTGCTGGAGCCGCTATCTTTAGTGTAAGGCTCGAAGGCCTCGCAGACCTCCGTTTGCATTAGCAGCTTCACATCTGTCGCAATCTTGCCCAGAGTCCCGTCACCAGTCCCAAGAAGCAGCCGACCTCTGCAATGCGGTCGCGTGCGGTGTGCCAGGCAATTTCCGGTTGGCCCAATCCGAATTCCGCCATTAGCCCTTCTTGAACTCTGAGTCCAGCGTCGCCCAGCGAAGCGAGCGTACCAGCAGCACCGCCAAACTCGCCTACTAGCACCCTCGGATGCAGTTCTGCTAGCCGCTGCTGGTGACGCTGGATGGCGGAGAGCCAGGTGGCAACTTTGTAGCCGAAGGTGATCGGGACCGCCTGCTGTAGGTTGCTGCGACCTGCCATTGGCGTATCGCGGTAACGGCGAGCGAGGCCAGCCAGAGAATCGACTATTGCTTTCAGATCCTGCTCGACTAGAGCGAGTGCCTCTCGGATCTGCATGATGGTGGCTGCATCGGTGATATCTTGGGTGGTCGCTCCCCAATGACAATATTCCCCAAAACTATCCGAGCAGACATCTACCAGCTGCTGGACTACTGGCAGGACAGGATAGCCGATCAACTCCGTTTGGTTCTTCAGTTTTGCCATATCAATACTGTCGAGTGTGCATTTGGCTGCGATCTCATTGGCAGCGTGTTGGGGAATGAGACCAATTTTGGCCTGCACTTGCGCCAGTGCCGCCTCAATATCAAGGTAACATTGCAAACGATGCTCGTCCGTGAATACGCGGCGCATCGCCTCCGAGCTGAAGATGTCGCGGAATATTGCAGAGTCGATTGCTGTGGACGCCATTGGTATTTCCTCTTGCCTTCATTATCCTGGATCATTCCACCGTCGCAGCATCCAGTAAATGAACTATTAAAAGCCGCACAGCGTGATCAAATAGAATTACGTCATTTGCGCTTCATTGGAAAGTGGGACAACTCGATCCAATACGGAATGTCAATGTCAGTACGGTAGAGTCGAGCATGTGAATCCACCCTTCTGAGTAACATCCATGCGACGGTTCTCCGTGACGACCTCCTCGAGGCCAAGATTCGTCGATGTCATCGCCAATGGCTCATAGGCTCCGCTGAGAACTGCGGCGTATTTCCCGGCAAACCCCGCAAACCACTCGGGAGAGGAGGCTCGTTGTCGATACATGTATTGCCATTACGGTCCGTACTTATCCCATCGACTATCAAAACGCTTCACCTACGTACTGTACGGGGATCTCCACCAATCAAAAGTCCGCACACAAGTGGTACTTCCATTCCTTATATTTTTTGCCCATGAAAGAGGTACCCACAATGATCCCGTCTACAAAGTGCTACATCGCATTCCGCGCCCGACCTCGTTTGGGGCACACTTTTCCTGTTTCCTGATACCCTGAAGTGGTCACCGAAGATTCTAGAAACTTAACAGCTCGAGAGCTACCTTTAATTTCCTCTCTACAAATCCCCGCCCAATCGCTCGCCCGCACCACATTGCCTCATACTCTTCTCGCGTGTGCGGCCCCAAAATTGGGACACGTCCCAGTTTAGTCCTGAAAAAAGTAACCTGCCGAGGTTAGCACGGCTGGCATGGAGCTAAGCACTGAGGCAGGTGGCGCTACCAAACCGTTCGGTAGCGGTAGTGGTGGTGGTCACGGGCCAGGTAACGGACCCTCGCATTCACGCTGACCTGGCACCGACATTCCAACCAGAATCTGTACAATTTGGCTATTCAACACCCGCGGCAACGCCCCCCAAGACATTAACCCGAGGCTATCATCGTCGCGTCATTAACTTACCCTAGTTATAAAAAATTAGTGATAGAACGTGATAAAGAGACAAAAGAGTATCCCCACTGATTTGTTGAGGGATCTGGAGACTGCTCTAATGTATGCGGATCCATCAATAGACATGCTCTGCAACATTGATTGGTTCCACATGGTGATTCGTACGTCACTCTGATATCTAGCGAGGCGACCTCACTGTTTTCAAACATGAAGATGGGGGGAAATGCATTAATATCATGCTATGTACATTGATTATGACGAAATAAATTTTATTTGTTGGGAAAAGCGTTGCCACGTACTTAAGAGGTCTCTGTCCACATCCGCCCCGAAGTAGAGCGGGATGCGAACAAGGTCGATAGTTCGTATAGCAGAGTTCACGCACGCTTGCGGCACGACGCAGGTTCTTACCCCAAAGGTGTCTCACATGCCAACAGTATTATTGCAGAGTAGTCGGAAAGTTTCGAGCCACCTGCAGTTGGTCTCTAGTCGTACTGGGATAAAGACCCATCGTTTGCCAATCGTCAAGTGTAGCTTGAATTATAATGTCTTTTTATACGCAGTTCGTGAGAAAATGTGCAATGCGGGGTGCAGGATCCCACTCTTAACTGCAACTTGCAGGCAGGCTGCTGACGTATAAGTTTGGAGCAGACCTAAGGAGCGACCCATATCACTATTCTCTCAGACATCCAGACCCCGTGCCCTCGTCGACTCCCTCATCACTGGGCTATCCATGTCGAATCAAAGGATATGTCCTGTCCCTATATCCATTCCCGAAAAAACAATTACGGTGTGGCACTGGACGATAGCCTAGAAACCCCACCGAGCCCCCAGACGGACGACTCGTATGCCGCCTCGCCCGCCGGCTATGATAACCCAGAGGATACATCAAGGCCGAGGACTCCAGAGTTACCAGAGCTCATTCAGCGTGCTGGAGACGACAGTGAAGTGAACGTCCGCCCGTGGGGGAATGTCGATTACCTTTCTCACAACTGGCAGGAGGAGGACATCTGGTCATCATGGAAATATGTCACCTCCCGCCGAGAAGAGTACCCGAACAGTGCCCGTCTAGGAAATGCGGCCTGGAGAACATGGGCGAAACGCAAGAACAGCCTGAAGACTCTGCCTCCCGAGACGCTCAACGGGTAAGGACGACGGAATTCGATGTAAATATCAAGTTAACACTGTGTAGGCTGAAGGATGGTGATGTAGATTGGCTCTATGGCCCTCTTCAACTAGGCGGGAGCAAGATCTACTGTACACAGACTGGGTCTTCCAGTGTCTTATTATCTAAGCCCAACTCAGTGGTCAACATCAACAAAAAGCCCATTCTGAAGAAAAGGAGCGTGTCCGATACCATGCTGCAGGGGCCTGCATCATCATCATCATCATTAATCCTTCAGCAGGGAGCAGCAGCAGTCCAAGAGCAGGAGGGAGATAGTTACAGATTCACAAAGTCTACATTTGATCGAGCAGCGATGGCGGATTATATCATGTCCCCCTTCTCTTCAAGACGAATAAGCCGCGATACCTCTAGTGTATTGCCAACGCCAACATCCTCTGGGATCTCATCGCCATGCGTCGAGCGAAAACACAGCCACTTCAATGACAAAGTCGAGCAATGTATCGCCGTCGAGGCTGTGGACGGCGACGATGATATTGATACCGATCAACTTGGCGACAGTGATTCCGATGACGGCGTCATGATGAAGCTGGCGCGGCCACGAAAGCGGGCTCCCCTGATCAGGAAGAAGCCGAAGAAGGGAAAGAACTCATTGCCTTTCGACGGGAAAATGATTACGATACTTCCATCAACAATGCTCAAGCACCAAGAAGATATGCTGGAGGTCCCAGAGACGGCGATAAAAGACAACACTGATACCTTCCGCAGTCCTATTGTCCCGCTATCCTCATCACAAGAGGCGCTTCATCCATCCAAGATATTGACCAGGTTCTTCGGCGAAGACGAGGCCGAGGATATGATGGATGTTGATGTAAACTCAGGCTGGTATGACTCTGAGAGTTTCGAAGATCTTAATTTGCATCGTCGGACTTCTGCAGACAGCTTGACTGCCGAGCCAGTTGGCATGCGTCGCACCCCGTCCGGCATGTTTATGCCATATGAGGAGGAGCAGCCATCGTCGAACGATGGGATATTTGGTCGCGTTGTTGACACTGTTAACACGGTCAGGGACATTGCCTATGTTCTTTGGAATGTGGGCTAGAGGAGGGGAAGTCTTTTGATACGGCATTTCATGTCTTGCTCTTTGGAGACTGCTCCTTCGATAAGCTATTTCTTCCTCGGTCATTGTTGACAGTGTTGCTAATAATGTGACAATAAAACAATATATTGCAATACATACAATACAATATGCGTTTTCTGATGGGAATTGATATACAGGCATGACATTTTTGATACACGGGCATGACTTTTATGACATCTGATTGGATAGGACCCTCTTTTGTTAGTACATCTCGGTTCTGCCGACAGCTCTAATTTGTACCCAGAGTTTAGCTGTACAAAATCATCGCTTAGTGACTGACGCGACGCGATCCAGCTCTCCATCAGATAGCTATCCATTGCCAGTCTCCCAGCCCTTGACGATAAAGACCTTCATTATGTCCCCATCCGAGTCTCCTCCTAGCTCAGAGAGCAATTCAAGACGCCGAACCCGAGGCCTAGCCCGAGCGATCAATCACGTCCTCGAAAACGACAGCGACAGAGCCGACAAGCCGGGTCCAGCCCACCGCTACGTACGGATAGACCACAGTCAGCTCGTAGCGCCGCGAGTATCGGCCAGCACTACGGTATCGGCGACGAAGATGCGCTCGGAAATCTTTTCGCACCTTATCCAGAATTGAATGTTCTTATTCCAGCTCGTCCGAAGCCACGAATCTGTGCATATGTTTCCTGAATGCGCGCCCATGTCCGTTTAATCAATCAATCATGTCCGTTTAATTCGACCGGCATATTGCATGCCTCAAGTACAAGCTAACTAGCAATGTGCTCGGACCTTGTTAAAACACCAAGTACCCTTTGGCGCTATCACAGTGCCGAGACTGATCTCATGGGATAAGCCATCCCTTTGAGGCGCCTTGCTGGATGTGCAGGTGAGGGTGAGGCGAGGGCCCATCCGACCGCGGCGGTAATGTCTGGGGGCCTGGGAGGCGAAGATATCGAATAAGCGGCTTGACGCCTCGACGGGCGGACTTAGGGATGCTGTGCCTCTCTTTAAGGTGCGTAGAGACACAATTTCCATTGGCTTTGAGCGCGAACTTGCATTTGATGTATATAATTGCTGGCTCTGGATGATTGAAGGAAAGCTCGAGGGCCTTCAGCTGCTCAAGCTGTTTCTACCTTTCTACGCTTATGATGACCATGCTAGTAGAGATGATTCCGATATCAAGCCAGTCTTATCAAAGTTATAGATTGCAGCAGACCTAAGACCATATTTCGTGATTATATTTTCTACAAGCCAGAAGTAACCACTACTAACATCAGCTATTCGAATTTAGCTTTCTAATGATCGTCCTCATGATTAATACGTGTCGGGAGCACTGGTGATGGTACATATTGGTAATTTTTGGAATTACTTATTAGATTACAGAATCTCCTAACGTGGTCAAGCTCAAGCTCGGAAACGCACGGAAATCCTTCATCATCAAGATGGACATTCGTATTACTTTTTGAAATAAGCTTGTAGATCCTAGTCTGGATGTAAGTTCACGTACCTTCAACTCTAGCTCTGTGGAAGGCAAGCTGATTATGCAGCAGTCCTTATGCGTCATATGGGCTGAAAGAAGAGCCTTAAGCCTTTTGAACTCCTCTTGGAGACTATGTATCTCGACGGACAGCGCAGCATTCCTCAACTTCAGCCCTTGCAATCGGGCCTCTACGGCCGGTTTTGTTAAGCCGCAACGAAGGAGATCGTCGAAACTCTGGTCGCAAGCCATCCGAATCGACGCGCGAGGCTGTTTGTCGTGATCTCTTCAATAGTACGAAAAGTCGCTGCGTTCGACGCACTGCCGTCAAGGGTTAACAGAAGTTTGTTAAGAATTTATATCATGAAGTATTACCTAGGTCTGCTCTAGAGTCTACTGTACCTGTGGAAATAAGTATGTGGATAGGGAAGGGTGTCATTATGACATTGACGAGCCTTTATATAACGTCTTTTCTACCATAAGTATTGCGCCTGGTTGTCAAAGCGCGGGAAACTCAAGCCTCGGTAGTGTTATACTCCGAGTGCGATGCCTGGATCGCATCTTGCTTTGGTCCCCCAGGGGTTGGCCCCGCATCCTCGAGCGCTGGTGTGGTGCACCCAGTCCTGTCTGGTTCAATACGCTCGTGACCCGACGGTAGATACGCTCGTGAGCCCCCGTTACTACGCACTGACTTGGTAAATGGGGTTAGGCTGATAGCCAACGCCCCGCAGGTGAACTATCGTGTTGGGTTAGCCCCAACACCGAACCACTTAGCCCAAATTATAACAGCCTCTGACCAGCTGTCTCTCCAAGCCCCGCTTGCTCCCTCAGCTTCCATCCGTGTGCGTGGCAGGCATGCGTTCCGGCCACGAGGCATCGGTCCGGTATGGGCCATTGCAATAATTTATCTAATGCGTCGCGTTCATCTGGTCGGCGATAAAAGTGGACTATTGTGATATCGTTGACCGAGAGCCATAGAATATCTCGGGTCACAGATGGCCGCTTCTGGCTCGGCGAACATGCGGGGCCGGAAGCATCCTAGATCAATACAATCAGATTTGGGATCCACCCTCTATTGAACACTATCCCTGTGATCGAATTGACCGTACGGTATCCAACACCTTCCTATTGGCTATTTGTAATCAGGAGAATGTCATGATCTTGTCAGAGGCGTCACCATCTAGCACTTGTAATTGGTAGAGACCTACCCACCGGAGCCGCTAATTGTTGGAGACAAATTGCACGGGCCAAAAGCGGAAACATGTGATCGTGCTCCAGATCTCGCCCGGCCCTAGTCTGCTCGAAAAGGGTTGCACTGTTATCTCATTCTCTACTTAGGCGTCAATACGCTCGTTTTCTGGCTTATCCCAGTCAAGATACGCCATCGTTTCTTCTTTAGTCCATTCCCTAGAGCCTGTTAGTATCGTACAGCGCTTGGTCATCTGCTTCCAGTCAAGGCACCAGTCGTAGTCAGCTTTGCTATATCGTAAAGGCAGACCTTTCGTCTTCCGATACTGCTGGTTAGTCTTGAGGCTGCCGCGAGGCTGCGCCCTATACCAAGCATCTCTTGCCGCAACATATCTCTGATACATAGCCTGCGGGTCATCATATCTTAGTGCCGGAGCCGCTGCTGCTGCCGGCGCCTCGGCTGCTGCCGGTGCCGTTGTTGATGGAACGGCTAAGATGTCAATATGTATGGAAATGCTCAAGACTAAGGGGAAATTTTTACAGGGGAGAGTTCCTAGCGAAGAATCTCTACGCTCGACGCTCTAGTCTAGGGGAGCCATACTGAAGTTGGCTGCCAGCACTGGGGCAGGTGCATACCCCACGGTGTCGTACGGGGCCGCAGAGGTCGGTGCAAAATGACCACTGGCGGGAGAGGCAGACCCGGTATAGGAAGGGTCTGCGTAAGCAGACGAAGTAGTTTGCATGCGGTTCATGCTCAAGAGATCTACGGCAACATTAAGCCCTGCTGTTAGTGGATACCGGCCATAGACGAAGGGCTGTGGCTACCTGCAGAAGAGGTGGCAACGGGTATTGATACCATCGACGAACCACTGCTAGTGCTCGCACGGCGGTCCAGTTGCGGCGGTTTTTCAGCCATGATGCCGGGCTTCATGGGAGGTTGCTGCCGGTTCTCGATGAACAGACCGCTCCCAGCCCCAGGGTGAGGTAGCGAGGAGGACGATGACAGGTTTGAGAAGGTGGGTTTCTGAAAGGGAGCCTGGTAGTGGAAGTTCAACGGAGGCCGGCACCGCAGGTGCGTTGTGTCTAGAGTCATGGCCATAGTGACGCCAGGACGGCTATGGGAGGTGGTGGTTCGCTGGACGTGCACGAAGTGTGTGAGTGAGCGTCGGGCGTGAGTTTGTGTGGAGGGAGAAAGGTTTCTTGATTAGATGCGGGATCCCGACTAGAAGAAAAGCCAGGTTGGGAACAAGCCACGGTTGGCATAGCACTCCAAATCAATAGCACGACGTGCAGCTCACGGGTAGTCAAGACTTCAAGGCTATTGGGTGTTATATGAAAAACCAGTGGCAGCATGATGTGGGCTCCCAGAAGTTGGTCTACGCTGCGGAGGTTAGCGAGGAGATTTGCCAGCACGACGAATGACGCGGGTGCTCAGGGTTCCACAGCGGATCGCAGTGTCTACTCGCGTGGGGATTTCGTCGAATCGGTCCGTCGGGCTCATATCGAGTGGCACGAAACTACGCCAGTATTGTCCGCACAGATATGGAGTTAGACCGCCAAGATTCACAGTAATAGGTAGCGTCAAGGTCGGTCATAATAAGATGACTCTCAAGTCCCGGTATTTGAATGGTACGAGTATGAAGTTTAATTATGTGGTCGAGCGCAGTAGAACGTCGCCCATTGCACGGGTTGGCAGCGATGGAGATGGTCAAATCTGCGTGACGCACAAGGATGTCCTTGTTGGTGTGCCATCTCGGCTTTAGCTGTCCCCGCTACTTCGGCTCAGAGACGTCCTATTACGTGTAACCCCTTAGCATTCTTTTTGGTCAAACCATTTGTCTGACTCGCAAGTGAATCCGCAATTTTAAACACTTTTCCCGATGGTCACCAGCGGGTCCTTCGGCATATTCCGTTGTCTCGCCGGGCTCACACGCAAATCAGCTTTGTAGGAGATACAGTAGACGCGCTTTGGTGCGGGGAATTGTGGGAATGCTGGTGAAGTCGATATTCTAGCGCCGTGGTTGCGCTTGCAAAAGATATCCGTGCACCGTCAACTTAATCCAAGAACAAGCAAAGCGGTTCAGAGGCACAGCAGTCTTTTCCAGGCTGACCCTGGATTAGCGTTGCGGGGGGGATTTCCGCCAGGTGAATGACAATGTGCTCTTGGTCCGTGCTAGTGACCAACCCACTAACGGGTCAGGCCCAGAAACGGGCCACATTTTTGTCATCTGCAACACCATAACCTTGTGCATTCCAACAGTGATTTCTCGCGCAACTTACATGACATCGCCAACCCGATTCTTACATTGAATTCAGCATGCCCGAATATAATGAAGTCGCATTTCACCGACTCGACCCCCCTGGGCAAAATTACCTTCCCCACCTGTTATCGCAAGGCTCGTCTTGCCGGAATCACAGAAAAGAACATCATCGCAGGCTGGAAGTCGAGTGGTTTATGGCCAGTGAGTCTCTCCAAGCCGCTGATGAACCCGATGGTCAGCAAGCCGCCTGAGCATAACCCTTCCGCCCCCGGGGAAAAAAACGCCGCCGCAGACGAAGGAAATACCGCCAGTATGCCTTTTCCGAACGCCTCATTCACCGAGTCAAGTGCGAGATACACTTTCAAGCATCTCATCGACCGTCAAGATCGAGAAAACTGTTCGGCTGGTTTTCAGGAAGATTGGGCAAGAGTTGGATCGCCAGGGAGCTAACTTGGTAGCCCAGGATTGGGAGATACAGTTAGTGAAGCATCATATTGAGGAATTGAGCCAAAACAGAGGCGAAAAGTCGTTCCGGACCCCAAACCTCCGCTTTGCACATGGTCCAGTGATCCTGAAACCTCGTGAGAGGATGTGGAAGCTTCTAGACTCGCCAGCGACTTCAGCGAAAGTCAAGAAATTAGAATTTGAGGATGTGTGCTTCGAGTGGCAGCTGGAATAGCTTCATATTTAAAAACCAGGTCATTTTAGTGTTGTGCTGTTATTTAATTGAAGAGTGTTATGTGTGCATGATCTTGGTGATGTGAATCCTTCGTGTTACTCGGCGTCTGGATGACCTGCGGGACTGATAGCCCAGGGACGCTGACGACTGGACGAACACTGATTGTAGGTGGCAATGCATGAGCACCTACCATTGTCAAGCAAGGGCCTTCGACGAAATGGGATCGCCATCGCACTGACTCGAGGGCCCAGTCAGCCAGACCAGTCCCTGACGAACCGAACTCTAAACCTAATCCCTGCGCGGAGTGGTGGGTCATATTTTGGGCCAATCAAAAAGGCACCGCCTAAAGCTTGTTTTCCCACACAGGGGTGCGCTACAGCAATGCCGTCAAGCAAGTGGATATGCACGGCAGCACGACTCGGTTGCATGTAAAAAAAAAATTCTAGCCTGGCCCACCAGACAGGGGTCACTCTTGGCGTAGTTTTTAAGGTCCTTCAAATACATATCGATATTCGTCATATCGAGATTACCATCTAGGAAATTAGCTGAGAGGGGTAATGGGACAACTCCAAGGGACTCCTCGTAGCTACGCCAAGCCTACCCCTAGTCCAGTGGGGTAGACTAAAAATTTTGGCCTGCAGCCGTAGCCTTCACTAACTGCTCCGAAAAACTACGCAGAGATTAACCCCTTGACTGGTGGGGCGAGCTAACCAACGTTATGCTGGATACCGTAGTAACACCTGTCCTACGGTGGCGTTTCAGCAGCGAAATCAACTGCCGATCTCATCATTGCCGTGTCTGGTAGGCGTGACTGACCCAAGAACCAGGATACGGTCGATGATAGCTAGTCTTGTAACCCAAGGAGCCTCACTAGCCCAGGGGGTGCACGAGTCGAGGTGGATTGGTGACGCAACGGAGGCTCCTTGGGTGACTCCAGAGGAATATATGCTCAATCGACCCAAATTCCGCTCTGTACCGCGACCATATCGACCAACATTCAATCTACAATTTGGAGTGCCTTATACAGGCGCCGTCGCCAGTGAGAATCACCGCTTCTCAGCAACTGACGCGCCAGCATGCCAGGCTTTCTCGTTCCTGACACTTATGTGGTAGTCGCACCGACCCTCGACGACCTCCTAGTAGCCAGTATCATCTGGGGCTTCACACTCGCGACGGGAGTCTTTGCGTGCAATAAGGCTCTCAAGCAGACGTGGGCACAATGGAAACGTTCTCGACGCATCAAGCCGTACGTGATCATGATTTGGGCAGAATGGATCGTCTCCATGGTGATTGGCGTTTTAGCTTGGGCTTTTCTTCGGGGGTTCATTGAGCCAAGGTGCGTCGAGAGAATACCTTTGCATAGTACAGGAAACCTTGTGGAGCTGACAAGAAGTCGTTGCGCAGCTTTTGGATTTACCTCGTTTTTCGTATGACACCTCTCATCCAAGCGACTTCTGGAGCGACTTGAAGCTGACAGTCTGTTGCAGTTGCTCTTTGGGTCGTTCAAATCCAGTGCATCTGCGGTATCATTATCAATCGAATCGCTCTCCTCATGGTCGACCAACGCGATGTCGGCAAGATTCGCTGGGGCGTAGCCATCTTGCTGGGCCTCATCAACATCAGTGTCTTCGTCATCTGGATCCCCGCGCAACTGCAAATCTCTAAGACGTGGGTGAATGTCAACCATATTTACGATCGCATCGAAAAGGCTATCTTCCTAGTCATCGACGCCAGTCTGCATCTCTACTTCATCTATCTGATCAGAGTCAAGCTCATCGCCAACGGTCTCGACAAGTATACTCCTCTCTTCCGGTTCAACATGTTTATGGTGGCGATATCCATGAGCCTCGATGTGAGTCTTGAAACCTTCGGAGGGCAACAGTGGCTGGTGACCGCGGACTGACCCATTGGTGCCTAGATTATTCTTATCGGTAGCATGTCTATCGGCAACGGTTTTATGTAAGTCCGGTCCAATTAGTTGATTCAAACGTCCTCGGGCCTGACATTCACTTCCTAGCTACGTACAATTCCATCCTCTCGTCTACATGCTTAAACTTCATATCGAGATGAATATTTCTGCCCTCATTGTCAAGGTTGTTCGCGCTACGGGTAATCACAGCTCCTATCAAAACGACTATGCACAGGGTACAGAGCTGCGGTCGAAGTTCAGGGGTAACATCCAGGCGACCGGGCCCTCTGGTAATCGGACCGGTCTAGGGACCATGGGCCAGCTGTTTTCCAGCCATAATGAGGCGCACATCGAGGCCGATGCAGGCAGCAAGACAACGTCCAAGGGCATTACGAAGATTGTCCAGACGCGGGTGACAGTCACGTCGAGACGCCATGAGGAAGAAGACGAAGACGGCAGCTCGCAGTCGTCGATGCGTCAGTTGAAGCGCAACTCCCATGTCTACCAGGATCAATTCGCTTGAGGGCATGCCAACCAGTGAAGGGGCTGGGAGGCTGGGATTAGCGCGAATCAAGCATAGACTTCGACATCCATAGAGATATTGATGAATGCAATTTTCTTTGTCATATAGTTCTGCAGATCTAATATTGTACTCAAGCAATGCTCTTCGGTGCAATCCTCCGACAAGGGCCGCCGCGTGGGATACTCATTCGTCCATCAGTCTGCATACCGCTTTTGCAGCGCCCCCATTGATGCTCATCGTAGACCAAGGCAAAAACGGCGCCGTTGTTACATGGACCAGTACCAGGGGCCGGCGCGGGCTAGAAGATGCGACAACGAACTGGCCCTGCCAAGAGACCCGGGCTCGGTCACTTGCGAGGTCCTGCTTAGTGCGCTATGAGAAGAAGACTACAACATCCCTTTGGCTGTGCGGAAGGAACTTTCGGGTCTCTAACAGGGATCTTAACAAATAAGAGCTTGAGGTCAATGGGAGACATTTGACGCAGGGATTATTACCCGGATCTACATGGACTCTGGAGGTTCGGCTATTCACATGAATACATTAGAATCCCCGTTTTCCCGCCTGATCTCAGCTGCTCATCCGTAGCTTCGATAAGACGGACGAATACTCAACAACTCCTTCTGCACATACGGCGGACGCGAACGACCGTTGCCGCACTAAAAAAAAAAGTTCAAAAAAAAAAGTTGAGACGGCGAGGTTGCTAATCTCGGCCTAGGGTCCGCGGGGAGCTTCCGTAGTCGCGGAGCCAAGTGGGCTGGTATTGGTTTCTTTTGTGTGCGACCCTGAAGATCATGTACGCTTCTAGGCCCTTGTCGTATTCCCAACTCCTACTTTCGACAAGGCTAATCCTTACCGACCTCTGTTTAACCCCGGCTTTCTGTTACATAGTGCGTGGAGGGAGGGGGTTTCTCAGCGCTATCAAACGCGGCCACCCCAAAATGTGGAGATGCTCGGGTCCTCGAAGGAGGGGCTGACGACAGAAGACATACAACCTAGCCAAGGGTTGGAGAACCGTCGGACGACCAAGAAGCAGGCGGAGGGATATGAAGAGCCGGAGCAAGGGAAAGACGGTCGGGTACGCTGGAGACAAGCTAGCAGAGCTCGTCATTCCAGCTTTTGAACTTGGACTTTTTTTCTCGCTTCCAGGACGGGCGTGTACACGAAGCTTGCCGATGATGTGAACGAGGTCGACCTGATCATTGCTGGAGGTACAGTACTCTTCTTCCCTGCCCCACCATAGATCATGGAAGGGCTAAAACCTCCATCATCATCATAGGTGGCACCGCAGCATGCGTCGTAGCTGGACGCCTGGCCGAGGCCGACCCTAGCCTGTCGATTTTGGTAATCGAAAGGGGCCAGGACAACCGCAGCGTTCAAATCATCGAGAACCCTGTGTTCTTCCTGGACCACCTACTGCCCACTAGTACGACGGCCATCTTCTACCAGGGCAACAAGGCAGACCAACTGGCAGGCCGTGAGGTTATCGTCCCCTCCGGTGGCACTCTCGGCGGTGGATCATCCATTAACTTCATGATGTATACCCGTGCCCAGCGTTCCGACCTTGACTCATGGAAGACACCGAGCTGGTCAGCCGATGAGCTGCTCCTCTTTATGAAGAAGGTATCGTAGTTCGCAAGTGCTTTGCTACCTGAAAGAACGTCGCGACTGACAGTGCCAAGCTCGAGACGTATCATGGTAGGGGCGAGAAGGGCGTTCATGGACACGATGGCCCAGTCCACATGTCTGATGGCATATTCCGCTCCGAGTATTCTGAGAACGAATTCATCAAGGCTGCAGCTCAGGTCGGCTGGCCTGAGGTTAAAGACCTGCAGACGTTGGACGCCAACAACGGCGTTGAGCGCTGGCTGCGCACTGTCAGCAAGGATGGCAAGCGTCAAGATAGAGTGAGGGTGTACCTTCATGACAAGCTCAACGGGGGTGACTACCCTAACCTCCATGTCCTGACCGAGTCCAAGGTGGTTCGTGTCTTGCTTGGCGACCAGAAGCGCGCTGTCGGTGTTGAGTACACTCCAAACCCTGAATTCCAAGCCGCAGTTGGTCCCACTCAGCACCCCAAGCTGACTGTCAAAGCACGCAAGCTTGTAGTGGTATCTTGCGGTGCTTGTGGTACGCCCCCTATGCTGGAGAGGTCCGGTCTAGGTGACCCTGAGATCCTGAAGAGGGCGGGTGTTCCCGTTGCTGTCGATTTGCCGGGTATAGGCGGCGACTACCAGGATCACCAGCTCATCCTTTATCCCTACAAGACCAGTCTCCAACCACACAACACAATTGACCTGGTTCTCAGAAACCCGGGGGGCCGTCAGGAGTTGATCGACAAGAAGGACAAAGTCTTGGGGTGGAACTCCATTGACATCTCATCCAAGCTTCGGCCAACGGAAGCAGATGTGGCAGCTCTTGGTCCTGACTTCCAGGCTGCGTGGGACCGGGACTTCAAGAACGCCCTGGATAGGCCTCTGATGCTCATGGACCTTGTATCATGGTAAGCTCCCTGTTCTTCCAAAAGCAGCTGGGCACAAACGAAAGACCAATGCTGATGGAAACAGTTTCCTGGGCGACCCTTCAACAGTCCCGGAAGCGCAGTATCTCACTGTCGGTAACTACACGGCATATCCCTACTCGCGCGGACGCGTCCATATTACAGGCCCTGAGGTCGACGATCCGCTGGATTTTGACGTCGGTTATCTCAACGATGCGCACGACATCGACCTGAAGAAGCAGCTTTGGGCGTACAAGAAGCAACGTGCAATCATGCGGCGCACGGCAATGTACCGCGGTGAGGTCGCGGCTGGCCACCAGCGCTTCCCGGCTGGTTCAGCAGCCGCCTGTGTCGACCTCGATGAATCTCTTCGTAATGTTCAGGGCCTGCAGTACTCTGCTGAAGACGATAAGGCGATTGAGCAATGGATCCGAGAGAATTTCGGCACTACGTGGCACTCCATCGGCACCACAAAAATGGCGCCTCGTGAGGAGTTTGGCGTCGTAGACCAGCACCTCAACGTTTGAGGCACCAAGGGTCTCAAGGTCGCCGACTTGAGCATCCCGCCGATGAACGTCGGCGCAAACACCAAAAATACTGCGATGGTAGTAGGCGATAAAGCAGCAGACATCATCATCAAGGAGCTAGGCCACAAGTCATGAAACTCATGACTGATGTTTAATAGGAATAGTCATTGCATCTTGATGATGTTTATGGAGTTGAATGCTGGTGCAAAACATGTGAATGGCGAAGAAAGCGGAAGCATACAGAACGTAAAAAGATCCTATTTGAAGTCACTTCCAAGGTATGTGTGGCTACTCCTGATTACGTTCTAGGTCGAGGCTATACATGGTTCACTGAAATCTGGGTTTCCTACATCTTCGACGAGTTCTGGGACGAAGATGGCGATCAGTACGGAAGAGCGGCAGGAGACCTCAACAGCTATACAACTGGCCGTGTGGGCAACTACAACGTATCAATTTTGACCCCAAAGTTGATTGACATATGATGAGCGCTGCTCCACACCGATTATCACAATCATGCCCCCGGCAATAACCCAACTCCGCCAGCTCATCCCTCCGCTGATGGAGATGTCGACGGTGATACTGCCGTGGGATCCGATAAACTGACCGGCTTGCGGCCATAAGCTACATATCTGCATCTATTAGCAACTCTCTGCTTCAGGAGCACGCGACCCACACTGGCCAATAAGCATGCACACTCGTATCTCTTAGTGCTTTCCTCGCCCTGGCAACCAGGGCCAGCACCTCCTCCCTCGACCAGCCCAGCCCGCGCGTTAGGGGTGCCAGTGCCGCCGCCTCCAACCAATAGTCAATAGTGACCAGGCTCCAGTTACCCAGGTCTTTATACTTCTTGTCGCGCGGCCAATGATTCGTTGGCCACTTATACGCTGTCTCGACCACACCTTCGAAGCCCACGGCTTCCATTGTCGACTTGCGCTCCTCAGCGGCGATAGTAGACTGCCCCAACTTCTCCAGACCCTCCTGTATAAGAGTCATCCACCTCCACAGGTCCGAAGTTTCGGAGAGAGTGCCGTCATCACAGCGTAAGGGGGCTATGTCTTGAAGTAGCCACCGGGCTGGAGTTGGCTAGATTGAGTCGGCTGTGAGTGATTGGGCTCGGTAAGACACCAAGGAAAGGGTTAAAGCAGACTTGAAGGCATTCTCCACGACGTTGAAATTATCAGCGAAACTCCCTGTCGTCATCCGGCAAAAGATAAAGTCGAACGTCTTAGACCACGTCCACTCCTTCTCGAGGTCGTCTATCTTATGATAATAAATTAGCATTTTGGCTCTCAAAAACATGGTTCGCTTCCTCTCGGTACCTCGAAAGAACAATTTGGTGGGACGCTACGGGCTGGTCAGTAACGATATCTATGGTTATGAAAGAACAAGGAAGCTTACAAGGTTGGTTGCATGGGGCTGAGGTCAACGCCGATTACCTAACTTATTCGTCAGCAGAGGGGAGCCAAACATAGTGAGAGGAAGCAGACCTCGGCCTCAGGATGAGTTTCGGCTTGTGGTTGAGTTAGCCATATACCAGGCGATCTCGAACAATATATCAGCGTGGGAACACACCGGACTCTATCGCCCAGATACCAGTGCCTGTACCAAGGTCGAGAACCCTGCCGGCACCATCATTTTTGGGACACAGGCAATATCTGTCCCCGATCGTCAGGGTCATGAGATGGTGCTGCAAGTCTGGGTTGCTGTCAGTGCCTCCTTGCTGTCGGCCGGCCGAGAGACTCTGTGGTTCAAACATAGTCTTTCTATCTCCCTCTAGGGAAGTAGATGGTTATCTTAAAGTCCTAAGAGGTTCAACGTGCCACGGAATGTGTACGTGTACTTACCTCATCATTCGGCATGAAATATTCTGTTGCATGCCTGCTAGCCAAAGGGCGATAGGGAGGATAGATCCCAACAGCGGGGATTCTCACTGCCTGCACTCATGGCATGATATGTCCGGCCGTTTTCCTGCTGATACGCAAAAATGCTTGACCTCAGCGATACCAGCGACTCGCTCAGCGGCTATGACCAAGTTAGTGGGTCGTTCGCCTTACAGCAATTGCCTGGAGAGATCATCCTATAAGCCTCGTGACTCTCACGTCTGTCCCTGATCTCTCGAATATATTTGCGATTATCTCCAACAATGAGTAGTCAATGATATACGCGAATCTTTGTAGACTCCAAGGTCGAGTCATTATACTTGAACACGATCACAATTCTGACGGTCCCATCATGAGTTAACGGGACCAACGTGATATGAATAATTTATTTTTAACTGATAAAAATCTATGTCTCGTGTCGTCGAGGTTTGTGCTTCAGCTTCTAAACTTTCTCTCCCATTGTCTCACCAATCCGATCCGTGTTCCCTGAAAATAGAAAGCTAGCTCCATGTTTAATCTATAGCTATTGGTCTTGCACCATTGAATCATATGCTCCTCCTTGATATCCTGCGACGAACCTGGTCGCCAATGTTATTCTCTACTCCAAACGCCTAGCGGAACATCTCTAATAAAGCTTGAAAAGGCGTTAGCATCTATCTCAACAGGCAGATGGAGTGGAAGGAACTTACCAAGTTTAACACCCAGAGGAAGACAAGCATAGCTGCCGACCGGATCTTGATGTTGTTGACCCAGGAAGTGTTCGAGGGAATGTGTCGGGTGATCGGCTCCAAGTTCAGGCTCGAGTACCATGATCTGCTGCCCATGAGAGGTTCGGCATCAGCCTTGTGCTCCAGGTCGAATTCTTCATCCTGCTCCGAGCTGGAGGTCCAATCCTTGGTCAAGAGCTTCACCATGCCGCCGGTAGCATCCGCCACCCGGGAGCTGATCCACAAAAAGAGGGGAACAATAACGACAAGGGCTCTCCAGCGATCGCCGAGAAGGCTGCCATCGCCTTGGAAGATGTCGAGGAGGAGCACGCCCTTGGTGTCGGCCGCTAGGAGGATATGGAACTGCAGAGTAAATGTCTCAAGGGAGCATCGACCAAGCCAGGCAAAGAAGCGAGAATACCAGGTTCGAGCGAGCGGTGTGATGTTGCGCGCAGCAATAAAGCCCATGATGGGGATGAAAGAAAGGATCGGGTGCATGCAGTTGTAGTCCTGCTTCGTCTCAGTACCGCTCACAACAACCCACCAGTAGGCTGGGAAAGACAAAATACCGACTACACCGGCCAGTCCATACGACTGGGTGAGGATCTGGTGAAAGATCTTTGTCCGAACGGATGCAATGCCCATAAGGACACCAGCATAAACGACAAGGCCATCCAAACCGAGTCGGAACTGCCACTCGTCAAGGTCCCAGTCGATACGGAAAACGAGGTGCAAAACGTCAAACACCCACTCCTGGAAGGGCGTATAGAGCATCACTCCAGGGCAAATGACCACGGAGATGGCAATCTTGGTGATGAGAGCATATGTGTTGTCGTTGTACTTCTGGCCAATGGCGAAGAGGGCGTAGATGATAAGGAACCAGAAGCTGACCAAGGGCGCAAAGTAGTAGAACATATAGTCAGTGTTCATAACAAAGGGAAGAGCACAGCTTAGCAAGTTGAGCCTCAAAAGAACCGCAACCACCCGCTTAAACGAGAAGTCCTTCTTGGTGCTGAAGAAGACGGCGTGTCCATAGCCGGTCTGGAACAGGTAGGCGGCAACCAGGAGACGGACCCCGATATATATGTCCAGGTCCCTGGAGGCGCCAGTCTAGTGGTAAACTAGAATGATGGCCTGCATCCAGCCCTTCCACTCGTCTGTCTGGTCGCGGGAGAGAGGCTTGGTATCTTCGAGAGTGGCTGGCACAGGCGCAGCCTGCGATCCGGGACGTGGAGGTGGGGACTTCGACTTTGCGTGGAGAATGAAGCCGGTGAAGAAGCAAAGGGCGGTAAGAAGATTGAAGTCAAATGTGATATATTCCTTGGAGCCCTTGGCAAAGGACTGGGTACGGTCGGCCCAGTAGCAAGCCAGCAAGGCGGTAATGAAGGTGGCGACATCGAGGTTACAGAAGGACGATGTCGGGAGTTGCTTGGAACAGAGGGCGATGGTCTCAGAAAGAGCAGTAGCACCGACGTAGATGATGCCGAGAGCAAGAATGATGAGCTGAATAAATGACCTCTGGCCATAGTCAGTGCAGCAAGTGCGGTTGTAGGGATATCCGTTCTGAATATCCAACTTGGCGTTGCATCGAAGGTTGAGGAGAATCTGGGCCTTGATCTCAGAGACGGAGTCGATGACATGGAATCCGTTCTCGAGGTCCTCCATTACACCCATCTGGTCATGAGAGAGCGCAGGATACGACCAGAGCATGTTGATGCCAGAATTCTCCTCGACAGTCTCGAGGAACTCGTCGATGGCCTCAATCTCACCGGGGTTGGAGGCAATGCCAGTCTTGCGGTAGTCGGGCATCTCGTCATAGAACGGCACGGCAACGGGAGCAAGGAACATGTCGGCGCCCACACCATCGCGAGGATCCATGCGCTGAGTACCGAAGGGCGCAAAGTCGTTGTTCTGGACGATGTCGGAGACGTTCTTGAAGACGGTCTTGAAATTGTCGAGTGAGACGCCTTCCTCAAACTTAGCAGCGAACCAAATTCCAACGCCCATGAAAACAAATGCAGGGCCTTTCTGCTCCTCAATAGGAACGGGGTGCAGTCTCTCTTGGCGGTAGAGCTCGAGCTGCTCCTCGACGATAGTGCTGGCTTTGCCAGCCTGCATGAGAGGATCCCAGATCTGCATCAGGCGGACCCCGCCAAACTCCATGTTATGGATGCTGTGTTTGGTGGTGATGTCATCACGGACCTCGTTGGCCTTTTCCTCATCGAGCTGCGGGGGAATCATGTCAGCGATCGTGTTGATTCAATGTGTTGGTTTGTGGCACAATGCTGCGCCAAGCCTGTGCTAAGCTCGACTGCCGAACCACTCGGTCGGTAATCGCACGTGCCGGGAAAAACCTACGGTCGCACATTACCACATGGGTGACATAACCCTTTTGGGAAGCCTCAACCATGTGGAAATACTTAGTAATTTTGTGGACCCTTGCAAGACTACAGTATCGCACACTATCCGGAAGGTATCTCTTCATTTAGATGGCATGTCCACCAGGAAATATGTCGTGATAATTCCTGGTGACGCGTCACAATTCTTCCACTCGCACATCCACACCAGCATCAATACCCAGCCCATCGCCACCCCATAGCTGTTATGGGCTATCCCCATCGATTCCCTAAGTAAGCTCGGGTCTATCCATCATGAGATTGTGCGACTGACCTTGTCTTGTACGTAGATATGCCCGATCACGTCCTATCGCAGACATGTCCCGATGTTCCGAAGACCGTGGCCCCTAAATCGTACCAACGGAGCCACGATTTCATCCGCGATAGCTACCCAGGGTCGAATCTGTGTCCATATTGCGGGAGACGTTGGCCCACGAGTATCTCCATCCTCGACAGCTCGCCAGTCCCGTTTCGAGACGTTGAGACAGCTTCCACCTCCTCCGCTATACAGTCTATCGACCTAACAGCCTCTGATCGTTCCACGCCCTCACAGACGATCTTCACCGGCTCTGGAGACGGCCCTGGCCGTATCCTCGCAGCATCGCGGCCCTCCGCCGTGTATCGAGATGCCAAACTTACGCAGAGTCGGATCGCGAGGGGCATGGGGGCGAGCTCGTTGCAACTCAGTGAGGCTGTGGCTAAACAGAGCCAAAACAAGAGCAGACGGAAGATCTCGATGCGCCTCACCGTCTTCCTTGCGAGGCCTGGCCCATGGGAAATACTAGACGAAGACGAGGAGCCCCAGTGGTCTTTGGCTAGAGAGCTGCTGAAGGTCGCTTTGCGCCCCTTCGTCGACGAGGAACCATCTTTACCTGTCCACTTCTGGTTCGACAGCATCTTCTTCCCTCAGTTCAAGGACAAGCCTGCCCTCTCTTCTGTTCTTCAATTCGACAAGAGACTCGTTCAGAACGCCCATATTAAAGAGGGTATCACGGAGCTGAGCGACCTCGACTGGGAGAGACAGACAGTCGCAGAGCTTTTCGGCGAGGACTGCCCTTTTCGTTTCAGCAAAACAGAGGGCAGATATCTCCTTTTCCTTGTCTTCTATGAGCCATTGCCTCCTCGACCACAATTCCCGGCCCCTCGTCATATCAAGGCACCGAGGTCAGCCGTAAAGCCGTTCAAAAAGGAGAAAGGAATCAAGAAAGAGCTAGTCAAGGCCGAAGTGAAGGTACAACCAGCCTTGTTAATCGGGAGCGAGTTCAACTCGCCCTCCTTGAGCCCCTCTCTGAGCCCAGTTCTACCCCCTTCGAGAGCTAGCGCAGAAGACCAGATCGAGGTTATTACTAGCGACGTGGACGAGACCCGCGCGGGTCAGAAACGAGCTCGAGACTCTATAAGCTCAGCACTCTCGGTAGAGGCAGAGGATACGGAGCTCTCGGCTGGCCCTGCCTTCACTGCCCATGGTCCCGCTGCTGGAACCCGAGGAGTTAATACGAGGAGGCCAAGTAGTCGGCATCCTCATAAACAGACGAGGAAATAGTAGTTACTCTAGCTCAAGGTGACCCAGGTCCCCCATCAGCTCGTCTACACTATTGATAATATCGCCAGGTAGCCCAGTTCCGGAGAGGCTATTGTTAATAGGCTCAAGGTAGTTCTGCTCGAGGAGCTGAAGCTAAAGCATTGTCAGCTAGCTTTTGAGTGCGATAGAGTACTTTTTTACGTACGAATCTCTCTTGCCCTCCAACTGGACTCTCTGGGATGCTCAGCACCGGACTTGCCCCGCAGTCGAGATGAACCTGAATCTTGTCTCTAAGCCGTAAGTAGATTGCGAGGTGTGGTCGCTTATGATCAAGCTCCCCATCTAGCTGACCACCGAACTGAAGATCCCGGAGCTGTTGATCACACCAGTCTGTTGTTGTTGGGTCAAGAAGATCGTCTATATCGATAGAATCGACAGCGGCCATCATCTGGGCAAGCCCATCTCGAGCCGCAGGCCCTAGATGGACTGCCCAGTTCTCCACTTCGCTTGTATTATACAGATCCATTGGGATCCCGGCGACGAGATGCTCCCTATTCTTCTGTGGCCGGATGCGATGGCCGTTCCACATCTCCGTGAAGTCCGCAACCTCTTGACGGATCATGGGTCCATAGAGAGCATACACCGCGATCTGGTGAGCAAGACGGTTTGGTTGGAAGAGGCCGCTATCAATCAGCTCGTGTGAGAACGCGATCCAGCGCTGACTGACACCTTTAAGTAGCTTTTCCCACCAAGACTCGATCCGTTGGTTCGATGTGCTTGGGCCCCAGATATGACAGGAGCTCAGTCTCGCTCCCTGCCTATGGACTCGTTGGTCGTTATCATCGGTGGTATACCGAAACTCTGTCTGATCAAGGTCGGCGAGAATCGCCTGGGCTCCGGCCCAAAGAGGAGTCTCGATACCATGATCCGAGCGGGTGAAAAGGGGCCGGACCCCTGAGTACGACACGGTCCGTAGAAACTGTTTGAGTGAACTCAGCGCAGTCATGTTCCCCCTGCCGACATATATCCAGATGATGGCTCTCGAGTACGTGTCGATACAGGCGTAGATAGAGAAGCCGAAGTTCTTGAGCTTCTCGTACCCATCGAGAGACCACATGAAGTTAGGCCCAGGAACCTGGAAGTTCTTCCGGTGCTTCCAATCAGCAAGGCGTCTTTGTTCGGCCCGCTTCTTCCACTCTGGGTTCGTTTGGTACTCGCGATATAAGGTATTCTGGCCGACAAGGACGCCGGCACGGATGCGGACGTAGTGGTATAGATACCCCCTGCCAAATCCTCTGATGCTTGAAGATTGACGGTCGTCTTGGAAGAGGAACTCTCTTGCTTTTTGAATAGCATCCTGTCGTTCAGTCAGATCTCGGAAGCGCCGCTTCATGCCATGCTTCAGACGATACTCCTGTACAGTCCGCTCGGAGATCTCGATGCCGCGTCGCTTGAGATCACGGACGATGGAAGTGTCGCTATATCCGTATCGGTAGAAGTAGCCTTTGATCAGCTCGACGAAGGTGTTGGTATCAATCTTTGAGTGAAGGGGGGAGTACTCCTGTGCACCCCATTCCGCTAACCTCCTTTTCAGGGTTCTGGCGTCGAGTACGTGCCCATCGTCGCGGAGATGGGCACATATAGTGTCAATGGATAGTCCTTCTCGCCGCTGCTCGAGGATCCAGTCCTTGACGCCCTCCAAGTCTTTACGGGGCCTCGGCATTGTACGAGACGCAGACCAGGGGTTCGAGATCGTGGTAGAGGTCGGAATTCATACCTCCTTCCAAGGCTTCCAGCTGCAATATCCCCCTCTGAACCGGCATTATCGGAGCTTCGGCGCCGATGGAATGGCATCAGCACCGCTTGGTATGGCATCAGCTTTGCTACATTGAAAACAGTGCGCTATCATATCAATACTGTAGCCCCATATAAAAACGCCGAAAGCCTATGTGCGAAATAGCTCCAGTCATTTTCGTACATGGTTTTGTCACCCATGTGGTAATGTGCGACCGTAGGTTATCGCGTCTCGCGAGAAGCCCGGACAATTCATTCAGTGACATTATGGGGCGTTTTTGTTGCCTCATGTTTTAATCACAGGTGCCTTTCCATCCCACCCACTGATTTCGACCGCGTCAACGAGCGACTTTCTCATGCTCGCCCTCGTGAAGTAGACATCCATGCGCAGCCCTTAGCATCCTCTGGCCAGACTTTGACTTCCTCTACCTTGCCTTCGGCAAACATACACAGCTGTGGGGATACGAAAGGCTGTCGCGCACAAGATGGTCGAGTTGATTGTGGTTTGCGACTCCGATGTCATCACATTTTGGTGTCATCTTGACGCACCTGAGGCCATCTTTAGAGATCGGGAACTAGCGCTTCCGTATTACAGTGTCAGACATCGAGGCATAGCCCTCCTAGTCTGAAGTCTTCGGGGTCCGAGTCTCCTGGGTGGACCTTCTTCCACAGCCCCGGTGGCCCACGGACGCCACCGTCATCTTCATCCGCAAGACTGAACCTTGTACTATCGTTGCATAGGAAGAAATAAGAACTCATTTCCTCATTATGCGTCACTTGATGTTACATAATATGCATCTCTTATATACACAACTTATCAGCGCCTCCTGTTGGAGTGTGCATTCCACTTTTGGTCTGATGAGTTAGTGAGACAGAATGCGACACTTGATGTAACAAACACGCATGCTGCCGTGACTGAAGATCATCTTGGGGGCGAGGTCTCTGAAAGAGGTGTCCCTGAGCAGAAGGCAAGAATTTGACGAGATCCCGTATTTTCTAAGATCTATGGTCTTTTGTCCTAGACTGTTGACGTCTTTGGTCTTGAATGATTCAGATGTGTTGATGTGAATGTGAAGAGGAGAGTATCTCATCGTAGAAGTTTTGCATTGCCAATGCGGAGGATCTCCTTGGGATAATATGCTATGTGTCCCATTTCACTAGATATCAAAAAGCAATTTACCCTGAACGAATCAGCCATGTTACTCATCCTTAATGACAACAATATCTTGATTTGACGCAAGCGGAGAACCGATGCTTATTAGACGCCGCCACAAGAAGCAGGTAACATCCGGGAACTGAATTTAAATAGTTATAAGACATAATCAATTGGATACGCCGTAAATATCTGGTGGTAGTTATGAATTTAACTTAATTGGTGCAAACAGAGTACCAATGCCTGATAACAGGCACTGCATGGTAACATTTTACATTATCAGAGATCGTTGATATAATTGGTAGGCATGAAGAATGGATCAAATCCAGGAATTTAACTCTTCTCCTTCATTTCCTTCTTTTAAAAGCAGGAACCCTGGCATTTATTTCTGACGCCCCTTTTTATCCCATTCGTATTCCTTCAACCAGCCCTCCTTTTCTCGTAAGATCACTTTATTATAATAGTCTCTACCATGCAGTACCCACCTGCCGTACGTACCCACCTCCCGTACAGCCAAAAAAAAAAATGTTCCCCATACAAAATGCAATTTTTTAACCTCATGGGAAAAATTCACCAAAAATAGTAAAAATAAATTGTTTCTAGATTTCAGATGAGAATAGAGTGTATTTTAATATTTTCTTGGTCTTTTAACTTCACGGCCTGTGCAGGTGCGTATGACAGGTAACTCTTCCGCCACCGAATTTGAACTTTCATCATCCTCCATCCCTCCCACCTCGATCACATCCTCAACAGCCTCTGCCTCTTCAACTGCTTTGTTTAGCTCGGAAATAGTTTCACCAGCCACTAGAACCTCGGCTAATGTCATGAACTTCTTGTTGGGATTGGGTATGGCTTTCCTCTTCTTGCCTCTACTCAACCGGCCGACTTCCTCCTCCAGACTGGTGATTCTTGCGCTCAGGGATGCTATCTTTGACTCCTGGACCTCAAACCCTTTTGATATCACAGAATATCATCTTCTGGTTGAAGGGCTCTTGCTCTTTCCCATATCTCTGATATGACGGCTGGTCTTTGGCGTATTATCAGAGTCGAGTTGCCCGTCTCTGAGACCCTCTGATGCAGGCGTAGTTTCCTTCTTGTCTGGTTGAATCTCCGGATTCGTAAGTGCTTTCCGTCGTGAAATTGGCCAGTTTCCAGTTACCCTCCAGCCTGAAAGGATGTTTTTCTTGGTCTTACCCACTTCCCTGGCTTTGGCATAAGCCTTGATGAAGTTGACCTTATCCACCGGTGCAGAATCAGTCAGGCTTGACAAATTTTGGAGTTCTTTACGATATGCAGCCTTGGAGGCATTGAAAACGCCATTATCTAGCGGCTGTAGGCTATGGGAGCAATGAGACGGCAGGTAACAACAATATACGTTGTTCAAAAAGCACGTAGCCATCCACTCATCCTGGATTTTAAATCAGCGACGTTCATGATTCAAGCCAGCTAGATACGCACAGATACGTGGCTTCCATAGCCATCTAATATGATAAGCCTGGCATCAGGCTCGTCTTCTGGCTGTGTTTATGGCAGATAGACCTCTTTGAGCCACTCGACAGCGATATGGTTGTCTGTCCAGCCCTTCTCAGAAGTGATATAATACCAGTCAGCTATCTTCGTGAACTCATCGATAAACCACTGTTTCTGAAGCTCTTTTCCTTTGAAAATAATTCCTGGTTTTAAAAGACGGCCATCTGCAGTCACGGCTTCAATAAAGCTAGTCCAAGCGCGGGACTGAGAGCCTTTGAGGAAGGCCTTCCGCTTAGGATCGCTACTGCCGATAACTAAGGAATCCAAGCCTATATTCGCAATGGATTAGTTAGTACCTTTTATGATAAAAACAATAAATACTTACCAAATCCAGCCATGATACCGCCCTCGTCAACATTAACAGTGTTTTCTGGCTTGATCCAGCCATACTCGCTCTCCCGGATATCAAAGTACCAATTGACGGCCATTGGAGTAAAAGAATTGAATCTCGCAGCCTCCTGACGTTTTCCTACCTTCGTCTTGATATTTGGATGACGTTTCATGAACCTGGCCAGCCAGTGTACACCGATAGGCCTTTCCCGGCCTTGTTGTCTCAAGAGGGCAGCTACGGTGGCGCGAACTTGACTGTGAGAAGGGGCATAGCCCAAGGCCTCTTGTCTCAGTATCCATGTAACTAATCTGGCCTCCTGAGACTTGGATAATAGCTGGGCAGGCTGGGTGACCTCAGACTTTGACAGTAGGCCTCTTAATCGGTCAGAGAGAGTGGTCGGAGGTATGCCATGCTTCTGGGCGGCCTGGTTCTGCGAGAGGCCATTATCTGTGACATCTAGTATGGCTTCAATAACATCGTTCTCTGTATAAGACGTCTGAGGCATTTTCGAGGCGATTAAGGAAGGCTGGCATAGATAAAAATTTGACGAAGCTTCGGGAAGGCTGGGTGATGAGGGAGGCATTTTGAGATAATTTACATTAGTGCCATGCGACCATACCGCTTATGTGATCAAAAAAGCAATGTGAGAATATCAAACGCCATGAAACTCTTAATAAAAGAGACATTGTTTCATGGCAATAGCTTCAATTTTGGCCGAGCACCGTGCAAGTGAAGATGAGCATTTTGTATGGGGGAATTTTATTTTTGCTGTACGGTAGGTGGGTACATACGGCAGGTGGGTACTGCATGGTATCCCCTTATCCCAAGATGAAAGTCTTCCACTGTATCATCTGAGCGGGCCTCCTCTACGTCGATGTTACTACAGCAGTACCCAGCTGAAGCTCTCAGCATGCAAGGTCATACTGCTGTGGGACTATATATAAAGGCATTTCAGGCACAGCTATCAGTTTTGAGTGTAGGTTGAGTTGATTTATTCGATTCTTGAGGCACTCCAGCTGACCCATCTTGCTACAGGTACCCTCGGCGCTTGTAAAAGCGTCGGAATCAATACGTGTGCCCAATTGGAGGCACGTGGCATCAAAAAGACTTTCAACTACATTCAGGTAATTTTATCCCTGACAGACTCAAATTGGTGATACTATTGATTTGCTCTGGGTAAAGGTCCATATGTAAAGCCTGAACATTAAGGGAAATAGGTTGATCAAGAGAAGACCTGTTTAGTATACATACATACACTTTGCCATGAAAACTCTTTAGGTGTGTTGTAATGTGTAGTAAATCACGTCGCTAGCTAATCAAGTAAACCCTCTGCAATGTTGCTCATTTCAATACCTTAGGGGGATTATGTATCATGTAAGCTTTGTATAACAGTTCAGTATCCCGATTTCTATGTTGCACGTCTTTGAGGTGTCACAAAGTCGGATTGGTGGTATCTTTCTGACCGTCTCTAGGGTAATCCGCTGCCATCACTGTTGGATTGGTACGGATTTAGGAGTTAAGAGCTTGTTTTATTGGCGAGGCAACCCCAAATATCTCGATTGGCAGTGCACGTCGAACTGGCCGGCAGCCCGTTCAACCCAACTGATACGCCACTCCAACACTCTCATAGCACTCCTGTAGCCCGCAGATCCGATTAACCAGCGTTACCGACCAGGATCTATCCGGCAGGTAACGGCTCGAGTAATGCTTGGCCACGAAAGGTTGGCTGTGTGTCAGCCAATCAATTTCGTCCGCCCAACGATGAATTATGGGGCGAGGCAAGCGGCGGCCAACTTGGCCGGTTTTGCCCACGCCTACCCAACTATGGACAATCAATGCCGTAAGCATGGCGAAGTTGGCCTATAATTGAAACAGAGTATTCGGGGTCTTACTGCCCCTGATGGCTACTTGTAGTCGCAACTGTGGAGATCTGCGAACGGCTACATTTGCCGGCCGATTAGTCTCATGTTATATTACCACCAGCTCTACTTCCGAGTATAAGAAGGCGTACAGATCCAAGTATTGAGAACTGTACAAACGTCTAAACAGCTTATTTCCAAACCACATCCGTCATTTTTGACTACTTTATTCCCCATTACAACTATATCTTCTCCAATAACTCCTCTTGCACTCATCACTGGTGCAACCCAGGGTATTGGAAGGGCTGTTGCCCAAATACTCACTAGTAAACACTCTTACCATACAATCATCGCCGCTTACAACCTCAAGGACGGAGAGAAGGTGGCAGCTGATCTCTGCGAGGCAGGCCATCAGACATCGACTAAGTCAACTACCCTAGTAACAGATCAACCCACTAACGGATCACCCCACTTTAAGCCGCGTTGACCACAATGCGTCTCTGACCACACGCGTTTCTTCCTTCCACAACACTTTATTGGGCAATTCAACCTTTTTGGGCTATTCAGCATGCCCAATTACACCCAAAATGACCTTCAATTAGCTATCCAAGAGGTTGCTGAAGGCACCTCAATACGCAAGGCAGCCAATCATCATAATATTCCCTATACAACCCTACACAGTCGGATCAATGGCAGAGAAACGCGTCACGAGGCTCACCAATGGCAGCAAAGGCTTTCTACGCATCAGGAAAAGGAGCTCTGCAATTGGCTTGTTCTTCAAGACAAGCTGGGTATGGCTATAACTCATGCCCAGATCCGGAAGTTGGTTATTTCCATTTTGGGCGCAGCTGGCGATGACTGACCTCTCAGAAAACGCTGGATAGCCGGGTTTTTAAGCCGCAATCCACGAATAAAAACGCTCAGAGCCAAGGAAATTGACTTAAAAAGGATAAATGGGGCAATCCGTATGCTATTAGCGGGTTCTTTGATATATGATATATTGGGCTAACCAGGTATCCGCGACATCCCTACAGATGCTGTAACCTCAGAACTCTACTAGAGTTCATTTTCCTGCCCCACTTTCCCGGGGGTAGAGTTCATTTTCTGACACCCTAGTAGTGTTCATTTATGCTTAGCCAATTAAAATCGAGCATTTAGCCACATTTCCACCAGCCACTTTTCTCTTAGCTGTCACTCTATCTTACTTTTGATTCATACGACCTTGCCAGAAACAACATGAGCGTCGCAGTCCTTTCTCGTCGTCGCCAGCACCCGTCGCATCGCGCATCACTAGATCTTGCGTGCTATCAAAGTCCGCTGCCGCTCGTAAGTTGCCTGTTCGTTTTGCGCTAGGACCTACGCTTGCAGCGCTTTGATCGATTTTCTTGTTATTGCCCACTTCGCTGCGAGTCCGGCTTAACAACACATTGGTCTCCCTCTCCGTCGACTTTCGGCGGCTCTTACCACGCGCCACTAGCTCGCCGACGTGCAGCAAGCAGTCATGGCCAGCCTCAAGTTGACGACCCTCAGCCAAGAAGCAAGTCACTCCGATGTTCCAGTCAGCGCGTCCCGCGAAACGCTTCAAGAGCGGCCTCTTCGACGACGCTAATTTCTCTCCCTCCACCACTCAGACCACGCACTTCCGCCGATCCGTCGTCGTCCCTGCCTCTCCCTCGCGTCCGAAGTCCCCTTCATCCCGCGACCTTACCGGCCACGACAACACGCACCTGAGCGAGGGCGCCCCCACTGCGTCGATGGCCCCGATGGCCCCGATGGCCCCAATGGCTCCCATGGACACACCGGCTGTCCCAGCGGGAGAATCAGCGACCGAGGTGCAGACCATAGTTGCTGCATCCGTCGCTGCTACTCCTGCGACGGCGAGCACACGGGGCCACTCTCTTATCGGGGGATTTGGCAGACAAATTGGCGTCTTTGGCGGACAAAACGAGGGGCCCGCGCCCGAAAACTCGACTCCCGCCGCTGGTCGCAAGAGGTCAATCGAGGAAGTTGAAGGAGAAATCTCCGTCGAGAGCGACGCGGCGACGGTTGAGGCGGAAAAGGAGGAACATGCCAAAGAGGCCGGGGGTGATTCCGTCCCTCAGTTGGAGAACCAGCTCCAGGATTCTGTGAAAGAAGCCGATGCCCAAGAGGGGGCGCTTACATGTCTTGCCCCCATCGTGTGTCCTCCCGTGTCGCTAGAGGAACCTGTAGACTTCGCAGCAGCAGCTCCTCCCGCGGAAACTGGTAAAGCGACGGCCTCTGCTCCCTCTGCTTCCGAACAAAAGGAAGCCGAAGAGGGTGCTATACCGGTAGCTATTGCCAAGCTGATACTAAGAGCTAACGTAAAACGCCTACTGTGTCCCAGTTCTTTCACGCTCTTAAGTCAGGCGACAAGGACGACAATGAGTTGCAAGGCATCCTGGACCAGTTCGGTCGGGCTCGCAATGAGCTCGGCTTGCGGATCTCAGCGGCTCAAGCCGTCTTGCTGGGGAACCTCCAAGACGGTTTTCAGGTTGCGTTCGGCGTGCTCGAGCAGACAAAAACTAGGATCCACGAAGTGCTCGGGATCAACCTGGCTCTTATGGATCTAGTCAAGAATCAAGCGCTGCAGACAGGTATGCTAGTGGTACCGATCGCTCGATAGAGACGCATTGACGAGATGTTATAGTGGTCGATACTGCTGACATGCGAAAAATCGGAATGACCGCCTCCAATGATACGACGAGCACAAACGCGTCTAACGAGACGAGAGAAACACATGTCTCTGGCGATGTGACGCTTGGTCAGGCCCGACTAATGACAGGCAATATCGGGTTGGAAGGTTGGCAGAAAATGGCACGTCGCAAGACGACGATCGCTAACAATAAGTTTGGCAACGACGTCCGAATCACCACTGGTGATATAGGAGGGAAGGCGGCTTAGAATTTCAACGATTCCTTCTGGAAGTGAAGTTATTCAAGGGTACGTTTAAGTATTGCTATTCGTACAGGCTTTCCTCGGAAATCCATGTGATCTCTCGTTTAGCTACACCCTATTTACAATACTATCTTTCTCCATGAGAAGACCGCCATCTCCGCAAGCATTGATTGCATAAAGGTGCCGCAGGAAATTCTAGAGGTTACATGAATTTCCTGGGTATGTCGATGGTAGAAGGAAGTACGATTACGGTCATCTGACCGGCGCTCCTCTTTTTTACCAATCAGCAAGGCTGCAGGTCTCGTGACACTCGGCCTGGTTCTCGAAGGTAGTGATCCAGTAGTGTCCTACAATTATATCTAGTAGGTCATGGTTACATCCTATGCGGCTGGAGCTGAGAACAGGATAACAGCCTGAAGCAAGTACTCTCGAGCTAGATTTCTCTTCTTAAAGAAAGATGATTCTTGGCGTTGATCCTATGGAACATACCGTACTCATACGTTCAAAGCAGTTGTAGCACGGTCGATGAGATTAGGCAGCTCGTGAAAGGCTTCGAGCTTCTCCTTGAACTTCGCCAAGGCAGCCTTCTCAGACTTGGTTCGGGAGCTATGTGGCAAAATAGAGGCGTTGACAACCTCGTGAGCTGTCTTGCGGAGGACCAACTCCATGGGGAAACGAGTGCAGACATTGCTCCGAACGGGGAAAGGTACTCCGGAGATGGCCTCAAAGACCTGGGGAGGGTGCAGCATTGACAAAACAGGAAGGTCGGCGACATAAACAGGTCACTCGAAGATGAGGCCACTCGGTACTTGAGAGCCATGTATCGAGAGGGGGTGATCCACAAGGATGTGCGACTTGCGAACATGTTATTTAATCCTGGGACCAATGGGGTTATGTTGATCGGCTTTGAACAGGCTTTGCTACTCAACCGCCCTCGGCGTCCGTTGGCGCAGTTGGTGCCGAACAAGCGAGCGTGGAAGTCGGAGGCCATGGATGTCAAGAAGTTGACGGGTGATTCAAGCAAGCGAATTCGGTCCAGTCAAAGCTTTTCAGAGGATATTTGGTTGGCAAGGGCGGCGTTCTTAGAGTAGAATACTCACCGAGGGATATGAGTTACGGGTACTCCTTGTTAGCGCATCTGAGAACAGCCGAAACCCATCGTTTTCAGCCTATCGGGTAATTACAGTCCTGTATAGTAACGTACTAATCAACTCTACCGTCAATCACGCCTTGCACACGTGTTCCTCTAGACTATTCCGTGCGAATAATCCACGGTCTTCTCATCTTCCTAGTAGACAATGATTGTTCTGCCCTAAATTACATCAGACTTTCATGATCGATTCTCCTACGCAAGATGGTTTGGGTCATGCCATATATCCATTGTAGCATTGCCGGAGTGGTCAGCAAAAGTGAACGCGCACTCCGCTTGTGCCTAGTACAGTTCTAGCTTATATCCTCACGATCCTTCAGATGCCCGTACTTGTTTATACGTTCTTCGCACCAGCATTCCGGACACTGGTATGAGGACGAGTGCTTTTTGCTCCATGAGCGAACAATCGAGTCGTGACCTACCAGAACTCCGGAAGTCGATTCACTGAGGTAACGGATTTTCACACCTTTCCAGTAGCTCTTCCGCTTGGGTCGATACCGATAGCGAACGCAGCATGCCGCCCAAGAGTTCTTGAAGCGCCCGCGAGCGTCTCATGATCGTACGACATGTAGAAGTGCAAGAATTGTAGAGAAATTCAGGCGATAAGCACGATGCTTGGATGCACAGGGGATCATTGTGACTGTCATCGAGGAAATATAAGCAGTCGTTTGCACGTGAGTGCCAGGAACAGTTGATCGACCGAGCCAGCATGCACAAAAAATTGAATCACCATTGTACTACATTTCGCCAATCATGCCGCAAATACCCAAAACGAGCGGTCGGCCTCGGAAGTCTGGCTCTCAAGAGGAGAGAGAATGGTAAGATATCGTGGCAAAACTTGCTCGAAGACGGCTTCGAACCTCTGCAGCGCGCAGAATACCCCAATTCAAGTCTATATCGCCCAACGATGGAATGTGTGCCAACTTCATTCTCACAATGGATTCGTTCGTAGTCCACGAACTGCCTCGATATCCTTGCAGATACAACGAATCGATACACAACCTCACAGTAGCTTGTGGTTCGGCCTGCCGACCGAACATTGTGCTCTTTTGGCCAGTTGGTGTTGCGGAGAGACCCCAGCTTGAACCACCAGCGTCCCGTTACTGTTCATTTCACACCGGGTTGTCATTCACGACCACTAGGCAACTGTCGCGTCTGCCTGGAGGTTGGTTGTCACTGACCAATCATCTTGCTTGGACAATGCAGAGTGAGGCCAGTCAGCGGTTAAGCCGTCTCTCCCATTGGCTGAGTACTGGTGCATGAGTCTCAACTGACGGCCTATAAACAACCAACGCTCCGACCAACATCTTCAGCTGATTCAGGCAACAGTGATGACCAATTGCAGAAGTGATTCCCGCATTACCGTGTTATGACTCATGGAGTCAGAAGCGCAGCAAGGTGGGAGATGCGGTTGCAGTTGAGGCATTTATGTTGCTAGACTCAATCACGGTTGGAAGATAAATACGCCACCACGCCCGGTTTCTGCCTCCGATTTTTTTTTTTTCAATAAATCGAGAGAAGGAAAGAATCCAGTCCATCTTTAGGACTATGCTCTTTGGCCAATTTCATCATGGCAACACTTGTGGCTACACCTGCCGTTCTTCCATCGTTGGATCGGGCATTGGTGATTCAAAGCTTTGAGAGAAGCCAAAGATTGCAAGGCACCGCTTTTTTCTTCTAGCAACCAATTCTAATATCTTAGTAGGTACAACGACCTCCGAGACGACGCTCAACAACCGGTTGTTGAGGAGAAGCACATCCAAAACCTCGCGAGCCTCTTCGTCCAGCACAATGCCCACAAGCTCCTTGGTATTCATCTCATTCACGGTCACTTCAAAATCCCCGATGACACAGTCTTGCTCGGTTCCAACTTTGAGGAGCCGAGGGGCCGTTGGGCCAAGGTGACGCCGATTGAAGAGATCGACCGCTCGACGGTTCACGGCCATATCTTTGGCGTAGGCGAGGATGGTCTCTGTGCCTATGAATACCAGGAGTCCCCATTGCCTGACTTTTCGAGTGTTGGCAGGGGCTTTTTGATCGACTTCGTGGATTATCTTACCAAGCACTGCATCACCGGCCTCATTGGCCTCCAGGTTCTCGGCGAGTGCAATAACCAGTCCATGTCGGACAGCGCTCCTAATAGTCCAGACCAAAAACTGGACTATTAGTCCAAACTGTAGTCCAGACCAATAGTCCGTGGACTATTGGTCCAGTCTGCGTCTCTCGGATTGGACTATTGGTCCAGTCTGCGTCTCTCGGATTGGACTGACGGTCCAGTCCGCGTCTCTTGGACTAGACTGACGGTCCAGTCTACGTCTCTCGAACTGGACTGATGGTTCAGTCTGACTTCTACCAGACCGACCAGTAGTCCAGTCCGAGGATCGCAGACTAACAGTCTGACTAATAGTCTGTCCAAGATTCGGGGTGACTCAGGTAGCGTCTTTCCAAATCTGTGGCCTGCTGCAGAGTGCCAATTCAACCACTACGCGATCCAACGCGTCCAACGCGTGACACGCGTTTGGTAAAAATTTCGATGCACTGCTAAGATATGTTAGCCGGTACAGCCCAGCACTGCGTTAATCTATGGCAAACCAAGTATCATGCAACTGAAACCATCGGCCTAACAAGATCCCAGAATTACATATTTCGACCTGTTCAACAGCAACCTACTTTATAGCTTTGAATGGGCTACCTGGCCGATTTCCAGGAAGAATATCTGCAACGTAAGAGATGATGAAGTGCATATTATCTGAGCGGCGAAAACCCACCCGGTGGCGTTAAGAGATACCAGCCCCGCCATTATAGGTAGGTGGCATGCACAGTATCCCCTATCCAGCGCGTATAGGGTAGGTTCGCTCGCAGTAACACGTACCTCAGCAAGCCCATTGAGATGCTAGTAAACACGCTGGTCTCTGCGTAAAAATCATATTTTATATTAGTTACGATATAGTCACCTAATCTACCGTGCTGAGAGCTTCCGTCTGGTATCAATTCCATCATGATCAGAGATATATTCCCGAATCGTCGAAAGACCGTCGAAAGACCGATATCAGTGACGTGGCGCAGTGAGCCTACGGTTACCTTCAATGCGAGAGAACGACTCAAAGCCCGGATCAAGTCAAGTCCAGCGTGATGCCTTCAACATTGGAGGCAGGCAGGGAGAAGGGCCACAAGTCACGTGTCTGGACTATTAGTCTAGACCGCAGTTTGCACTGCAGTCTGGTCTGACGGTGACGGACGGACCGATAGTTCAGTCTGCACATCTCGGTTAGACCGCCAGTCCAGTCTGCACATCTCAGTCAGACTGCTAGTCCAGTCCGACCAAAGTCAGACGGACTGCTAGTTTAGTCTAGCCTAGTCAAACGGACTAAATGGCCAGTCTGAGGCGTCCAGACGGACTGATTGCACTATTCGGAGCGCTGATACAGATACTTCTTTTTAAGGAAGGCATGGACGGCGCCGCCGTCCTGTAGGACCTCGTCGTATCTCATCCTCTGCGTGGGATCCGAGTCACTGAGGTGGTCAACCCAGTAGATGCAAGAATATCGGATCGAAGCCAATGGGTCAGGATCGAACTGGGAGACTTGGTCGATAGTGAGCCCTGGTGCGCGTAGGCCGTAAATATCACGCCGGAGCGTCCTCGACATAGCGTCCAGCGATCTCGAGAAGATGGCATGGTGCTGATCTCTCATGCCAGAAGGAAAGAGATATGTGTTTGAGGACAAGAAGTCCATGGCAGACTGATGAATGATGTAGACAACTTTGTCTCTGATTGTCAGGAAGGAGCCGCACATGCTTATGATCTTCGAAATGTGGTCACTCGTTCTCTGAATATTCGACGGTAAGCCTGAGAGGTGGCCTAATTCCTCGAGATGAAGTGGGCGATAGGCTGTGGTGACCGTTGACAGTACAGATCGACACAATTCGGGATTCCGCCGCCCCAACCTTTGGATCTGCTGCATCATTCGATCGTACAGATCTTCCAAGCCAGCAGGCACCTCCTTTATGACGTCCAGTACGTCCCAGGTCTCAGAGACCTTCCGAAGCTCCTGACAGATCAAGGCCACCCAAAGGAACGTGTTATTAGCATTGGAGGTCAAGTGTTGTTCAACAGCATTCCGTGTTTCGTCGTCGTACGCTTTATCATATGCCAATTGATTCACTTGATACCGAATATACGAGCGAACAGCACCGGAGATCGAGTCCTCGTTTAACTCCAGGCACAGCCTGACTTTCTGCGTCGTCTTGTCCAGCTTATCCTCGATGTTTGGCCAGTTGCGGCTCGATACAATCCATTTGGCACGAGATGAGGAAGACGCCTGAGCAATAAAATCAAGAAGCTGCGGTAGATTCGTCCTGCACTCATCAAGGGCGTCGACGACCAAGACTACATCTTCCAAAGCTGGATCTTTCAGCATGTCTGTGAAGATCTCGGTCAGAGACACCCAGACATTGATGCTCGCAAAAAGTTTCCCGCCTGCAAGATCGTACTTCGCCCGTACATACGAAACGAGTGATGGTTGCTGGACAATGAGGAGGCAGATAAGACCACGCATCACGGCCGTGGCATTGCTCAGTTGAGCCTCGGTGGCCTGGCAGAAGAAATAGGACAGTTGATTCGCAGACTCTTTCCCTAGCTCATCGATGATGCCGCAGAGGAGCATCGTCTTGCCTTTACCGGGGCCGCCTTTGATCCAGAGCAGCCGGCTTTGTGGGTCGTCACGAAATCGTTGGAAGTCAGCGTGATCGAGGATCCAGCGGTATGAGTCTCTGAGCAGGCCCCCTTTCGTATCTTGGATGCGCTTCTTATCATAGCCGGGGTCAGTCTCGTATAGATCCTTCAAGCATTGCTCGTCCTTGTCGTTTCGATGCCTCTTCTCTTGTAGCCTGGTCTGGTCCTGAATGGCTGAATGGGTACCCTGAAGCTTCATTTCTTGGGAGTGTGCGGTAGCGGCGAGATCCCAGAGGTATAACTTAGCTTGTTCGGTATTGTATTGCTCGGAATCTCTTACCACCACATTCTCAGCATCCTTAATCTCCTTGAGCTGGCCATCCCAGTCATCAAGTTTGACCATATCCCTCAAGAGGACAGCAAGCTGATGTCGGTGGTAGAGGCAGATACTCTTTATCTGGTAAAGGAGAAGTTTCTTGTAGAGCTGGATGACATGCTTCTCTAGTTCATCTCGCAGCCCTACAGACAATTCGTTGACCCTGCTCTCGTCGAGAAGTAGGCAAACTAAATTCCAGTACCACTCCATTCTCGATATGACGTAGGCGATTCCTTGGCGATTGATGCTTGCCTCGGTAATCGGATTTGAAAGAATCTGTTAGCTGTCAGCGGGGACACTCCGTAGATCTTTGGAGTTGGAAAAGCCGAACCCACCTCCAGTCCAAGGCAGACACCGACCCAGGCAAGGGCAGCTTCCGGAGCGGCCTGCACTGCCTTGTCAACTATTCCTCTCACAGCGGATATGGCTTTTAATCCATCTTCGATTCCTTGCTTGATGGCCGCTTGTCTCTGCGTCCGTTCTAGCCCGACCTGGACTAGCTGCTTCATTTGGCACCATCTTGTCTCCTGAGTCTGTCCTATCTCGTTTTCCTTAGTTTCCATGGCTGCGGTCGAGTCGTTTCTATGGAGTTCGCCTGACAGAACGTTCTCGTACACTTCAACTATTTTGACCTCGCTCACTTTAAGCTCGTCGTACGCCTGGTTCCAAAGTCACTTTTGTAGCTTCTGCGACGACGTTTCAAGACCGGAAGAGGTGGGCAGAGAGGGTGTTGGCTGTCCTTCCTTGACGTCGAAACCGTCATGCCTACGATCCCTGGGTAATGGTGCTACGATCTCTGATTGCTCTGGGGGCGGCGGTGTCGAGAATGTATCGGGCTCTAGCGGCGCTGGCTGATGGGTAGGCACTGTCGGGGAAGGAACTTCGATTGAGGGCGCAGGGTTCGCTGTCAACGATGCTAGTTCCGCGGCTGAGGGTGCGGCTAGCTCAGGAGGGAAGTGTCCGATCTTCGTTTGGGCATGTGGGCTCCGTGAAGCCTGTCTAGGGCCGGTGGAATCCGTGGACGAGCCGATGACACCGTCTCTCTGCTTAGACGTCTCGGGGTCTGTTTTTCCACGAAGTCTGAAGACATTCTTCAATCTGTAGCGAAGTTTTGAAGCCATGACTTTAGCGAACGCACATGAGGAGTAGAAGTGATAGCATGGCCGCTGACGCGGGGAGGAGTCAGTGATGACGACATGTGATTGTTACGTCAGGCACTCAGACCCACTGGGCGCGCTTAACAGCGCGACGCCTTCCCTAAAGGGGTAATGGCTCCCAGAATCACGTGCGCTTAGCGCTTGCGTCTATTCGGCTAGTGTGTGGGTCTGAGTGCCTGAGGTAACATTAAAAGCTCACGTGAATCTCACGTGATTCTTAGCAGAAAATCCCCAGCCAATGAAGACTTCTTTACACTCGGGGGGAGGATTAGGACCATTAGAGGGACCCGGGTGTGGTATTAATCCGGGCCAACAAGAGGTGCAGCTGCGCTTACGAATCTGGTAATCGCTTAATCCCGGGGGGAAAATCCCAGAGCTTAAGAAGACCTTTCGTACCGAAAGGCACAGGGGAAGGCGCACGTCCGCCGGGGGAAGTTGGAAGTTGGAAGCTGGGCCTGGTGGGCAAGTTGGCGGCTCCCTTGCGCTGAGTAGCCTTTCGGTACAAAGCTTGTTGGGTTGTTGCACGTGTTGAGAAGAGGGCGCGGTTTTAAGTGGTCGGCTCTAGTGGGTGGATGAATAGACTTGGCCAATAGGGCGTGTGTGTGTGTTACCTTTATTTTGTGTAGCCAATAAGACGTATGCAGCAGGCTTTGAGAAGCAGGCACCATTTTGAGTGGTACGATTTGAAGAGCTTAATGCGGAACTAAGAGACCTAGCCAATAGGGTGAGGGTGAATAATTGAGACAAGGATCAGGGGACTGAGACTAGCAGAGATCAATCAGTCGCAATACCAAAGAGGGAAAATTGTCAATTTGAGTATAAGAAGCTGCCATACCAAGATGTCCTGGTGTTAAGACCATTAGACTTTTATCACTCGCACTGGTGTTGAAACCGCACCCTTATTTTCCCCACATATCAATCTGTCAGTTTTCCAAACCCAATACAACAGCCCAAAATACCACACACTATCACTATACTAGGCTACTTAAAGTCTCTTTGTCGGATACCTCTTATTTCTGCCACCTGGTTCGGTGGTTGATAACCTCATATTAGGACGAACGGAGGATCGGAGTGTGGCAAATATATTAGGTGGTGATCGAGAGTCTTCGTTTTCCTTCGCTTCACCTTCTTCATGGTTATCATTTTCATCAGAGTCTACAGACGTTAAAGGGGAGACCGGCGACCCTGCAATGATTGGAGATATTGCGGTAGTTACAGTAGATCCCCTGAGTCTCTTGGGGGCGGGGTTGTTCGAACTTGACTGAGACGATGGAGATGCGGAGATTGCGGGTCTTTTGTTCGGAGATGGAGTAACGGGTTGTTGGGATGGACCTCCCTGCGGCGATTGTGATGATTGTGACCGTGACTGTTGCGTCTGTGAAGATTTCTTTGAGGAAGACTTGAATATAGACCTTGCTGCTGCGAAGCCGCCAGCTTGGGATGGGCCAGGTTTGGTTTTAGAGGGGGAGACTGTATTAGCGGCAGGTGCAGGTGGCGTGCTCTTGTCCGGAAACGTCCAAGAGTCGGGAACGATAATGAAAATATAGTCCTTCTTATTAACTGTAGGGGCAGCTACTATAAGACTATGGTTAAGTAGGCTAACAATCTTGCCGATGCAGTTAAAGGGAACACCTAGAATAACTGTATATCTTTCCTATCTGCCATCTTCTTGCAGAGGAGAGAGAATGGTAAAGTGCAAATAGGAAAGAGAATAAAAACTTGAAAGGGGTGGAAGCCTTTAAAAGGACTCTTTGATGGCTGACCCGGCGTGATGTAGCTACAGCACTGGATAAATGCACAGCATCTCAGCTGCATATCATCCAACAGCGGGATAGAGTCCTTAATCAAGTGGGTTTGACCTGTTCTGAGAACCTGCCCCGTTAAAGAAACAACCGGTTGGATAAGTAGAAAGCCCTCACTATTGCAAAGAGTTTGTGGGTTAATACTGATAGTTATATTAGTGGCAAGTGCGATAGTTAAACTCGAGCTAAGGGGAAATAATAAATCTGCTTACGCTTGGTATCCAAAGTTGCATATAAGAACAACTGGAACCTTATACATATCGCCGTCACTATCTTTATTGCTGAAAACATCAGGCTCCTATAGCACCCACTCCAGTGCGTAGGGGTGTACTTTGCCAGTGAAATAGAATTACTGATTCTCCTACTCCGATTTAATAATCTGCTGGTTATAGACAGAGAGGTTAAGACTAAAGTAAATCGGCAGTAGATCAGGGGATCGATACCCTTCAGGACGCAGTACAGAATATTCAGGCAGTATCATATAGGGAGGGGGTGGAAGAAAAACCCTGCCAAAAGCTTCAACATTAAGGCTCTTTATAAGTTGTTCATCTGATGCAGAGTTGGAAATCGATCGTATAGATCGATTCCGAGCTCTGATCGATCGATTTATATCGATCGTCACCTTCAATCGATCGATATCGATCGAGCGGCCCTCTCAGTCGATCGATATCGATCGATCACTAATTGAAATTGAATCGATCGATGTCGATCGACGATCGATTCGATCAATGGCTCAATGCTAGTCCTCATTATCCCTATCTACAGTGATTCTGCCCACCAATTGAAGAACTTACCTCTAATTGTCCCCTTCAAGGAGACCAAGAGGAATATTTAGCTGATAAATGCCAGCTTTACTCCAGGAGCGAAGGCACTGAGCCATAGCCACAATATGGCGTCGCAGGCGAGATCTAAGTGGTATTACTATCCTCCCGCAACTGCTGAAAGCTCTCTCTATTTCTGCAGAAGACGACGCAATAGTAAGAAAGTCAACAGCCATATAAGACAGCCGAGGAAAACGCACAGCGCCGACGTCCCTCCACCAAGCAATTGGGTCAGCTTTATATGCGATGTTGTCCACCGGTGGCTCTAATAGATACTAATTAAGCTCATCCTCTGGCAACGCAGCTGACTGCTTTGGTCGTTTCCTTTGTCGCCCTTAAGAGTCAGATAAGTCAATAACCAACTGAATGCCAGTCAGCGCTCAATATAGTCCAAGGCATTATTAGTCCCAGCTGCTAAAGCGGCATTACCAGCTACTTTATGAGCCATGCTCTTATACTTTTCTTCCCAGACTGTCGTTAAGCCTTTCTCATACATCCTCTTCCACCCTAACGTCTGGCGAGACGGGAGTTAGTTCCAAAGCTGCTCAAGAGTTCGCCATTTCTTACAGGAGTGGAATACAACAGCCGCTACATAGGCAGTTAAGGTCAGCTTGCTATAGTAGTCATTCAGCTTCTTCCATCCAAGCTTGATGTAAATCTTCAATAGCCGCCGAGTCTTCACATCCATATCATCAAACAGATAAACCTCTTCCATAATCTAATCGTCATTCTCTTCAATTATCACTCCTTAAACGGCCAACTCAAGGTAGTCAAGGAGCATCTCCACCACCTGGAAGTACTCATCGAACCCCCCTAAAGTTAACCGTTTACCAGCAATACCCTCGCCCTGGAGTTACTTTGAGGCGACCTTAAATAGTTAAAGGATCTTCTGAACTGCAGCAACAACCTTCCACTCGTCAAGAGAAAGTTATTCTTTCAGAATTGCAGGTTTATCTTATTCTTTGCCGTCTTGGCTAACCCATTGTTCCTCGATGATGGAAAGCATCCTGTTTAACGCCGTCTATTTCAGCAGAGCGCGCAAGGCCATTGCCTCATCGGACTGCCAGCGAGTACAAACGTTTTGAACCCACGTAAGAACAGGCTCGGCAGGGGCGGTTTGCCGTTAAGCTTCATAAAAGTCCTCGAGAAGTTAACTACTCATTTGAAGAGCAATGCCAATATTGTGAAGTTTGCCAAACGGCCCAAACTTGCGGTGCTTATCCACTTCTTCGGTGTTAATAATCTCAGGGCGTAGGTACTGATCCTGACTGTCTTCTGGAACTATCTCAAGCTCAAAGCTTTCTTCCATACTCAGCACACCAAAGTCATTGTCAGTCGCCAGCTCATTGATAGCGTCGGACAACTAGCGCTGCTCGTCTTCTTCAGTCATAAAGTCCTTATCGCCCCAGTGAGCAAGCAGCTCGTCGAAATTGTCCCTTTTGCTGTCGTATATCATGGCTCTAACTGCCAGGTTCAGAAAATAAGGGGCGCAGCAAATGCGACGCTCATCCCTATCGAAATCGAACTCAGCGGCAAGTGCTTCCATAGCGGTATTATTATTCGTAGCGTTGTTAAGTGTGTAGTACCCGATTCTAAAGTTGAATAGCGGTTAATATTATCAGTTTGCTGCCCTAAGTAAGAGGTATTGGCCGTAGTTCTATACCTATCTTGAAGACCAAATGAGCATATAGTATCGGCAACTTCATCTGCAAGTGCTTCCCCAGTATGGCGCTTCCTGAGAGCTGGTAAAGCCAAAAGGATTCTCTACTATTTCCAGTCTCGGTTGATAAAGTGAGCGTTAATACCAAGAAATAATGTATTTTGTCGGGAAGTCCAGCCATTGAAGGTAAAATGAATTATACTTCTTGCTCTTTGAAGCAGCTTGTAAAGCGGACCAAGAGCGCGATTGTACTCGTTTATTAGCAGATTCATAAGTATCTTGCCGGTTGGTATCTGCCCTTCCTGAAGAGATGGGTTATTGTAGAGAAGGAGTCGTCTGAAGCGCTTAGAGTTTATGAGATTGAAGGGGAGGTTATGGTATGTAAGCCAGTCGAGTAGGAGCAGTTAATTTATCTCCAGGTCAAATAATGTATACAGATTGCCTAGAAGGGTTTGGTCTTAAGGGTTCGTTGGGTCGGCATGAAGCATATCAAGTAGGTTCCATTCTATACCTTCACTCCCGGCAACAGATCCTACACATTGTCTAGAAGGTGGCTGACAAGTTAGCGGGCATTATTGAATGATGTAGAGATAGGGCAAGGAGAGATAGTACAAACCACGAGCTTGTGCTTCTTTCTCAGATGTCGGACAATACTTCCGCCAGTTGAAGCAATAAAGACATAATGTGTAGTCTTGGGCTTGTTCCGGAGGAAACATCTCTTGCAGACCCATACGATCTTGTGGGGCCGTAATCTATTGTCCTTCAATCTGAATCCGAATTGCCACCACCATGTCCGCTCTCAAGAAGGGTCGTGACATATCGTGAAACTGGGGAACCGCCCGAATTTATCAGTCGTCTAAGCCTCATAATCTGGAGATCTGCTGGGTGCATATGTCCTTGAGGCTGAACTTGTTGACGGCTCGGAAGGCAGCGGCATGGAAGAGGAAACCTCTATGTCCTCATCAAACAAGTCCATAGTGATAGAAATCGTCCGCAAACAGCATTAAGGAGGTCAAATCGAAGGCTGCATGGCTAATAAGCTCGAATCTATATAAAGTCTACTCAGACAGACTAAAACCCAAGTTAATCCCTAGTTGCAAAGCGTACAGAGCCCATTGAACCATACACTGGCTGACTTACAAACAGCAAGAGACAGAGAGACAAGCTCATTTTCGTTGAGTCGTATCCTGTTGCCGCGCGTCGCATGTAGCTGCCTGCGGCCCCCTGATGGCTTCGCGGGATGTTTTGGCAAACGCATCGGGCGACAGAATCGTCGCATATGAACTACCCTACGCAACCTACCCGGGACACCTTCCGTGTACGTGGCGATCGACGATCAAATCGATCGATTGGAGGTTGGATCGATACGATATCGATCGAGCAGGATTTCTAATCGATCGATCGAAATCGAAATCGAATCGATTAATCGAATCGATCAAATCGATCGCTCGATCGATGTCCAAGCTTGATCTGATGTAGGAAACCGCATTGGGGTATCCAGCTGACCAAAAAAGGACATAGTCATATCACTACCAAGGTTTTTCTGAGAGTCATAAGGCATGCGCGGAGGGGGATAACAGCTAAGAGTGGAATTTCAGGTAGAAGTTGATGAAGACATAATATATTGAACAAGCAAAGGTTTCGATAAAAATGGGAGAGCGGTTAAGATTACGACTCTGCAAGAGAGAGAGAGAGAGCAATAGTAAGATAAGCCTGCAAGATTGGTATATAAATGTAGGGAATAAAGAAGAAATACATGTGATATTTATAATCGATTAAATTATATAGTATATACAATGCGAAGATTGATACTACTTGGTAAAGATACTGTATTTCGTTGCGCAGACAGGATGTAGCATCGCCGATCTCCATCCAACATTTTCAGCCAAGAACTCCTATCCCTGCCGGTATGGATACTTGCACAATTAAATTGACCAATTAACGTAGATAGTGAACAGATTTACTATTTCTATGAGTATAAAGGATTGGCCAAAATGTCAGCACATATTCGCCGATTGCAGTAAAGCACCTTAAGGTAAGAACCTTAATCCCTACCAAGTGGATACTTATACAGCGGAATTAATCAATTAATGTAGCTGTTAAATAGAATTACTTCTTCCACAATTACAAAAAATTGACTAAGATATTAATACATAAAAAAAAGAAGAAAAAAAGTATAAAAGCTGGGCAGTATATGATAGGTAGATGAAATAATGTAGTGTGTATTATATTAATTACATAAGTATCCATCGATATTACTATTACAACGAAAGAGGGTGAAGGGATATTTTAATCTATTGGTATATCAATAATACAGCGGCTATATAAATAAGAGGGTGGAGGAGTATAATGTCGTATTGGTATACCGGTGTAATAGCATTCCGACTAGATAATAGAATGAATAATCAAGCCCGATATTATTAATATTATAAGAATAAGAGGGTAGAGGAGTATAATACTCTAACTGGTATACCGATGTGACGATGCCCTGAGTAGATGGTAGGATGAATAATCAAGCCCGACGTTAACTATTATAAAGATAAGATGGTGGATGAGTATAATACTCTATTGGTTACCGGTGTGATGATACTCCGAGTAGATAATGCAATGAATAATTAAGTCTGGTATTATTACCCATTAAAGAACAAGAGGGTGGAGGAGTATGCTGCTCTATTGGTTTGCTAATCTAGTGATATTCGGAGGTGATAATATGATAAATAATCAGCTCCGATCTTGCCACCCATGACAAAAACCAGAGGGTGGAGGATGATGATGCTCTATTGGTTTGCTAATTGTGACGGTACAAGGGCACGAACGAGGTCGAGTGCGACTTGGGTAAAATGATTGTTTACGAGGAGAGAAAGAGATTCCTAAGGAAAACTCTGACTTAAGCTATTTACACAATAAGTTAAATGAGACTATTCATAAAGTATGAAAGTCACGTGATCGTTCCCTCACACTAATCCAGTGATATTCGGAGGTGACAATACGATGAATAATCAGCCCTAAGGTTGGGGCAGAAATAGAAGCATAAAGAAGACCATAGTAGGATAAATCTATCATTTATTGGTCGGTAGATCAAGATAATGACGATGGATGAATGTTGATCGGGTGATATTCAGAGTTGATGACGTGGCAAAATGATCAACTTCAAGGTTGGGTTAGAAATAGAAGAGGAAAGAAGACCATTGTGGGATGAAGGCATCATTTATTGGTAGGTAGATCAGGATAATGATGATAGGTAATATCGCGTTTAGTTTTATTAGTATTGTAGAAATAAAGAGGATCTAGGGGTGTCGGGGTAGAATTAGAGTAAAAGTAGAGTTGGGATCGGAGAATCGATATCTGTCCCAACTTATGCAAATTACAAATGGCATCGGGAATAGGATTCATCTTTGTGATTCATATTCACGACACACTTTTGCTTTGGACACATTAGTATATTAATACGCACACTATACTACAATGGATTTATCATTGTCGGCTCTATTTGAGGGATTGAGTGGTCGGACGACTGGCAGCACGCTCAGCCACCTTGGTTTAAGGACCTACAATGATGTTTTTAATGCGGCAAACTCAAATACAAGTCCAATACCAACAGCATCACATGCTACTATCCAACAAAACACATCAAATCATATTCTAGAAGTCCAGCCTATAGGCCAGCCAATCAGCAATCTTGGGTCAAGGATGGATGATAATGTCAGTAATGCGGAAAAGTCAAATACAAGCGTGGTTTCAATGGCATTAAATTCTACTATCCAAGCAGGCACATCAGGTCACATTCCGGAAACCCAGCATACAGATCCAGCCGACACCATGAATACCCAGATACAGGCAGCTGAAAGCTGGATCAGCCGGCCACCACCAAGGAGTACGACCCCCGCAAAATTGCCTCCGAGATCCAGGGGCGCACCGCGAACATCTCGTGCATTAAGACAAAGAGATACTCGGGAAAGAAAGTGGGGGCAAATAAGAGAAACTCAACAGCAAAGACCATTGGTTGCTGTTGGGACCCCTTCAGTTAATTCACACCAGTCATGTAATCCTCTACCTCCTCGGGAAATAAGGCCGCAGCAAGTACAGCAACCAAAACCTACACCAGTACAGCTTCCCATAACACCAAACCCCACACAGGCTGCAAAGATAACGGACATGGGCGAATATCATCCGCATTATGCATTGGACATGCAGCCGTGTATGGGGAGACTGAGATTTTCGAAACAGAGACAGCCCGGCAATAAAAAGCAGAGAATTCAACAGCAAAATGAAAAAAACAGCAATCAACAACAATCACCACCAGAAATCCTGCCAATGCCTACACAGATGGTAGAGACAGCTAATGTCGGCGGATCTTACCCGCCAAATGAGCTAGACGGGCACGAGTACATGACAACACTGAGGTTTTCGGATGGCCAACGACAAGCTGGCGTAAAGCGTGGAGCCGAACATCACGGACAAGAGCAAAGCAAAAGACAAAATCGAGGACGGGTTGGAACCTCCTTCAAGAATACTGGTTCTAATGAACACGGACAAGGACAAAATGAGAGGCCAAAACGAATGCAGGTCAGGACCTCCCAGAACAGCATTTCTGACGAGCAAACCCAGGCATTAGCAACAGCTATTAAGCATCTGGAAGACGAGTTTAAAGAGAAGAAAGAATATCATACACAAAGGCTTGGTGTAAGCCGATTCCCCATGAGAGGAATATATCCACCACAATGGACTTTTATTAAGCATTCCACAATATTGACACTCTCCCCATACACACATATATGGTATGCTATCAGAAGATCAGCACTGCAGAGATGAAAGAGCTTAGCTGGGAAGAGTGGACAAATAGCTCCGCGAAGGATAGCTGCCGGACGTATTCCTGTCCAGATTGCTTCCCTTTTGGCAGGGCTGTATCGAGCTGCGAGACCTGTGCAACCAAGATACGCGAAGGCGATAGGACCCGAGGTGGGAACTTGCATCAAGCACTTGGTTGCGAGCACATATATCCGGATGCTCTCAAAGGCTTAACATTAGTCGAGGAGAGGCTAATTGGACTCAATACTCACTTCGGCTTTATTACAAGAATCAAAGTAACAAAAAGCACCAAACAGAGCACGGCATATGCACGGCACGTAAAGGGTCATGTAACCGTGTTTCCGAATAATGTGCAAGACTTGGTTACTACAGTATTGCCGCATCCGCTTCTGCAGTCTTTGGAGGACATCCATATATCCTGGCATGGGCCACAGAGACCAGCCCCCAGCGATCTGTCCAAGTTACTCGCAGTCCGGCGAGGAGTTGTGGAACGGGCATTGCTGTGGCTAAAAGAGTTTAATCCCCACTATCAACACATCAGGATCAACAAAGACGAGCTGGATAGCTGGGGAGAGCCTGCACACGGGGTCCCGAGCCAAATCTATAACAGGATAGAGAGAGACGAGCCATCAGCTTGGGAAGAAACGCGAACAGCGCATATTGTGCCCCCAGCAGAACGTGGAATGGAAGGTAACGGGCCGCAGTCACTCGAACAGATTGTGGATGAATTGGGTAGAGCACACGACGAGAACGATGTCAGTTATAGCGAGGATCCCCTGCTCTATGATGAGCGCAGTAGGGAGGAGCTCGAGTATGAGGGCATGGGAAGCTTTCTTGATGAGATCCTTGCATCTGGTATGTTCCCACTAGATACAGCACCACAGGCAACCGATGTCGACAAAATCCAATTTGCCATCGATACAATTAGAGGTGGGCAGGCCAATCCGCCAGCACAGCCGCCCAACCAACCAGCCAGGAACACAGAAGATCCGCACCTTGAGCCATACGTCCACATTTTAAGAGGCAACGAGTTTGCAGATACCAATGATCTCTGGCATCTTGCAAAAGCATTCCCAACACTATTCCCATTCGGGTTCGGTGGGCCACGATGTAAGGAGGAAATGGAATCAGACCTATGGAAAAACAGTCTCCAGCTCAGAGGGCATGTTCGTCATACCGGTAGAGATAATACTGGAGCGGCTGCGATTTCGCCGATACGCAACCTCGGACTTCACGCATGGATGAAGAAAGTACTGCAACGACATAGTGGCCGTTTTGCCAATCACCCGGCCTTTTCATGCCTGGTGTTTAACGTCGAGGTTCGGTCTAGGAATAGAGGAGTAAGTATGGTGAGCGTGCGACGGAACGACTTCCCCGAGGTTGAGAGAATCATCCAGTCGTTAACGCTTGAGAGGCTGGCGGAAGTGCAAAATGAATTAGAGGCTGGGGGGAGTACCCGAGATAAAGATATCAAAAAGCTCCTACGATACATCTCATACTTTGGCTACAAGCAGGCCATGTCGCAGGAGTCGCAGCTGGCCATACGCAGAAAGATCAAATCATTGATTATTAGATACGGTATACCGGCAATTTGGTTTACGCTGAACCCCAATGATATCACGAACCCGGTAAAACTACATCTGGCAGCATACCGAAAGGAGGATAGTGATGCCGCAGAAGCAACCCTGCTTCGGGCCCTTCAGGATAGGTATGAGAGGGTGAAGCTGGCGATAACTGACCCCATAAGCTCTGCCATCTTCTTCCACCGCGAAGTGGAGATGTTCTTCGAGCATTACGTCAAGGTTGGGGAGGAATCCGTGTTTGGTCAGATTGGACAGTATTTCGGCGCTGTCGAGACCAACGAACGCGGTGCTCTTTATGTCCACGGTTTGCTATGGCTCGAAGGGAACCTGGATCTTGGAAACGTTATCGGTGCTCATGGGAACATGGAGGATGATGAGAGCGCGGCGATAGAAAGGGAAGGAATCCTGAAATATGCCGATTCTGTCTTCACTGAGGTACATACGTTCATATACTGATATAACCGAAAGCCAATATGGGGTCGGAAGCTGAACTATTATCCAGGACCTGGATGAATCTGCTGCCTTTAGCGAGGAGAGCGAGACTAGGGTGGTTTACGACAATATATCCTACTTGATAACCGATGCAGGGCGCTTCTCTGAACAGTTTGACGATGAAGCCCACTTTTGCGCGGGCAGGGTCCAGATGTATGTCCATACCGCAACCTGTGTCAAATACTCTTATAATAAGGAGGGGGACAAAAAGCCCACATGTCGATTCCATGCGCCTTGGAAGCTCTTTACAAAAAGCGAATTTGGCGCGGATGGTATACTTCGGCTCCAACACTCACATCCCATAATCAACCGATAGAATAAGTTAATAGCAGTTGGGTTGCGGCACAATCACGACATCTCCTTCATCGGAACCCAAAGCAAGACAATAGCGCTGATATACTACTTGACAAACTACGCCACAAAAATCCAAAATCCGATCTGGAAGAGAGTGGCCATAGCAGCAGAGCTCTTTCCGAGTATCAGCACAACTAGCGCCGTCGGGCTAGATGCAACAACTGGAAACTATAAAGCCAAGGCAAATATAAATCGCCAGTATCTAATAAGAATCGCAAACCGAATATTCACTAAGCGGCTATTATTGCAGATAGAGGTAATTACGCACTTCCTGGATTACCCAAGTGAGTTCTCGAGTACTAAATAATAGTTATATATGAATATAACAACAATATACTGGGCAATACTCCGACGCTGGCAGTATCTCCAGCAATACAGTAGCACTTTAGGCGACAACGATAATCGACCTATCGAGAACATAGGTGGCAATGGCAACGGCAATAGCGCAGAAGCCAGCGCGGAAGCCAGCGCGAAGAGGGTCTTCATGGGAAGCAATAGCAAGAAGCTACCAAATATTAAAGCCTACCACCACCGTAAAGAGGTGCTACAGACATTATGCTTCTATGACTACGTGTCGCTTGTTAAATTACAAAAGAGGATAGATTCATCTTCCAAGGAGTTAGTGAAGATAGAATTTAAAAGGAACTGGAAGCCGGGAAGGGACTGGGTGCAAGTTCTAAGACCCCCAGGGAAGTATACAGTGCCATACATCAACAGCTTTCTCAATATGGACTTTAATATTAACACAAACGCAGACAGATACCGCAGGTAAGCACAAGCCATAGAACATATAGGATGGATAAACGAGGAGCATACACTAATATTAGCACCAGAGCTGCAGTACAGCACCTCGCACTCTTTATACCGTGGGAGAAGTTCACTACAGCAGCGTCTGGTGACATCAACGAAATCTGGGAACACTGGAGACAGCGACTCCCCAAAAGACTCCAGACTATCGCAGGTAACATCCAGCTCTTGAAGCGATCAGCGGAAGATGCGCGGCGAGACGCGAAGCAGTGGGCTGTTGCGGGGGAAGATGCTATTTTGGATGATATCGACGCTATAGGGGATGATCTCTAAGATCCTACAGGCCCAGTAAAAGCGTATCGCCCAGACCAGGTTGGCCAGCTTGGCCGACTGATTGAGACAGTACGAGGTGCCACAGCTCCCAACCAGGTGACCGCTGGTTCGGGGCATCTTTTGCAGATGCTAGATCAGCTCCGCGAAGCCCAAGCAGATATCCCCGACTTTGCGGATGATGTCGAGACTGTTACTTCCGCAGAGAACCCAGCGCAGTACCAGCCAACCATGGTAGCCAAGAGCGAGCTCCCAACGTAACGTCAGCTTAGAGGAATTAAGAAAAAGCAGGATCAAGCTGACAAGGAAATTGTGAAAAGAATCCAAGGCTCTGATGCAGTTCAGATTATACAGAACACGGCTGCCGGCGCAGAAGTATCACTGAACCATACCTTCGCGGGCGCAGGAGAAGATATTATAGAAATATCAGAAATAGACACCGGGAACACTCAGAGACCCAGTGCTAGGGTTGCCTTTGGACCGTCGACAACATTCATCCAAGACGGTCGGGAGATTGCAAGGAGGTTCACCTTAAACGAGCGGCAGGAAATTGCCTTCCTTTTAGTGTGTCGCCATCTCGATACCATCCCGGATGAAGATAACAGCGATAATTTTAAGAGCAGTAATATCGAGAACAATAATAACGCACAACTATACGAGTTCCTGGGTGGAGAGGGCGGCACCGGGAAGTCCAGGGTCATCGAGGCGTTAGCGGAATTGTTCGCTAGCAAAGACATATCGCACAGGCTGCTTATGACGGCGACATCGGGGGCCGCAGCAGCACGGATCAACGGCGTGACTATTCACTCCGCCTGTGGGATACAACCCAATACATCCGGCAGCAATGCCGACGATGGCAGCACGGTAACCTACGTGGACGGTGATGCTCGAAGAAGATGGAGAGAAAAGTGGCTGCTCATCATTGACGAGGTGAGCATGCTGGGCCTCCAGACGCTCTCCGACATCAACAAGCGACTTTGCGCCTCCCGGGGATCGAATCAAGATTTTGGCGGCATCCCAGTGGTACTACTATCAGGAGATTTTCACCAGTTCCGCCCAGTGCAAAACAAGTCGCTATTGACGCCATGGTCCGCCCTCAGGATTGCGGACGAAATGAGGGCGCACGCACTCTGGGCTCGATTTACCACCGTCGTCATGCTCACCGAACAGGTACGCGCAGCGGGGGACCCGGAGCTGCAGCGGCTGCTGACTCGGATCCGGCAGGGGCAGCAAGACGAGTCCGACATGGAGCTTCTTAATAGCCGGTGCTTTCAGGAAGGCCGAGCCATACCATAGGGCAAGGGCATTACAGTAGTTACACCCCTTAACAGCACTAGATGGAGCCTGAACATAGATGGGGTCTTGGCCTTCCAGAGACACCACCAGAAGCCAGTACGGATATTTCTACCCCAGCACCGTTAGGGTAAACCCAGTATATTACCGGTAACAGAGGAAGAAGCTACGCTTATAGCCAGCGTCGGAGATAACAGCAAGATCTGTGTGCCGGCCACGTTCATGTTCGTGCCTGGCATGCCGGTGGTAGTAACGAAGAATATAAACCCAGGCCTCAAGCTCGTAAACGGGGCCAAGTACAAAGCACTGGAAGTTATACCAGACGCCAAGAGATTCCCAGGGTATCAACTCGCCCCAAACATTATCCTCCACTTTGGACCTCGTCCGAGTCAACCAAGAAGTTCAAGTTTGATGATATGCCACCCGGTACGATCCTGCTTACTCCAACAAGTGCCCAAATACCTATTAAGAAGAAGAAGAGGGCCAAGAGGAGGCCTTGGCAGAGGCACGAAGTGAGCCGCCGAGGACTTCCCTGCACTGCAGCGTTCGCATGCACCGATTACAAAATCCAAGGCGAAACCCTCCTCGAGATTGCGCTGGAGCTGCGAGGAACCGGAACAAAGCTGAATACCACAACTGGACAACTCGAGCCAGGAAAGTGCGATCCGTGCAGCCTGTATGTGCAGCTATCGCGGTGCACATCGCTTGATGGTATTATGTTGCTGTCAAAGGCACGGGTGCAGGATATAGTCGGGAATAAAATACCACAGGAAATGTTTGATGGCGAGGTTAGGCTGGAACAGTTGTGCGAGAGGACAGTAAATGAGGCCCGATTATCATTGTTGTCATATATCCATCTGCACAATACTAGCAGTAGCGTAATTTAGATATATATAGAAGTAGAAGGATAGAAAACAAATATATATAATCAGATAACTTACATATTAAAATGTATAGATGCAAATCATACATTAGTTATGCCTTTCGGTACGAAAGGTCTTCTTAAGCTCTGGGATTTTTCACCCCCCCAAAATCCCGATTACCCGATTCGGAAGCGCAACTGCACCTCTGGTTGGCCCGGATTAATACACACCCGGGTCCCTCTAATGGTTCTAATCCTCCCCCCGAGTGAAAAGACGTCTTCATTGGCTGGGGATTTTCTGCTAAGAATCACGTGAGATTCACGTGAGCTCTTAATTTATAATAATGTCGTTGCTCTTCTCGTGTGCATTTTGTGAGGTTCTTGCTTCTGCTTGAGTTAGATGAAATCTATTACATTAGATCGGATTTTTAATAGAAATCTCATTATTGATCTCCTTTTTGGAATACCTGGTAGCAACTTGGCGGAGATTTTGGGTCTTTGGTGGATGTCTGGTGCTGCGAACCCCGCGTCAGGCGTCATCATCGTCATCGAACGCGAACCGGACGTTCCGGGCGGGGTACATCATCATCCCTGCGTAAAAGAGCCAGAACGACGGGGGCAATGGAATCGGAACAAAACACCCATCATCTATCAATACATACTTGACTGTTCCTTGGATTCGCTATCTAAATTATAAACTATATTATTGCTCGTAGTGTGCGGTTGGGTGCAATAATGATAACCGGGCCTCGTTTAATGTTCCCCCACACAATTGCTCCAGCCTAGCCTCGCCATCAAACATTTCCTGTGGTATTTTATTCCCGACTATATCCTTCACACGCGCCTTTGACAGCAATATAATACCATCCAGCGATGTGCACCGCGATAGCTGCACATACAGGCTGCACGGATCGCACTTTCCTGGCTCGAGTTGTCCAGTTGTGGTATTCAGCTTTGTTCCGGTTCCTCGCAGCTCCAGCGCAATCTCGAGGAGGGTTTCGCCTTGGATTTTGTAATCGGTGCATGCGAACGCTGCAGTGCAGGGAAGTCCTCGGCGGCTCACTTCGTGCCTCTGCCAAGGCCTCCTCTTGGCCCTCTTCTTCTTCTTAATAGGTATTTGGGCACTTGTTGGAGTAAGCAGGATCGTACCGGGTGGCATATCATCAAACTTGAACTTCTTGGTTGACTCGGACGAGGTCCAAAGTGGAGGATAATGTTTGGGGCGAGTTGATACCCTGGGAATCTCTTGGCGTCTGGTATAACTTCCAGTGCTTTGTACTTGGCCCCGTTTACGAGCTTGAGGCCTGGGTTTATATTCTTCGTTACTACCACCGGCATGCCAGGCACGAACATGAACGTGGCCGGCACACAGATCTTGCTGTTATCTCCGACGCTGGCTATAAGCGTAGCTTCTTCCTCTGTTACCGGTAATATACTGGGTTTACCCTAACGGTGCTGGGGTAGAAATATCCGTACTGGCTTCTGGTGGTGTCTCTGGAAGGCCAAGACCCCATCTATGTTCAGGCTCCATCTAGTGCTGTTAAGGGGTGTAACTACTGTAATGCCCTTGCCCTATGGTATGGCTCGGCCTTCCTGAAAGCACCGGCTATTAAGAAGCTCCATGTCGGACTCGTCTTGCTGCCCCTGCCGGATCCGAGTCAGCAGCCGCTGCAGCTCCGGGTCCCCCGCTGCGCGTACCTGTTCGGTGAGCATGACGACGGTGGTAAATCGAGCCCAGAGTGCGTGCGCCCTCATTTCGTCCGCAATCCTGAGGGCGGACCATGGCGTCAATAGCGACTTGTTTTGCACTGGGCGGAACTGGTGAAAATCTCCTGATAGTAGTACCACTGGGATGCCGCCAAAATCTTGATTCGATCCCCGGGAGGCGCAAAGTCGCTTGTTGATGTCGGAGAGCGTCTGGAGGCCCAGCATGCTCACCTCGTCAATGATGAGCAGCCACTTTTCTCTCCATCTTCTTCGAGCATCACCGTCCACGTAGGTTACCGTGCTGCCATCGTCGGCATTGCTGCCGGATGCGTTGGGCTGCATCCCACAGGCGGAGTGAATAGTCACGCCGTTGATCCGCGCTGCTGCGGCCCCCGATGTCGCCGTCATAAGCAGCCTGTGCGATATGTCTTTGCTAGCGAACAATTCCGCCAACGCCTCGATGACCCTGGACTTCCCGGTGCCGCCCTCCCCACCCAGGAACACGCATAGTTGTGCGTTATCATTGTTCTCGACATTACTGCTCTCAAAATTATCGCTGTTATCTTCATCCGGGATGGTATCGAGATGGCGACACACTAAAAGGAAGGCGATTTCCTGCCGCTCGTTCAAGGTGAACCTCTTTGCAATCTCCCGACCGGCTTGGAGGAATGTTGTCGACGGTCCAAAGGCGACCCTGGCACTGGGTCTCTGAGTGTTCCGGGTGTCTGGTTCTGACATTTCTGTAATATCTTCTCCCGCGCCCGCGAAGGTATGGTTCAGTGATGCTTCTGCGCCGGCAGCTGTGTTCTGCGTAATCTGAACTCCATCAGAGCCTTGGATTCTTTTCACAATTTCCTTGTCAGCTTGATCCTGCTTGCTCTTAATTCCTCTAAGCTGACGTTGCGTTGGGAGCTCGCTCTTGGTTACAATAGTTGGCTGGTACTGCGCTGGGTTCTCTGCGGAAGCGACAGTCTCGACATCATCCGCAAAGTCGGGGATATCTGCTTGGGCTTCGCGGAGCTGATCTAGCATCTGCAAAAGATGCCCCGAACCAGCGGTCGCCTGGTTGGGGGCTGTAGCACCTCGTACTGTCTCAATCAATCGGCCAAGCTGGCCAAGCTGGTCTGGGCGATATGCTTTTACTGGGCCTGTAGGATCTTGGAGATCATACCCCATAGCGTCGATATCATCCAAAATGGCGTCGTCCCCCGCAGCCGCCCACTGCTTTGCGTCTCGCCGCGCATCTTCCGCTGATCGCTTCAAGAGCTGGATGTTGCCTGCGATAGTCTGGAGTCTTTTGGGCAGTCGCTGTCTCCAGTACTCCCAGATTTCGTTGATGTCACCAGACGCTGCTGTAATAAATTTCTCCCATGGTACGAAGAGTGCAAGGTGCTGTACTGCAGCTCTGGTACTCATATCAGTACATGCTCTTTGTTTATCTGTACTGTTACATGGCTTGTGCTTACCTGCGGTATCTGTCTGCGTTTGTGTCAATATCAAAGTCCATATCGAGAAAGCCGTTGATGCATGGCACTGCATACTTCCCCGGGGGTCTTAGAACCTGCACCCAGTCCCTTCCCGGCTTCCAGTTCCTTTCAAATTCTATCTTCACCAACTCCTTGGAAGATGAATCTATCCTCTTTTGTAATGTAACAAGCGACACGTAGTCATAGAAGCATAATGTCTGCAGCACCTCTCCACGGTGGTGGTAGGCTTCAATGTATGGTAGCTTCTTGCCATCGCTTCCCACCAAGACCCTCTCCGCGCTGGCTTCCGCGTCGTTGCCGTTGCCGTTGCCACCTATGTTCTCGATAGGTCGATCATCGTCATCGCCTAAAGTGCTACTGCATCGCTGGAGATACTGCCAGCGTCGGAGTATTGCCCAGTATATCATTGTCATATTCACATATGACCATTGTTTGGTACTCGAGAACTCACTTGGGTAATCCAAGAAGTGCGCAATCACCTCCACCTGCGATAATGGCCTCTCGGTGAATATTCTGTTTGCGATTCTCATCAAATACTGGCGATTTAGATTTGCCTTGGCTTCGTAGTTTGCAGTTGTTGCACCTAGCCCGACGGCGCTGGTTGTGCTGATACTCGGAAAGAGCTCTGCTGCTATGGCCACTCTCTTCCAGATCGGATCTTGGATCTTTGTGGCGTAGTTTGTCAAGTAGTATATCAGCGCCATTGTCTTGCTTTGGGTCCCGATGAAGGAGATGTCGTGATTGTGCCGCAGCCCGACCGCCATTGGCTTGTTCCATCGGTTGATCATGGGATGTGAGCGTTGGAGCCGAAGTATACCATCCGCGCCGAATTCGCTTTTTGTAAAGAGCTTCCAAGGCGCATAGAACCGACATGTGGGCTTTTTGTCCCCCTCCTTGTTATGAGAGTATTTGACACAAGTTGCGGTATGGACGTGCATCTGGACCCTGCCCGCGCAAAAGTGGGCTTCATCGTCAAACTGTTCAGAGAAGCGCCCTGCATCGGTCATCAGGTAGGATATGTTGTCGTAAACCACCCTAGTCTCGCTCTCCTCGCTAAAGGCAGCAGATTCATCCAGGTCCTGGATAATAGTTCAGCTTCCGACCCCACATTGGCTTTCGGTCATATCAGTATATGAATGTACGTACCTCAGTGAAGACAGAATCGACATATTTCAGGATTCCTTCCCTTTCCATCGCCGCACTCTCATCATCCTCCCCGTTTCCATGAGCACCGACAAAGTGTCCGAGCTCCAAGTTCCCTTCAAGCCATAGCAAACCATGGACATGAAGAGCACCGCGTTCGTTGGTCTCGACAGCGCCAAAATACTGTCCAATCTGACCAAACACAGATTCCTCCCCAACCTTGACGTAATGCTCAAAGAACATCTCTACTTCGCGGTGGAAGAAGATGGCAGAGCTTATGGGGTCAGTTATCGCCAGCTTCACTCTCTCATACCTATCCTGAAGGGCCCGAAGCAGGGTTGCTTCCGCGGCAGCCTTGTCCTCCTTTCGATATGCCGCCAGACGTAGCTTTACCGGGTTCGTAATGTCATTAGGGTTCAGCGTAAACCAAATCGCCGGTAGACCGTATCTGATGATGAGCGCTTTAATCTTTCTGCGCATGGCTAGCCGCGACTCCTGCGACATGGCCTGTTTGTGGCCAAAGTATGAGATGTATCGCAGGAGCTTTTTGATATCTTCATCTCGGGTGCTCCCGCCAGCCTCTAACTCCTTTTGCACTTCCGCCAGTCTCTCTAGTGTTAACGACTGAATGATCCTCTCAACCTCAGGAAAATCGTTCCGTCGCACGCTCACCATACTTACTCCTCTATTCCTAGACCGAACCTCTATGTTGAACACTAGGAATGAAAACGCCGGATGATTGGCAAAGCGACCACCATGTCGTTGCAGCACTTTCTTCATCCATGCGTGAAGTCCGAGATTACGTGTTGGCGAAGTCGCATCCTCTCCACCCTCTCCACCCTCTCCAATACTGTCTCTATCACGGACATGCCCTGTGAGCTGGACACTGTTCTTCCACAGGTCCGATTCCATCTCTTCCTTGCACCGTGGCCCACCGAAACCGAATGGGAATAGTGTTGGAAATGCTTTTGCAAGATGCCAGAGATCATTGCTATCTGCAAACTCATTGCCTCTTGAAATGTGAATGTATGGCTGAAGGTGGGAATCCTGCGCGCTCCCAGTCGGCTGGTTGGGCGGCTGTGTTTGCGCATTTGTGTGTCCACCTCTGATTGTATCAATGGCAAATCGCAGTTTATCGGCATCGGTTGCTCGCGGTGCTGTATCCAGTGGAAACATACCAGATGCAAGGATCTCATCAAGAAAGCTTCCCATGCCCTCATACTCGAGCTCCTCCCGACTGCGTTCGTCATAGAGCTGCTGATCCTCGTCGTAACTTACATCATTCTCATCATACGCTCTGCCTAGCCCGTCCACAATCTCTTCAAGTGACTGGGGACCAGTGTCATCCATTCCACGCTCTTCTGGGGGCACAATATGCGCTGTTCGTGTTTCTTCCCATGCCGATGGTTCATCTCTCTCTATCCTGTCATAGATCTGGCTCGGAACCCCGTGCGCCGGCTCTCCCCAGCTATCCAACTCGGCTTTGTCGATTTGGATATGCCGATAGTGGGGATTGAATTCTTTTAGCCAAAGCAACGCCCGTTCCACAACTCCTCGCCGGACTGAGAGCAACTTGGATAGATCACTGGGGGCTGGTCTCTGCGGCCCATGCCAGGATATATGGATGTCCTCCAAAGATTGTAGAAGCGGATGTGGTAGTACTGTGGTAACCAAGTCTTGAACACTGTTTGGAAACACAGTTATATGACCCTTTACATGGCGTGCATATGCCGTACTCTGTTTGGTGCTTTTTGTGACTTTGATTCTTGCAATGAAGCCGAAATGGGTGTTGAGTGCAATCAGCTTCTCCTCAACCAATGTCAGGTCTCTGAGAGCATCCGGGTACATGTGCTCGCAACCAAGTGCTTGATGCAAGTTCCCGCCCCGCGACATATTGCATTCGCGGATCTTCATTGCACAGTTGTCGCAGCTCGGTATAGCCTTGCCAACAGGGAAGCAATCTGGACATGAATACGTGCGGCAGCTATTCATCGCTGCGCTATTTGTCCACTCTTCCCAGCTAAGCTCTTTTATCTCCATCATGCTGATCTTCTGATAGCATATCATGCATGTGTGTATGGGTAGGGTGTCCATGTTGTGAAATGCTTGATAAAAGTCCATGACTGTGGATATATTCCTCTCACGGGGGACCGGCTTACGCCAATCTTTTGTGTAGGATATTCTCTCCTTCTCTGTAAATTCATCTTCCAGATGCTTAATAGCTCTCTTGAATGCCTGGGTTTGCTCTTCAAGGTTGCTATTCTCAACATGTCTTCGATTTTGCCTTTTGTTTTGTTCTTGTCCGTGTTGGTCAGCCTTACGCTTGGCGCCAAGTTCTTGTTGGCCATGTTGATCCACATCTGAAAAGCTTAGAATGCTCATACATTGCTGCATGCCCAGTGCATTGTGCGGGTGATATTGGCTCGCGTTGGTTATCTCTGCAGCTTGTGTGGGGTTTGGTGCTATGAGCGGTTGCGCTGGTACTGGTTTGCTTGATTGGCCAGTTGATTGTGATGCCCCTAGTGCCGGGTCTATAGGTACGGTTTCTGGAATATAACCAAGTGTACTCGGTTGGACAGTAGAGTGTGACCTCCTTAATGCCAGGCCCACAGGACGGACATCCGGAACACGATCGGATATGCTTGGTTGGACAGTAGAATGTGATTCTCTTGGTGTTGCGTTTGTATTCGAGTTTCCCGCACCAAAGATATCATTGTACGTCTTCAGCCCGAGACTGCTGAGTGTGCTGCCAGGCGTTCGACCACGCAACCTTTCAAGTAGAGCAGATAATGACGAATCCATTAAAAGACAGTGTATGTCGTGTATTCTTAAGGTGCGTAATCATGTGTATTAAGCCAAATAGCGTTATAAATATGAACAATAAAGGTTGATGCCATTCACAATGCTGTTTTGCGATCGGTACATTCTGGGGCAGAGTTCGATTCTCCCACACCAACCTGTCCTACTCTGCTCTTGATCCGATTCTATCCCGATACTCCCACGTCATCTTTATCTCTATTATACCTATCAAACTATATGATAATATCGACTATCGTCATTGTCTTGACCCACCTACCAATAAATGATAGGTCTATCCCACCATGGTCTTCTTTACTCTTCCAATTTCATCCCAATATCGGACTTAGTTATTCATCCCGTCATCTACTCGGAGCATCATCACGCCGGTATACCAATAGAGCATCATATTCCTCCACCCTCTTACTTTCGTGATGATTAACTTCGGGCTTGATTATTCATCCCATTATCTAGTCGGAGCATCATCACTCCGGTATACCAGTAGAGCATCATACTCCCCCACCCTCTTATTCTTATAACATTAATAACATCAGGCTTGATTATTCATCCCATTATCTAGTCGGAATGCCATTACACCGGTAGACCAATACGGCATCATACTCCTCCACCCTCTTATTCATATGGCCGCTGCAGTATTGATATACCAATAGATCAAAATATCCCTTCACCCTCTTTCCTTGTAATGGTAACATCGATGGGCACTTATGTGATTGATATAATACACACCACGTTATTTCATCTACCTATCATATACTGCCCAGCTCTCATACTTGTTTTTTTTTTTCTTTTCATGTATTAATATCTTAGTCAATTCTTTGTAATCGTGGAAGAAGCAATTCTGTTCAACAGCTACGTTGATTGATCAATTCCGCTGTGCAAGTATCCACTTGGCAGGGATCAACGTTCTTACCTCAAGGTGCTTTACTGCGATCGGCGACATGTGCTGACGTTTTGGCCAATCCTTTGTACTCATGGAAAAAGCAAATCTGTTCACCATCTACATTAATTGGTCAATTCAATTGTGCAAGTATCCACACCGGCAGGGATAGGAGTTCTTGGCTGAAAATGTGGGATGGAGATCGGCGATGCTACATCCTGTCTGCGCAACGAAATACAGTATCTTTACCAAGTGGTATCAATCTTCGCATTGTATATACTATATAATTTAATCGATTACAAATATCAGATGTATTTCTTCTTTGTTCCCTACATTTATATACCAATCTTGCAGGCTTATCTTACTATTGCTCTCTCTCTCTCTCTCGCAGAGTCGTAATCTTAACCGCTCTCCCATTTTTTATCGAAACCTTTGCTTGTTCAATATATTATGTCTTCATCAACTTCTACCTCAAATTCCACTCTTAGCGGTCATCCCCCTCCGCGCATGCCTTATGACTCTCAGAAAAACCTTGGTAGTGATATGACCATGTCCTTTTTTGGTCAGCTGGATACCCCGACGCGGTTTCCTACATCAGATGAACAACTTATAAAGAGCCTCAATGTTGAAGCTCTTGGCAGGGTTTTTCTTCCACCCCCTCCCTATATGACACTGCCTGAATATTCTGTGCTGCGTCCTGAAGGGTATCGATCCCCTGATCCACTGCCGATCTACTTTAGTCTCAACCTCTCTGTCTATAACCAGCAGATTGTTGAATCGGAGTGGGAGAATCAGTGGTTCCATTTCACTGGCAAAGTACACCCCTACGCACTGGAGTGGGTGCTACGGGAGCCTGATGTTTTCAGCGATGAAGATGGTGACGGCGATGTGTACAAGGTTCCAGTTGTTCTCATACGCGACTTTGGATACCAAGCGTAAGCAGACTTACCATTTCCCCTTAGCTCGAGTTCGAATATCGCGCTTGCCACTAATGTAGCTATCAGCATTGACCCACGAACTCTTTGCAATAGTGAGGGCTTTCCACTTATCCAACCGGTTGTTTCTTTGACGGGGCAGGTTCTCGGGACAGGTCACACCCACTTGATCAAGGACTCTGTCCCGCTGTTGGATGATGCGCAGCTGAGATGCTGTGCATTTATCCAGTGCTGTACCTACATCACTCCTGGTCAGCCATCAAAGAGCCCTTTCAAAGGCTTCCACCCCTTTCAAGTTTTTATTCTCTTTCCTATTCGCGCTTTGCCATTCTCTCTCCTCTGCAAGAAGATGGCAGATAGGAAAGATACACAGTTTGTACCAGGTGTTCCCTTCAACTGCGTCGGCAAGATTGTTGGCCTGCTTGACCATAGCCTTATGGTGGCTGCCCCTACAGTTGATGAGAAGGACTATGTTTTCATTGTCGTTCCCGACTCTTGGACGTTTCCGGACAAGAGCACACCACCTGCACCTGCCGCTAACACAGTCTCCCCCTCTAAAACCGAACCTGGCCCATCCCAAGCTGGCGGATTCGCAGCAGCGAGGTCTATGTTCAAGTCTCCCTCAAAGAAATCTTCACAGGCGCAACAGTCACGGTCACAATCATCACAATCGCCGCAGGGAGGTCCATCCCAACAACCCGTTACACCATCTCAGAACAAAAGGCCCGCAATCTCCGCATCTCCATCGTCTCAGTCAAGTTCGAAGAACCCCGCCCCCAAGAGACTCAGGGGGTCTACTGTAACTACCGCAACATCTCCAATCATTGCAGGGTCGCCGGTCTCCCCTTTAACGTCCGTAGACTCTGATGAAAATGATAACCATGAAGAAGGTGAACCGAAGGAAAACGAGGACTCTCGATCACCTAACATATCTGCCACACTCCGATCCTCCGTTCGTCCTAATATGAGGTCATCAACTACCAAACCAGGTGGCAGGAACAAGACGCATCCCACAAAGAGACTTTAAGTAGCCTAGTATAATAATAGTTGGTATTTTGGGCTGTTGTATTGGGTTTAGAAAACTTACAGATTGATATGTGGGGGAAATAAGAGTGTGGTCTCAACACCAGTGCGAGTGATAAAGTACAATGATCTCAACACCAGGACATCTTGGCATGCCAGCTTCTTATACGCAAATTGTCAATTTTCCCTCTTTAGTATTGCGACTGATTGATCTCTGCTAGTCTCAGCCCCCTGATCCCTGTCTCAATTATTCACCCTCGCCCTATTGGCTAGGTCTCTTAGTTCCGCATTAAGCTCTTCAAATCGTGCCATTCAAAATGGTGCCTGCTCCTCAAAGCCTGCTGCGTACGTCTTATTGGCTACGCAAAATAAAGGTAACACACACACGCGCCCTATTGGCCAAGTCTCTTCATCCACCCACCCAGAGCCGACCACTTAAAACTGCGCCCTCTTCTCAACACGTGCAGCAACCCACTAGTAAAACAGCCATACGGGCTCTTGTTGCAAGCTTCGTACCGAAAGGCTACTCAGCGCAAGGGAGCCGCCAACTTGCCCATCACGCCCAGCTTCCAACTTCCAACGTCCCCCGGCGGACGTGCGCCTTCCCCTGTACCTAACTAAAGCAGAAGATAAAATCTCATAAAATATAAGAACAAGAGCAAGAATGCTATCCCAAACCGAGTTCCCACGTGCATGTCACGTGTCTCTTAACAAGAAACCCTCAAAAGAAGACTCCTTTACACTTAATCTCAGAGAGCGAATGAGAGTTCACATGTGCGTATTGCCAAATGAGGAAGAGAAGATTGGCACCTCTGGGGGGCATTCGGATGGGGTTAATCCGGACCAACAGGAGGTGCAGTCTGGCTTACTAAACGGGAAATAAATTTCCAGCCAAGCGGAGGTGCGCCGGAGATGACTAATCGGGTAATTTGACAGGGGTATGTTTGCAGGGATGAGCGGTCGATTTTTGGGTAGAGAATCCCGGAGCTTAAAAGACCTTTCGTACCGAAAGGCATAACATGCCTAAGGACATATTTTAAGTGATAGGATACGAGCATCTTAAATTGAACAGCAGATACTATCATATCATGGCTATATCATATATGCCTCTGCTACATACCCGTCGTCATACCTTTCTCCCCCAACCCCGCCTTCTCATTTTTCACCGCTTCAACATTGCCTTTGGTTCTATCTCATCGGCGCCTGATAAATAACTGCAGCCTCTGAACTCAGGTCACAATGCGTGAGATTGTGAGTCCACCTTCAACCCCGCCTTGGAAGCTCTACATACTGATCTCGAGCTCCCTCTGCTCTTTAGGTGCATCTCCAAGTTGGCCAATGTGTGAGCATCGCCCTCTTCCATTGGCCTTTTTCATTTTTGACCTCAATAGGGTAACCAAGTCGGCTCTGCTTTCTGGCAGACCATTTCGGGTGAACATGGTCTAGACAGCAATGGAAAGTATGCAAACCATTCGAATCGCCTCCTAGTATCCCGCCTTCTCACGCATTATTTCAGGTACATTGGAACTCTCGACCTCCAGCTCGCGCGCATGAACGTCTATTTCAACGAGGTGTGTGATATTGCGTGACCCATGCCAACCTATGCTCCGTCTCTGACCAAACTCGCATAGACATCCAGCAACAAGTACGTGCCGCGCGCCGTGCTTGTTGACCTGGAACCCAGCACGATGGATGCGGTGCGCTCCGGTCCGTTTGGCCAGCTTTTCCGTCCCGACAACTTCGTTTTTGGCCAGTCGAGCGCCGGAAACAACTGGGCCAAGGGCCACTACACCGAGGGTGCCGAGTTGGTTGACCAGGTGCTGGACGTGGTGCGCCGCGAGGCCGAAGGCTGCGACTCTCTCCAAGGCTTCCAGATCACGCACTCGCTCGGTGGCGGCACGGGCTCCGGCATGGGCACCTTGCTGATTTCCAAGATTCGAGAGGGTGAGTTTGATATTACTGATGTCATGGACATGTCGATGCACTGTTTCTCACCGTACTGACCACCTCTTCAGAGTTCCCGGATCGTATGATGGCCACCTTCAGTGTGATGCCGTCTCCCAAGGTGTCCGATACCATCGTGGAGCCGTATAATGCTACCCTCTCGGTCCACCAGCTGGTTGAGAACTCGGATGCGACTTTCTGTATCGACAACGAGGCTCTGTACGATATTTGCAAGCGCACTCTGAAGATATCGAATCCTTCGTATGGCGACCTTAACCACCTCGTGTCAACTGTCATGTCTGGCGTGTCAACTTCGCTGCGCTTCCCCGGACAGCTGAACTCCGACCTTCGCAAGATGGCTGTCAACATGGTAGGCCGACTCCTGTCATCCAAACCCAATGTTACTGCTAATCGTTTCCCTCTCCTCATCTAGGTCCCCTTCCCCCGCCTGCACTTCTTCATGGTTGGATTTGCGCCCCTCACCGGCCGTGGCTCGCACTCGTTCAGCGCCGTCTCTGTCCCCGAGCTGACCCAGCAGTTGTTTGACCCCAAGAACATGATGGCCGGGTCCGATTTCCGTAACGGTCGCTACCTGACATGCTCGGTCATCTTTCGCGGCAAGGTGTCTGCGAAGGAGGTGGAGGATCAAATGCACAAATTGCAGCAGAAGAACTCGGCTTATTTTGTTGAGTGGATTCCCAATAATGTGCAGACGAGTCTATGCTCTGTCCCTCCGCAGGGGCTAAAGATGTCATCTACCTTTGTCGGCAACTCGACTGCCATTCAGGAGATCTTCAAGCGCGTCGGCGAACAGTTCACCGCCATGTTCCGCCGCAAGGCTTTCCTACACTGGTATACTGGAGAAGGCATGGATGAGATGGAGTTTACGGAAGCTGAGTCTAATATGAATGACCTGGTGTCCGAGTATCAGCAGTATCAGGACGCGGGCATCGATGACGAGACCTATAGCGAGGAGAATTATGGCGAGGAGGACGTCCCTTCCGGCGTCCACGCTTAGTCTAGGGAAACCTTGCTGTCGGACAGCACGTGACTTCTTACAGCTTACACGTGTGTGCCCGTAAGTCTAAGACTCCTCGTTGTCTCGCATGTGGGAGTGTGGAAAAAGGCGTTATTGTGTAGAGTGCGATAAGGATTGTGACGGCACTGTCCTTCATGTGTCCCATTTGAGGCCACACGGTCTAGGACACGTCTCGACCGCAGCATCTGTTAAGCAAAATTATGACTGTCTCCAGCCTCCCGACTAGGGCAATAATAAATCACAATTACTTCTATTACAATATTTCTCAAATTTGGGCACAATTCGGCTTCATCAATGTGAGTGACTCTCCCGTTCGTACGAATTTCTTGCACCCAAAGTCACAGTGCCCCATCCTAAGGAGAGTCACTCTCCTTATTAGTCAGCAGAAAGTTCTCAACGGGGTCCAATAGGGCCACGGATACCTGTGGCTGCAAAATTCCACGGGTACCCGGCGACTGATAGGTGGGCGCTGTGACTTTTGTTTTGTTTTGTTTTCTATTATTAGGTGGGCGCTGTGACGGTCGGTTCTAACCTAGGGGTATAGGGTAGGTCCGGGCGTGAGGTGGATGATCTACCGTAAAAACTCTGTCAACTCGCGCAGCCTAGCTTCTCCATAAAAAGAAGGAGAACCAATACACTAGGCTGTTTGTGACGTTTTCGCGGTTAACAGTGGAAAAATGGAGACGCTAGGCTGCGCGAGTTGACAGAGTTTTTACGGTAGTGGATCAGGACGTCGTAGCGAGCAATGTAGGTCACGGTCTGGTAATGGTAAAGAGGTAGTCTTAATGTAACCAAGTGTGTTGATAGCTGAGGAGCTTAAGGCTCTGGTACAGGGACTTAAGGTCTTTTCTATATAATCCTGATCTGTGAGGCGATCAGTGGGTTGGTCGTTGCGATCACTGGTGATTCCCTCTGGATCACTGGTGATCGGGTCGGGATCACTGGTGATCGACCATGGTGGGGTTCCGATCGTGTTGTATGGTAACGTGAAAAAGTTGGTACCGTCATGGTTCTGCCGGTTGTGACCGCCTGGTCTCAACCCGGGCCGTGATAATTATTGATCAACAAGACACAAAAGACCACGACAAGGCGTTTGGTGAGATGGCGTCACGCGGACCCGCGGTGAAGCGCCACGAGGATGAATGCGTCTGCGCATCGAGCGGGCATCTCGTAAGAAACATGATTGGCAATGCAGTCTTCGTAGTTCTGTTCTCGTGAGAGATCCATCTGCAGCTCTAGTTCCCTGCTAGGATCGGGTGCCCATTCGCCGAAACCAGTCTAGCTGACAACTACGGAGTAGATGTGCGATATCGCGCAGTGTGTTAGCGGGGAGACCACATCTCGCTCCGAGTAGTACGGTACAGTACTGTACATAGCCTACATACATATGACCCTCTCCCATTCCTCTAAGTCTTCATACATAATGCCTTCCATATCCACGCTTCATCACATCTCTGCAATCTAAATCTTGGTCCGTCAAACATCCGCTCAACTCTTCGCCACTAACATGACGAAACCCTATACTCTACGTCGGCTAGTCCATCATGTTTACCCTCCTCTTGCAAAATTGTCTCCTACTGCAACCATGACTTCGACGGTGAGGACATTGGGGAGCTTGAGCGAAAGGGCATCTGGTATTGCAACGGAGCGGGCGCCGCGACAGAGTCCAGGTCGAACATCGGCCTCTTCCTCATCCTTGCAGTCTTCTGCTACACGACTTTTTGCGAGTTGACCGTCAGGAAGAATGGCAAAGCCGATTTATTCCATGTTGAAGACATGTGTAGCGAGTCACATGAGCCCAGTGGCAAGGTGCTCGGCATAGTAGGAATAGGTGATATCGGTGCAGCCGTGGCGAGACCGGCTATGGTTATTTATCACGGCATCGTTAACAGCGTGCTAGACTTTAACCCGTATCAACAAGATTCAAGGGTGATAGAGGGATTGCATAGTATTGGGGACTAGATCAAGTTCAAAAGCTCTCGAGGCTTATATAAGGAGCAATCAAATTATACTGTAGTACTTTACTGTAGTACTTTGACTAGCTCTTCAACTCAATATTAATCTCTGGCAAGATGCACATAGGATTTCTAGTGGACGTAGTCGATGAAGTTTGGCGGCTGCATCTTACACACAAAACATTATAACCACCAAAGAATGTCCCACGCGCAGTATGACCAATCTACTCCTGGAAATACAGAGTAATAAATGGATCAAATGATGACTTTGCTTCCGCTGAATTGTCAGATTGCCAGGTAGTCTTCTTCGGTGAGGCGAAGCGAAGACGATCGAATCGAGGTCTGCCTTTGGGTGCAACTAGATATCGACCTATCACTCGTGTTCCGAATCCATTTTTTTCTTTCCTTCTTCTTTCCTTGTCTTTTAGTAGCATTCTATCGCTGGTTCATAGACGGGCATAATTGACAAAGTGGTAAATGCCCGCCAGAGCCCCCCGAAACGCCCGTCACGAGCTGCTACCTACCAAATATCACTTACAATAAGATGGTAGGTTGGACCGGATACTAACTGGCCCGCAGCACGTTGTTGACTGTGCCTGACGTTGCCACCTGCTTGGTGTGAGTATTTCAAGCATATAAACTCAGCATCCCGTCTGTCGTAGATTGCAAATGATTCACTCTATAAAGGATACGCAGATCCTCATCACGAGCAAAGCACACCAATCTCCGCTACACAACACCACCCAGCAATCATGACACCCTTTGCAGTCATCGCTACCGCTCTCGCAGCCGAGCATCTGGGAGGAGAAGAAGGGCGAGTACGACAAACTCCCCGTCCACAATTGGCACGCCGATTCGTTCCCGTACAGCGTCGTCATGATGCTCAGCAACACCGACAAGATGATTGGCGGCGAGATGGTGCTGCAGTTTCTCGATGGGGCTATCAGGAAGCTTCGCGGCACGTCGATGGGATGGGCTCCATCGTCATGGACAGAGAGGAGGTGAAGAATATGATAAAGCAGATAGTTCGGTACCTGGAGGTTGTCATGGATCAGATGGGAATGACGGATTCCAAAGAGAATACCGAGGGTTGAATGGCGTCTATGAGTGCTGCTTCACTGCCAATGCCCGTGTAGATAACGTCTTGTTCTGTAGTATGAGATGAAAGAGGACTGTCTCTACAAACGTGAACAACGCGATCCCGTCTGTTGGTAACTCGTGGTGGAAAAGGCCGAACAATCTTGACCCCTGCACTATTTGTAGGATATTGTACTATGAGGCATGCAAGTCTAATTTCCGCGTTATTACGCACTATGAGGTAACGATAAGAGTATTGCGAAATCTGTGTACACAGCGACTGGCATGTCAAGTCAATAGATCGACGGGATGAAGCCCGTGACACTACTTCCAATTGTGAAAGGCCTCTAGCGAGTTGATTCAACTAACTAGTCCCTATGCTGTTTACTTTCAAGATGAAGAAAGGAAAGAATCTAAATACAAACTGGGTGCGTGAAGACGCGTTATATCTTCTTTAATATAGAAGATTCGAGAATCAACTCGATGGCGCTGTGGAGAAGAATTCGGGCTTGGCGGCAGAGCCGCCAGCCAAGTGGGCCTGACCCGTTACACCAATGACATGTTGACTGACTATAATACAAAGACAAGATTGGATAATTGGAGTTTAATTGCCGGTCTGGCCATGTTGACATATTCTTCTTCGGCGAGCCCCTGGTTCAAGTCGCTCTTTGCAGTCTTATGCTACATCTTCTTGCCCGGAAGATGGCTCGTCTCTTTCGTCTTTCTCACCAACAGTTCAGCTTCCTCCCGCGCAATGCTTGCGTCAATCCGAGCGCCTTTAGAGGGTTCGTGACCGTGCATCATGGCCTATTTAGGTATTTGTTAGTAGGACTGTCCAGAATGATCAACACTATTGAGGGCGACGGACCTCGTAGCCAGGTTCATGCATGAATCGGTCTTCGATTTCTCTCTGGATCTGGAAAGGTCTGAGCTACATAACTACCGGAAGCAGGATAGATGACGAACATGTTCCTCATGCAACTCATTCATGATTTTGCTCCGATTCACTGATCACTTGTCAGCGTGCAAAAAGCTGGAAAAGGATGGTCTTTATGCGGACACACTATATCCTGCAGCGTTGAAGCCATCTTTTGCTACCGCATTTGCCACCTCCGAAGAGTTGTATCTTTTCTGATGACTGGAGTCGAGTTCATTTGACTTGGGGAACCCAATGCTTGATTGACTGCCTCGATGCGCCATCCTGGAAAGTGCTTGTATATTCGAGGTAAAGGCAATGTTGGCAATAAGAGTTCGTATTTACTACTCGAGTGACGAAAATGAGAGAAAAAGAATTGGAACATCTGCAGCGTCATCAGCAGATATAAGTATATACGGAGGGCGAGGTGTCTTATGGATGACATCACAGTATCATCGCTGTCTCACGTCATTGAGTGTTGTGACGGTACAAGAGCACGAACGAGGTCGGGTGCGACTTGGGTAAAATGATTGTTTACAAGGAGAGAAAGAGATTCCTAAGGAAAGCTCTGACTTAAGCTATTTACACAAATTCATAAAGTGAGACTATTCATAAAGTATGAAAGTCACATGATCGTTCCCTCACAAGTGTCACACCAGCCAAGACGTGCAACGATTGAACGATAGTAAAGCCAATCACCTTTTAATAGTGACGAGTGATGCTTTTTAAACTCACGATACCCCGCCGCTACCAACACAGGCGATAATCTAGACCACCTGTCGGGGCAGTGACTTCCCGTCACTTGTGCTGCAGCGCGTCACGGCGAACCATCCAATAGCAATGGAGTTACAAAAAGGTAGAATTACTTTATTACTGAGCTGGGACTAACGTTCCATCAGCCTACGTTTATACATTTGTTGGAATTTTACTACCGATCTTGGTTTCGTGTTCTGTGATTTTGCAGCTAATGACCGAAAACTTATGGTAACAAAACACCTGATCCACTCAGTTCAAGCCCCCTTGAACCTGTTGCGGACCATATAGGTCACGTGAGGGGCCCACGAGAGCATCAAGCCCGAGGCCGGACTGGCAGGTTAGGGCTAAGGCGAATGCCACCACTGTATTTAGCTGTGCGAATGCTTCTAGCTACTGCTGAATACCAACCTTTGTATCTCTTTGAGTCTAACCGATTGTGACACCTCCGGCAACAGAACCATCACCCTACCCTATACCTCAGCGTAGACCCGACCGTCACACCAGCCTTGTTCCCCGCCCTTTTCCTCACAGCCTTGCGACCACGCGGGTTTACCCCACGGCGTTTACCTTTCATTCATGCATATTGCGGATATTCACATTTCCTTCTGCCAGACGGTCTGCGTTGGCAGAAGGGGTTGCATCCACGGCAAATAGTCCAGACAGTCTGGTCGTATGGGTGAGCAAGGAGCCACCAAAGCTTGGTGAGGGCTTCCAGTCTCTCATCAACTTTGAGTATCTCGGAGACTGTGACGATTTCGCTTTGATGATATCTGGATAGACGGAGTCTTTGTACTGATGCACTCTCTGCCTCCTGAACCGCGAGAAGGCCAACCAACCTCGGATACAATGTTCGAACTGTACATCGAGTGTCACGCGGCCCACAGCACTGAATTCTCACATGAAGAACAAGTGTCAGTCAAAGAAAGGGCTTACTCGTCGTGTGGTGTGATAGTCGCACTATATAATTAGAGGCGTCAAAATGTCTCTGGACCCAGGACAATCATGCTATAGAAATGCCCCGATAGTCTCAATCTTACAGCCAAGTCATCGCCCTTTACAAGGCAGCAACTATACCAGTGATTACCAACTGGAGATGTGTCACGGCCCAGGCTAGACGGCCTGGCAGAACCCATGAGGTATCCACTTTTTATGTCCAACCACGAATGGAGCGTGGCCAAATGGATCGTGCCCACGATCCCTCCAATCACCACAAGTATATATACAAACTATGTATTTGCACATTAGATAGAACCCCGCGCTCTCTTGCTATTACATAACAGACTTGGTTACACAAAGCTGCTGCCGCAGTTGGATGCTGCGCCCGCACCGCATTGCCTCATACTCTTCTCACGTGTGCGGCCCTAAAATTGGGACAGGCCACAGTTTAGTCCTAAAGAAAGTAACCTGCCGAGGTTAGCACGGCTGCATGGAGCTAAGCTCTGAGGCATAGGTGGCGCTACCGAACCGTTCGGTAGTGGTGTACAATATCTGTATGTACTCAAGAAGACACAGCCCTACTAGTCTGGTTCCCAAGAAAAGGCCTAGAAGCGGGGTCCCCTCTTCCCAAAAATGTTGGCCCACGAAGGCATGTACGGGATATCCTGGAGGCAATGCCGTTACTAGGATCGATTGAGTCTAAAAATAGTATCTCGATCCTTTTTCCGGGACCATTTCACAAGGAGCCGAAAACGGCCACAAGCCTATTAATGTCCGGGTTTCGTACTTGCCGTAGGGATACATATGCGATACCGTCATAAGTGCTTCCCCACCGAATCGACCGATCGCGCCCCGGCTGGTGAGCCACTTACGCGTCACCAACTGCACAAGGCGATGCATGTCAAAGCTGCCGTTATTCTTCTCCGTCACGAACGAGAAAGCTTTCAGGACACCTAACGCTTCTGTAAGCTCCATCTCGCTCCGCGGGCCCCCGTTCCGTTCGTGCTCGCCGTAATGCGATATAAACTGCGCCGGAATATCTTGACGATCGAGAATGCTCATGAATGAGAGGAGCTCGCTAGCTAAGGCGTGCTGCTGCTCAATCTGCTGAAACGAGAGAATCCACGTTTGCGCCACTGCCTGGGGAGCCTCGGAGTCTCGCCCGACTGTCTCACTCCTTACTGAGCAGGTGCACGATGTTCTTGTCTCCATCCGCGGCAAGTTGCAGTTTTCTGCAGGCGTACGTACGTCAAGGCCACCATCTAACAGCCTTGGCCCAGTGGTGAAGATCCTCCACGATTTCTTCAACCCATCTCGACAGGCAATACAGGCATGATAACAAATGAGGCAGCAGGTCAACGAGGGAGAGAGACCGCGTTCTTTAAAAGCCCAAGCTCCCTCCTTGTCTACGGAACCTGCCATTAGCTGAATTACCACCAGCCAATCAACTTCACGCTTGCCTTTTGCATTAAGAAATCATCGCTTTCTTTCACTCATTACACTGTAACGCCAACGCAATGAAGGTCCTCTTGGGACAGCTCAAATTGCTTCAAAGGGTCATCAATGACCCATGCGTTCCAGTACTTTCGTTAATTGGAAATTCATTTTTATTTATTTTGCGTTCCCCGATGATTTGACATTCTATATTCCGGTCGAGATCTAACCCGCCGTCGTCAAGATGTACGAGGTAATAGCGCTCATGCGCTCGCTAGTGAGCTTCAGGGACACCCTCAACAGTTCCCTACCAACCTCCGGCTGCTCGATTTGAATCTTGGCCCACTGCTCCCGGTCCATAAGCCAGACGACACAATCTCTCTCCACACCGCAGTCGCCGTTCGATCAGTCTCGGAAAAGAAGGGGAGCTCGCCGCAGGTCGTGCCCGCCACGATGCTCTCGCAAAGCCATCCCTGAGGGAGGTCGTATTCAGCCCGGATGATGCCCCGTTCCAACATGTAGAAGCCGTTCGCCGACTCTCCGCGCCGGAAAAGAATGGTACCGGCCGGATACTCGCGTCGGGTAAAGTATGAGGTTGCTGGGAACCAGAAGTCCTCGTTTCTTTCCTCGTTTCTTTCACTGAGGCCCTGGAAGATCTGGAGCATGAGCCTAAGAGGCTCTTTGAAGCTCATCCATCTGGATGGATGCTGCACGTCGACACTGCTCAGCGCATCCTGGGCAGCCTCGACAAGATGGTTTCGCCGAGGTGAGTTGAAGGGCGGGTCGAATGAGGAGAACGCAGTCGAAGATCTCGCAGGGACATCCAAGTTCTGGACGGAAACTCGCTTCAAAGAAAGCTCCTCCTGTCTCGCATATAGGGTTTTTAGAAGCTCGTTCTCGCAGCTCTCCAATGCAGAGTTAAGATCGGGCACCATCATGACATCGATTCCATCGCTTCCTAATCCAACGGCCCTCAGGTTTCGACCAAGCTCACTGTCGCAGTCAACACCACTCAGGACAAAAACAACGTCCTTGTTGTTGAGAAGCCTACTGATGGTATTGAACGCTTCACCGGCCGAGTAATCAAGGCCAGAAATGTGCCACAAGTCCAATATTAGGAACTTGATGGGCTGCTTGGCAAATGCACTGTCCTCCAACAGGCCTCGAATCTTCTCCTCGACGCTCACAACGGTTCCGAAGAAGAGATACCCCGTGAGCTTCACAATATAAATCTGGCAGCCAACCCGGTGCAGGTAGTGATGCTGGCAGGGATTGCGCCTCACAGTGGAGGTGACAATATCACCAGAATAGTTTCCACGGATAGCTGACACAAGTGAAGTCTGTAGAATGAGTGATGCGAAGGCTAGCAAGATGCCAACCCCGATACCCACCACAAAGTCGTGAATGCCCATGACGAGCACAGTGACGACTACGGTTATGTACTCAGCGAGCTTGAGCTTCTTGCGGGGGAGCCATAGCGCCTCCAACATGAGCTCAAAGCCCAGATCAAAGATCAAAGTGCCCACCATCATGACCGGAATGAATCCGATAAGTGATGGGCCAACAAGCATGACGCCGAAGGTGGCGGCAGCTAGCATGTAGCCTGCGAGGCGTGTGTTTCCGCCTGACCGCATGAAAAACACGGTGTTCGCATAGACCAAATAGTTCTGGATACTGCCAAAGCAACCAGACAGGAAATTGGAATAGCCATGAAGCCTCAGCTCCTTGTCGAGATCAGCGTGATCTTCGCCGCAGTTCAGGGCCAAGGCAGGGACGTTGATCGGGACATGTAGGATGCCGAAGAAGGTTAAGGCGAACATGGCAGGGATACATTCGACGACTGCATCCCAGCGCACAAGTTTGAACTCTGATGTGATTGTTAGAATGGTTGCCAAAGACATCTATAGAGAGTGAAAAGTACTTACGGTAGAGAGTGTAGAAATACCACCACGGCTCCCAGGAGGGTGGACCTTGGAAAATCCATCCTTGGTCACGCAATGTATCCACATCCAACACATCGAGAGCCAATACAAAAAAGTCAAAAACCAAGGGAATCGCCAAGATAAACAAAGGCAAAAATAACTTGGAGGTAATTTTTGACTGCTCGTAGAAGAGAAGAATGGCCAGTATCAGGGGGACAACCCAGAGCGGTACGGTTGATGGGTTTATCAACTTCTTCAGCGTGTCAAGGTCATATTCCAGACTACCGTCGAGGCGAGCCGATACCTCGAACCCCGTAGCGACCAAGAACCATCCGACGCCACCTATGCATCCAATCAAGATGTGTCGGGGGATGAACCCCACCATATATCCAACCTTGAATCGGCCCACGAGATAGAAGACGAGGCCGGTAATCATGGCACTTATGGAGTATGACACGATAGTGGTGGCAATGGTGGCGTCAGGGTTATTCTCTCCAACCGTATCGGTGATTCGGAACGCCATGTTGTGAAAGAACGGCACCACCTCGATCTGCGGCGTGTTAGTCAATGACGTCGGAATTGCGCCATACTACCTTATCAGACTCACCAATTCAGACCCCACGGCGCCCTTAAAGATACTGCCCGATGAGAATGTGATTTGTGACACGATGGTGCTGACATAGAAAACTGAGATACCGGCAGATCCTAGATGTGAAAAGATTGGCTTTCCCAGAGGAAAAAGAATCATGCCTGTTATCCGTCAGCGAATTGTATAAGCGCCCCATAGCAGTTTAACGCACCGTAAGAGAGCGCATCTAGAATGTTGAGCAATAGACCAACAGCCACGGCGGGCAAGCATGAGACGGGAGTAACCACCGTGTTGTGCCATATTGCCTTGCCATCCCAGTGGCGCAGATTGACGGCGACCGCAACGCTATGTGTCATTCGTTCTTCCACCTTGTGGCCTGCTTCTACCAAACCGCTCATCCAAGGACGCTTTGCGCGAGATTTCTGACCCTCAAGATCCTCCGTGTAAGACCGCCTTCCGCCTGAAGTCACCCTCGACAGCAGTGGCGTGCGCTCCGAACTGGCATCGGTATGGAAACGCGGCTCGGGCTGGTTTCGGTCCCCATCGTCTTCTTCATGTTCGGTCTCGGGAGGGTGATGTTGAGCCATCGACTGAGGAGGGGAGCCCTTGAGGAGGTTTGCAAGAACCGAGGGCCCGGCGGGCGCTTGTGTGGCACGCTCGGCCTCTGGCGACGGCGGCTCAGATACCTCTACAATCGTTGTCGAGTTGCGCGCATGGTCAGCTATGGAAGACTCGTCGCCGTAATCGGACACGGTGACTTCGTGGACGGATGATCGCGAGCGTAGGAATACGGGGCTTGGGGGAGCTTTTCCGTCTGAGAGGAGGTAGGTGGCAAGCTCCGCGGTGTCTTGACGAATGTTTCTCGCATTTTGAACACTATCTACCGGAACTAGTCCGCAGGAGTTAGCGATTTTGGATTGTCTTCAATTTCTTTTATTTGGAAGCAAAAGCTGGGTGTAAGCAGGCGATGGTGTGGAGATGATAAGGGCATTAAGCGCATTAACTAAACATACCCAGTAAGTCATCTCGCACAGAGCTGTGAATAAAGGATCGAATGGGCTCTCGATGGCTAGGCGCGGAGCTGATGGACGTCGGGCGAGCTTGCGTAGTAGTAGTAGAAGTTTGGTGGGAACCGTGCGAAGGGCTGGAGCTGAAGCCATCGGCAGGTTGGAGCTGCGGGGGATCGCGCTGCGAGGTCGAGCTCAATGCCCTCCTCCTCCATTGAGTGAAGCCGAGCAGCGAAGACATTGGATCAGCTCAAAGCTCGGAACTGGCCGATGAAGCTCCGGGAGACAGCCGGAAAGTGGGAGGGATTGGGCATAGTTATTAATATCGCATGGATGAGGACACGACAACGAAGAACGGAAAACATAGAGAAACTCAAACCACCACGAAAGGCAGAAGTAAAAGCATTCCAGGCTTCAGATAGCGGACAGACGGCGAGAGTTCGTGGGGAATGAAGTGACGAAACTCATTGACCGAGTCCTGGTGGGTCATGGCACCAGCGAGCGGGCGCAGCTGTGGCAATAAGTTTGAATAACGTATGGGTATCTTTTAATTTGTTTTCATGCCGCTTTAAAATTCACTCTGAACCACTTAACGACAGTAAACCTCCTCTGCAAGAAGAAGAGCTGAAACTTAAAAGCAGCATCATCACTCTTCCTAATTAAGCTAAAACAATACGGTGGTACCTGATAATTGATTCAAACTTATTGCCACATACTGGTAGTACGTACGTGAACGCCCGTAAACTAGTCAACTCAAGAAAAACCTTGCTTTCAATTCAGCGCAAGATTGATTCCCTTGTCCGTTTTGCATGTGGGCTCGCTCCTCAACACTCACAGACCGGGCACCGAACCCGCCCCTGCAGAGGGGTTGCTAACCAGTGCTGTGCGCAGCCGTTTCATCGCACTCTAGGGAAACAAAAATCCCCCAGACGTTGCTCGTTCACCCATCCTCACAACCATGTCCAATTCCCCTTCGTCCAACGCAGCCGTTGGCAGCGTGCCCTCCACAGCCGACGACTCTGGTGAGCGATCCTGCCATCGTTGGCGCTGCCCCTCTTGTTCCTCAGCCTGACCCGCTCCGCCCGCCGATTTTGCCCCCAACCTGTTGTTGTTGTTGTTGTTGTTGATTAATTACCGTCATGAAGACATCTACTTGAGATATCTACAGAATCCCCAAAGGGGCAAGATGACGTGCTAGGCTGGTGTCAACAGCTGAAGAAACCTAAGTACAGTAACCCGGGGCCGGAGCTATAGGCCATAAGGCCCGTAGCTCGGACCTGCAGTCCCCATCCCGTATAATCCACATACGAGCTGAGATTGCAATCCTTCTTCCTCTTCCATCTAGCAATTAAGAGGCCCTATTTGACCTATTATTTCGAGCCCGATATCCGTCAGCGGATTTTCAGGGCGGGTGTCAGCATACCCATATTTATTAACCAGCTTGGAATTCTCCAGTATTCCTATTCCTGCCTGCCGGCATTCAAAACCTCCAGAAATCGAGATCCGTATGATAGGAATAACTGCAGATGGGAAAACCTCGCGGGAACTCAGAGGGAAAAACCACTGCAGCTAGCATCCATTGATCAGGGCCATCAAGCCAGAACCCTGATGCCTACAAGTAGCCCGATTCTGTGACCTCTTGTAGACCTGGATTCACAGCCAAGATCCATAGATCGAGGCATCTAAGACCCAGAGGTCATAGTAGCCTTAGCCCAGAGGCCAAGGCAGGTGCTAAGACGCGGTGGCCTTATGCACCTACATGCCGAGACACAGAGGTCAGGGCAGCTTAGGCCCAGAGGTCTAAGCAGGTAGGGTAGTAAGACGCAGTGGCCTTACACACCTAGGTGCCGAGGCCCGGAGGCCAAGGCAGCTCAGGCCCAGAGGCCCAAGCAGGTACTAAGACTAAGATATAGCCTTATATACCTAAGTGCCGAGTCGTAGAGATCAGGGCAGAGGTCGACGCCCACCTAGATTGAAGCTGGTGTCGTGACTGCTGTTGGCTGGCTGCGGTAGCTATACCTGCTGCGAGGTCTGAACCAGCATTACAGCATGTATAAGAGCCACAGCGGTGTCGTTTGGCCCCCGCAAGCCGTGCTGTGGGTCTGCTGCTATCTTAGCTGCCCAGCTGGTCAGGGCAGCAGGCTCCGATCGTGGCCGGAGCCCTTGGGCTGTGGCCGTGGCTGCTGCGTAAAGGAAGTCAACTCTCTCAATCCTTCCTTTATTGCGGTGTTAGTGCCCGAAGGGCACCAACTGCTGTAGCAGCCAAATTTTGGTGGGCCTGCAAAATTTTCCACACTAGTGCTAACAGCCGCTAGTCAGGAAGAATTTTTACAGGAGAGAGTTGAGCCCCCAACCTGCCTACTGAACTTTCCAGTCAACACTGAGGCGCCCGCCAATTTCCCTCCTCGCCGAATGTGGTTCGGCATAACTGGCGAAGTAGATGCCACAGATGCCTCTGCGACTAGTGGCTTATGTACGGTAATGGCGCCAAGATCTGTAAGTAGGCGTGCATTACCTGGCTCAAACGATAGGTGAGATGCAAACCCAACGTGAACTGTCTGGACGCAGTCACCAGCGTCGGTGCGCCAGATCCGTACCGTCTGGTCCTCCGAGGCTGACGCTACGAAGCTCCGAGTGAGAAGGCCACCGACCTAACGGAGCCGCTATGGCCCTTGAGTTCCTGGATGCAATCACCCGGGTTTGAGGATACAGGGGTGTCAGGCTGTTTGATAGCTCTTATCTTTTGCGACGCACGGTCCATAACATCCCGAGCAAGTCATCAATTGACGCCTGAAAAAGACAATAAAATCGGTTCACAGCGCTGCATTATGAGAAGGGTAAGTCTATGAGATGAGCTATATTTTCGCTTTCAATTGATATAATTTTCTTGATCGATATGATGCGGCCAATCCATGCGACCAATCCATCCAGCCAACTGCAGAGAGTTGATATCATTCTGACCCCAAAATTCGCCAACTATGACGGCATTTCCAAATCGGTGAAGAGGGGTATGATGGCCCTCATCGTTTTCAAATTGCGAGGCCGGCAGGGCCGCCTGTACACCACCCCGTCACTCCCCCCAGGTCGTCTCTTCTCAGCCCTGCTTCCGCGAGGCTCATGGAATATGAAGCTCATTTAGCGGCTCCATTTTCGAGCCACACACGATCATACGAGTTTCCTTCCACAGAATCGGTCCCAGCTATCCTATGTATTTAACATGACAAAGATGGACGGGCAACATCTCCTTCCTAGCTTTAGGCCCAACGATCCACATCCAGCCATGATCGGGTCGGTTGGCTGGCGAGGGCGCCAGCCACATTCGTCCATTCGTGCTCCTAGCCAAGACACCAGCGAGCCCGTCGAGACAACAATTGAACCGGATGACCTGCGGGCCATGAGCCCGCGGATGACAAGCGAGGATGTTGAAGCGTTGGAGCGTGAAATGCATACTGAACTGCGCCGGTTAGTGAAGACTATGGGATCTGCCGTGAACGTCAGATGTGTCCGAGGGTGGCCATCTTGGGAACTCCTCACTGACGTTTGTTCCTGTGGATCTAGGCATGCGAAGGCGTTGCAGGACTCGTTACTCCTCATCTTTAACTGTGTCGAGGCAGTTAAGAAGGGACATGAGAAGTTAGACAGCAACAACAAGTTGCTGCAGAAGTATATTGGAGATTTGACTAGCATGCGCTAGAACATGGCTTCGGGCAGCCACGAGCCAGCGCACATCTTACATTCAACTCCAGACCTGGCTGTTCTATCCCTGCTACCTCTAGAACTAGCTAGTCCTTGCTGCCTTCAGAAATGGATGCGCATCATCACATCCATGCAGCCTCCAAAACTGGCTTCTCCATTCCTTTACCATCTAGAAACGGCTCTTTGCCATCCAAACATAGCCTCCAACTACTTGTCACACAGAATTTCATCATCCAAGAGGCTTGAATTACACACCCCTTCTGTCCATCTACTGTGGTCTACGAGACGGAATTCGTTGGAGAGCCAACGGAAAGCAGGTTTCAAAAACCAGTAAAAGAATGCCAGTATACTACCAATAAGACAGAAGCGGCGACCGTCCAATGGGACATTGGATGGTAAGCAGCCGATGATAGTAGTCTAGCGACTGTTCGGCAGATTTAAGTAAGAGCACCGGGATCTGGCCTATGTGTCATCAACCGTCGCTATTTGTTGACGGAACTTGACGCTTGGTTTCTACCTGGCGACTCCGACAGGTAAGTCAAAAGTTCATTCACGTATCAGAAGTATAAAGCACTAAAACTAACCACCCTACTGTCAAAGATCTGCATTGAGATCAGGAACTGTCGTCTTCAGATTACTAAAATCCCTTTCGCGGATCGCATGCCCGTGCTCCGCTGCTGCTCCGCAGTTGGCTCGACGAGTGTATCCACAGATGAGCAAACATTCCCAACGCTGGTGCGCCGAATCGCACACAAATGTTGTCCACCCTCCTCCCCACAAGGCTTTTGTTCGTCGAGGGCGACTAGTCTCAGCCCACGATCCGTCTCGTCGAATCTGCCTGGGAGGGAATCGAGGCAGATTGCTACGCTGCACTTGGAGGAGAAAGGAATTGCGTACTGCTGTGCTTAGCCAACCTTCTGCCATCCTAGACCGCCTGGCCCCTGGTTAGGTCTCACATGGACCGTGATAGTACCGGTAGGTTGTAACCCGCTTACCGGTAAAGCTCCGGCCGAGGATTGAATCTGCTCGGGAGAGGAAGATGCCGGCCATGGATTCTTGGCAGCTGGGTTTCTACACCTTGTGACCTGGCTACACTTGGCCTTCTGTAGCAACAGCCATTGCACAAGCGATGTTGCCGCTAAGGACCTTAGTGCTTATCCTGTAATATTGTCGCACAGGCCGAATTTCAGCAGCACATACAACACGACGCTTTCGCCGCCATTTCATTCTCTGCTCATACCTACTGGTCTTGGCAAGGCAACTTTCGTGGCCCGGACGCTGCATTCGGTTAATCTCACAGTCACCCTTTTTTTTGGTTGTGCCTTCCGTGGTTATTACAGCTTTCCAAAGTAAAGTCAAATATAATAGTAAGCAGCCACAAAACACTGATGTGTGCGGTGCTTTTGGGTGGTTGGTCTCAATCGTGGGAGCGCCAGCTCACGACATATCCAGCGCTGACTCTGAGCACCGTTTGCCGTCACCTTGCAGCGCTAGTGCAGATGAGGTGCAACAGTAAGCTTACTCGAGAGACTGCCAAGAGAACCCTAAAATCAAGCCTCAGCGTCTGGGGTGAGGAACCAAACTTGTGGTGGAATCGCAGACGCGGCAAGGAGGCCACCATACATTAGAGACAATGAATAAGAACTGCGAGAATCGCACAATGAAGACTCCTTCAACACTGTCAGCATGAAGTTGAATTTTGTGCGTTCTCTTCCTTCCAACTATATCATTATTGCCTTTCTTCAAGCTCTCTGGTATAATTTGTGCTGCTACCATTTCTCGGCTCTCGACCTGCACATAGACCTACGGCCATGAAAGCCCATACATGGGCACTTTCGTTCGTTCGTTCGTTCGTTCGTTCCGTTTAAAACGTTTATGGATGTTAAATCGTTTAACCTTTTAAGAGCATCCTAAAACCGTTTGAACGGTTAAACGATTTTCCAGCCCTGGCATTCGAAAAATCTTTTAAAATGTCAAGTTCCGGAGACCTTCGCTTAGGTTAAGGGCAAGGATTATGACTATCGTGAATAGCTTTACGGTCAGCATGAACGCTACACCATACCTAGCGTCAGGTAACAGCCTGCTGCCTATGAGATCGGCAGACTAAATACAGGTATAAGAGACCGACTCTCGTCGCTCCTTAGATAAAAGAGGTCCTCAATCTACACTGATCTTTTATTCAATGTCTGCATTCGTATATTGGTGCTAGGTTGATGTAAAACCCATTGGTATCGGGTCTCAATCCATAATACCAAATTCAAAATCTCGCCTTTTAACTACCAATATGTCATCTGATACATCGTCTATTATTAGTGCTATAGAAAACCCCTAAGATATTAATGGATTTCCCTCAAACTTCCTCTCAATTATGGACATTACGAAGGGCCGTTCAAATACACGCGGACGCAAGACTGGAGGTAAAACCATCTATACTTGCACTATGTGTCGAGATAAAGCAGGCGCAGTGGATATTTCTCACCGTCATAAACCGTTCATTCGTTCGTTTAAATCGTTTATTCGTTCGTTTAACCGTTTGCAATATTTTTGAACCGTTCAAACGTTTGAGGAAATATTCGACCGTTTAAACGGTTTGCCCATGTATGTGAAAGCCTCGCTAATTGTATATCTTGGGAGTGCGCTCCTGGCACTGTCAGTTCCTCCTGGAGGTTCAATGTATAACCAAACGAGGGTTATAACAATCACCATCGACGAGAGAACAACCGTCTGCCCCAAGCCAACGGCTCCCCCTCCCCCTTGTCCAGGTACCGATGGCGATGACAGCAGAGACAAAACCTACTCCTCTACCAGAACAGACACAAGCACCTCTTTCACCATGACCAGGTCATCTCCAACCCCAGCCGGCACCGATCTCGCACTTAAGAGGGACTGGGACCTCGATGCTTCCGACTTGAGCCAACTAGAACTGAAGAAGTCATGCCGCATGTTGTATACCAACGAGGAGGTTCCCTTGGGGTCCAGTATGTTAAAACAAGGCTCTCATCCGATGACAAGCGCTAATATGATGACCGACTAGGGCCTGCTGCCAATGAACCTTTTTCGCCGACGTGTTCGGGCAAACAAAACTGTCAATAGAGTTCTCCGTTCTCCATCCCAGCCAGCCGAGTACTGGAGCAAAGACAAGCGCCGAGGAGTAGAGCTGGAGGGGTGCCTGGTCAATTGCTGGGCGGCAGTTGAGGATAAAACGCTTCGCATGGTGAAGAAACCGCGAGACTTCGGCACCATTATCGAGCTAAATAATGTCTTAGCAAATACCGGCGTATGGCTTTGGAAGTGACTTACATGAACCAGGCTCTGCAACTCATCTATGAGCCCGATGCTCTCCGATATCCTGCCGATGAGACTCAACGCTTCAAGCCAGTGGAGGAAGTGGCGCTGAAGGAATTGGAGCGCTTCGTGCTCATCGTGAAGCCTGACTCTGCTGCCCCTCAAGTGATACACCCAGTACAGGCACGCCCTCCCCATCAGCGATTGAACATCAGCGATTGAACATCAGCGATTGAACTTTGGCCCGCCGATCGGCATTTCGTTGATTGCCAACTCTCCCCCTGGCCTGCTAGCTGCGCGACAGCGTTCCACTGCTAAACGCATGCAATGTCTGGTCTGGGCGATGCTGTAGCTCGGCTCGTCGTCAAAGCCCCTTCTCAATTGGTCTAAAGGATCTTAGGACTGTGTGTTCAACCCTCCGTCGAAACGGCATGGCCTATAAGCTAATAGTACCTCTCTCTCTCCTCCAAGACCTCACGCTTTGCGAACTTAAAGCGAGGTGTTCGAGAAAGAATAGACAATAAATTCGACTTGACGTAGCCACCCGCGCCGCCCGGGAAATGAGACTCGCCGAGTTGCCTTTCAATTACTGGCGGCAATTTCATCACGTCCTTGGTAGACCGGAAGTGCAGGCCGCAGATGATTAGCACCGTGGTATTTGGCTAGATGCCATTATAGTAGAGCGTCGAAGGCCATGGATCAGAAAGGAGCTACAAGTCCAACTCCAATCAAGCCCGCTACGCCCCATACAACTATAAGGGTCGCCAGACCTGAGTCGAGGGTCGCTCTCCCGCCAGCAGCGGCGTTGGGACCTCCATCGTCATCAAGGTTTCCGTCCCCGTTGTCACCTCCGTCGTCGCCCCCGTTGACGAGGAAAACCATTGGGATATGGGTGAAGCCAGTGAATGCAGACTTCGGTAACGCTGACATGGTCAACCCTTCCCCGGAATACGACTCGATTACAAGGATCGTATTCGTGGAAGTTATGGAGGCTGCCTCTGTCTTGGTGTTGGCCCAATAGTTGCCTGTCACATCTTCGCCATTGTAGCTGAAGGTCACGGGAGTTGGTTCATAGTCCTGATTCGCATATGGTACGCATGCGGTTGAAGCTGTGAATGATATAATAGGGAAGTTGGAGTAGCAACCTCCAATTGGATCGACTGTGAAGCCACTACAGGCAAATGGACGTAAGAGATCTGGACATTCGTGGTAAATTGCGTTGAGATGAGTTACTAACCTAGGACAGCAGACGACGCATGTCTCGCCTGGATTGAGGGCATGTGCTATCTGGTTCGGGATCGGGTTTTGCGAAGGAGTCGACTCAACAGAAGTTTCAAACGCGTCGATGAACTCGGTGGCGGCAAAGACACCCGTGGAACTAAGGGAACCATTGGCATTCATCTCGGCGACACCAGCGGTGGTCCAGGCATGAGGGCAGACGTTACCCGGGGAATGATACCCAAGGAAGGTATAGGGGTCAGGTGAATCGGCGTTGGAGGTGAAGATGATGGCGTCTATATCTGAACCGGAGGGAAAGCAATCGCCTAGTTCAAGAATCTCATGTTCAAAGTCACATCGCTCCTCATAGACTGCAATACTGGGACTATCGGTGAATGCCAGTCTCGGCTGTCTGATGTCAGAAGTGCATGATTCCGGGGCTGTCCATGTTGTTGTGAGCGGGCCGACATTGATATACTCGATTCCGGAAAGCTCTGAAGTTGGCATCTTGGTCGCGTAAAGAATGTCCAAGCGGTGCTCATAGATTTGTTGACTAAAGAAGACTTTGTGTAACGCTTGGTGGGTGCGGAGAGCTCTTAAGTTTAAGATCAGGACGGTGGTATAAGAGTCGGTATAATTACCCTACCGTGCCCCCTATCGGCCTCCGTACCTGACGAGTCACGCGCCAGTTGCCAGCCAAGCCATGCACAGCCCGCCACAAAATGCTCTTTTCCCCAAAGAAGGTATCATTGCGACCAGTAAAATTGTACCAAACCGGCCTTGCGTCCAGCCTAGCCTTGGCTTGGCCACTCACAACATGGGAGCTTAAGGGACATTTGCCCACTTGTGCGCAGACGCCCGCAGGCATCATGCTTACGAGTCCAATCACTGCAATGCCGATAAGCCAGTCCAGAGTGATTTCACAGTTTGCCATTTCCTTGGGATGTGTTGATGCGGTCTGCTTTTGGAGGGGCATCGGTATGGCTCCATGCTGCAATGGGCGATGATGGATTCGACGTCCTGGCGTTTCTTTCTCGGTGTGCTGGCCATGCACTGGCTTGAAGCTCGGATAGTGTCCTTGAGCTCGCTTTTGTATCCAGCCGCCGCCCGCTCGGACTTTCACGCGCCTTCTGCACATAGTCTTTGTCTGAGCACGCACTTTTCACTCGCACGCCGCGAGCTGTATGTGACTTGCTGGTCAGATCAGGTACGTGACTAGTGCAGCCAAGTTTGATGCAAGCACTTGTCTTGGGAAGTATTACATAATTACTCCTTTGTGTTGTAAAACCAGTCCACGCTATGAGATGGAATTTAAAGCTGCGGAGAGATATTCGCCCGGAGTCATATATGACCCGAGCTCTAGATGCCAAGCAGCTGGTAATTAGCAGAAGGGGCGAATCAGACAAGGGCATCGCCTGTCACCCCGCAGTACAGCACCGTTCGGCTTTAGCTTAGTGTAAATACTACCCTGAAAGATAAGGGGCCGCCTACCTTTGCTCATAGAGCCCCGGTCGCACATCTCTTGAACTTTCAACCACTTCCTAAGACGACACAGCGCCATGGTTCTGACAAACTCGATTTAACCCTAAACACGCATTCCGCCACCTGCCAGCGAGAGACTCAGGGACTCAGACCGCGCATGCGCTCGTTCACAAGCCCAGTCACGATCTGTCGACTACCACCGTAACAGAAGCCACCGACCCATCACAAGCAATTAGGTCTTTTGCCGTCATGAGGGAACAGCGGTCCGAAAACACCCGCCTAAGGCGGCTTGAAACGAGGCTGAGGTTCAGCGACATATGGTCCAAACGCTGCTATATACTGTTGATAACCCTCTTCTTGTTTGTCGTCGACATGCCCCCTACGGCACTTGCCGGAATCGCATCGCAACATTTCGGCTTCAGACAAGCGGTGTCCCCCGATCCTACGATGATATTCGTCATTGCTTTCATTGGCTTGATAGAAATGGCTTGGGTGCTCATTGTGGCTTTCTTCCTCGTGAGCTGTGGATTTCACTTCATTTTCTTTCTCAGCATTGGCGTCTTTGCCGTCTCTGCCTTCGGCACTGGCGTATTTGCGTTGTCCGTGATTGGTATCAGCATGGCCAACTCTGTATGCGATGTCGATCGCTCGCCAGATACATGCGACATTGGGCTTAGGAAAGGCTTAGCCGTCGGTTGTCTCAGGATCTTGTTGACGTGAGTTTAAATGCACCTCCTCGCAGCTCGTACTCGCCAAGCCAGCTACTGAGTCGATTTAATAGTGCCCCCGCCTACGCAGCTGTTGCCTACTGGTATTTTGGAAAGGCCCGGAGGGAAGCAAAGTCGGCTAAAGAGAAACGACAGGAGGGAGGGCAAGGTCACGATGCTGTCCCCCTTGTTGATGCAGCAAGATAGCCTGCGGTGCGCAGTGAGTCATCTGGGTGGTGGTGGTGGTAGGTCAAGGTGTCGACTCCGCGATGGTCGCAAAATGATCTGGCCCAAGACGCTCTTCTCTTGCGACACTTGCAGCAGAGGATATGCCGTACTCGCCGTCGGGCAAGACAGCGATGACAACATTGTGCTTCCCTATTCGGCCTATTGTATAATTGCTGTTGTCATTGGGCGACACAAATTCCGGTCCTTCGTGCTTTTCGTCGAGGAAAGTCTGCTCGGCGACATATTCCGTGCTTATAGCGCAGATCCACCCGACGGTGTAGTCACCATTTACCTTTCGCTCAGGAGCGTCGGCTGCTGGTCTTCTCACATCATCAAAAGCTAGCTTCCTCCTCGTTGTGGCACGAGCTGCAGCACCTTGATCATCCACATATGTGAAATTTCGCTTCGACATTCTCTATGGTGTAATCCTCGGAAAGGCGAACTCGAAATTGACGACTTTCTGACAGTTGACCGCATTCGGGGGCGGAGTTCTTTCTGGCCGCAACGGCCAAGGCTGCAGCGCAGCTAACCCCTCCAATCGCGGGGTTTATTAGGGGAATTTAGGAGAGTTGCCAATGCTCAATGATTGGATGAAAGCCGGGAAACACAACGATTATGAAAGAAGCCACGAGAAAAGGATTGCCATTGCCCATACGACAAAGCTGTTGGGCAGAGTTAGGCAGAGGGAAAGTCAGGCAGGAGGCAGGAATGCGAGATCAGTGATCCAGCGAAGCTACCCCGCCTCGACTGCGAGCGCGTACTTGCAGTTGAACGAGCACATCTCCCCAATAGATACCGTCTCATGCGCTGCGACACAGCAGTATCACGCGCGCTTCACCAATCATGGACTAAGGGACTTCCCCACCTATCTGATCTGGTTGAACACTTAGGCCGAGTGGTTGCGCCGCGTCATAATTTCTTGAACGTAGCGAGTCCAATCCATCGCAGACAGCAGCCCCTCGTCGCGTCAAGTCAGGGAGCCGCTTCTCCGCAGTCTGGAGATGGCTGGCAATTCTCAAAACAGACGCGAAACCGGAATGCCGCCGTGTCGAGAATTCGCCGCTCGTGCCCTCCGTCGCTGACCCGTCCAAGCTAATACTTCTTCTAACTGAGTCCCCATTCTCTATCTGGCTCCTCGAGTGCGAGAATGAGCATGGCGCCGATGCGTCGCGACACGACCACGAGCAGCTCCTGTTGCTCTTGCCCGTGCCGTACCGCGCAGAGTCTGGTGACTTGGCTGCTGTGGGTCGTCAAGTTACGACCTGCGTCGTGAAAGAGCTCGACCTGCAGCGACTGGCTAACATTCACGGCTGGCTCTGGGTCGCGGGGCGGCCTGTGCCGCCGCTTCCTCTGCACCACCAGCTCGACCTCGGTCGGGACGTCGTCACGGAGCGCATGGATATGCATCTCGTCTGGACAACAGGCCGGATGTTCCTCAAGCCCATCCCGCGCTTCCTGCTTGAGCCTCAGTTCTGGACGGAATATCTCTCTTGCGGAGGGGAGTGCGGCTGCTCCAGCAACAAGGTCGACGCCCAGGGATGCACCCAGGAATGCGGGCGAGGCATTCGGCAACGTGCGCTCGGCTTCCTGCTCTCCTGCGCCGCGCTGATATCCCACGAGACCGACTTCCGCATCGCCAAGGAGAATCACTTGCTCCCGCCAGAAATATCGTGGCCTGCGTGGAGAATCTCGTTGAGCAGCTGGATATCGGAGCTCATCTACCCGCACATCGACCCGCGATTCCACCACGACGAGCTGCGTCTGAGCCGGCTAAGCAAGATCTACCGTCTCCGGCAGAACCTGCTGCGTCTTCCGCACTTCGTTCAGCTCGATCTGTGAAGACAGGTGCATCTCTTGCTCACCAGACGCGGTAGATCAGCTTGACGAAGAAGGTACGGTAAACCAGCATCGTTGCCGTGTGCTCCTCTAATTGGCATATAGATATCCGGAATCTCGCGCTTCCTTTACTTTTCTCCCTACAAAGCCTTCCAGCTGCAGGCCTGCTTCTTCGAAGACGGGTCGTGACGCCCTTCGAAGCAATCTTCTGCGACTCATTGCTGCGGTTGCCTCCGACAACTTCGACTTCGACCGTATCAAGCCGCTTTTGAAAGCAGCCCTCGCCGATGATCCAGACGATCCGCTTATCTGGGATCAAGTCTACCAAGCCGTCACCGAACCCACCCCTCCTCCCCGACCGATCGCATCTTCCCTCCAACAACGCCTTGGGTTCACAATACGAGCAGCTTCGCGAACTCCTCAGAATACCGTCAAGGTGTGGATATGGTGCTTAAGATGGAGCTTGGTCCTCTTTATGTCGGGCTCCGCCAGTTCCGCAAGACACTCTTTGGAGGTGTAGCAGATCTAGAGACAGCGTCTGAGGCTGTCTTCAAGAAATGCGTGGAAGGCAGAGGAGATCATCTCTCGGGACAGAGAATTACGAGCCGCCCCCGAATCGGGGTCCGAATTGAAGCCTTGGAAACCTTAGTACCTTGTCAGACTGTTCAGATAAATTTGGGACCCAGGCGTTTCGCCGTTTGGGAAGAACTCGGAACCCTATTCTGTCTCAACGTTGTTATTCACCCAAAGCGACTTTTGTTGATCTCCGGGTTCTTGAACACACGCGACGTGACCTACGCTTCCAGTTAGAAATTCCTCATAAGGCTCGATAAAAGCTAACCAGTGTGATACTCATCACTGAACTCGGATCGATTTGGATGCCCTTTAAATAACTGCTTCAATGCTCGGATGATTTAGACGGACTGGAACCTGTCTGGAGCTGAGCAGAGTAGGTGGCGCGCGCAGTAGCAATTTTGGAAGCATTAGAGTAAGGCCGAGAACAAGTTTCACTACCCCAAGGGTTATCATCGGTTCTGTCTGTTGCCATCATCCTTCGCCAATAACAAGCGCTCAGGAGGATTTGAAAGTCAGACGTGATTGTCCATAATGTTAGCGTGTGCACCAACATGGAGGCGAGTGAGGGGAGGACGACCACGAGCGATGATCTATCACACATACGTTAGCCAGACAGTGAAAATTTGACAGGATGAGGGGGCATATTTGATCGTTGACTGCTGTCAATCGTCGACGTGATTTTGTGACATCCGAACCTAGATTCGCCGGACGCCCCCTACTCGGTTCTAATCCCGGCGTCGTCACTTGTTTGCCTGCGCACCACGACATTCTGTACCAGTACTGTTTGTATTGGTGCAGTAATTTGGCCGAACTGGTCTACTATCTGTATAGGTTAATTAGTCTTTCCATACCAGTATGATATCTATACCAGCCCGCTGATTTCTCCATACTAGTCTAACCATACCAGTGTTTTGTTTTCTCATACTAATCTAACCATACCAGTATGCTACGCGCACTAACCATCGAAATTTTGCTGTACGGGACGGGTCGGAGTCTATAAGAGTTCACATCAATATCCGGCTCAAGGAAATCAAACTCAGGACTGCTGCGTATTACCTCATCTCGTCCGCAATCAACTTACCACGGATCGTGGACAAAACGCGGACTGTATGCCGCTCTATCTATTAGAGTTACGAGGGTCGCTCTTCAAGGCCGGCTGTCATTAAATGGCTACAGAATTGTCGGCGAGGGTGCTGAAGAGAGAGAGATTACTCGATTATAGCCCAACATGGAATCTACGACCGCATTCGAGACCTTTGGGGCCATATTACTATGACAGTGGTGTGCTCGTAAGTTCCAGCTATACAAGCTGCGTATCCTACACTATGACGCAGAGCCACGCAGTATATCATACTGTACGACTTACGCCATGACAAAGTGATAGTTGTGGACTTTGAGCGAGAAGAGGGCCTTCCCCGTGAACCTATTAGACTCATCAGCCCGAGTAGCTAAAACCGGAAGAGGAAATGTATGGCCAAGAAGCCGAACAAGGATACTCTGCCCAAGAGGCGGAGCTGCAGTCTTTAAAGATGAGTATGTCAAGGTGTGTCTACATCGGCCGGAGCGCTGCTTAATGAAGGTTAGACAGTAATTACCTCCACTCTTGCGCATAAGGGTAGTAAGACTAGATCAAACGACATAGAGAGCAAAGAGTTGATTGATTTCGTACTCCCCTGGATCAGACCCATGACAAGCCGCGTGCCTAGACGCACAGAGTCTCAAGAACCACATTTAATCAATCGTGGGCCATTGGCAGGGGCAATCTCGGTATCGGATATCACCCTGATGGCGAGACGGCGGAGACTACATACGTAGTAGGCGATGGTGATGGTGGTTTAGATTGAAGGAAGAAGGAAGGAAGGAAGGGGCGAGGCCGTGGAAGACAGGGCTACAATAGGTACCAGGGCATATTAACTACACAAACGAAAGTGCTAGCATCATTAGCAGACCAGTGCCTCGGGGTTTATAAGTTTACTTTTCTAGCAGTTCATATGCACCTGCAAGGAATGTTTTAAGGTCGCAAGAGAAGGGTGCTCTCAAGGGGGATAGCCAGGTTTAAATACTTTTCCGAGGGAGCCTAAATTTCTTGACCTAGCTAAACTGAGGCTATGTATGGCCTTGCATTCAGTTTAAACTTGCATTGATTTAAGATTAGTACGTTGAAATGACAGAGTTTTTGTTAAAGGCAAAAAGCAGAGTATTTTTCGTAAGTTGAGCTTGGAAGCCACAAGCAGTCAGTGGGGATACCTCCACCTTCTGGAATAAACCGCTATGGCTCTGGGGGTTGCTTCAGCGTTAATGCTTATTACATAGGCTGGTGGCATGGGGTTGTTATCTTTAGTCATTGGGATATCGCCGTCGGCATCGGGAGGCTCCTGACCATCCCAATTGACCGCTTCATCTACATCAATATAGTTTACGCCCACGTTTTCTGGCACAAAATAATTGGTATTGTATAATATGGTTTGGGAGAAAAAAAGGTGTTTGAGAGAAGAAAGGTGTTTGAGCAACTGGGGGCTCCATGGCTTTATATACTTTTTGGTAGCATAGGCTTACACTAGCGGGATAAACGTTCACTGGCCTGCCTGCTGTCACGGCTGCACTGGGAAGTGGTATGATTTGGCTTGAGAGAAGGAAAGGTGTTTGAGCAACTGGGGGCTCTATGGCTTTGTATACTTTTTGGTAGTGTAGGCGGGATAAACGCTCATGGCTGCACTGGAAAATAGGGGACTCACTTGACTCGCTATTGAATGATTTAGTAACAATGCAGTAACTATGGTACACTGCCTAGAAAGTGTAAGGACTAACTTACCGGAGTGCTATAGGGTAACTGGGAAGGGACCCAAATGATTCGAATTATTAAACTGAGCTAAGTGGTACAAATAATAGAGTCAATGCGTGAATTGGCTCTTTGATTGCTCCATGCTGTTAAAGATGAGAAGCAAAGACTGGGAGATAGGCTTGAACGCAGGCTACTGGGGGCCGTTGGATAGATAGGAGATTTATATTTGGGCTCTGAAGAATCACTGCCTATGATCGTATGGCACCCACCCCTAATATCCACCTGGGCAGAAACAGGGATCCAAGGAAGGCGATTTAACGAAAGCACATTGCTGTCCCAGGACTATAGTGGTCCTGGGACTATGGCTGTCCTGGGACTGGAGCGGTCTTGGGACTGGTGTGGTCCTGGGACTGGTGTGGTCCTGATAGCAGCGCCCATAGCCCACCAAAGAGACCGGGACGGTGCAGTCCACACTGCTAGGTATGTGTTACCACCCACGTGAGGCAGCGGGATGCATCGCCACTGGCTTGCGGGCAGGCTGGGTTGTGTTCCTCAGCGCGAGAGTCGTAACTGCCCTTCGGAAATGGGTAGTCGTTGAGAGACGCTCTCTGGTCGATCTTTTCGTCGAGTCTTAATGAACTGGCTTGGCGTTAGCGATGCTTTAGCAGCGGTTTCGTATCGTTGTGCGACATTATGCCAGCTTAGTGTGATTGAAACAGCGCTCTCAACAAGTCAAGACAAGACAAGCCAGAGCTCTGGCTTGTCTTGTCTTGATAACTTAGCGGTCTGTCTTGACTTGACTTGGCTTGACTTGATATCTTGTCAAGCCTATTCAAGACGTGTTAGTAAGCAGGCCGGCCATCGTGAGCAGGGATGGACATCTTACGAATCGAATGCATCTCCCGCAGATTCATATCGAATCGAATGTGCCTTCCGTAGATTCGATATCTATCGAAAACCAAGACTCGATAGAACGACCAATCGCGATGCAGGTAGCTGGTACCTGGGTTCAATGGTAATTTGGGCTTGGGTATAGGTCCCTGTGACAAAAAGCGATGGATGAACCTGGGAAAATGATGAATACCGTACTGGTCAATACATTTGTGTTGGAGGAAACTACCTATTTGTCTCTAGAAGGTTCTGTGGTCATTACGACCCCTGTCAGCTAGGTCTATATAAGACCTAGGCTTCCGCTCCTTCTGTAGCTAGAGAGAAGATCAATTCATTCCTTAAGGGCCGCGCGTGCGGACAACAATTTGACTTATCTAGTAGACTTAGAGAGTGATATCATTCGGTTGGGACCTCTTTCTTCGCCTGGGTTTGGATCCGGATAAAATCTTCCCGGATCTTTCACCTTCAAATGGCAGTTGTTTGATACAGAACAGACATTATTCAGGATGTGAGATAGACATAAGACCCAAGCCGGAAATATTGGTCTGATCATACAAAAACTAGCACCGATAGAAAGCCCTCGGCGACAGAAATCTAGAGGGACTAATTTTTTGTCTGCATTTCTTCCATTCTACAGAAAAATCGGCATCTGTTCTTGTTGCTCATGTGGGAGCAATTGCTCGAAGTATCCCTCCCTACCCTATACCCCGCGAAAAGTAGCAAACGCGTCGCTTCCGGCTGCGGCGGATCTCGTGTTCAGGGTCGAGGGCTGGCTGGCCGTCTCGGTAACTGCTTCCGAGAGGGCGGTCACCGAAGAGGTATCGTCAATATCGGACATCTTGACGGTGATGAGCGTGGTGCTCGGGGCTAACTTTTGGCCGTGCCAGCAGGATTTTACCATCCAAGCCACCGTGGCTATGACCACCATAGGGTCCCTGCTTACCAAGCCGGTATCAAGACAAGTCAAGCCAGCTAAAAAAGCCGTCTTGATTGATAAGATGGTCATCTTGACTTGGCTTGACTTGACTTGGCTTGTCTTGTCTTGGTTAGGCTTGTCTTGTTGAGAGCGCTGTTTTGGGTTGGACGAGCTGCCCCTTGATTGCGAAGGGCTCTGAGTTGGACTTGTACGCCTTCCGGGTGAAGTGTATGATCGCCGTCTTCTCCGCCTCGAAGGTTGCACCACTCCTCTTCTCCCAGTCCAGCGCTTTCTCGATGATTGCTTCAATTCCGTCGCGATTGCCTTCTGCCGTCGGGCCTGTGACCCATGCTGTGAAGTCGTCCACGAAGGCTATAGCTCCTCCGTAGCAATCAATTCGCTGTTGTACGAGGTCTGCGTTGAAGAATAGGAACAAAACCGGCGACAGAGGGGAGCCTTGCGGCAGTCCAGCTTGTGGCAGGCTTCGCACCTCCGATGCTTGTCCGTTGACCCGAATGGTCGCCGTGCGATTCGAGCAAAAGGCCTCAATCCATCGGAGCAGCTCTCCCGGAATACCCCTTGCTCTTAATCCTTGGATGAGTCTCTCTTTGCACACTCCATTGTATGCCCCTTTGACATCGAAACTCACGAGGCTAAGGATCCGTCGGCCTCGCTAGGCAGCATAGATTTGCTCTTGCAGTAACATCAGCGCTTGCTCAGCGGACCGCTGTTTACGGGCTCCAAAGTGGTTTGTTGGCAACAGTCCATACGTCTCGACGGCATGCGAGATCCTTTCTGCGATGACCGACTCCAATACTTTGCCCAGTGTAGATAGAAGCGATATAGGTCCCCACGCCCTCGCAATCGAATAATCTCCTTTGTCTGGTTTCTTGAGACGAATAATATTGGCACGCCTCCATTGGTCAGGCAGTGCTCCGTCTTTCAGCGACGCCCGAAATAATGATAAGACTCGCTGCTTAACAACTGGCCAAACCTGTTTCCAGACCATGGCGGGTAGTCCGTCTTCATCGGGTGCCTTCCACGACTTTGTCGCGAAGAGCTGTCGTTCCACCTCTTCCAAAGTGATGTCCGGCATGGTGATGGCAGCTCCACGCTGTGGTCTCTCCCCTTACTCCTCGATGTGCTCCGGCAGAGGAGGGAAGAAGGTGGCTCGCATTTCTTCGGCCTGTTCGCTGTTGTTGGCCGTGCGAGTGCCATCAGCCCTTACAAGCTGGGGCACCTTGCCAAATGCTGCGTCATCTCCAGACTTAAGATACTTCGCTGCCTTCCAAATATTGTCGTTGTCGGCTAGGAACTCATTCCAGTGTGTCTTTTTCTGCTGTCTAATCGCATCATGGTACTGCTTTGCTGCTCCTTTGGCTGTATTCTCGAGCTCCTCACACATCTGTCCTGCTCGCCTCGATGCTCTGGCGCGATTTCTTCAGTACGTGTATATGCGCCGGAGTTGAGTGAGGTCTGAGGTCCACCAGCGCTTTGCGTAGGGCGTCGGCTTAGCTCTGGGCGTCAGAGCGCGAACCGCCTCTAGCACCACTGACATGAGCCTATCTGTCTTCTGCTGTACGGTGCCCTCCGTCGGGGTGGCCTCTAATGCAGAGGCGATTCGGACGTTGATTTCCTTCCATGGTGCATTTTTGAGTAGGAGTTGTTCCTGGGCCTTCGGCATTGGCACTGAAATGTCGAACACCGTTTCAATGGCACGATGGTCGGAGCCATGCTCTGTATCGGAGCAGACTGCTAAGAGCAAACTCATTCATTAGATCGATGATTTGGTCTGCCTCGCCCTGTCTCTCCAGCAACACATCCTCCCCTGCGTTGTGGCTAGTAGGCTGGGGTGCTGTGGCGTATAAGTAATATGCTGTGACGGAGAAAGTGACTACAATGTCTTTCGGAACGAGCCTTTCGAAAAACGAGCCTTTCGAAATCCTCTGAATTTCCCCGTGGCTCCTCGATCATGGATCAGTATATGGGTTGAGGGTATACGGCGTTAGGTGGTCCTTTGGGAGGAGACCTTTGGGAGGAGAGAGGACGAAGGTTTTCGTTTGGTGAGATACTGTGCATACATACTGTAGCTTACAGCCCAGAAAATCTTATCTGCCCTGTGACGTAGAATTCGATACCATGGGAACTTCAACAAAACTTTACTTATCAATTCTCCTAACAAACCTGAAAGCTTCCGAAATAGCAAGTTTCGGAAAAGGCATAACTAACTAATGTATAATAAATAATATAATAAGATATTCTTTCTACCAATATTCCACAGGGTATCCTTTCATGGTTGTTTGTGGCTCCTCTCCGGGGTGCATTCCAACTCTGATAGAGGAGCCGAGGCTTTTTCATCGGTTTATTAGATTTGCTGATCTTGTGTTTCGGCAAGAGGGAATACAGGGACTGGACTGTCACATTCTTGACAATAATATGCTTTGCTTCCTATGCGCGCGGGACCACCTCTACTTTTTTCTGTGATCCTGAAAGATACTGTTTCCTGAGAATCTGGGAGCAACAGTTGCGCGGGATCTTCCAGTCACAAGTTCAATGTTTGTCAAGGCGATGAAGATCCATTGCCGCTTACCGCGATCCCGATGCGAGACGCGGCATACTTTGAATGCACCCTAGAGGTACAATAGGGTCAATATGCCATGCCCAAACGAACGGTGTTGCATACAATCTGCTATACTAGAATACCTTGTTTACTAAAAACATTCAAGATCCATCCACCTTTGCGCGCGACTATTAACAACCAAACTGCGCAACAGCCGCGATAGCGTGGAAGAACAATGACGACCAGATACAGCGGGGAACCCATCTATTGCCGTGACAAGAGCTCCTTTGCTTGCCGCAATTGTCCTGCCAGCTCTTCAATTGTCTTCGCCTGCGAGAAAACGATAAAGTCGGGGCGCACCAGTACGTAGCGCGTCGAGGAAAGGAATCGTCTTCGGAAAGCCGCCGGATCATAGCCTCTGAGCAACAAGACGCCCATCTTCTCCAGGTCATCAGACTTGCAAGGGAACAATTCAGAGATCCACGGAGCCGTCACTGAGTTGCAGGATGATTCGTCACCGCGCAAAATAACAACGTTATCGGCTACGACGTGCGGAGGGAGGTCTCCGGAGTCGATGACTTGTTTTAATTCCGATGCCTCCTGTGCTGTAACCGAGCCGAGGACTAGGACGGTGAGGATAGAGGCTGATTTCCAGAAGATGTGGTCTGAGAGCAGGACCGGGCCGTCGGCCGTCTTGACCCACATCTGGGCAGTCTTGCCGGCGCCGTGCTGACCTGTCAGAAAGAAGCCGCGGTCAAGGCCAGCGTACCCGTCATTATCCATCAAGGCTCTCCGAGCGATGCCGTCTCGTACTCGAGGCAGACATTTTAGGATGCTTCCCAGAACACCCAAAACTGCTGCGACAAGCCCCGACTTGTTGGAGAGCAAGACGCCGTTTCGCATGGTCATGGTGATGGCATCGTCGACGCCCTTTCGCCGTTCGAGCGCCCAGTCATCCAGCAGCTTGTGGGATTGTAGCGATAATCTGGTGCACAAACTCTCATCGCACAAGTCGCCATGAAAGCGCGAGGGAATCCCGGATGCCGTTGGCGATTCCTTGGGCCCCAAAAGGGGGGAAAACGTGCGCGGCGTCCCCTATCAAGATCGTCCGATTGTGAGACCATTGGTTGACTACCCTATGGCTGAAGCTATAATTCAACACGCTCTATTAGACCTCAGGCTCACTTCGGCATAAGGATAGGGGGAGAGGCAGCATGACGTCAGTTCTTACTACGCGGGAGCACATCGCAACACCTCAACGCAATCCCATGGGAATCGGACGGGACCTTCGGGGTTTATTCCCTGACGTCTTGATGTCTGTTAACACAGGTCTTGGTCCGGATTTCAGGTGTAGTCCAATTCAAAACATACCTAAGTCGAGCTGCGGGGATCATCAGGTGCGGTGCCATCTTCGCCTCCAGCTGCTTCAACACATCTCGTTCCGCTTCCTCCAAAGGGGTTTCTGGAGTTAGTTCATATTCGAACCTGGGCCGCGTTAGTCTCACCCATATGAAAGGGGGAATAGGGGGTGGATGGATTCTCCAGACCTCCAGAATCTTTTATCAGCGGGACCGAACCTGCCTGTTGCAACGGGCATCACTGGGTCATTACAGAAGCTGATATGGGGTTTAGCCGTGAAATACTCGAAATGATCGCAACCGTCATATCACGGCAAATTCAAGGAACGTACTGGAAACCTTCCGGCCAGAATATGTCCCAAATTTCCTCGGGTTTGTATCCCAGTTTCCACAGCGGGAAGTATGGATGGGATTCAGGGGTGGGCATGGTGATGCACAGGTTTGCTGCGACCCATTTCGCGGCGTAGTGGATCCTGGCCTGCTATAAGATCCGATGGATGTGGCATAGATGTTGGGCGGGTACTTACTTTCCTTCTGCCTGTTCGACCCCCCGTGGCTCAAGGAATGCTTTGCGTACGATTCCTCGCTTACCATCAGCGCCAACGAGATATCTCCCTCTCAAGTCGGTTGAAGCTCCGTCACTGGCGGTGAAGGATACCTCTATAGAGTCCACGCCCTCGCGACACGACGTCACGGTGCACTCGGCTCTGAGCTGGGCATACTCCGAAGACTGGAGGAGGCCCCGCAGTTCTTCCTCTATTGAATGATTGGTTTAATAACGAGGGCATCAGACACTGTAGCTGTTATGCAATGGTATTCACCTACCTAGGCGTGGCTGCAGGATCAATGTGGCACCCGGCAGGCTTTGATCGTGGTAGTCGGAGTAACTGTCCACGCTGAGGAAGGGTTTGTTGTTGAACGAATCCCGATGGAAGTGAATCGCCTTCAGGGCTGAAGCGAAGTAAGGCATGTCATCTTAGCAGTTTGGACAATGGAGATAGGCACGCTGTACTCGACTCACTTTGTCCAAACTCAGACAACTTGCTCGAGCTGATCCCGAGCAACTCCATAATGCGGTGGCTGTCGCCAGCAAGGGCAATTGCGCGAGGGTCCTGACATATGTCGCGGTTCTTTTCGAGGACAACAGACTGGTGAGGGTGTAAATATTGTCAGTGCCTGACCGTGTGGGTCACAGAATAGCATAGAATAGAGTAATGGGAGTGACCGACTCTGACTTTGTAGGGGGAGAGCGCGAGCGCAAGGGCAAGGCCGCTTGGGCCAGCACCGACGATGATTACGTCTGTCGTCTCCATGTCTGCACTTGGTAACTAATCTCGTGCGTACCCAACAAAAACCACGGAGCCGTTCCCTCGTTGGTGTTTTAACTCCGCAAAAACACTCATAGCCAAAGGTGCTCGACGGCCCATCGTATGATGCTTCGACCCATGGTCCTTTCCGGGTGACATCCAAGGCAAGAAAGTCCGGGGTCAAACTGCGGAGGCATGCTGCAAGGAATATATTCCACGGAAGAACTTCTTAGTGCGCGATGCAAAGCATTTCCGGTCGTCGGAGGAACTAAAGAGTGACACCTACCCCATCAAAAATTCTTCCATGACCAGCCTTGTCTTTTGTCATTAGCATCTTGTTTTCTACTCAACAATTCTGGTCCCAGTCGAGAATCCTTGAGGAGGCTATATTCTGGTAGCCCGGTGTCTTTTCTCCTCGTTCAAGCTCCAGTGGAATCCGCCCTCCCAGTGCTTTTCGAGTTCATGCGAAGGCCCGACTTGTTAGGCGGAATCGTCGGCGCCGTCGTGGCATACAGGCTTAGGGTAGCCGCGTTGCTAGCGTCGTGTCACGATGATTCTTCAGCGCCTCCAGAGCACCCCAGGGGACCCACCTTGCTGACCAATTCACTCTACCAGCTACCCTATGTAAGAACTATTTCTCTTCTAAATAAATAGTATATAGGGAAGACCTAAATGCTCTAATCACTTGAATGCTGTTCTATGTATATAAAAAGTGAAATTGACTTAGCTTAAACTTGAAAGCTTGAATTGCTTAGTGCATTAGTAACGTGTTTTATAAGCGAGCGATGCACTTGAGTTACTTTTAGCTGGGTATGGGTGCCTAAGAATTATTAAGGCCCCTTGACAATTTTTAAGTACTTTGTATGTACGTTCTGCTAAAAAAATCCAAAGTGCGTAGCTCACTTATATTAGCCGCTTGCTTATAAAACAACCAACTACCTCTTGCGAGGCGACTTTAACAGTTAACTCCTCTGCCACCGGGGCTTTTATTGTGGTTAGTTATGTTTGAAAGTCAAGGGTTGTTATGTTGACGTTAAAGCGGGGCCCAGCAAAAGGGGGTGCAGTGAAAAGTCGGGTGGATGACTTAGGTCCAAAACCCAGTAGTTCTGGCCATTCTCAGTTATGCATCTTGCGATCCGTGATATCCATCTACAGTACCTAAGTTTCCCAAAGCCCTAAAGAAAAACATAGAATTACACCGTAAGCAAGTCTTTCACAAGTTAAGGAGGGAAAAGGGTCTAATCTATACGCTGATTCTTTCATATCCCAATTTCATGTCCCAATTTCATGTCCCAATTCATGGCCCAATTCATGTCCACGCGGTACTCGCGCCTCATCCTCTCGTTCCTCTTCCCCTTTTGCTTTGGAAATCGCGCAATTACCCAGCCGTATCAACTCTGCTATAAAATCATCTACCATCTTGAGGTGTTCAATTTCGTATCGTGTTAGCCTCCGTATCGGCATGCTTCTGATGAGATCCGCTGCGGAGCTAAGAAGCCCCAGATCGAGTTTTGCTTGCGTGTCAAGCGGGTATAGAAGAACGTTGAAGAATAAAGTCATTATTGCGGCTGTGGGATAGAAGACAATGATCCTGGGGATTGACTGTTAGAAGGTTCTCGTCGACCATTGGTTAGATTTAACGGTCTCGTCCTGTTCGGTTCAAAGAAGAGAAATGAAGGACGGAGGAGGGAACAGGAGGAGAGGTGCGTTTCACTTACCAAAAGGCTTCACCCGCAAGTCCATCAATCGCTGCTTGAAGATAATACAGAGTCGATCGACTCGCCTCCAAGGCCAGCGCTAGGCTTGAGTCAATAGCGCCGCTTCTCTCTCCTTCATGAAAGCTCGCGTCTGGACTAATAGGGTAGCACCTGCCACTTGCTCGGTGAATGGTGGCCATGAGATGATGGTACTCCAGGCGCAAAGCGATGTGTTGCATGCTCTGTGGTAACTTGATTTCTGGTACTAAACGCGGATGTTGAGAAATTGAGAGGGCAGGGCGAAATTTGAGTGGAATCGATAACCGCCAGGTCTCAATCTCATTGTCCAGCTCACGGATATCACGGAGTAGTTCAGCGTCAGACTTCCCGAGGGCCTGAACCGAGTAGAGCAGTCGAAAAGCCTTTCCCTTCAATTGGCCAAGACGTAAGTCTCCAGGAAGATATGGAAACAGGCTCTCGTCCGCAAATGAAGGGGACACTATGCCGTTGCTCAAGTCTGGAAGACAAAAGCAATTTTCCCGGTATCCGTCCGGTAGCGTGAGGTCACAGTGTTCTTGGCACATGATGGGGGGTTGGCCAGTCCGTAACGCGATGTCCTGATCGAAGATGTAACAGAGCCAGAAGATCATGCGGAGATGACGGATCTCTCGCTCCTTGCGAGTGACTTCTGCTCCGTAGGGCTTGAAATTCGTCTGCGTATGTCCACCAAGCATGAAGATGATGCGGCAGGCAACCGCATGTAGCATAGCGGCAGATTGTAAGCGGGCAGAAAATATTTGATGCATGTGCTGTTATCGCAGAATGAGCTATCAGCTTGTCGACCTATACTTGACGGGGATCAGACACTTACCAGCATGAAGACGGTCTGGAGGGTCACTATACTGGCGTCCTCGACCATATTGGATAGTAAATAGTGCGCTTTGATAGCACATTCATCGCTATCCACAATGGGGCGCCATGCCGAATCCCCATTGAAAACGCACATGATGGCGAGAAAGGCCAACACACAGCCTTTAGCACTAATGCGTTCTAGCGACAACGGTCCCTCCCAGGGCTCATAGGCCAAGTTGACGCTGTCCTGGAAGAGAACAGTGTCAATTGCAGGAAACACCAGTCTGAACGCAGAATTTTGGAACCAATATATCCCCTGTTCAACGATGCTCCTGTCTGGTAACTCATAAAGCTGCTCGAGAGAACCGTGGAGGTGCGAGAGTGACAAGGTGGGTGGTTGGACTTGCTGATGCTTGTTGAAGGCTTTCAGTTTCTGAAATGTTGTTGCCTCGCCAGTTCGGGAGAAAATCCACGCCTGGCCTTCCTCGGAGAACAGCGGCATCCCATTGTGACAGGTGATGTGACCCAGGGGACATCCTGCAAGGTGAATCTGTCCATTTGAGATGTTGCTGGTGCTCAGCGCGCTAGGGGATGCAATATATAAAAGATGGTTTGATTCGTAAGCGGCAAACTGGTCCCCAAGGCTCGCGAAGCATTCATCCGGTGCCTGGGCTGTCATCGATGGGGGTGTCATTGTGGAGCCAGCAGCAGAAGGCGAGGAGGGGTCTATGCTGTTTCCGAGGGCGATGGCCCTTGCCAAGGCGTTCTCGATGCGCTCAAGGCGCTCAACCAACTTCTTCTCTGACACGAGGCTTGGCCTAGGGCGAAGATGGAAAAAGGCGTGTTAGAGAGAATATAGGCCGTGTTTACACTAAGACAAGTCTCACTTGCCAGAGGTCTGACTTACTTGGCTTTCTTGAGCTTCCTCTTCCCTCTTACCCGATTGAAGGTGCATGTAAGGCTGTGATGGTCGCACCAGTTGCATTGCGCGTCTGCTGTAGGAGCATCACAATAAATCTGTTATCACCATGCAATGAGCTAATGGCTTTGATCATGGTATCGGTGCCGACGTTCCGTCTCCAGGGTAAGAGAAGGTGGGGGAAGGGGGAGGGGGAGGGGGAGGGGGAATTGGATGTTCGGTCCAGGGTAGGAGAGGGTACCTTTCTTTTATAGCAGGCATCGCAGGCCCGTTTTTGCCCCATGATGGGTAATCTGGATCTAGCAACCAGCTGTCGGTAAAGCGGCGAAACCTCCCAATTGAGGACACGGAAGACACGTATTGGAGGGGCCTACAGGATTGATCCGTTAGCGATAACAGCAGGATAAAAGTGGAAGAAATGATTCAAAGCCCAGCTGTGAGGATCAATTAACTTGAGAAAACGACTGTCATGAATAAATAGCCAGATATCGAGACTTCAGGTGGCAGGTTAGACCGTGTCTGCCCGGAAATTAACGATGGAGGTTGAGCTGGGAACTTCCGTTGACTATGCAGAAGATACGCTGAAACCGGAATAGCCTAGTGGCTAGCTCCGCTCATGAAGCTAAAGGCCCCCAGTAAGCACACTGGATGCTGCTCAAGAGACCAGTAGGACGGAAGCAGCTCACCTTTACGAGCTGTCCGGTGTCAGGTAGATGCAGTGCAGCGCCCGTTGCATCGTGGTTGAGTCGTGGCTGCGAGTCAAAATAAGGTTAGAGGCTGCCGTGAAAATTTTTCACGACATGCTTGGACCAGGCAACCACCACAAACGAGTGTCGAAGCCCGCCATCAATCAAACATCGATAATGACATAGCGCACCGCGTACGAGTAATATATGATAGTCTAGAAGCTAGTTCCATAGATAGAGTGCAGGCGGCTAGGCCGGCATAGTAGCCACTCGTGTCTCCGGTCTACAAGATAGTTGGCCGCATTTTGGGGAAGCCGGTTCTGGGGTTGTACCCGGAGTGGCCGGTGGACCGTGGCGCTCTAGTATAACTAGAGGGAAGTCTAAGAGGTAGAGCCGGTACGGGTCCGCATACTGTGGTGTCGCCGCTACACCGCCGGGACGGCGCGAGACTCGCAGAGATACTACAGTGGCCGGAGAGGACTGATGCGCATATCGGTCAGCTCAAGAGACGGGGGGCTCACTGCCCGTTGCAGCTGGCTCGAGATGCAACTTGGATTATATTAGATGGAAGGGATGAAGCTGAGGCGCATTGAAGATCTTGATTTCTAGCTATTGGAAGGATCTCTGTCAGGATCTTATTCTAAGAGATGTGGATAGCTTCCTATCGGAGCCGCAGTCATTGACTTTGCGGTTCTAGTTTAAGGTTGCGGTTCCTATCCTTCTTATCTAAGGTTGCGGATCCGTAGCTATTGCATTCCTTCATCTAAGGCCTTATTTTCGCACTAGGCAGGTTAGATCTTTGTTGGAATGTGACAGATTACACGACCGCATGGGCCGTACTGGATATGGGGCGGCATCGCTATAGCCCTTGGCCGGGGCTGTAAGAGGAACGAATAATCTTGAAGTCTCTATCGACCGTAAATCACCTTTACGATTCACGGCGTGTGGAACTTGAAGAGAACAGTTGGTAATGCAGGGGGGCCATAAACGATACGTCAATCCAGGCGCTCACGGCGTGTTAATTATTGTGGCTCTAGCTTTGAGGCATCCAAGTTTGTTCGATCTCCTGAACAGCAGAGGAGCCTAAAGCCTCATGCTCAGGGCCGAGAAACCTAAGCCAATCGTGATGCAAGGGGGCTTGAAAGTGCCTCAACAAGTTTTCCACGTCCTTTAGCGTGACAGCATCATGGGAAACCTGGGCAAACTTGTCAAACGACTCTATATTTGTCCAATTAGGTCTAGTGACGACAAGCCAAAGTTGTGGATTACTTACTGATCAGAAATCTCGGTAGGTTCCAGAAGAATGCGAACTGTTCTAAAAAGAGTCGAAGGATATTCTTTTGCGTTCCGAGCGTGGCTTGTCGCTCTGGCTTCGAGCTTGCTAAGGTGGTGTAGTGGAGGTGGAGGATAACTAGCGCCGAGTAGATAATGAAACACACAGCTGGGTCGACGCTGGGTGAGTGTTGACTATCCCATTGCTTGACGACGTCGACTATGTCCTGGCAGTACTCGAGGGTCTTATGCCACAGACACAATCGTTGTTCCTCCGATTTCTGCGGGTGGAAAGGCAGACAAACCAGAAGACGAGAGACGTGCAGATGAAGGAGACAGATTAAGCGAGCGTGGTAGGCAGAGCAGGGTTCGTCGTGCAAAACGTCGCGCGCTACGTTCATATATCGCGGTGGTAGCGCCAGCCGCACCGCCGTGAGGTGATTTTCGAGGGCTCCCAGACGCCGATGCAAACGTTCCAATGGATTCTGCCAACATAGTTGGTAGAGTGTGGCAGCCTCCCTGAGAATTAGGGTTGTCACGATGTGGAGATTGAAGTTGAGATGCTTGCCGTGCGAGGTGATCTCCTCGACGATCTGCCAGAGCGTATCTGTTTCGTCATGCAGGAATATCTGAGTCTTGCGTCTCCCTTCCTCGCCTGGATCAGTGAGAAGAGATGTCCTGATGCTTTCGACATGCACGATGAAAGGACTTGCTGTCGTGATGTTCGAGTATGAGTCGAGGCAGAAGATGCACCACCAGACATGTCTCCACTTGTCAACCTCATCGCCGACAAGGGGGCCGCAGGCGAGCATTGCGGACTGATTGTCATTGTCAAGTTGATGAAGCCCGTAGCGGTAAGCTTTGCGCGTGAGTCGGCCAATTTGCAACCATGCTTTCTCCCCCGGATGTTGATGGAACTCATAAAAGGCGAGCAAGCAAGCCTGTCGGAAGTCATCGAGTGATGGTTGCCTTGCAGACGTTTCGGAGTCTAGGACGGTTCTCGCTTGGAGGTGACTCAAACAGTCGTTGAGGCCTTGCTCAGTCCAGTAACTGGGCCGACCTAGTATCTTGGCCGTTAGGGCAAGGACTGTGATCAGCAACTCCCTGTTCACAGTGCCAAACTTGAATTGCCGGATGAATTCGTCTCTGCGGAAGAGCGGTATAGATGAATGGATTTGCTCGAAGAAACTTTCTAGCCTGGATGTGGTGGTACAATCCGTCAGACAAGGGCATACCCAGGAGGAGGAAACTTACAGTTCGCGTTCTTGGTCAAAGGTCAAGCAAGGCTCCATAGCGCACAGCTGATCCAACGATGGAGTTGGCCAGGACGCGGCTGGTAAGAAGTCGCCTAGTGCTTCTTCGGGTACCGGATTGAGGATAGAAATGGCATCAAGGAATGCAAAGTCCGAACCCGGAAAGGAGACTTGCTCGCCTTGCGAAAGTAATGGAGCCACTGCTTCTCCTGATTGTGCGGAGGATTCGGAGGACGGCGAGGCGATGTCCCCTTGAGCATTGCGGGCACGTTTGCGATCTCCCCTTCCTGGACCTGGCTTCTTCTTCAATGAAGAGTAAAGACAGACCCATCCGCTTTCTACGCAGCGGGAACACGTAGGTCGCTTCATGTCGCCTACATACCATCAGGTAAGTGACGGCGGGGAAGACAAAACATGGTACATACATTTGACTTTTTTCCTAGGGCGAGTTAGCTAACGCTCTTAATACAATGCAACGAGGCTCGAGGGAACGGACAAGATGCATCGGTCGCATACACGGGTCCTCAAAGGCTGTTCGATCGCAACCCGGTCATCCCGGGAGAAACCGTCCCAAGCCGCCGGGGTGGGATTGAGACTCATTGCACCCTGCCAGTCTCTCTGAAGTATTCACGGGCGAAAAGACGGAAGTGGGGAGGAGGGTCTGTTTCGTTAAAACGGTCGCGCAGTTGCGTTGGGTCATCCAAGGGATACGCGTGAATCCGTAAGAAAAGGGATGAAAACGTATCTTAGAAACGCAAACTCCACGAGGTTGCTTCGCACCGAGCCTGGGCGTCCCCGCATTTCCCCCAGGCCCGCTAATGCGATATTGGACTGGTGCTAACAACATGCAGGGCCGAAGTATATGGACTCTAGTGGCCAAGCCTCGGGATTCTCCGGCTTTTGTGCAATACTACGTAGTATGAAGCACGCACCTTTGCCAAGGCTAAACAGAGAATCGTCGATGTAGAGCTAGGTTACAACTTTGCAAGTACAAGGCATACCACAATACCCGCTTACCTAACCACCACGTGCAACTCATGCCGCTGTGGCCTTTACCCCATCCTCAGTCATCTCAGCGGGCATCTCGAGGCCCCAGACGGATAGCGGGCCAGCAATGCCCCGCTTCGTGCCTGCGTGAACATTGACCAGATCTCCATCGGCGTAGTGTTCAATGATGAACCCACTGGGATCTCTCCAGTAGTCGAAAATCTGCGATCCTAGAATATGCCTCCCCACCCCCCACACAGCCTTGTGACCCTTGCTTGCCAGCCAATCATGTCCAAGGAGCTGAGTATCAAAATCCTCCATTTCATAAGACGTATGATGCAGGCGATCATGCTCTCCGGGGGCCGCACGGCTGAGAAAAAGACTGTGGTGGTCTGAGAATCGCTCTCCTAGGTCTAGGTGCATGAAGGCGATGACGTCCATGTCCTTATTCGTGGGTAGCGAGAGCACGTCAGATGGAACAAAGTTGAAATTGCTTGTGTACCACTTGATTTCCTCATCCCACTTGGCGACAATGAATCCGTAGTGGCCCAGTTTATGAATCATTGCCGGCCCAGGGTGAAACCGCTGGAACTTACCTGAATCCAAGAGTCAGTCCGTTCCACATACTCGAACACACGATGCAGGCAAAGAAAGACGAACTTACCGAGTCTGTGCTTGCTGATGCTCCCGTTGAAGGGTCCCAGGTTGTCAACCACTGCAGACGGGGCGGACTCGCACGCCGGTCTTTCAACCTGCCCAGACAACACGTGGAATAAGAACCCGGAGGGCGTCTTGAGTGTTACCCTGCGACCGCCTCCGGGATACGGAGCGAGATCTGAGACCTCGGCTCCCTCCATGGCTGCAGCCTTGTCGAAGTCCTCTTGCGTCTGGGCAATCCAGGCCCCGCCGCCAAACGCCGCGGTGCCCGCTAGAGCCTTGCGGGCGACGTAACAGTACGGATCTTTGCTGTAGCCGTGATAGAGGACTACGTCGTCGGAGCGCCACGCCTCAACTAGACCGAAGTCTACAGCAAATTTGCCGAAATCATCAAGATCTGGATGCTCGAAATATACATGGGAAATCCGTTCGAGCTGGATCTTGGAAGGATCGTTTTGAACCACGCCAAGTCGGAGGGGAGCCATGATGAACAGTCGGTTGTGCTTGGAAATTCGGATAGAACAGGTGTGCGGCAATAGAGTTTTTGGTGGCTTAGACCTTATCTATTGGTGTCACAGGTCTTCGCGCCCGACGACCGGTCGTCCGGTCGCCGAATGACCGCACGGCCCCCATACGAATCCCTGTTCAAATCTGAAGGCCCGGTCCTTCAGAATTCAATAGGGATTCGCTCGGATGACCGGCGTTTCAGGCCGAAATTGAGGGTCCGTGGCCGCCAAAGGCGGTGCAGGGCCTTCATTTTTGGACAGATCACCATCATTTTGGCAGGAGCATCAATTATCCCCATCACCGACCAACCATAACCCGCCACCACAACGCAATGGAATCTACGGATTCGAACGCAATTAAGGATCCCAGGGTTAGAGCGGCTATCGAGCACTACCTACTGGATCTAGAAAGTACCACGCCGCCGAACACATTGAGGAATTACAAGCCTAAGCAGAAGGAATGGCAGGTTAGTACATGCAGACAGATGCAGATGCATCTGCAACACCTATATACACAGAGGAGGCTCTATTTCACATTGGATTTTCCTAGTAACGATAAGCAGGACTGGTGTGAGCAAAACTGGCCTGCTATACCTGCAGGATGGCCTCCACAGGACCCGATTCCATCTGGTCAACAGCTGCCCGGAGATCTCGTCGATGAAGGCAAACTACTGCTCTTTATGAAAGAGACTGTAGTATCCCGGGCTCCAAGGAAGGGAAAGAGGGTTGCCCATGAAAGGAAACATCACCTCGAGGAACAGGAAGCGAAAAAGGCTGCGAAACGACGGAAACATGCCCCAGGTAAGCTAAGCAGTTACTGCCGTGGAGCAGTCTGGCCCCCGGGACCCCAGCTCATTCACATCCATTTTAGGGGACACCATCTATGTTGGTGGTAAGGATGATAGTAGTAGCAGTAGCTCTGACTCTGACTTCGAAATATTCGAGTCCCAGCTTAAACTGCAGTATAATTCTGTACGTGGGTACGTCTCAGCGATCCAAAAGCTCTACGATGAGCAGAAAACTAGGGGGATCAACCCTGCGCCGCGGCCACAAGGCGTGGCGTTGAAAGCTCTCAAGCGCAGTATCCTAGCCACTACGTGGTCTAAGAAGCGAAAAGAGTATACCGATAGAGGCGTGGGGACCTTAAGAGATGTATACTCGCCGGCGCAGATACCAGACCACACCGCCGTAGCCTGGGCTGAACAAGATCGGATATCTATCGGCAGCGCCTTACGGACCCAGGTCGACTTTCTGTTCGGGAATCACATGTTGCTACGGTCGAGTAACCGGCTCCCGATGGAACTGGCGGACTGCTTTTGCCTCGGCCTTCCAAACGAAGGTCTCAAAACTGAAGGATTTACTACGAAGGCGCTGATCGTTGTGATGAACGGCGGGAAGACGAACCAACACGGGCGGATGGAATACGGCGCTGCCCTCCGCCACCGAGATCCGAGATCCTGTCTTATCGGCGCCTTAGCATTCTTTTTCTTCTGGCGTTGGCAGGCGGAAAAGGCTGAGAAATTTCCAGTCTTTGGAAAAAGCGAAGACTGGTACGGGATAAAGGTCCTGCGGCGGTCAGCGAAGGAGCCAAAAGGTTAGTGTTGTGTTGTGCCACCGCGTAACTTCGCCCTCCGTCCCCAACACTTCCTGACTATTATATAGCTCCCCTCTCGTATCAGACTGCTCGTGACTGGACCTCCCGCTTCTATGAGAAGGCAGGTATCAAGGTCAGCAAAGTCAGCCACGCGCCTCGGGTAGCCGGCACGCAGAATGCAGATATTGCAGGCGTGGCCGAAGGTCAGGTACGTAGTGCAACTAGGTATAGCGGATGTCAGTATAGCACTGGGTATATCTGAACTGTGGAAATTTGTATGGAGGAATCGCAAATTCGGCTAAAGTCAGCCAAAATTGCATATTCAGCCATAGTAAAGTGGCCACGCTTACACAGCCCCCTGCCTATTACACGATCCTATCTATTTTTACACCTACTCTAACTAACTGCTCACAGATTCGCCGGGCGGGCAGGTGGAATAACGGGGATCAGATGACTGGCTGTTACCTTACCTCCCTACCGTTCGAGTTTATGCGGGCAGTGGCCGACTTTGACCCAGAGTGGTCAGGAACCTACTTTGTGCCACGTGCTACTGTGCGACCGCCTGCCTCCCTATTAGCTCAGGTCTGGCCTGAACTAGATAAGTGGAAGGCAGCACACGATGACCCTGGTTCGAAGGAAGCCGTAAAGCTCGGCGTTGAACCCAATATGGCTGCCGGTGCTTTTCTGGAACTACTGGAGTGGCTACGAGAAGTGGTCCTGCAGGACGCGGTTTTCCTACGCGAGCACTACCCTTTCCACCCCATCTTCGAAGAGCCGGTCTTTCGCTGTTCGGAATTCGCAGCGTTCGCGGTCCAAATCAAGGACGCTTGCAAACGTGCGCAGGAGGTATCACACGTCACGGCCATTCAGAAAGCAGTCCCGGTAGTCGCAGCTCAACTTCGAACCGTAGCCGCCCAGCAATTGGCGGCTGAGCAACTAGCTCAACAGAGGTACACTGAGCTGATGGCAGCTAGTCAGATCCTAGTCACCAAGATGGACGACCTGACTGGCGGTTCCTTTACAGTCACGTGGACCCCTGGAAGGTCTAAGGCTACCTTGCAATGGGAGGTGCACGCCGGCCATGAACCACGTCAGCAGAGGCGCCGTGTATCCCGGGAAACTACTCCCACGCCCTTGGCCCGACCCGTTCATACTACTCCTCCCACACAATCTGCGCCTGCGCCAAAGGAGGGTCAGGGAAATGGGGAAGCCAGTCAGTCAGTTGCAGAAAGATCTCAGCCCCCGAGCTATAAGCTCCCGCGAGCTGTTAAGACGGTTCAGGATCTGCTACGTTTGTGGCGCCACGGCCTAGGCGGAATGCCCTCTGTGGATAGCCTTGAACGTGACTGGGGAACCCGCTGGCGGCCATCCTCTGAAAAGCAGTATTTCTCTACTAGAAAGATGATCATTGACGAGGTTGCTCGGCGGGCTGCAGCACAGCATATCGCGGAGGACGTAGTAGCGAAGCAAATGGATGTGGAACGGGATTCTAATTCGCTTGACAAAGTATTCAAATCCATTAGAAACGACAGGAAGGCCAGGAATTAGTATAGAAGTCTGTAATTAGGTATTACTGTAGATCGAAAATCAGGAGTTTATTGACTTGCTGCAAAATGTTTGTTTTTCAATGTGTAAGTGACTTGGCGCTGCAGGCGGGCGAAATTTTAACCCACCATAGCAACTGAGCCAAGCTACTCCACGATATGAAAAGACGTGCATTTATTTGATCACCGGAATAGGCGCCATCGAACGGTATAGCTTTCACCCTCGTACATCCAGTATTTCGGTCCCAACGGTGTCGCGGAGTTGACATCCGTACTTTGGGGGGCGATGTCAAGGGCCTTGCGGTAATCTGCGGGGTCGGCGGGCGACCCCGCACCAAAAAAGACCTGTGACATCCACTTGATATCATCCAAAGCCCTACGACGACAGTAGCTATTAATACGGATGGCCTCAGAATGGCGCACTGGATTGACCGTTGTAGGAGTTTCAAAACGGAGTAATTCGCCGCGGTTTGAAAGTAGCCGGAATGCGTCTACGTCCTCCGTTGGGAGGTGATGCTCGCTGACTCGAGAACAGTGGAGCGGTCTCCGCTGAGTAAGTTCCACGGAGGATCTCCATGTGGAATGTCGACTAACTAGTGAGTCACTAATTTTCTCTAATGCGTTCTAGAACACAGAGATTGCGCTGGTTCTAATTGACATTCAACATGAGAAATGAAAGAAACGGTCCTGTCACATCGTTCCGCTACACTACCACCCTCCCAACCACCATCCCACAGCGAGACTGGGCCTTTTAGGTACAGGGTGGTTCCTCCGCGGAGTAATTTACTATGTTGGGAATCCACGCGCTGCCTTTGCGCGTTCTATCACCCCATGGGCCAATGGCGAATAAGCACGAGGCCGTTACTCTGGACAGTAGCCTGCCTCCACAGGTCGGACACTTCTCCTCGATACAGTCGTTCCGGGCCAAGATCCAGTTATGCCGGAAAGCAATATCCAACCGAGCTTTGTGCATATAGGGACAGCCTCGATTTAGTCTTGCGTCGTTACGAAACAGCGTATGGTTGTTGATCGTGGAAAGTACGCCTGTTATATTCACGCCATCTCATTCCTTATCAACATCCTCAAGCTATCGCCGAAGCCCCTACGCAGCACCAATGTCGGCATCAGCAGTAACACCAAAGGGTCCATGGATGCATCCCAGCCCTCACCTGACGCATCTAGACGCATTCCGAAGATGTATCAACCGCAAGTACGGCCTGAACTTGACCAACTACACTCAGCTCCACAAGTGGTCCGTTGATGAGATCGAGTCCTTCTGCCGCGAGATCTGGACCTTTTGCGGCCTGGTCTACACCAAACCCCCGACAGCCGTCGCCGTTGGCATCGAATCTATGTGGCCGCGGCCGCGATGGTTCCCGGGCGCCCGGCTTAACTACACAGAGAACGTACTGATCAAAGGGTTAGCCGCTCACCCGGACGCGGTCGCTGTGTCGGCGTGTCGCGAGGGGGGAACACGATGGCGCCATCTAACGTGGATGGAGCTCCGGCGGCAAGTCGCCTTGTACACCAGTGCCTTGAGACATGCGGGAGTGAAGCAAGGGGATCGCGTGGCGAGTAAGTTGGGCAACGGTCGTCACATGATAGCAGTTCAAGCTGAAGCTGACCTCGAATTGTGCAGCCGTGGCGACAAATTCGATCGAATCGCTCCTCATTCTACTTGCGGCCGGCACCGTCGGGGCCATCTTCTCGTCCACGGCCCCGGACATGGGGGCTAAGGGCATCGTCGAGAGATACTCTCAGATCCAACCCAAAGTCCTATTTCTCGAATCCACGGTCCTGTACGGAGGAAAGACGCAGGACCAACGAGAAAAGCTCAAGACGGCCGTTGGAGAGCTAAAGAAACGGGTAAAGCAGCTAGAGCGTGTTGTTATCATGACAGGGCCGGCCTGGGAGGACACAGGCGTGTAAGTGTGCATTCGCAGCTCCTTGATCCAGAGAAGAGCCTCGACTGACATTAGACGCCACACAGCCTGCCAAGGCTCGAAACCACTACATCCACTCCACTTTTGGACCAAGTAGAGTGGATGTACGATTTATTAGGCAATTACATAGTGGATGTAACACATATTCGACCGGAGTGGAATGGATGTACACGTGGATTTATAAGTGGATTTTTGTAAGTGGATTTTTGAGGCTATTCACAACCTCGTCGACGCCTATTCAGCCTCACTTTCAGAGGTTGACACTAACTCTTCAGCCTCTTGCTGCTGTGATGAATCGTCAACCTCGCTGGCGCTGTCCTCGCCCTCGAATAGCCATTTTGACTCAGCAAGAGCCAGCTCGTCGTCGCTTAGAGTCCCACAGCCGGCATCCAGCTTACTTTCAACGTGTGACTTAAGCAATGGATCCAGGTCCTTGATAAGGCCAGCACGGTACCAAGAGCGTAAGACCTGACAAATGGCGATAATCTCAGCATCTAGGTTCGTACGCAACCCCGAGACCATCTTGCCAGCAGCTGAAAATAACCTCTCACACTCGGCTGACATCGGCTGGATCGTCAGGAAGTCCAATGCCATCCTGGATAACCGAGGATATCTGCCTTGCTTAGTGATCCAGTAACCAATTGGATCACGAACGTTGACGTCGCTGGCGTCACGATCCGTCTGCCACGCTTGGTACTCGTCACCAACAATAGCTGCTGCGTAGGCTGGTATTGAGCTTGGCAGACGACTGTTCTTCTCGAAGGGATTGAAAAACCGAGGTCTTTTTGCTGGTGGCTCGTCGTCGCCTCTGCTGCTGCTGGTTCTAACCTCGAGATGAGCGTAATCGGACAGCCAGACGTCGGCAACCATCTCTTTTGCCTTTTCAACCCAGCTAGGCTTATGAGCCCACGTTTCATCAAACCAGTCCCAACGATAAGCTGGATGGAGCACCATAGCCGTATAGTAGATGGGCGTCTCGTCCAGCCGCCGATAATATTCATCCAGCTTATCCCAAGCAAGGTTGATTCCGATGCGGAAGTGCTCTGGATCAGGAAAATCGGCAGCAAGTTGCTTATATTCTTCCAGTGTGTTAAGCAGCAACTCATAGCCAAGCACCACGTCCCAGATATTGCCATAGGAGCCAGTCCAGCCTTGCTTACGCCTGCGGATGTGTCCATCACCCTCAAGCGTCTTTACCACGGTCTCAAAAACAGTCAGAATAGCCTCCAAATGGTAAAGAACCTCCCAGTCTTTGTCCGTTAGCTGATTCTCGTCTCGGAGGATGCGTGGTTTTTTCGCCAACTTGGCTTGTGTCACTTGGCCAGTCTTTTTAGACCGATTTTCGTCCTCCCATTGCGCCTTATACTTGATCAGTAGGAGTTCGATAGAGGTTTTCAACCGTAGAGCCCTGCGGATCATGTAGAGTTGCGACAGCCAACGCGTGTCGTTGTCGATAATTAGCTTGAGTGGTTTCTTCGATCGGAGTTTAAGGGTGGTGGCGCGATTAATTTCGTCCTGTTAGATATACCGAGTTAATATGAGACGAATAGGATTTAGTTAAACCGCTTACCCTCTGGACCTCCTTGAACAAGTAAATCAGCCGGTGGCTAATACGCACATCAACTACGATATTGTGTAACTTGCCAACTGGTCCTTTTTTGCGCCATTGAGCGTATTCAGTATCAGATAACGCTTCTGCGCCTGACAATTGCTTCTCGAACGCGTCGGCGTTTTTGCCAAATAAGAGCGCCTTGGCTGACAAGTTAATTGTGTGGCCAATACAGCGTCCTCGGCGCAGTCGGCCATCGAACCCAAGTTCAGCACCAATGACCTCCATGGCAGTATCGTTGTTTTCTGCATTGTCGAGCGTGAAATAGCCAACCTTCTCTGGACCCACGCCAAGAGTGTGTAGGACGTCGAGAACCTCCCCACCGATCGTTGAGCCGAAGTGACGATGAGCCTCTGGAACTCCAATCATGATTTTGCATGGCCGATTCTTCTCGTCTCTGAAAAAACAAGCAATACCGTAGAGGGCAAGCTTATTTCGAGACGTCCAGCCATCAAATGAAATATGAAGGGCTCCAGGGGAGTTCCTCAGCACCTCGATAACCGTCTGCTTGTGGCGGTTATACTCTTGAATGATCTTATATCGGACAGCCGTGGCAGTCAAGTTGGCGTGTTGGATGGAAACGGAGGGACTCAAATAGTCGAAGATTTCTCGGAGGATGAGGTTCTCGGCGAAGGAAAATGACTGGTTGCTACTGACGATTAACTCGACTAGCATACGCTGAAAGTGTTGCTTATCAAAGCGTGAGATGAAGCTATTCGCGATATTCTGTTCCGTAGGCTTGTTGACGTCCAGTTTCAAAACAGAGGCAATAGTCGGCTGGTTCGATTTCAGTGCGCCTTCGGATTTGAGCTGTGCTGTGCTCTTTTTCTCTCCCTCTGGTGCTGGTGTTTTGTGCTCACGCCATAGATGATTTGCCGCGTTCTGGAGACCTGAAGAGGTAAAACTCGCGATAATGGGACGATTTCCGAGGATACAGTCCTTGCAAGCCCATTTGCGTAAGCCATGACGTTGAATATCATAGCCAAAGTCCCACAGCCAAGAGCTAGTATCACGAGCGCGTTCTGACCAATTCCAGCCTCTGAAATGGCGAAAAAGACAGTCTTCGAGCTGCTGCTGTTGGCCTGGTTGGCCTGGCTGGTTGGCTGACATCAATTTTTTTTTTGGCAAAAACAAAGCAGGAAATCTGTAGAAAACGCACTCAATAGGGGTAGTTTCTCGTCTAATATTATTAGATTAGCTGTAGGGGTGATCGACCTCGGCTAACTTGGGTCCAGGTACCTCGATTTAATAGGCAGTCATATACAAAAATAAGTACTATGAACCATACAGGGTCAGGGAATATCCCACTGTACCTAAATCCACCTAAATCCACTCCATTACATCCACTTTCGTGTCCAAGTGTAGTGGATTATTACGTAATCTGAGCGCCGACAAGTGGATGTAATAGAGATGGGCCACTTATATGTGGTCCACGTGGATTTACAGTGTAGTGGGTTCGAGCCTTGGAGCAAACTTCATCAAAGACGCTCGCGGCAAAACACCCTTGATTTGGGCTGCACAACGAGGGCACTATGAATCTGTCCAAGTATTGCTTGCGCACGAAGGTGTGGATCCGAACATTCGAGATCAGGTCGGTCGAACCGCCCTCTCGTGGGCTGCTGGTAAAGGCCATGACAATGTGCTCGAGCTACTTCTTGCAGTTGAAGGCATCCGTAAGGACTCGGAAGATTGCAATGGCTATACGCCAATCATGTGGGCGGCCCGGAAATCGAAAAGAAATGCGTTACGATTACTTTGCCATCATGGAGCCTTGGTGACGGAACCTTTGAGAGATGGTTTGATATTTCAGCTAGCTATGTTCATGCCTGATGTTGAGATATATGAGCTACCTATGTTGGATTCTGTAGGCTTGGATGGACTTTTCGGGTTTGAGAATCTGTTTCAAGGCCAATGCACTCTTCGTGCATAGATATGATTTTCGGTCTCTAGGCGACTTACCGATGCAAGCAGTTAAGATACTAGGAATTTAACCTTTACTCAGTAATGCACGGTAGAAGTGCGCCGCATTTCCATTTCTGCACCAATCACAGCCCTTAGATCTCTACCCCCATTTTCGCATCCAGAAATGCGCCGCACTTCCAGTCTGGGCATGTTTTTGCTACACCGCTACCAACTTGTAGTAGAGTTGATTTTTCTGCCCCGCTTTGCAGGGGGAAAAGTTGATTTAAATGACAGGGGTAGAGTTGATTTTCTGCCAGCCAATCACCACTATCGTACGTATTATGTAAGGAGCGCGACACGGCCAGCCCGAAGAGAGCTCCAAGTCTTGATTCGGGCCTACAAATTTCCGACCGGGCGCTGTAGCAACAAGCCATCGCCACTAAAACAAAACAGAGCCACTAGAATGCGCCAGTGCCTTTAAGGGCATTGCTCTGCCGCCGTCGCATCCAGCGAACAACAAACACGACTCCTATGCGTCAGGCAATGTCACCATATCACAATTCGACCTCTGGACATGAATCCTCTCTTTATTCAGGCGTGGGTTGACGAAGTGGAAACCTCCCCCGTAACGACCCATCCCGTTGTCACAACGCTGACAGTCGATCCATTGCTCAACAATGCGCATAGACGTCGCCTTTCTGATGAAATGTCGAGCCCATCAAAACGTCCGCGAACAAATGAATACTCCGATTCCTACCCAGATCCCGACGAGACTCCAACACGCCCCCGACCTCAGTTAGTGCGACATGACAGTGATGGAGTCGTCTTTGATGATCCGGCCACACAAGCGGCGACTTCAACACGATCAACGTCCTCTTTCACTGCAGTTCTTGCAAGCCGAGCAGCTTTTTCGGCTCCCACAACCGTCCAGCAAGCTCCGACAGACACCTCTGACACGACGCGATCGCGCAGTTCATCTCCCACGAAGCGATTCCAAAAGACGGCTAGTCTGTTGAACCTGGTGCGACCTGTTCGTTTCACGAAAGAGCGTGACCTTGGAAGTGTTCTTCCGGACGATGCTCAAAAGGTTTTTGAGGCTCTGTCTGCGGTCGAGGCAAAAGAGGAGATTCTGCCAGCGACTCTTCGAGATCATTCGGATTTTCGAGATACAAGAATTCGCGGCTTCATGTGGAAATCCACAGAAATCTCTGATCAATCTAGTGCGGAAAACGAGGCAACACTTCTTAAAAATCATGCACACCTCCGAGGCATTGTTGACGATTCCATTGCTTCATCTAACCTCCATCGATCCGAAGCCGCTTGGAACTGCCTCGTCCACACACCGGTTCTACGGCATGCAATCTCTCGCTTTGCTTCTCTTGAAGTCGAGCCCATTTCTTCAGCTCAGATCATGCCAGCGTTTCGTCCTTTGTCAAAGACTGGGAATCAGACCCCATCCCGACCGTCCAACACCAGCGTATCCAGCGCAAGTAGTGCGTCTGGGCAGGATTTGGGAACGCCACAGACTCGGCCGAGTGCGGTTGTATCATCAGTCCATAAGATGGTTGACTTCGCCGTGGTCCTTCGTCCCGAAGAGGAGTTTCAGAATCTCATCGACACTTTCTTGGACAAGCAGCCGCACACAATGGCTACGATCAACCAAACTATATATGAGCCTCTCCGCACCCGGCCAGCTCCTATCTTCATCGAGACCAAGACGTCATCTGGCAACATGGACACTGCCAATGTTCAGCTTGGTGTCTGGGTCGCTGCGTGGCACCAGCGTATGCGCAGTATCATTGCGCTCGGGGGAGGAACAGACAAAGTAATCACGATTCCCGTCATTCAGGTAATTGGTAGTGTATGGACCCTCCTGTTTGTTCTAGATGCAGGCACGGAAATTGTAAGTCACTTTGAACTTATCTCAACTTCAGCATCTAATAATGGGACATAGCGCATGTTAGATGGGAACTTTCGGATAGGTGATACCGACAGCATTTTTGGCATTTACCAGTTGCAAGCCGCCATCTCTGCGCTTGCCGACTGGACTAATGACACCTTTGAGCCCTGGTTTACTGCCATTCTGGCTCGCGCAACTGTGTCATAGCTCTAGTAGTGACGAAATGGACCGGCGGCAATTGACAAACGAACGAGGCACCGTGGTTATCACATGAGGTTTGTTTATGTTGAATTAGCATGTCCGGATGCAACTCCTCCGCAAGATTCATCTGCAGTCCGTCCATGCGCCGATCACATGGACCAAGATGTCTAAGTCGCAGAATGCTCTGGCCAAACAAACAGCCTACGGCTTCAACCAGCAAAACTCGGAGAGCTCCGCGCTTGTCACAGGACAAGGTTGACAATGCCTCAGTCACCCTCGATAATCTAATGCAGTCCGAGCACAGCACGATGGGGAGACGGCCGGTCATCATGCTCAGCACTAGTGCGTGCCTTACCAAGACGAAATATACCTGACGCGTCAGTCTACGTCCTCCATGGCCTATTTTTGATGATTCAGCCACCGCTCGCACCAGGCCTTCACTGGGTCATCGCCTCATTGACTTGGCTGTCCGGTTGAATTCTCCACGCGGTCTGAAGAACCTGATCAGCAGCTCTACTGGGAGTCATTCGATATGACATCCGGTATGAAACAATCCCAAAGCAGCTTTGGGATAGCTAGCGAAAAGGGCTTTCAGAGAGATCTGAGCGACCGAAGGCCACAACCTTTCATGGTCGACAATTAATATCAACAAGACACTGGCAGTGTGCAGTATGAACTTTCTTGTGTCCAGGCAATCAACGAGTTGTCGAATCGGTGCGAATATGAACACGAGCCCGAGATTGAATAGAACAACGCAGTTTATTTCCTCTTGCGGTTGCATTTAATGCACCTCATAGGATGTCCGATAGGATTGACACTCAATGGCTTCCACAGCACACTCTTGCTTGACAAGGTCATCACGAAAGATTGACTGCAGTATCATCCTCTCTGGTTGCAGTAACAAACATGGGCGGCCGCGTATAGTGCAGCAACGACTAGCGAGTCGTCCTAAACTAGACATCCAATCAATCAATTACATTTATCAACCTGAACTTTAAACACAGCCTATCGCTGTCGGCATCGAAACCAAGACGGTTAATGGCCCTGAAAAGGAAACTTGTGTGCAGCTGGCGTCCTGTATAGTCGATACTAAACTAAGATATTTCAGGCCATATTATACTCTCCATCTTGATGTATATCACTACGAATAAAACGTCTTCTTTATCCGAATTGCTCCCAATATGTTCAGCCTATTGTAACTTGGGTTTCTTGATCTCAATGCACCGAACAACCACTGACGGAGGGATATCGGTACACAAAGTTGAGAGAGACTTATTGTCTCCTGCAGGGCCTGCCGTGTCTTGATTTATCCTTACAAGTCATTGCAACAGGTGCATGAGCTACTTAATCGGCTCGATTTTTAAAATGGAAGAGAAATTACCAGATGATGACCCTACAGGGAGATGATCAAATTAACCCCGGCCTATACTCATCTTATCTCTTCTCAAAGACAAAAGTCAGAAACGACCTTGGTTTGGAGGTCATTGCCCTCACATTCGTACCATCGCTCGGGTGCCCTTTAGCCGGGTTCTAGGGCTCGGGGACCATGGACCTTGATGGGATGATCTACGTTATCTCCTCACCGGGGAAAGAGAAAACTGCGTCGATCTATTGCCGTTTATGGCTTTGATGGAACCCCTATCGAAGACCATATAAACGGCTTGGTTGACCAGCTGTAGCCACAATAGGCCCGTCGTAGAGGCCGAGTCTTACGGGCGGGGCAGATATGGGCACACGCCGGAAAGGTGCCTAATTACGGGCACCTGATCATGTCGTGGCGGGGACAGATGGGTATCAGACCGTCGGTGGCGCTTGATAAACAGACAAATGTAGAGGTGAGCAACCCTAAAGCCAAGACGGCGTTTATTCAGCCTGGCGGGTCACTTACCGGTGCGAGAAGGGCAAGACGCGGTTGCCTTGAAAGAAGATGCATGAAATCGTGGTGGGGCAGTAAGGGGAGAAACTGTCGATTCAGCAGCACGTGCGGATTGGGAACCATTGGCGTGGTATCTTGCCTCAGTTGAATTTGTATCGCTTGCCCCGCACACACCCTGTCAGCATCAAATCGTAGTAGGGCAGACCGGTCCGCTCCGCGCAGATCACTTAGAGCTGACTGGATGGTCTGCGTTATCTATCGCCCTCAGAGGAAAAAACTTGCTGTCGCATTGCAGGTGTTGGTTGTAACCGAGCTTCCTGTCTTACCTCACACGATTGCGACTAGGCCGGGCAAAGTGTCCGTGGCTTATTGTCTCAATTGTGGGGTAGTATGGACCAATGGGTCATTGAAATTGTGTCCCTTAGCGACCCTAGTCAGACTTGAATCGACTACTTGGGTTAGTTAGATGGGCGCGGAGCGGGCCGATCCCTTAGAGCCGATTGGATGATCCGCGTTATCTCTTTCCGCGCGGAAAGAGATTTTTTTTATTGTTGCTTATATTGCAGGTAAATAGTTATTGGTTATAATCGGAGCTTGCTGTCCTGTCTTCGGCCGTTGCTGCCTGACATGCAGCCTGCACCAATACCAAGACGGTAATGCACTTTACTATCCGAGTTATACATTACCTTAGTCAACACCCTATAGATGTCGAGCTGACGTGGCTTCCTCGAAAGTAGACCCATCAGTTGCTTGTCTGCCGGCAGCAGCCAAGGCGGATAAAACCGGCAGGATGCGGTGTTTTCTCAGCCAACGTTGCCGGAAATGCGTTGACCCATTGCTGCCTGATGCTCAAACCTGCAGCATCACCAAAACAGTCATGCACTTTGCCATCCGAACTGCACGTTGCCTCGGTCGAGCTGAGGTGGCTCACTGGGGGGCTGCGGGGATGGATCCGGGAGGGGAGACCATTCCGTCGTTATTGCAGCCTACAGCTCTTGGTTTTGTGGATCATTATTGTGGATCGCTCTCTGGGGTACGGGGTAAGGAGGATAGATTGCAAGTGGGGCTCAGATCACAACAGCGCGTCCGCGATTACGGTACCTAGTAGTAGTAGGAGGAGGCAGCCGGTGCAGCCCATAACAGTCAGGGGACTAGTGCGCGCACGAGCCAAGATTTCTTGTATTCGGACCCGATACCAGATCAGAAAGGCGCTAGAAATTCTTGTATTAGGACCTACTATAACTGACAATTGGTACAGTAGGGGCAGCGTAAGACCAATCAGAAAAATGCCTCAACGCAAGCTTAACAACCCGTTGCCCCTTTGATAACAGTGTCCTACGTCTTACAATCATCGTCGTTGAATCTGCATTTATACGTATATCGGGTGTCCTCCCCTCAGCACCCTCTCCGTTCACCACCATCATCCGTCACCTGTAATCTCTTGCAACGATTTATATGATCACATTGGAATGGCGCCAACATACTTCCTGCCACCCGACTTCTTGAGTTACCCAGCACCACAAGAAGGTAACCCGGGGCCAATTCAGCTTGGTCAATTTATTTCAAGCCACAAAGATCCCGGCCATACTGTTGCCTCCCTTGCTCCCCTAGACTTAGAGGAGTATGGCATCAAAACACATACAGTCTCGGGCACTGCTATGGCACACAAGTATTCGACATCGGCCACGGAGCATGCAAGCCTCTTTCTTAAGTCTGTGGAGTTGGTAGGGGCAAAGCTGGGTTTCAGCTTCCAAGACACCGATTTCAACAACTTGTTATCTGAGATCGAGCAATTCGAGGCCCAATCGATTATCGTAAAGGACGAGACCTACGTTAAGGACAGTATGGGAAAGCCAGAAATACAAGGATGGATCAAAGGGGTTTTTTTCAAGAAGTCTGTGTACATTGTGGACGGAATTCTGATCGCGAAGCCGAAAAGTGATAAAACTAAGATCTCAACGTCAGCTGAAGCTACTTCGGGCGCCTCAGGAGCTCTGGAAGTACCAGTCGGGCCGCCCGCTCATGCACCCGCGTTTGGTGGAGTTTTCCAACATAAGACTTCAAGGAAGTATGGCTTGTCGTTTGTGCCTAGTACCTGTGACGGTACAAGAGCACGAACGAGGTCGAGTGCGACTTGGGCAAAATGATTGTTTACAAGGAGAGAAAGAGATTCCTAAGGAAAGCTCTGACTTAAGCTAATTACACAATATTCATAAAGTGAGACTATTCATAAAGTATGAAAGTCACATGATCGTTCCCTCACAGTACCCCGTTCATATATGGCTTCAGGATCCGGGAATGCTTTTACCGAAAAGGTGTAGCAGAGTCAAAGGCAATCACGAAAGGAGCGAAATTGAGTACAGAGAGGAAAGACCAAAAACCAATGGCTGAGGAGGAGGCTCAAGTTGTATTCTCTGGCCTGGCGGAGGAGAACGTGACAATTGATGATCTCGGAGAGGGAGCAGATGGCCTGGAAGCGTGGGAGGCGTGGGACGATGCCGGTCAAGAAAAATGCATTGTTATCTCGTAAAGGGTGGAGGGTTAGCCCAAGTGCCTCAGAGGCTCCCTTTTTACCTTTCTTTCTTTCCCCCTTTTTTTTTTTTTACCTTTCTCAAATGATGAACGGGAAAGTCACAGGATAGCATGACCAATTAGTTATATCAGACAAGGAATTAATACGATGATCACAAGATCACGGGACTGTACGAGCGGTTAGACCCCCTTTTCTTCTCTGTCCATGTATGCTAGTCAGCATGTCCTTGCCGTAGAGACTTTAGCAGTTAAAAACTATGCTGTCCTTAACGAAGTGCCCCTTACCAATTCCGGCTGACTACAACACGATTGCGTGATTGATGTCCATGCCAACTTCTCCCGCTTGAAACTCCTGTATGTGCCATACGGTCTCGACTTAGTGTAGACAGTTGTCACGAAGAGCGCAGTTACGATATGAGGGGACAGCTTGAATAGGTCACAACCGAGCATAGGAAATAGATAAATGAAAGAGCCCTTGATTCAATACAAAGGGAAAAATCTCGCAGAAGGGATTTATCACACACAACAGGGATTTCCCCTATTGTGGGGCAGCTACAGCCAATTAGAGGCTAGCTCCTTGTGACAACAGTCGATTGCTGTCAAATACTACAATCTGAAGAGCCAGGGTGGACTAGGGCTCAAACTATCGATAGAAGAAGTGATCGAAGTGACGGTGTTGACGGAATTGATCAATCTATGATGTATCGAACTGTTGAAGAAGAGGTTGTTGTATGAAGAAAGAAGTGGTCTGACCACCTATATTTGGACTATGTGCAATTCGACACATGCACTATCCACCTCAATAGCCCAAATGTGGTTGATAATCACAGCGAGTCTAGGACATCTGAGATTCTCCCGCTGATTCTCTCATACATCCGTTCTCCATGATAGTCAAATAAGACAGAAAGGGCAACGGACTGGTAGCCATCCCGCTCCCTGGCGATGGTCATGAATAATAAAACATCAAGTCTGGTTTTTGTGGATAATACAGCTGCCTTGTCGAAAATGGTCGACTCTCTGGACGGACTGCCCACCATGCCACCATCAATGTTTATCGACCTTGAAGGAGTTAATCTTTCTCGACACGGCACTGTCTCAATCCTGCAGATTTACATTCTACCTGCCAAGCGTACTTATCTGCTAGATGTGTACACGCTCCGCGACAAGTGTTTTTCGACACCTGGGGAGAATGGCCGCACTCTCAAAGAAATATTGGAATCCGAACTCATTCCCAAGGTGTTCTTCGATGTTCGTAACGATTCGGATGCACTCCATGCCCATTTTCAGATCGACTTAGCTGGTATACTCGATCTTCAACTGATGGAGCTTGCAACGCGAACTTTTCCTAAGAAATGTGTCAATGGACTCTCAAAGTGCATCGAGAGAGACGCGCCTCTTTCCTTACAGGAAAGGCTGACCTGGACACAAACCAAGGACAGGGGTGTTCGACTTTTTGCTCCGGAAAAGGGCGGAAAGTATGAGGTGTTCAATGAACGTCCATTACCCGATGGCATCAAGCTCTACTGCGCCCAAGACGTACAAATTCTGCCGCGCTTGTGGGCCTACTATAATGGTAAGCTAAGCGAAAGATGGCGAGAAAAGGTAATCGTGGGTTCAAAGGAAAGAGTGCAGTCATCTCATTCCCTTGCTTTTAATGGCAAAGGACGGCACATGGCTTTGGCTCCATCTGGGTGGCAGTGAGGACCTGTCGTTTTATTTCTTTCAGCACCACCGTTGTGTTTCATCATCTTTGTTTCTTGACCAAGACTTTCTCTGCTTAATATAATTCTATGGAGTTTTGCTGGTGCGGCATTTCCCAACGTATGAGCGTGTCGTTGGCCATGCCAGCAACCTCAAGCGTCGAATCCCAACGTATGTCAGGACTTCCTAGCTATGGTCACCATTCCGGTGGTTGTTATGTGCAGCAAGGGTGGATTCAGGTTTACGGGTTGAGCAAAGGTGGCCATAGAATGTCAGAAAAGCAGAGCAATGGGAGAAGAAATGGGGAAAAATTAAACAGGGCCCAAAGATGCAGTCAAGTTTTTGGTTCCTAAAGATGGACAGGTGGTGAATTGAGCATTCAAACGGTTGCTTGATGCCAGGGGGTGAATCTTCTCAGGCAGCAAAGGACAGAGCAACCACTGAAGGAGGGGTATCGGTACATCTTTTGAGGGCCTAAGCTCGGTTTTACTTCAAAGTTGAAAGAGACATTGTCTCCCGCAGGGCTTCCTACGTCTCAATTTATCTTTACAAGTCATTGAATAGGTGGCATGATCTACTTAATCGGCTCGATTTTCAAAATGGAAGAGAAATTACCGGATGATGACCCTACAGGGAGACGATCAAATTGAACCCGGGCTACACGCAAGGCTCGAACCCACTACACTGTAAATCCACGTGGACCACATATAAGTGGCCCATCTCTATTACATCCACTTGTCGGCGCTCAGATTACGTAATAATCCACTACACTTGGACACGAAAGTGGATGTAATGGAGTGGATTTAGGTGGATTTAGGTACAGTGGGATATTCCCTGACCCTGTATGGTTCATAGTACTTATTTTTGTATATGACTGCCTATTAAATCGAGGTACCTGGACCCAAGTTAGCCGAGGTCGATCACCCCTACAGCTAATCTAATAATATTAGACGAGAAACTACCCCTATTGAGTGCGTTTTCTACAGATTTCCTGCTTTGTTTTTGCCAAAAAAAAAATTGATGTCAGCCAACCAGCCAGGCCAACCAGGCCAACAGCAGCAGCTCGAAGACTGTCTTTTTCGCCATTTCAGAGGCTGGAATTGGTCAGAACGCGCTCGTGATACTAGCTCTTGGCTGTGGGACTTTGGCTATGATATTCAACGTCATGGCTTACGCAAATGGGCTTGCAAGGACTGTATCCTCGGAAATCGTCCCATTATCGCGAGTTTTACCTCTTCAGGTCTCCAGAACGCGGCAAATCATCTATGGCGTGAGCACAAAACACCAGCACCAGAGGGAGAGAAAAAGAGCACAGCACAGCTCAAATCCGAAGGCGCACTGAAATCGAACCAGCCGACTATTGCCTCTGTTTTGAAACTGGACGTCAACAAGCCTACGGAACAGAATATCGCGAATAGCTTCATCTCACGCTTTGATAAGCAACACTTTCAGCGTATGCTAGTCGAGTTAATCGTCAGTAGCAACCAGTCATTTTCCTTCGCCGAGAACCTCATCCTCCGAGAAATCTTCGACTATTTGAGTCCCTCCGTTTCCATCCAACACGCCAACTTGACTGCCACGGCTGTCCGATATAAGATCATTCAAGAGTATAACCGCCACAAGCAGACGGTTATCGAGGTGCTGAGGAACTCCCCTGGAGCCCTTCATATTTCATTTGATGGCTGGACGTCTCGAAATAAGCTTGCCCTCTACGGTATTGCTTGTTTTTTCAGAGACGAGAAGAATCGGCCATGCAAAATCATGATTGGAGTTCCAGAGGCTCATCGTCACTTCGGCTCAACGATCGGTGGGGAGGTTCTCGACGTCCTACACACTCTTGGCGTGGGTCCAGAGAAGGTTGGCTATTTCACGCTCGACAATGCAGAAAACAACGATACTGCCATGGAGGTCATTGGTGCTGAACTTGGGTTCGATGGCCGACTGCGCCGAGGACGCTGTATTGGCCACACAATTAACTTGTCAGCCAAGGCGCTCTTATTTGGCAAAAACGCCGACGCGTTCGAGAAGCAATTGTCAGGCGCAGAAGCGTTATCTGATACTGAATACGCTCAATGGCGCAAAAAAGGACCAGTTGGCAAGTTACACAATATCGTAGTTGATGTGCGTATTAGCCACCGGCTGATTTACTTGTTCAAGGAGGTCCAGAGGGTAAGCGGTTTAACTAAATCCTATTCGTCTCATATTAACTCGGTATATCTAACAGGACGAAATTAATCGCGCCACCACCCTTAAACTCCGATCGAAGAAACCACTCAAGCTAATTATCGACAACGACACGCGTTGGCTGTCGCAACTCTACATGATCCGCAGGGCTCTACGGTTGAAAACCTCTATCGAACTCCTACTGATCAAGTATAAGGCGCAATGGGAGGACGAAAATCGGTCTAAAAAGACTGGCCAAGTGACACAAGCCAAGTTGGCGAAAAAACCACGCATCCTCCGAGACGAGAATCAGCTAACGGACAAAGACTGGGAGGTTCTTTACCATTTGGAGGCTATTCTGACTGTTTTTGAGACCGTGGTAAAGACGCTTGAGGGTGATGGACACATCCGCAGGCGTAAGCAAGGCTGGACTGGCTCCTATGGCAATATCTGGGACGTGGTGCTTGGCTATGAGTTGCTGCTTAACACACTGGAAGAATATAAGCAACTTGCTGCCGATTTTCCTGATCCAGAGCACTTCCGCATCGGAATCAACCTTGCTTGGGATAAGCTGGATGAATATTATCGGCGGCTGGACGAGACGCCCATCTACTATACGGCTATGGTGCTCCATCCAGCTTATCGTTGGGACTGGTTTGATGAAACGTGGGCTCATAAGCCTAGCTGGGTTGAAAAGGCAAAAGAGATGGTTGCCGACGTCTGGCTGTCCGATTACGCTCATCTCGAGGTTAGAACCAGCAGCAGCAGAGGCGACGACGAGCCACCAGCAAAAAGACCTCGGTTTTTCAATCCCTTCGAGAAGAACAGTCGTCTGCCAAGCTCAATACCAGCCTACGCAGCAGCTATTGTTGGTGACGAGTACCAAGCGTGGCAGACGGATCGTGACGCCAGCGACGTCAACGTTCGTGATCCAATTGGTTACTGGATCACTAAGCAAGGCAGATATCCTCGGTTATCCAGGATGGCATTGGACTTCCTGACGATCCAGCCGATGTCAGCCGAGTGTGAGAGGTTATTTTCAGCTGCTGGCAAGATGGTCTCGGGGTTGCGTACGAACCTAGATGCTGAGATTATCGCCATTTGTCAGGTCTTACGCTCTTGGTACCGTGCTGGCCTTATCAAGGACCTGGATCCATTGCTTAAGTCACACGTTGAAAGTAAGCTGGATGCCGGCTGTGGGACTCTAAGCGACGACGAGCTGGCTCTTGCTGAGTCAAAATGGCTATTCGAGGGCGAGGACAGCGCCAGCGAGGTTGACGATTCATCACAGCAGCAAGAGGCTGAAGAGTTAGTGTCAACCTCTGAAAGTGAGGCTGAATAGGCGTCGACGAGGTTGTGAATAGCCTCAAAAATCCACTTACAAAAATCCACTTATAAATCCACGTGTACATCCATTCCACTCCGGTCGAATATGTGTTACATCCACTATGTAATTGCCTAATAAATCGTACATCCACTCTACTTGGTCCAAAAGTGGAGTGGATGTAGTGGTTTCGAGCCTTGCCAATACTCCGAACGTACATCCGGAAGTTCGCCAAGGACGAGAGCTCCTATCAAGGGGGTTCAGGAGACTTGAATCTGGTGACAATTGGGAGGGTCAAGGGGAAACACCACTCGATCCACGACGCTGAATTTATGGTCACCGCCGTTGGTGGCGATGATCGTGAGAGCGCCAAGGATGATGAAAGTACGAAACAGATGATTAAGGTCACGAGGAGGATAGATCAGGTTTCAAGCAAAGGTTATGAGCAGGTTTAGTGCCAAGGCTTAATACCATACTTGATAAACAAATGAGACGGACAAGCAAGTGAGATACCGAACTGCAATTGACTCATAGCTTAGCCTACATTTAGAGTTAGACTCTACATGAGGCACCGAGAATAATAGTATCCAGGATATAACATAGTTACTCCCCAAGATCGATATCTTTACATCCATAATCACCTCCAAGCTCAATACCTAAGCATTAGTTTGGCTCTTATAATAATAGTAGTGATAGGCCTTCTCGGTTAACATCCATAGCTTACGCCTGTTTTTGAGAGAGACATTTACAACTCGGCTGTCAGACTACGAGAAGACACCGACATCGATTCACCGTTCGAGCTCGCCTTCTATGCGGATCACACCGTCTTCCTTGACGTCGCCAGCCCAAGAAGTCGTGGCCTTGGCCAAGGCAGAGAAGGAATTGAGAGCGTACAGTATGTCATTGGACCAGTCGAAGATGCGGAGGAGGGCATTGCATTGAAAGCCGAAATATCTCCACTCCATTCGCGTTCCGGCTCAAGGGGTGGTAACATCATCATCCATACTGACACCACCATATGGTGAGATCTCCTCAGGGACATCCAAGTATCACTGGCACGCGCCCTTTGAAGCATTTCATGCACAAAAACACAAAAGCGACGCCGGGCTCCCGACCTGCTGGTGAAGAGGATGGTCGGTCAGGATCACGACCTGGGTCTTGTCCCATGAATGGGCCCTTGTACTGACTGGGCTAGATCTCCTTCACAACCCTCTCTATCGCCAACTTCAAATTCGCAATCTTCGCGCGCGTATTATCCCTAATCCAAAGAAAAGTCCCCAACACAATCCTTCTTAGAATACTCGTCCCCGCCCGGATCCGCATCTGCCCTTTCCCCACAATATACAGCACCTTCTGCGCATACGCGCGATTCAGCCTCGCCAGCTCCGCCGTGACACTCTCGTCCCTGAGCTCCGGCGGGCCCTCCGCATCCCCCGTGGACGCCGACGCCGCGGTGGTCTCCTGCTCGCTCGCGGCGCCAGACTTGGCAGCGGCCTGGCGCACAACGAACTTACGCACCTGATCGTAGATCAGCATGCCCAAATCCGGGCTGACGACCTCGTCCATGAAGCCATGGCGGACGACGAGGCGGTAGCAGCCGGAGGTGCTAGCGAAGCGGAAGATGTGGTAGCGCTCTTCCTCGGGGACGGATGGGGACTCGACGGGGTGGAGGTGGAAGAAGACGGAGATATCGGGCAGAGCGCCAAGTTTGGAGGCGAAGTGGGTGAAGACGCTCGGAGTAAGAACGCCCGTCTTGTCGAAGAAGATGCCGATGCCACTGACGGGAGAGAGCATGTCGCCGCCCCAACGAGGTGTCAGCGCCAACTTACCCTCCTTATTCTCCATAACGAGAGCGCTGGGCCAAAAGCGGACCTCTGCTTCAGCACGCCACTGATTCTCCTTGCCAAACCTCCACAGTAGGAACATACCCGCCATAAGCGCCGAAATGAGCAGCGTGAACCACACGCCGTCAGGCACCTTGTTGAGGGCCGACGAGAGATACAAGCCGTCGAAGGTAGCAAAGGCCAGGGCCGGCAAGAACACAAGCCATATCGGAAGGCGCCAGACGAGGATTGCAACCAGCGTGACCATAAGGGTGTCGAAAAAGGTGACGAAGATCACACATACGCCATAAGCATGGCCCAAGCTGGTGGTGTTGTTGTACACGGCGGTGACGAGGATGGTGCCGAGCCTGAGCAGCCAGCTGAGGAAGGGGACTCCGGCTGACGATTACATCCCCCGCATCTACTGGTAAGCACCGATGTTAAGTTACATTTCCGCGCCGCCAAGTGCATCGTTAAGGCTTGGCTTGCAGGTACTGAGCTGACACAAAGCGCATTGCGGCAGATGACTCGACGGGAGGAGCAGCAAATAAGGTGTAATGCCACTGGATTATTGAGTGAACCGTTCAGGGGGCGGTGCTTTTTCACCAGTTCGATGTTCTGTTGAAGATCTAACAGCCTTTCGCCAATCACGCGCGACCCTGCAATCTTACTGAAACGCGCTTTGCCCCCACTCGCTGTAAATTCGGCTAGCCAAGCGAACCAATCAACCTTTCGTTATTAGAACCGCGTCCGAAAAGAGCTGACGAGGTTATCTGCCGTGACCGTGTTGTGTCTGTAATAGGCAGTGATACGCTAAACCAGGCCATGGTCCCTTGTGAGTCGCATTAACCGACCCAGTAGCTTGGCCTGGACCCCATTGATCGACAAAATGACACAAAACACGATCCAATGATCGGCTAGAACTACGAAACCCATGACTTTGCGTGGGGTAGTCAAAAGGTGGTGGCGCAGCTGCGGTACCACTTTGTACCACCTCTTCTGGGTTAGTGGACATCTCATATCGCTTGTTGGGTCACGTCGATAAAGAGACATTCGGATACATCATCGTGCGAATTGTCATGTGAACATTTTTAACGCTATTATTTTCAGCGCGGCCCGAGTTGAGGGAGGTGTTCAGGGAGTTACAATACTACCACGGACTCAAGTGCCGCGGCGACCCCTTTCAACCTCAAGATATCTCCCGTCCCTTTCCCCGATGCCAACTGTCTTCGCGCCGCATCCGACCGTTCCTCGGGACCTCCCGAGCTGCAGAGGCCGTATACACTGACGCCATTGTCCCTCTCCTCCAGCATGGTTATCAAGCCCGAGTGTCCTCCCGCACCGGCACACAACTCGGGCCGTCACAAACCATCAGAAGCCCCGCCCACGCGCCCAATCGAGAAGCGCCACGACACGCAGTTGAATGATACATTTACTGAACTCCGGGATAGTATCCCTTGTATGAGAGTTGTAATGGCAAAGGAAGGAGAGGAGAGTGCAACGAAGGATCCGCAGGAAGGAACGCCTAAAACGATCGTGGATGAGGTTAGTTAGCATCCAACTTATGATATAATAATTCTTACCTAGAATATAGGAGGCCATTATATGTATGGCGAGAGAGTACATTACGCTCCTCGAGGAGAGAAACAGATCTCTCGTAGAAGAGCACACAGTACTGCAGTCGACAATCGCTGCGTTTGAGATGTTATTTCCACGTTACTGATCTTCCAACGCATATTTTGCGCATCGACATGGTCGGTTTTCACATGGATGTCGCAGCGGGTGATGAGGGACCTCTAGGGCCACCAGGCTATTGGGGACAGCTGAGGCAAGAGGGAGGGGAGACTATTAATATGTAATGGATACTTAGCCCTGGAGCAACGGTCGCATCTTTTTCTGCTGTCTGATGGCATTATGGTACTACTTTGCTGCTCCTTTGGCTGTATTCTCGAGCTCCTCGCACGTCTGTCCTGCTCGCCTCGATGCTCTGGCGCGATTTCTCCAGTACGTGTATATGCGCCGGAGTTGCGTGAGGTCTGAGGTCCACCAACGCTTTGCGTAGGGCGACGGCTTAGCTTTGGGTGTTAGGGCGCGAACCGCCTCTAGCACCACTGACATGAGCTTGTCTGTCTTCTGCTGTACGGTGCCATCTGTCGGGGTGGTCTCTAATGCAGCGGCGATTCGGACGTTAATTTCCTTCCATGGTGCGTTTTTGAGTTAGTCATTCCTGGGCCTTCGGCATTGGAACTGAAATGTCGAACACCGTTTCAATGGCACGATGGTCGGATCTATGCTCTGTATTGTGTATTGCACACTTGACAGCCAAGGTCGCTCGGTTCTCGGAAGCGAGGACCAGATCGATCGTTGCTTCGGGTTCTCCGCCTTGCCAAGTCTTCGTACCTCTCTGAAGCAGACTGCTGAGAGCAAAGTCGTTCATCAGATCGATGATTTGGTCTGCCTTACCCTGTCTCTCCAGCAACACATCCTCTCCTCCCCAGAGCTGATCGTGGCAGTTGAAGTCGCCCGCAATCACCACGTGCACAACTCTTCCTGCGTCTCGCCTTGTAATATCTACAATAACTTTGCGTAGGTTATCGCACGCCTCCCTCAGCGCTTCAACTTCAATTCCTTGTACATAGACAGAGAACACCAGTACCAAGCGTTCCGGGAGCCGTATCAGTGCTGCTGTCATGTCTGGAAACTCAATCGGCACCAAAAGTTAAGCCGTCGCCGTACGCCAAACGATGGTGGACGACAGATCTGACGCTGCTTCGTGGAATATACACGTACTGGAGGAACCGTGCTCGGTCCGTGAGACGGCCAGGATGGGCCAGGATGGAACTGGAAGAGACAGCGAAAGGGGCCTCGAAGCAGTATCATGACGCCATCAGGCAACAAAAGAAGAAGCATTGGAACGAGGTTCTGGCGGATAATGATAACATCTGGGAGGCAGCTAAGTACCTAAAGTCCAGTGATGACACGACATTCGGCAAAGTCCCGCAGCTAATCAGGGCGGACGGAACAATCACAACCAACCACAGGGAACAAGCTGAAGAGTTGCTATCCAAGTTCTTCCCTCCCTTGCCGAACCACATCCAAGACGAAGGCCCTAGGCCTCAGAGAGCCCTTGTGACGATGCCCGACATCACGATGGAGGAGGTAGAACGACAGCTGTTCGCGGCAAAATCATGGAAGGCCCCTGGGGAAGATGGATTACCGGTGATTGTTTGGAAACAGTTGTGGCCGGTGGTCAAGCATCAGGTGATGGCCATCTTCCGGGTATCCATAGATGAGGGAATGTTACCCGACCAATGGAGGCATGCAAAGATTATACTGCTTAGAAAGCCTGGAAAATAAAACTATACAGTGGCAAAAGCCTGGCGACCGATCTCCCTCCTGGCCACCCTCGGCAAGGTATTGGAATCAGTAGTGGCGGAAAGGATCTCGCATGCTGTGGAAACGTACGGTTTGCTGCCGACGAACCACTTTGGAGCCCGCAAGCAACGATCAGCAGAGCAAGCGCTTCTACTCCTGCAGGAGCAAATCTATACTGCCTGGCGAGGTCGACGGATCGTAAGCCTGGCCAGTTTTGATGTTAAGGGAGCCTACAATGGAGTGTGTAAGAAGAGGCTGCTTCAGAGACTGAAAGCACGTGGCATCCCGGAGAAATTACTCCAGTGGGTTGAGGACCGTTTTTAGAGTTCCTTTCCCTTAAATATTATGCCAGGAGTCAAGGAACAGCCGTCTGCAGTAATAGCTTTAATAAATAAAGTCCAATTTCAAGTTCGAGGTCCCTTGAAAAGAGCCTTTCGCTTTGGGTCCGCACTTCTAACTACCAGGCTATCCAACCCTAATAAAGAGAGTCTAGTTAACTAGTTAAATTTCAAAAAGAAAAAGAAAAGAGAAATAGAAGATTGTTAAAACTGATTATAATACCTCCTTCGTCAACATTAACAGTATTCTCAGGCCGAATCCAGCCATACTGGCCCTCCCTGATATCAAAGTACCAATAAACCGCCTTAGGCGTGAAGAATTCAAACCTATTAGCTTCCTGACCAAGGCTCGAAACCACTACATCCACTCCACTTTTGGACCAAGTAGAGTGGATGTACGATTTATTAGGCAATTACATAGTGGATGTAACACATATTCGACCGGAGTGGAATGGATGTACACGTGGATTTATAAGTGGATTTTTGTAAGTGGATTTTTGAGGCTATTCACAACCTCGTCGACGCCTATTCAGCCTCACTTTCAGAGGTTGACACTAACTCTTCAGCCTCTTGCTGCTGTGATGAATCGTCAACCTCGCTGGCGCTGTCCTCGCCCTCGAATAGCCATTTTGACTCAGCAAGAGCCAGCTCGTCGTCGCTTAGAGTCCCACAGCCGGCATCCAGCTTACTTTCAACGTGTGACTTAAGCAATGGATCCAGGTCCTTGATAAGGCCAGCACGGTACCAAGAGCGTAAGACCTGACAAATGGCGATAATCTCAGCATCTAGGTTCGTACGCAACCCCGAGACCATCTTGCCAGCAGCTGAAAATAACCTCTCACACTCGGCTGACATCGGCTGGATCGTCAGGAAGTCCAATGCCATCCTGGATAACCGAGGATATCTGCCTTGCTTAGTGATCCAGTAACCAATTGGATCACGAACGTTGACGTCGCTGGCGTCACGATCCGTCTGCCACGCTTGGTACTCGTCACCAACAATAGCTGCTGCGTAGGCTGGTATTGAGCTTGGCAGACGACTGTTCTTCTCGAAGGGATTGAAAAACCGAGGTCTTTTTGCTGGTGGCTCGTCGTCGCCTCTGCTGCTGCTGGTTCTAACCTCGAGATGAGCGTAATCGGACAGCCAGACGTCGGCAACCATCTCTTTTGCCTTTTCAACCCAGCTAGGCTTATGAGCCCACGTTTCATCAAACCAGTCCCAACGATAAGCTGGATGGAGCACCATAGCCGTATAGTAGATGGGCGTCTCGTCCAGCCGCCGATAATATTCATCCAGCTTATCCCAAGCAAGGTTGATTCCGATGCGGAAGTGCTCTGGATCAGGAAAATCGGCAGCAAGTTGCTTATATTCTTCCAGTGTGTTAAGCAGCAACTCATAGCCAAGCACCACGTCCCAGATATTGCCATAGGAGCCAGTCCAGCCTTGCTTACGCCTGCGGATGTGTCCATCACCCTCAAGCGTCTTTACCACGGTCTCAAAAACAGTCAGAATAGCCTCCAAATGGTAAAGAACCTCCCAGTCTTTGTCCGTTAGCTGATTCTCGTCTCGGAGGATGCGTGGTTTTTTCGCCAACTTGGCTTGTGTCACTTGGCCAGTCTTTTTAGACCGATTTTCGTCCTCCCATTGCGCCTTATACTTGATCAGTAGGAGTTCGATAGAGGTTTTCAACCGTAGAGCCCTGCGGATCATGTAGAGTTGCGACAGCCAACGCGTGTCGTTGTCGATAATTAGCTTGAGTGGTTTCTTCGATCGGAGTTTAAGGGTGGTGGCGCGATTAATTTCGTCCTGTTAGATATACCGAGTTAATATGAGACGAATAGGATTTAGTTAAACCGCTTACCCTCTGGACCTCCTTGAACAAGTAAATCAGCCGGTGGCTAATACGCACATCAACTACGATATTGTGTAACTTGCCAACTGGTCCTTTTTTGCGCCATTGAGCGTATTCAGTATCAGATAACGCTTCTGCGCCTGACAATTGCTTCTCGAACGCGTCGGCGTTTTTGCCAAATAAGAGCGCCTTGGCTGACAAGTTAATTGTGTGGCCAATACAGCGTCCTCGGCGCAGTCGGCCATCGAACCCAAGTTCAGCACCAATGACCTCCATGGCAGTATCGTTGTTTTCTGCATTGTCGAGCGTGAAATAGCCAACCTTCTCTGGACCCACGCCAAGAGTGTGTAGGACGTCGAGAACCTCCCCACCGATCGTTGAGCCGAAGTGACGATGAGCCTCTGGAACTCCAATCATGATTTTGCATGGCCGATTCTTCTCGTCTCTGAAAAAACAAGCAATACCGTAGAGGGCAAGCTTATTTCGAGACGTCCAGCCATCAAATGAAATATGAAGGGCTCCAGGGGAGTTCCTCAGCACCTCGATAACCGTCTGCTTGTGGCGGTTATACTCTTGAATGATCTTATATCGGACAGCCGTGGCAGTCAAGTTGGCGTGTTGGATGGAAACGGAGGGACTCAAATAGTCGAAGATTTCTCGGAGGATGAGGTTCTCGGCGAAGGAAAATGACTGGTTGCTACTGACGATTAACTCGACTAGCATACGCTGAAAGTGTTGCTTATCAAAGCGTGAGATGAAGCTATTCGCGATATTCTGTTCCGTAGGCTTGTTGACGTCCAGTTTCAAAACAGAGGCAATAGTCGGCTGGTTCGATTTCAGTGCGCCTTCGGATTTGAGCTGTGCTGTGCTCTTTTTCTCTCCCTCTGGTGCTGGTGTTTTGTGCTCACGCCATAGATGATTTGCCGCGTTCTGGAGACCTGAAGAGGTAAAACTCGCGATAATGGGACGATTTCCGAGGATACAGTCCTTGCAAGCCCATTTGCGTAAGCCATGACGTTGAATATCATAGCCAAAGTCCCACAGCCAAGAGCTAGTATCACGAGCGCGTTCTGACCAATTCCAGCCTCTGAAATGGCGAAAAAGACAGTCTTCGAGCTGCTGCTGTTGGCCTGGTTGGCCTGGCTGGTTGGCTGACATCAATTTTTTTTTTGGCAAAAACAAAGCAGGAAATCTGTAGAAAACGCACTCAATAGGGGTAGTTTCTCGTCTAATATTATTAGATTAGCTGTAGGGGTGATCGACCTCGGCTAACTTGGGTCCAGGTACCTCGATTTAATAGGCAGTCATATACAAAAATAAGTACTATGAACCATACAGGGTCAGGGAATATCCCACTGTACCTAAATCCACCTAAATCCACTCCATTACATCCACTTTCGTGTCCAAGTGTAGTGGATTATTACGTAATCTGAGCGCCGACAAGTGGATGTAATAGAGATGGGCCACTTATATGTGGTCCACGTGGATTTACAGTGTAGTGGGTTCGAGCCTTGTTCCTGACGTCTACCGATCTTAGTTTTAAGGTCTCGGTAGCGCTTGGTAAATCTGGCTACCCAGTTGCATCCTAATTCTGGTTGTTCGCCTTGCTGTCTTAACAAGCTTATAACGCAAGCGCAAATCTGATTGTGGGACAGAGCATATCCCAGAGACTCCTGACGAAGAATCCAGAAAGCCAATTTATCTTCCCAATTCTTGGAAAAACATTAACCAGGCTGAATTTGCTCTTTTATGGCCGTCAGACTGGTAAATCTGTCGATCAGAGTCCTTCGAGGCACTCCCCATCTCTGAGCAGCTTGAGAGGGTGAACAGCCATTATCTGTAATATCCAATATAGCCTCGGCTATGTCGTCTTGTGTATATTTCCAACGATGCCGCGATAAAGGCATTTTTATTACGTTGTAAGAGGCTGGCATGAGAAATGTTGGGAAAGAGCGGTGAGGAATTTGGTGATTAAGATGGTGATATTTCCTTACAATAGCTTGCATATATCACGTGCCCCATGCAACTGCACAAGACCAGAAAAATAAATTCCAAACAATTTTATATCTATGAGAAGTGACCGCTTGCCAGTAACTTCTATTTTAGCCAAATTCTGTATAAATGAAATAGTTGAGTTTTGGTGGTGGTTTTTTTTTTTGCCTGGCGAAAGGGTGGTGGTGCATGGTACTCCAGTCTACTGCACTTGAAGAGTTATGCTTAAGGATAGGTCCGTTTAGCTCAGCTCTTCCGAAAGCTTTTATAGACTCTTTACGAGGGCTACGCCTAAAAGCTCTTACACTGGATTATATAAGATTTAGGGACCCGTTAGAGATACTTTACTACGGGTGCGAGACTCTACGTTACCGCTCGCGATGAAGAGAAAGCAAAAGGTGCATTGGGAGACTTGCTTAAAATGGAGAATTTCCACCTCTTAAAACTCGATCTGAACTCTTTGGAAGGCGTTCGGGCTTTCGTTAAAGAGTTCCTGTCCAAGTCGGAGAAATTGAACATTATTATCAACAACGCTGGCGTCATGGCAACGCCAGAGGGCCAAACGGAGGACGGCTTCGAGACTCAGTTCGGAACCAACCACTTGGCACCATTCCTACTGTTCCAACTGCTGAAACCTGCGCTACTGCGTGCCTCTGAGCCCAACTTCGCCTCTCGCGTTGTCATGGTCTCTTCCAGTGCACATCGTTTTAGCGAAGTTGAATTTGACAACATCAACCTGGAAGGGATTTATGACCCATGGAAGGCTTATGGTCAGAGCAAAACTGCTACGATCTGGACATCAAATGAGATTGAGCGACGGTATGGATCTAGGAACCTTCACGCCTTCAGCGTCCATCCCGGAGGAATTTCAACTGGGCTGCAAAAGCACGTTTCGCAAGAGACGGTAGATCAATGGATAAGTCATGAGACAATGGGACCACAATGGAAGAATACTGAACAGGGTGCTGCGACCACTGTCTGGGCTGCCATGTCCAAGGCGCTGGAAGGAAGGGGAGGGAAGTATCTCGAAGACTGCCAGATTGCTGGGCCCTGGGATCCTGAAACGGGGGAGATGGGTTCTGGCTACGCACCTTGGGTGTATAATGAGGACAAGGCCGTGAAACTTTGGGAAAGATCTGTCGAACTAGTGGGACTTCAGAATGTCGAGTAGATTGACAAGGCAGTTTGGGAGGAATCTGGATGCAATTAAGCAGTAGAGAGCTGATATAATATGATGGCGAGCTAGCAGAATTTGCAAGGACATTCGAGTGTTGCAAACGATGACTCGAGAGCCTTGGTCGTCATCTTCAGCTTCTCTAAGAAGAATTTGATCTTCTCCAAGATGATCCAGTCCTCTGGAGAGAGCTCGTCTCCAGCGCAATCTGCGTCCATCCATTTGTTAAAATAGCCGTCAATTGCATCTCTAAGATTCAATGCCGCCCTCAACATAGTATACCACGAGTTCCATCTTGTGTCATTGTCTCGCGGAGGGTAATGCACAGAGTACATATTGCGATGTTGCTGAGCGGCATACTGGAGTTTAATGAAGTAGGACCAATAGCTAGCTTGGTACCTACTTAAAGCGGCAGTTCTGCCCAAGTCTGAAGGGGCACGCTTTTTCTCTCCCAATTTCAAGTACGCCATTTGTCTTGCCTTGCTTCTCGATCCAAGCCGTCGCAGCAACTCACGTCCCTATTTTTCCCTTCTTTCTATCTGGTTGCCTTGGGAAGCATTGGATTCAGTGATCCCAAGTTTCAGATTCACGTTCCCTACTAAGGACTCAACCTGACTTGCTCTTTCCCTCTCAGATTCACTCTTTGTGACAACCTCTCCTATCGAGTGGGATTGGTCTGCACTAAGTGCATCCCCCACCAACAAAATATTCCACGGCTACTGTTGCTGCATGTAGGACGACGGATGCGATGCCGGCATGGGAGGGTTGCTAAGCCAGGTTCCAGCTTCTAAATAAGGGCTATAACTAGCATCCTTAGGTCTTGTCAACCCATGGGATTCCTTACCTTGAGTTTCCACATCCTCATACTCCGCCTTTGTGCCTCCGTAGAACAGGGCGTCGACGTTGGTGCCACTGTTGTTGATCGAGGGCAGCATGGAGGTCGGTATGCTGGTAGGGATGTACCCTGCATTGTAGTCATCCGTGTTGGCGGAAAATGAAGGGCTAGAAACGTTGGACGGGACGCGGTAAGGAACGGTACTTGCCCAAGATTCACCCCTATTGGGGGGAGAAACGTATTGTTGACTGTAGTAGGGGAGAGAGTTGTAGTCTCCGGAAGGGAAGGACAACGTCCCGGGGTTGGCAGTAGCACCGCTGCCAGAGCTGAGGCTGTCGTCGTAGACTGTTCAGAAGGGTCAATACATCAGCCACCACACCCGGTAAATTCGTTCACAGGAAATACCTGGTGTTGAGTACGGATAAGAGGCCATTGAGATGCCCATATTGTTCTTTAATCGGTTCAACTCATCCTGAAGTTCCTTGTTTCGGTGAAGCAGCCCTTGAACAGTCTGGTCCTGGCTTTGCTTGTTCTTGAGTTCCTCGACCTCTCGCTCCAACCATCCAATGTGCTCCTTGGTCCGGGCTCGCATCATCCGTTGGGCTTCTCGGTCGTTTGCTCGCTTTCGGGCAAGTTGCTGCGGAGTCAAGGTACGAGTGCCTGCATAACTTAGCCGTGTTAGACAGTTGCATACAAGCATGATGCATCCAAACAACAGAGATATCCTTACGCTTGGTAGTCTCAGCGGGCTCAGGTGACGATGAGCGCACCATCTTGATGGATGATTCCGGTGAAGGAGCAGAAGATGGTCGACGATGTGTGTTAGTTGTTGCGGTCTGGGGCATATCGAGAGCATATAGAGGCAGGGTCATGTGAAACAATCTTCAGCGTGTTTGCATGCTGATCCACCAGCTACAGTAGTGATCGACTGGGCTTTGCTGGGCGGACCGGGGTGCAAAGATATACCATTGACCTCGCCCCTGGACGCCATGAACCATCGACCCTCAGAGCCCCAGTTGCGTAACCTGGGGAGTAGGAACGCAACCCGCAAGCACACGCCTTGCTCGCTCACTTCCTCCCCTCGCTTCCTCCCCTCGCACACACAGACCCTCTCTCCATCCTCCCGCCGACGGCGGCTCGTGGCTGATTCACTTCGTCCTGGGATCGGACTTGCCGCGACTGACAAATCCATACTCCGAGCTAGCCTACGGAGTCACCCAGCGCGTGGCAACTAGGTCAGAAGTTGTACGGCAGGCAGAGCACATGGTGACGGCGTCGAGTTAAGGTCGGAGAGGAGGCACCGAAATTTTTTAGTTAGACTGTCTCATGGTGTCATCCGGATGCCCGTTGCTCGCGTCAGTGATCCCAGGTGAAGTATCCCGAAACCGCCCGATCTCAATTCAATCCGAGCTGAGAGGCTGGCGGATCTTGCGGATTGTTGGTTGGCTTCAAGGATGGGGTCAACGCTGCCCGCATGTCGTAGGCATCCAAAGACGCACAAGGGAGGCAATATCCATGCGCCGCCGCCACGCGGGTCAGCGATAGCCATTAAGCCATAGGGCTGTGCCGCCATCCGCCTCCAGTTTCTCTAACCTCAAGAACCAACTGAATACCCATTCTTGTTGTTCCACCAAAAGAAAACAAGAGATCCCCACACAAATTCGGTCTTCGCGTTGGCTTAAAGATTCATGGGTTGATGTATGACCGGAGGGGGAGCAAGGCCTCGAGATCGTGCCACTATTCATTGTATTTCCAGGTACATATGATGTAAGCAAAGTATGATGCCGAATGCGGTGTTCACTAATCACGAATCATTCCTTCGACCTGGATCCTCCTCTACCAGCGCGAGTGTTGCTGTCTCATATTTTAGCGATTATTAATCATGAGCCAAGCCTCCGCAAAGAATGCGCATGCAGTAGACCGTAGTCTAGCTGCCGCCTCTTTTTGTTTCTTCTGAATTCTGGAGCTAGAGCCCTTTCGCGTTATTTAGGATCGACAATGTTAATGCTGCATGCGGGTGCTTTGTCATTGACAGGTGGGTGGGATTTTAGCTGACGACGAAGTCCTCAAGCGAATTGGAGGTCTGCTTTGCGTTAAGAGTAACCGATGCAACCCCAATTATCGTGCACACAGATAACCAGACCTAGCGATTAGAAATCACGCACTACAAATTGAAGCGGTCCCGATTAGTCAACCCCGCCCCATGACACTTCACAATGTCATGATGTTAACCTCGTTTGCTAAAGCGGGAATCTCTGGCACGAGAACGATTGGAGGATTCTGCTTCGAAAAGCCGGGCTGCTAGATGCAACATTTTGAAATGCCGCTATGGAAAGTATTTAAGGTGGCAGACAATCCCCGTCTTCAATCTGTTCGCTCACCACGATTCAAGCTATTTGATTGCACCCAGTTGTCTCCTAGCAAGCAATTAAATCTCATCCAATCACCATGATGGCCCGCTCACTATTATCCTGGGGAGGCTTCAAAGAGCTCGTGCATTACATGGATTTCGGTGACGCATGGGCGAGGCATACAATAATAGCAGCGGGAGCCGATGTCAATGCCGCAGGAGCCGATGGAGGACAGACGGCACTCCAAGCAGCCGCTGAGGGAGGCCATCTAGAGATTGTCGAGAAGCTGCTGGAAACGGGAGCCGATGTCAATGCCGCCGCCGCTGGATATGGAGGACGGACGGCGCTCCAAGCAGCCGCTTGGGGAGGTTATCTAGAGGTTGTCGAGAAGCTGCTAACAGCGGGAGCCGATGTTAATGCCGCTGCTGCTGCTGGAGATTATGGACGAACGGCGCTCCAAGCAGCCGCTGAGGGAGGCGATCTAGAGGTAATAAACCGACTAAAGGAAGCAGGTGCTTTAAGGTAACAAGAGTATAATCATACGGACTCTATTGTACAGCTCATTTCTTCGTCTCGTCGTTAAAAGGCCGGTGCCGACTCGAAGCATAGCTCTAACCGGACGCCTCGGTTATGGGCTATTACGAACGGGCACAAGGCCATCATCAAGCTGCTGCGAAAGCTTTTTTAGCAACTTAACTACCATGCCTCTTCCCGAGGAATTTTTAGCGGGGTCATTCGTCGATGAAGAGGAATTGGCGGCTAAGATTCTTCTTGGCGTTCAGGAAAGAGAGGGCGCAGGTGCCTCCGACGCAAGGCTGAAGACCAGAAAGAGGCGAAATGGGAATGAGGAGGGACCGACAGGTACGAGAACCCCTTCGCCTGCTGAAAATTGACAACTGACCGCAACTGTCTTTGGACCCCTCCCCCCTCTACGTGTGACAACAAGCAGAACAGAATCGTAGCAAATATTCCAGTAATCCAATAAATCCAGTATAGAGACAAATTTTCTTGTAATTCAATTAATTGCTACACCAGCAAAGAATTCGGTCATGGGAACCAAGAAGATAAAAGAGGAAGAAGTTGGAAAGGAGAAGGGGTAAGAAACTCAGAGATTAGACAATATATTGCATTATTTGATCTTATCAAAATTTCATTTAAATAACTGTCGAATACACATAAGTCGTATTTGTCACGACCTGGTCACCTGACAGGGCTTAAATGAGCTGTTGTGTGCCCCAGTAATTGCAATCAATGCGATTATTGACCAATCTTTTGCCCTATGGTACAGCGGTCTAGCACAACCGTTACAGTATAACTCTAGCTTGTGAGGTTGATCGCAATAGTTATGCAGCTATAGTGAGATTAGTAGCTAAGTATTACGGTCGAGTTTACTGGAGATACATGCTATAAGACGTTCATCTATATAGGCAGGGGAGTCTCGAAATAAACGCAAAACAAGAATCCATAATAGTACCTGTAGATATGAAAAATTTATATAGAGCTATATACCATTCATTTGAAATAGTAATTAGTCGGTCACGGCCTCTTTTAGTCCGTCCAATGACCAGAATTTCCCACTGTCATCACTGTTGCTGCGATACACGAAACTAAGACAGCGACTTATCGACTTATAAGGAGTGAGTGGTGCCTTGGAATTGTTAGTTTCGATGAACCGCTTTTAATGAATTACTATCCAAAGGGTGATAATTACTCACGTATTGTTGCACTTCCTCCGGACCAAGCTCTGTCTTAACCCAACCAGGGTTCAAAGCCAAAAACACAAATCCCTTATCTTTAAATCTACCATGCCAATATATTAGTAAATGTGATTCTTCACAAAAAAATGAATAAACGCCAAATCCTTGACTTACTCTAGGTGAAATTTAGCGTTCGCCATTGTGACTGCGGCCTTTGTTGCCGAGTATGATGAGAAATGGAGGTTTGGGTTCTTTTCGGTGTAGTCGAGATCGCCCAACATAGAAGAGACGTTAACGACTTTCTTCTCACTCCCTTTCTCAAGCAGTGGGATGAGTGCGATGGTGAAAAAGACAAGTCCCAGAACATTAATCTTGAACTATCGTCAGGTACAATCAGCATTTATTCTTCCAAGGTGGTAGGTCAAAGCCAAACCTGGTCTTCCCACTCCTTAACTGTAGACTTTGATATGCCTGTCATAGGTTCTGCTCCGGTACCCGCCATAACGCCAGCATTGCTCGAGAAAAATTAGCCGCGCGTTCAACGATGGACAATTGGATGACGGTATGACTTACTTGATGAGCCAGTCGACCTTTCCACCCCCAACTTTGGAAATATTTTCAACAACTCTCTGTAATGTCATTGAGTCATGGAGCGGGGAAAGGTCACGCAAGGAACCGGGCGTACCGGAAACGAATCAAAGTCGCTGACATCTCCTTTGACTGCAACGACTTGTGGTCCAAGAAGGGGCTTCAGCCTCTCAGCAGTATCCGGATTACGGACAAGAGCAATGACAAAATTCTCTGAATTTTGACTGAGTTGTTCGACCCATTCAAGCTAATTCATAGTATTAAGGATAGGTCATGAGTGAATTTTGGAATCAACTCACACCAAGGCCTCTCGAGGCACCGGTTACAACAATGACCCGTTTCGATTCAGATGCCATTAGGAATGTGGATAAGTCGAATATGCGTGTGTATGTGAACAGAAGATTGCAAGTAATCTGAGGATTTGGAATTTTCCTTGATGAGTAGAAGAACTGAACAAGTCGCATTCATCCATTTATTTATTCTTTAATATACCTGAAATCTTGCAAGGCTCGGCTTTGGCATATCAGTAATCCATTATATGCCATGACGTGGATCGGCATGATTTGATTGAGTGATTACATCATGAATACGTGCCAAGCACCACTCCGCCGGAGAGATGAGCAAATAATATTGATCGGAGCCAGGCCTAAGATGTGTGGGGCGACAACCCCCGCCTTTCCTGCGGCGCACTAATACAGACCATTATCCGGATCCGGTAATTCTTTCTGATGGTAACTAGCGCCGTCACGTAGAGCATTTTCTGAATTCGGCAATTTGCGAACCCGGCATCGTCGGCAGTCATACGGTGATTACGAAAATTAGAATCATACAAGTAAACGGGACTTAGAGCTTGTTTCCATGTGATTCAGCTTCTATGATTTGGCATACTTTTCCTTTCGCCTGCATTTGTAATCGTAGTCGCTTAATCATGGCCCGTCTTTGTCGTGCTCGTTTATTTACACAGCGCGACAGCAAGACGTGCGGCACATGCGGATATAAAATCTTGATATAACCCAAGCTTTCAAAAAATTCAGAGTCTTTTGTATAGATTCATATCACACTATTCTATTGAGATCCACACTCTGCATAGCAATTCGGTTGCATATCGTTACAAAGTTCACATCCACACGTTCGAAGCAAAACATGTTTGTCCTTACAGGTAATGGTCCAAGAATTGCCTTGTGACAGTAGCAAAGCTAATAAAGGTCTAGGCTCAACTGGTGGCATTGGCCGCTCTGCCCTTCAGACAATCTTGGATAAAAAACTCATTCCGGTTTCGCAACTCCGGCTCTCGTCTTACAACACATCCGCCATACCTGCCAGAATTGTGAACACGGGCGTTGAGATTCGCAAGGGCAACATTTACGAACCATCAACATTAGAGGAATCTTATTCTGGTGCTGACGTCTTGTTCCTTGTGTCGTTTCCATCGATGGGCGAGGAACGCTTTACCTTGCATCGCAATGCTATCGACGCGGCCAAGGCAGTCGGCGTCCGCCATGTGATCTATACTTCACTCTCATTCTGCGGTGGTGCGGAAGGAACTTCTAGTGTTGCACAAGTTGCTCAAGCTCATCTCCAGACCGAGTCTTACTTGAAAGCAAGTGGACTCACGTATACGATCCTTCGTATGGCATCCTACGCACATCTCTGGAACAACTTTGCTGGTTTCTTAAATCTGAGTGGCGACCCTGAGGCCACTCTGGAGGCTGTGATGCCGAATGACGGGCTTGAACATTGGGCCGATCGCAGTGAACTTGGCGAGGCTGCAGGCTATGTCATTGCCAACTGGGTGAGTGCATCTCTCAGTAACGAACGTCTGTATCCATACCTTCGTAACTAACCTCAGAGTAGCAAGAGTACATGAACAAGATAATCAACTTGACTGGCCCTGAGCTCTTGTCAGGGGCGGATATCATTGAGAAGTTCATGAAGCATACCGGCAGAAAAGTCAATGTGCGCGTACTACCTGTTCAGGAGGCAATCAAGTGGCACATACAGAATGTGAGCGTGCCTCCGGAGCAGGAAAGCTTCCTTGACAACTGGGCCAGTTGGCATACCGCAATTTCTCAAGGTGAAAAGGCTTTTCTGGACCCTACGCTGGAGAAATTATTGGGCCGAAAGCCAAAGACAGTTGATGACCAAGCCGATGAAATTTTTGCAGTGTCTAATGAGGTGGATACTAAAGATCTCGTTGGTATTTAGGTTTGACTTGACTGGGAAAGATTGCCAAGGTGAAACAATGAAGGCTGGGGTTGGGGACATATGGCACATTGTCGTGTTGTGGATTACCATCCGGCACTAGCATAGTCGTCCATAGCTTTTGTCTAAATTCTACTACAGTTCTTGTTGCTTGGGTAAAAACGGTTGGGAGATTTATTTGACACCCTACGTCTATTCTTTATCACCCAGTCCTCCCTAATTAATTAATTTGCGCAGTTCCACGTACCAAATGCAGCCGCATTTACTGCATCAGAGCTGTTATCCGAAACTGGTCGCAGTCTCACCATGTTAACGAGTTCCCCAAAACCAGAATCCTTATGAAGCTCATCATGGCATCGACTACCGTTCCATAACACACTCCTCAATATTCGCTCCAGCTCATCTCTTGCCATCAAATTAAGCATCTCGCACAATAAGAGTCCTTTGGTCAAGAACCACTGCTTATCAGGTTCCTGTGGTGCTGCCGCAAAAGCAATATATAGCATCCAAAGGACCCAGCACTGTCGGTCTCTGCTTGCAATCCACCATTGTTCCGTCTGCGCCTCCAATGAAGCGCGAAATCTTCTAGTAAGTTCTCCAAATACTGGTGAACCGCCCGGAAGCTCCCTAATCATAAGATAGAGATAGATATGTGCCGCAATCTTCAACGGTACGACTTCAGACGGCTGGCCATTTCCATACTCACCAACGCAACCCATCGGTCCATTCAATAGATTGAGACTGTATTCAGCTTCATAAATCGAGAGGCTGATCAGACTCCTATCCAGTATTCCAGAATGACTTGAATCCATAGACAGGGATATATGTCGAAGGGTTTGGATCACAGGAACAATAGGTGATGCAGCTCCCAGGATATCCTCTGGGTTAAGCATCGCACCCATGAGGTTTATAGATGCATTATTTAAGGGTATTAGCGGTGATATGGGCGGCTGGCAGAAACGAGGTCGACAATTCCGCACATTCGCGTCGCAGAAGTCTGCCCTGGGAGTTCTACATTAGTATAAAAAAAAGGAAATAAGCCTCTTGCTACACCTTACCAAGTGGCTACTCGCTGATGTATGTCTTTTATGTTTTCTATCCCTCCCTTTTTCGCAATCATGTGTTGCAATCCATTCATATGGATATTCGCTAATTGAAACCTGCCGATGAGATTCTGCAGGTACGTGCTTTTGTTAAACCATGCAATCAGAAATGTGCTTGTGATTCGACATACCTCTCTGGTTGCTAGTATTGCAACAGCTGCGACTGTCGTGTCGGCCAAAACACCGTTATTCAGTTGCATGTTGATCGCTCGAACCGCTTTGCCACCATGATGAATGGATAAAGCAGAATCTGACTCTCCTCGTTTTAGGTCATACTCAGTGGCCACGATGTACAAAATGGCATGTAATAGCGCCGAATCGGCTATAGCGTTCGAAAGGCAATGTTCCTGAAAGTTAAGGGCGACGATGTTCATGGAGTAGGCTTGGTGGTCTTTATGCGCATGTTAGTGCATATTTTCAAAGGAGACACTCTAGCATCGTATCCCTAGCTTAAGATAACTTGGAAACATATATATGATGTTTAAACTTACAGTAGAATATGAGTCTTTGGCTCTTAGATCCCAGGTTGAGCAAAGTTGCATCAAAAGGGTTAAAGCGTGTGCCTAACGAAACTTCTGGACCATGCAGTACTTGGTGCTGAAGAACGGAACCCAAATCCAACTCCGAAAGTATGGCCTTGGAGTAACGAGCTTGCGAAGGTATTGTACACTCGCCGGAACTAGTCGTGCCTTTGTTGCTACGTCGTGGCCTCTTTGACACGGGGTTCGGCTTTTCATTCAATCTATACCTTCCCATATGGGCTGATTGTTGCCTGAGGGTGCGATTGGTCTCGCCCAATCCCTTTCTAGCAATTGAAGGGTGATTTTGTGTCCAGACGTGGTCCCTCATCGCGTGGGAGCGAATCACCCTTAATGAATCCGCATGCTTGGTCGGATCTGCGTCTTGCGGTGGGATGCTGAAAGTGACAAATTCAAGCGGTCGTTCGTTATTATTCCTGTCGGGTGATGCAGCCTTAATGCTACCAACGGAATTCTGGGCTAAATCGATAATTACTATCAAAATTCTACCACTGGAGGACGACGGGGAAAAGTACCTTTATGCATTCTGTTGGATCCGATACGGCCAATTCGATCAGGATGATAGGGACTATAGCAGTGGAGCCCAAAGATGATGATATTGATGTGTGTATGATCTAGGATGCCTCCTGCCCCCTCTTTTCCTATGAGGGGTTTTTGGGTCAATCTCACCCCCTATGACTAAGTGTTGGATACGCGGTGTGTCTTTAGTGAAGATTCGGGATAACCAGATAAATGTAGATCAATTCTTGATGATATGTTTGGTTGTTCTTGATGTTCTTTTTCTCGTTGACTCCCGTCTCCATGTTCCTCCAGAGTGGGGTTTTATTGTCATCTTCAGTCATAGATGCAGATATCCCAGTATTCTGATACCTGAATAACCTCCTTGATGCAATACACAGCCACAATCTAACACTAAGACAGGATATTGATGTATCAGAGGGTTGTTCCTAGCCGGGCCCTACAGATGCTGTAACCTCAGAACTCTACTAGAGTTCATTTTTGTTAGATTGTGGCTGTGTATTGCATCAAGAAGGTTATTCAAGTATCAGAATACTGGGATATCTGCATCTATGACTGAAGATGATGATAAAACCCCGCTTCAGAGGAAGTGGAGACGAGAGTCAACGAGAACAAGAACATCAAGAACAACCAAACATATTGTTGGATTGTGACCCTGTATTACGAAACCTCTGATAGATCGATATCCTGACCTTAGTCAGAGGGGGTGTCAGATGACATAAAACCCCTCTTGAGAAAAGAGGGGGCCGGAGGCATCCTAGATCAAGACAATCAACAGATTCAGGATCCACACCCTATTGAGCATTAATCCCTGGATCGAATGTGCCGTATGCTATCCATCACATATCAAGAATTGATCTACATTTATCTGGCTATCCCGAATCTTCACTAAAGACACACCGCGTATCCAACAATTTTCTTGCCCCACTTTCCCGGGGGTAGAGTTGATTTTCTGACACCCTAGTAGTGTTCATTTATGCTTAGCCAATTAAAACCGAGCATTTAGCCACATTTCCACCAGCCACTTTTCTCTATCAGGTACTCTGTGCCCCTCCCCGAGAAAGAGAAAACAGCACCAATCCATTGCCGTTTTTGGTTTTGATGCAAACCCTATCAAAGACCCGAAAACGGCCTGCTTGACCGGCTGCAGCCACAACAGCCCCGTCGTAGAGGTGGAGTCTTATAAGCAAGGCAGATTTGAGCACACGCTACTCCGTAGACAGGGGCCTAATGGCGGGCAGCTGACCACGTAGCGGTGGAGACACAGGGCCATCGGGCGTTCAGTGACAATTGTGACAGACTGACAAATGCAGGCGAGCAACCGGAGAGCCAATAAGGTGTTTGTCCAGCTCGGCGAGTCACTTAGCAGTGCGAGAGGGGAATTGTGGCAGGCCAGTGAGGGGACCGGATGGGGAATCATTGGTTGGTATCTTGCCTGAAGTCGTGAGGCGATACAGAAGGTTGTAGCAGTGGGCAGCTGAAAGTGTATCGCTTGCCCCGCAGACCCAACATCAAATCGTAACAGGGCAGACCGGCCCGCCCCCGCGCAGATTGCTTAGGGCTGACTAGATGATCTATCTGCGTTATCTATTCGCCCTCAAAGGAACAAAACATACTGCTGCATTGCAGGTGTTGGTAGTGACCGAGCTTCCTGTCTTGCCTCACACAATACGAAAACAGTGGCTTGTCTACTAGCAGCAGCTAAGGCGGATAAAACCGGCAAGATGCGGTACTTTTCTCGACCAACATTGCCGGAATGCATTAACCGATTGCTGCCTGATACTTAAACCTGCAGCAACACCAAAACAGCTATGCACTTTGCCATCCGAACTGCACTTTGCCTTAGTCGAGCCGAGGTGGCTTACTGGAAGGTTGAAGGGGCAGGTAGTCAAACATGGTACGGTTGAAGGAGGCCCGAGCGGTGATCAGTGATCACACGACTCTCTTTGTGTTGTTCAAGACGTGCATCATGACGGGGCATCGGGATCGGGAAGCGAGGCTATTCCGTCGTTTTTGCAGCCTGATATTTCTTGGTGTTGTGGATCATTATTGTGGACCACTCTCTGTGGCACAGAGAGAGGATTGAGGCCAGATGCAAGTGGGGCACTAACCACAACAGCGCATCCGCGATTACTTTAAAATTGAATTCACCGCTCGCTTATCAACCACGTTATCGATCTACGTACTTTTTGCTTTGTGCATCGTTGTGGCCGGTTTTGGTCCATTTAATTATATTATTTCACCCCTCCCGAACACCCGTCCCAACCCGCAGCCCGAAGCCCAACATTGCTAACATTGGTCTACCTTATACGTCCCCAGAGTCCCTGACCATACTACAACAAGTATACTGGCCAATTTCCGTCTACTGTGCGTGACAGAAACTCTCTCGATTCAGACACTCCCTTTTTGCCTTCCGTACACGCCTCTTGGCGTTTAACACCGGAAAGCTAAGTAAAAAAGCTATATTGACCCGATGCGCGTCAGATGCACGGTTATCCTACCAGTCGAATTCGCTCGCTGCTCGCTATGTGCAGCTGAAAAGGTGATCGGCACTCGATCGCCGTCTCAGTTCGGAAAATGGCTCTCCATCTTACATTTCTCTGGAATAGGTGTGAGAATCTGCGCTACTGTTGCCTAGAAATGTGTCCTATCAGGCTATCATTTTCGAGCATGGTTGCGTATATGCGAGCCAAGTCAGCCTTTATCCACTTTTGCGGCAACAAGACTGTTGCGACAACAACACTCAGGCCAGTTCGCTCTTAAGGGCCAATGACTGCCGTTCAACAATTTTAGAGCTGTTGAGGGAGCAGGGTTCCCCGCTCCGTAAGGCAGGGCTGCAGAAAAAAACAATCGTGGCCTGATGGTTCTCGGATGCCAGAAGAAGAACAAAGGTGAATGGAATAATCTCGTATAAACCTCACACTTTGATATCATTCATAGCTGCGAAGATTTTCAGTCATACGTGTCTCACAGACGATCAGAGTTCAAAAGCATCCCCGGCAAGACCGTCTCTCCATTCAGCTGCTGCCAAGCCAGTCTTCACATTCCGACTGAGACAGGCCCAAAAATGGCGATCGATCAAGCACCCACGGTGTCAAATCTCAGGGATTGCTCCATACCCAGTAGCAGTAATCACCAGTCGATGGATCAGGCGGTAGAGAAAGGGAACGAGCAAGAACCTACCGTGGGTGAGCGTGGACGTGAGGGAGGATCCAAGTCTGTTCTTCTGTCTGAGCAAGAGAGTGAGGCTTGGCAACGGGCAATAGAGACGGTCGTTCGTAGTGTCGTATCTGTCAGGTTTTCCCAGCCCTACTCCTTTGACACTGTTCTTTCCAAAACGAGCGAAGCAACCGGGTTCATTGTTGATGCTGAAAGAGGGTAAGATGAACTTCGATTGATGAGACCACATGAGTGCTAACTTACCCGAGCTATGTTTTGACAAATCGGCACGTTGTTGGAGCCGGGCCCTTTTCGGGATACATCGTATTTAACAACCAAGAAGAGGTTGACGCTTACCCGATCTATCGCGATCCAGTGCACGATTTCGGTTTCTTGAAGTTTGATCCCAGAGCGGTTAAGCATATGAACCTTGCATCCATCGAACTTCGGCCCGATCTTGCAAAAGGTAATAACTCAGTTGAACTAGTTAAATGAAGCACTTGGTATTAACGGTCATTTATAGTTGGAGTTGAAATCAAAGTGATTGGTAATGATGGAGGAGAAAAGCTGGGCATCCTATCAGGTTTCATCAGTCGTCTTGATCGGAACGCGCCGAAATACAAAGGATACATGGACTTCAATACCTGCTACTACCAAGCTAACGCTTCTGCTGCTGGAGGTAGCTCGGGAAGCCCGGTTGTCAACGTTGATGGCCATGGCATCGCCCTCCAGGCTGGCGGACGCACTGATGGTGCTTCTACCGACTACTTCCTTCCACTCGATGGTCCATTGCGGGCGCTGAGAAAGATTCAGCATGGTGAAGCCGTCCCGAGAGGGGAGATTCAATGCGTTTTTCAACTGAAACCTTTCGACGAGTGCCAGCGGCTGGGACTCAGTCCCGAATGGGAGACCATTGTGCGCGACACTTTTCCGAGTGAAAACAATATGCTTGTGGCTCAGACTGTTCTGCCTCAGGGACCATCAGATCAAAAGATCAAGGAAGGCGATATTTTGATCAAGATCAATGGGCTATTGGTCACCCAGTTTCTCCGTCTCAACACCATTTTCGACGAAAATGTCGGTCGAAAGCTTCCTTTCCTTCTTCAACGAGATGGACAAGATGTTGAAGAAAATATCCTGGTTCAAGATCTCGAAGAAATCACTCCTGACTGCTTCTTAGCAGTCGGTGGGGGGTCTTTTCATGACCTCTCGTACCAGGTGGCTCAAAGGTACACAATTGCTTGCCGTGGAGTCTATGTCAGCGAATCTGGTCCATTTCATTCGACAAGACGCAATCAGATGATCGTACAAAGCATCAGTTACAAGGAAACGCCAGATCTATCAACTTTCATGAAGGTAATCAAGGAGATCCCCGACAGAGCTCGAGTTGTTATTACCTACCGATACTTATGGGATCGGCACACCCTGCAAACATCTGTCATATCTATTGATCGGCACTGGTTCGGAAAAATGAGGATGTTCAAACGAAACAACATAACAGGAGCCTGGGATGTTGATATCCTCGCCGAAGCTTTGCCCGCCATCCCTCCGGCTCCACTCAGTGCTTCATTCAACCCGCTCAAACATGTACCTCACCGAGCAGTTGCTGAGGTGGTACGAAGCTTTGTTCACGTCAAGTACTCCACACCCATATTACTCGACGGACAATCTACACGTGAAAAGGCCGGCATGGGCCTTGTCATTGATGCCCAAAACGGGGTGGTGATAGTATCCAGGAATATCGTGCCAACTAAGTTGTGCGATATTGAACTTACGTTTGCCGACTCGGTCCTGGTTCAAGGAAAGGTTGTTTTCCTTCATCCCTCGCATCACTATGTGGTCATCCAATACGATCCTAGTCTGGTAGATGCACCGGTTCAAAGTGTAACCCTGAGTCCGGAACAGATCTCACAGGGAGCTTCTACCCTCTTTGTTGGACATAACGAAAGTGGCCAGATGGTCTACACCTCGACAACAGTCACTAGGGTTATGCCGCTGGAACTGCCTCCACCAAGCCCACCTAAATGTCGTCCGATCAACGTGGATCGAATCGACGTCGATAGCAGACTCAGCACACAATGCACTAGCGGGGTTCTCATGACAGAAAATGGGACTATTCAGGCAATATGGCTAGTCTACAAGAGGGAAAAGGACAAGGAGACTCACTTTGGGCTGAGTTCTCTAACGTTGCTCCCGGTGGTAACCCAGCTTATCCAAGGAATCATTCCTAGTTTGAGGTGCCTCCCGGTTGAACTTGAGGCTATCACAATGATTCAAGCGCGGGCGATGGGCGTCTCCGAGGAATGGATCCGGCAAGTTGGAAAGAAATCGTCAGAACACCGCCTCTTTACCGTGAAGCGAGCTTTCAGCCAGCTACCGGACCAGCTGTTCGAAGGAGACGTCTTGCTCACCCTCAATGGCGTCCTCATCACTCAGCTCCCCGAGCTGGACGTAATGTATTGGAAAGAAGCACTTGACGCCATCATAGTACGCAAAGGAGAGCAACTGAGCTTACAGGTACAGACTGTCCTGGAAGATGACTTTGAAACATCACATGTCGCCAATTTTTGCGGTCTTACAGTTCAGAAGCCCCACCGCACCGTGTGGCAGTCGATCAAGAATCTTCCTAGCGAAGTTTACATCACCAGCTGGCTCAATGGGTCGCCCGCCAATATATACGGGCTGTACGCAACAAAATTCATCACCCACATCAACAACGTGTCCACGCCAAATCTTGAGGTTTTGGTTCCGGTGGTAGCCAGTGTTCCCGATAGGTCTTGTAAGTTTTCAGAAACCTAGTATACCCATCTTCTTACCCACGTGTTTGCTGACACAAGGATGCCTTTTTCTTCCTCTTGCAGACTTTACAGTCAAAGCAGTTGACTATTCCGGCGCCCCATTTGTAGCCACCATCAAGAAGGACGAGCGATATTTTCCGACCGTCGAGTGGATACAGGACGCCTCGCATGCTGAGGGCTGGAAGCGTATAACTTATGAGGAAGGCAAAGCCATTCAAGGCGAAGGCATCTACGGGATTACGTTTTAGACCAGTTTGCAAGAGCTAGGCTCGTGGATGCGCCAGATGTTATAGAATCGCAAATGGGAAAGTACCTTTCTGATTGAAGTTTGGATGCTAATACATGAGAGTCACTAAGACTCATTATTACGCCTAGGTGAACGCAACTGGAGACATAATAACACTAAAGCGAAGCCTTTCAGCCCAGCTCTTCTAGGTACTTTACGATAGCGGCCTACGAGATGCTGCAATACTGTATCTCAACGAGGAACTGTGAATGCGGGATACATTTTGTTGCGCAACGTGGCTGTTGATCTCGTTGGAATATGGCCTGGCTAGTGGTGGAGCTCATGAATAATTTCAGCAAGCATCTAATACCATATACAAGTCACCATCCTACACTGTAGGGTCGTAAGACTTCCGATCGGTAGTTGGCCGGTCACACAACGTCAGCTGTTACGACGAAACGAATGCTAGAGCATAAGCACACTGCATTTATAGGGAGAAGCACGTCTCTATGCTCTAGCTATACCTGGCGTAGATCATTGACCCCGTACCCAGCCCCAATTGTGTCTCTTTGAGTTACACCCGCTCGGTATTATCCAGCTTACGTATCTCACCACAGCTCATATGGAACTCTGAGTGGAACTATAAAAAAGAACCCTTCCTCGAGTTCACTACCGCGACAATACCCAAAAAGTATAAAGAGTGTGGACATCTGAAGAACTCAGGATGTTGGTGTGTCATATTTTCTGCCTAAGAACATGTAACGAGGAATTATTCTCATCGTAGACAACGAGCTCTATGAAACCCGGTTCATATGTGTTCTCTACACGTTGCACAGCCTTCAAGGAAAGAATGAGCATCGCTTGAAGGCCTTCTTTATGTGAATATGTCTGAACCAGTGCACCAACTTCATGGGTCTTTCATGTCCTTGAATTCTTCAATAGCTTTATCGTGAGGGTCTCCCCAAACCCTGTTTTCCTTCCAACGATTCTCAAGCGGGGGCCTTGACATTTGGATTCAATACGTTGAAACGCGTGGGCAATGTTCAAGAGCTCGACGGTTGGTGCCCATGTCAATTTGACTCTGTGTCTAGAAGATATGAATTAATACACAATCCATCTATGGGGGTAGCTGTTTCTGCCTTCGCATCTCAATGAACATAATGCGAGCAATAGAGCCAAAAAAAACATTTCACTCACTGTTCTTGCTAAACGTCTAGGTTCTTTAGACCGCTGCCTCCCGGCTGTGTTTATTAGAGTCTACGTACCCTGCTGGTCAGAAGAATCGTCCAAGCCTAGTTCAGACCGTTGATTAAATCCAGTGGATTGGGCTCTGCTACTTGCATCACTCGTTGAAAACGTTGCTTTGAGAGCTCGAATTGTTGCCATAGAAGCGAGAACCCGTACTATGATAGCGAAAGCTGTTGCGAGAACTATTGCTACGAGAGTGAGAACTGGCGAAATGAGTATAATAATCGGAATCGTCATGGCGGCGTCTGGGTGTAGCCCCTGATGTTGGCTGGAATTGGAGGCAGTTGCTTTTATTAGTATATTATTTCTCTCCTATGACTTGTGCGACCATGGATCATTAGCCACTATGATCCGGTGTAGTTCGTACATGCCACACCGTCTTGCAACTCTCTTCTCGCCGATCGGTACAGAGTCGGCCCCTAAAGAGCCAGGGGTGGCATGCCGTACCAGTCAAGTCAGAAGCAGAAATGCGTTGGGCACCATTGCTGTCTACTATTGAGCGTCTAGAAAACTATGTGGATCATTTGTGGCGTAGCAACTAGCTGTTCACTCTTATAGTATGGACTGTAGCCACAAGGCCATGGCTTCAGAGCTGCCGCCCAACGGCCAGCATTTTAGCCAACAGGGTATGTGCTGCGTATCGATAACACGTTGCTGGTTGCCACCCAACCAGACTCAAGCGCCACTCACCGAGAGTGCTGAACGCCTCATCATAGCAAAAAAGAGGCTGCAGTATGCAGGCCGAATATAATTTGCCAACGTAGGTCTCTCGCTTAGAGACCTCGAAAATAGACCCAATTGGTGTCCCGACTGACTGTCTTTGCACCAGAAGAAATGAAACAGGAGTGACTGTGCGGCAATTATAATGGACCATGGTTGATTCGCAACCAAGCAAACGAGCAAACGAGCAAACGAGCAAACGAGCAAGGCTCAGACACACACCCTTGACTGTTGCTTCTCTCCGTCTCCTTCGATCTCTTGTCCTCTGCTCCGCTTCCGATTTGTCGTCCCTTGTCGGATTGGACTGCCCCTCCAAGCCCTCCGAGCCCTCAAGCCCTCCAGCCTCCACAAAGGTCACACCGCGTCCTACCACACACACACGCAGTCTCTCCCACACTACCCCAGGATGAACAGCCATGTTGATATGAGCATGGGAGCCTCCATCCCAAAGTTGCTGAACGGAAATTGCATCCTCCCGCCAGGGTCAAGATGGACATGGGGCTGGGAGAGCAAGCGGCGGGCGGGCGGGCGTGCGTGCGGGCGGTTCAATTGAGAGGCAGGTGCTTGTTGGGTTGTGTGACAAGTGAAAGCCATTTTCAGTGGCCACAGGTGACGCGTCAATGCGCGTGGTTTTCTCGTCTGGTCATGACGCGTTATGACGACGGGAGAGCCGCAGAGATTTCTCAATGCCTTCTTGCCAGGCAGCCGCTGCTGGGCCTGGGGCAGGAGAAACTCAACAAAGTCAGTAGGTGGAAGCCACAGTGTACCTAGGTAGGTTAGTAGGTATTGAGGGCATCCGGGTTGAAGGTCTGTCTACCATCAATCGTGAAATGTCAAATCAGCCATCGTCTTGACCCATTCTGCGGTCCCATCTACGGCCCCATCTGCCCCTTCCTGGTTCAAACCGCCGCGGCGTTTGCTAGGCCTGCAAACCCTCGTCGGCGGGACTGGTTCTGTTATCGCCTAGCTGCATTTGCACATCCACGCTCCCCTCCGGAAAGCAGCGAGAAGCCCGCCCACTCTTGGCAGCAACCCAGTCTTTCCATACGTCCCAGAGCGAGTCAAGAGACTCAGACCCTAGCAACTTGGGGTCTTTACCAGGTCCAAACCCGCTCCTTTCGCACCGGGAGAGCTTCCGGGGTGCCCATCGTGTCGACTCGCTTGCCGAACCAGACCAGCTTCAAGGCCAGCCTCAGTCCCTTTACCGTTGGGCGTCGGCTCCACCAACCACTCAGTACGGACTACCAGAGAACATCATCGTCTGGTGCCAACAGCCTCAACAGGTACCTACCCAAGGCTGACCTGTTGTTGGCAATCGTGTTGCTGCTGGCTTGTCTCAGTCTCAAGCACAACGCCGAGAGCAACTGGCCGGATCGGCTCTCGTCCAACGACCCGTCCGCAGCGTCGGGGGCCTTGTCGACTCGACGAGCCACTAGCCATCCAGCGACGGTCGACGATCAGACTCTTCAGAGCATGGGAAGAGCTGGTCCTGTGGTATCTGTATGCACCCCCGGCTGTCGTGGTCCATCCCGCGGCCACTCCCACGGCCTCTCCCACGACCGTTCCCACGCACTTGGCCGTTCGACACACATGCGTATGCGAGCCCCCCAGCAAGTCGAATACCGATACATACCCAAGGAGTACCCAAGGGGCGATTGATTATCAGGAGCCCAAGGACAGGCGCAGCAGCAGACGCAGGAAGCAGACGCAGGAAGCAGACGCAGGACGCAGGACGCAGAACAGAACGCAGACGCAGCCGCTGAACAACCACAGGCTACGAACCATCTCGTCGTCCAGCTGCGACCGACGTCGACCTACAGCTGCAGTCACCTACCCTACGGAGGACCTACGCCAAGTTGACTCAAGTCTGTCACGCTGCAACGCCTCATCTTTATCCCCGTCTGGATCATCATCCTCCTCCTCCCAACCAATCTATCCCGTCCATCGCTATCAGGGCCCCTGCTCCAGATGGCACGTACCGTTGTCAACGTGCTCGCCGCCGACTAACCGCCGCTTGATCGTCTCTTTGCTTTCTGCACCTCGTTAGGAACGGGGGGCTTGTCCCGGGCACAGCGAGCCACACGCCTGAGCCATTCGACTTATTGACGACATCCTGACGATTTAGCTTTCCGTCACCGACGTTGCTGGTAACTCTAATCGCAACCACCAACCTCCTCTCCAGCGCACGGCGTGACGACCTGACCGGAATCTAAGACATCGCTGTCGCATCCCGAAACACCCAGGTTGCTTCCTCTTGGCTCCAAGCTGCAGCCCATCGCTAGCCCCCTCGGCTACTTGTACCTCTGCGCTTCCAGGTTTGCGCGACACGACAGCGCAACCGCATACCTCCTGCTCCACGATGCCTCCCTTGCAACCCTTCACGGCCGCCTGGTCGCGAGGTACTCGCCGCGACGACATCCCCAAGGCCCCTGAGCCTCCTGTCGATGGCGACGCCCAGCCGCCGTCTCCCCCGCGACCGCGATTTCGACTCAAGAGGAGGGATGCGTCCAACCTCAATGCGCCCACCCAGCAGTTTCTCGCATCCGTGGCTGCCGCAGATATTCCCACCCCGAGCATCGAAGAGCCCCGCGTGCTTGACGAGGAAATGGTCGACACCATGTACCCCATTCCTCAGCTTAGCGACATGGATGACATTCCCTTGACACCACATGGCACCCCAGAGCGCATGTTCTCGCCTCCAAAGACTCCCGCACCCGGCGGCCTGCCATCGCTGTCGCCGAAACAATATCCCAATTGGTCTATTGACTCGACACTCAGCAGCCTGGAATCAAGTCCAGACTATGAATCGAGCCGACCCTCGACTGCTCACTCGACTCATACCAGCACCTCTTTGCTCAGCTACATCTCCATCTGCTCCAAGGAACTGAGCCAATGTGTGAGCCCCGAAACTGAGCAAGCCGACCACTTTGGCGAGCTATCATCTACCAATGACCCAGACAAGACTATCAAAACGCAACCAAGCGCAGTATCACGGGGAAAGTTGAGGAGGGCTCCTTGGACGAAGCCAATGAGCGAGCACTTGTGGTCCACATACATGATCTACCTGCAAGACCCGAAGGTTACACCGTTTCGCCTCGGCAAGAGCGGCATCCCTCCACATGGAGTATGCTTGCGTGTTGCTCGAGAGGCAAAGAGGAGTTGGAAAGGGACCAAGTCCCAAGCAAATGCCGATAGCAAGAGCGGCAGCACCACGCCAACCCAACAGAGTTCAGCTTCTTTCGTCCAATGGCCTCATACTTGCGCGGCCACTAGAGCTCATCTCAGAGAGCTTTCCAAGGCGAACGCCAGGACGACTGCGCGCAACCACCAATATCTCGCCCACAGCCTAACACCCTTCGGAAAGACGGCCTCTCGCTACTGGAACCGTCGCTCTGCACCGGCCCGGTCTCCTTCGGTCTTCTTGGGCCAAGACATGGCCTTGTCGCTGACCGTGAGCACATCAGAATCAATGCAGTTACAAGGACCTCTGGCCCAGCTCACCAGCTCACAACCCGAACCCCAGCCTGAGGAGCTTCCTCCTCCACCGCCACACGCTGAGGGTTCTGGTTCAGTCACCGGGGTCGAGCCTCTGGAATCGGAGCGGACCCAGCTTGCATCTCCCTTCGCCGCCCGAAGCTATGGCCCGAGCTCGTCAAACTCACTGCCATCAAGCTTTGTCGTACACTTGGAGCTGCAGAGACAAACTCATACAAGTGGACCGCGCCGGGCTCTAAAGTCTCTGGCCAGACTCACCCGCAGTCGATCGACGCAGAAGCGCCGGTCAAAACAACCTTTGCTTGAGCCTCGCACAATCAAGCGACCCAGCCTTGGATCAGACCTCTGGGTGGATCCATCTACTGCCGGCGAAGGATCGAGCGCTGTTCCACGCTTGCCTGAATTCAGCTCTTCGTCTTTGGATGAGAGAGACAACCTATTCGTGCCGCGCACGAATCTCCAGGAACTCTTTGAGGCATCTCGTCCTGCGGCTCCCCAACAAACTATGTTGGTTCCTCCGGTGGAGGCCCCGCAGCGGCTGGGCTCGCCGTTCTCCCTCACAAGCTCCAGCTTCTCGTTCCCTAATCACCTATCGCATGCCTCCGGAATCGACATTGGGACTATTCGCTGGCCTTTCGCCACGCAGAGTCCTTCTGGATGAAGGAAAGGCATCCCACCATCAACAATGCAGAATCCAAGAGCATGCCGGAAAAGACAGATATTGTTATCGTATGCACACATAATCCTCACAACGCTAGTTAAGGAAGGCGTCCTCACACCATCAGTAGTGATGTTAGACGCCCGCGACGTATGCAGTGGTACGACTGGGCGAAACGGAGGCCACATCTTAGAGACAATGGGTGAGTCCTTCGATTTCAAGAAGTCCTTCAGTCAAGAAGGCCTAGCCAAGCTGGTAAAGTTCCGACGGGTCACCTCGCAGCAATGCAATCCCTTGTCAGCGAGAATCCGGCCCTGAAGGAGCACAGCCAACTTCGTGATGTGGATTTCGTGAGTGTATACTTCAAGCAAGAGACCTTCCAAGTCGCTTTGGAGAACCTGGCAGAGTTTATGAAGGATATGGCTGAAGAGGCCAAATGGTTTGCTTCACATACCGGCGAGACACTCGTCAAGGTCCGTCATCTCGATTCTTCACCAACATTCGCTGACACTCGCATGAAAAATCAGGATCTTCAACTCTCTCAGCATGTTGTTGGTGCCACCACTGGCCCAGCTGGCGCCGTCTGGCCCGACCGCCTCGTCACGCAGGCCTTGGACGACCTACGCCAGGAGCACGGGGTGTCTTTCTTCTTGCAGACAAATGCCCCAGTCAGAGCTGTCCAACTCCTCCCCGAAGAGAGCGAATTGTCACATCCCTGGCAAGGTCCTCCTCAACTCCCAGTTGACATCAGCCAAAAACTCCTGGCTGTTGTATGGCGTAATGCAACCACCACCGCCCCAGATAGGTTCGTCGAGCACGTCTCGCAAGATTCGTCGCCGCTTGGGTTCGCGCTCTTGTGCTGGCTCTTCCACAGCCGATCCTTCCTCCTTTTTCTCCTCATGTGTGACACCATGATCTTCTGCTTCTTCTCCCTGTGCCCCTTGCATATCGATAGCAGATCTGCACCGATGCAGACCAGCTGGTGATAGGTTGTTATCGGCCGATGATGGTCTTGCGTCTTTGTTGACCATGTCTGGGTGTCTGGGCGGTTCAAGTCATCTTGTGCGGGTCGTGCCCTCTTGGATGGGTCACCGCGAGTACCCTGTGCTGACTGGGTATCATCTATGTCGTGCGATTGCCCAGGTGCGCCTTGTATCCTTGGACTTGATATACCGGTAGCGGAAATCTTGGTCCTAGTGCTAAACGGCGAGGTCGTCCCCGAGGTAGCAAACCCGACGTCGGGATCTAGGCGCTTCTTCCATCAACGGCATCTTGGCGGCCATGTTCTCGATACAACACATATCGTATGGTGGCGCAGGGCGTTCCGATCCACAGTGGCCGGCACCCGGGCGACGCGGCCGTAGTAGTCGCAGATAACGTCGCAGGGTACGAAGACGCGGATCCGCAGCGTGTCAGGGTGGATGGAGAAGACAGACAGTTCTCTAAGTCAATGGGCCAAAAAACTTCTCGACGCAATGGATCAGTATGGCCGCCCAATGAGAGTACGCCCTGAAGAGACACAACGCCAGCTTGGACTAGCTGGCTTCGAAGACATTAGTGAAACAGTCATCAAAGCGTATTATAATACTTGGCCTGAAGATTCTCATGAGAAAGAGGTGGGGAATTGGTTTAATTTGGGACTCTCTAATGGTCTCACAGCTCTGTCGTACGCAGCTATGGTAAAGTGGCTACGAATGTCCAAGGAAGAAGTGGAGAGTCTTTGCAATAGAGTCAACACAGACATATGTATGCTGAGCTACCACGCATACTGTAGAATGTAAGTCTTGACGTACGCAGCTGTCGAGGTAATCACTGACAACTGATGGAGATATATTTGGACTGCAAGAAAACCGGAAACAATCTCTAGCAACTCTTCAAGTCCATCGAGCTGACTGTGAGGGAACGATCATGCGACTTTTATACTTTATGAAAAGTCTCGCTTTATGAATGTTGTGTAATAGCCTAAGTCAGAGTTTCCCTTAGGAATCTCTTTCTCTCCTTGTATTTTACCCAAGTCGCACTCGACCTCGCCCGTGCCCTTGTACCGTCACACTGACCTCTACTACCAGCGCCCTAGCATGACTTTTCCTTTGGCGGCTTTGAAGTACCCATGGATAAGATGCAGTCAAGCTCTTAAATAATCACGAACGAGTTCATCTCAATCAAATGTTATTTACTACCCCTCATGGATCTAGCCATCGTGCAAGAGTAGTTTAGTCAATGGTGACGCCGCACAATAAGCAGTGGGCCTGCTCATTCCAGATCTTCTCGCCGCCCGAAACATTTTCGCGCAGATCATGAATCATCCACGTTGTAGGGCCGTCGTCCAACTTCAGAGTCGCCTCGAAGAGCCCGATATATGGCCTGGAGTCCGTGTTTTTCTTGCGGCTCTTCTTCGCAGGCGGCTTCGCTTGTGCATTGGTACTTAACATCTTGGGTCTTAGGGTTAATGCCTCCGGCGTTTGTGGAGTTCCTTTCTGAACACGGACATCTTTATCGACCTCGTCGATTACCGGCTGCATCACTTTCTCCTCGATAACTTTTGGACTGAGAGGGCGTGCTGCTTTACTATCACTGTCCTCTTCCTTGCCTGTCGTTGGCTCGCTTTGCTGTGGCTTCTCGGTGCCTAGTCGGTTATACACCCTCATGAGTACGTCATGATGTAGGCATTCATGATGCATCCATTCCCCGCAAGTCCTACTAGTGCACCCTACCAACATCCTATCCGGGTTCGCAGGAGTTTTGCATTCGCAAATAAGTTCGGCAGGCTAAAAGTGTGAGACTTGGCGGGAATAAGAGAAGTATTGAAATCTCTTACCGAGAGCCGGGAGCTAAGGTAGTTAAATGTCTGCCGCCAATACAGCCCGTCCATGATCTTGTCATCATCTGACTCGACCCATTGACTGACAGTTGCTGGCATGATAACACTGATTACATTGATGATGTCCACTGTTGGTCAACTGTTAAGACTGGCGCACTCCACCGTGCAGCAGGCAGGGACGACTTACTATGATTCGATGCAACTAGCTCGTTGTGACCATGGTATGACTGACGTCCCTGCATTTTTTTCTTGTCACAAACCGTCCCAGCTGGCAGCTCATCGGGCGAGTACATCCAATATACGCGTGCATAAACGTGGTGCTCATCCGCAGCCCGAATCTCCAGAATCCAAGCCACCCAATCGTTGCCCGACTTCTTGATTAGCCCGTCTTTGGCTAAGCTCACTACCGCTTGTTGTCGCTCAATAGTGCACTCGTTGGCGACATGGACGAAGCTGTCCGTGTAATACTTGACCTCGTTGACTGCCAAGCTGTGTCAGTGAGCCTCTTGTCTGTAGAGAAGGGGTTTGATACTCACGGACGAAGCTATTGTACCGCCTCATACTTTGCCATTCCATTTCAGGTTCAACAAAGTAGCAGAGATCCAGGGTGGTGTGCGTGTTGAACGCGCCGGTGGAGAAGGGAAAACTCTGGCTCTGCATCCCATCTTGTTCTTTTTGGCCCTCGCATTTTCTCTTTTTGGCCCTCTGTCGCTCATGTCCTGCCTGCGACGGGTCGTCCATCAAAGCAATGGTGAAGGGACACTGTGCACGGTTCTCCTCCAGGACGGAACGCCTGCGCTTTCCAGAGCTCATGGCTAGTTTCGCGATGGAACTAAAGGTGATCAAGAAACGAGGATCGGCCGTGAGGGATAGCACGAAATAGGACGGGTCCTTGCATCATCGCATCATGAGACAACACTATGCTTGAACGGAGCCCAAACTTACCAGTGACCGACACACCACGATCTGCAATGTCCATGCGAAAGATAGGATGATGTTCTCCCACGTCGCAAAGCTCGGGGCAAATTCAAGACGCACGAGAATCACGCGTGGAATGAGCGCGTGCTGTTTACCTCAACAAAGCTCAGACCATAGGCGACTGGTACATGGGCACCCGGGCGCCCAAATAAAATTGCGCACCTGGGTGGGCGACTGATTGAATGAATGTAATTTATTCCACCCGGGAGGACTAACCTCATAGGGCCAGGTGCGCTAGGCTATTTACAGTTCTAAGTTTATCATTCGCGTCTCCCAGAAGCCCTACTTTCTTCCTTGTCCACTGATAAGTCTCGCCTCGCTTGACTCTGTGTGACAGGCCTGCTTGAAGGCCAATTTCTCCAAGTGTTCGGCATCCTATTCTCAGCAGCCGAAGCTTGGACTGCCAACTTGAGGCTGTTTGGTGTTAGTATCGCCAGGTCCGGCCGCTAATTTGGTTGGTAGTATGTTATCCAGTCTAGTTTGCATCAAGTCTCCTCATATCCATGGCGAACTTAATCGCCACCCGCACTGCCTGTAGGTTAGGTACGGTCGCACATTACCACATGGGTGACATAACCCTTTTGGGAAGCCTCAACCATGTTGAAATACTTAGTAATTTTGTGGCCCCTTGCAAGACTACAGTATCGCACACTATCCGGAAGGTATCTCTTCATTTAGATGGCATGTCCACCAGGGAATATGTCGTGATAATTCCTGGTGACGCGTCACAATTCTTCCACTCACACATCCACACCAGCATCAATACCCAGCCCATCGCCAACCCATAGCTGTTATGGACTATCCCCATCCATTCCCTAAGTAAGCTTGGGTCTATCCATCATGAGATTGTGCGACTGACCTTGTCTTGTACGTAGATATGCCCGATCACGTCCTATCGCAGATATGTCCCGATGTTCCGAAGACCGTGGCCCCTAAATCGTACCAACGGAGCCACGATTTCATCCGCGATTGCCACCCAGGGTCGAATCTGTGTCCATATTGCGGGAGACGTTGGCCCACGAGTATCTCCATCCTCGACAGCTCGCCAGCCCCGTTTCGAGACGTTGAGACAGCTTCCACCTCCTCCGTTATACAGTCTATCGACCTAACAGCCTCTGATCGTTCCACGCCCTCACAGACGATCTTCACCGGCTCTGGAGACGGCCCTGGCCGTATCCTCGCAGCATCGCGGCCCTCCGCCGTGTATCGAGATGCCAAACTTACGCAGAGTCGGATCGCGAGGGGCATGGGGGCGAGCTCGTTGCAACTCAGTGAGGCTGTGGCTAAATAGAGCCAAAATAAGAGCAGACGGAAGATCTCGATGCGTCTCACCGTCTTCCTTGCGAGGCCTAACCCATGGGAAATACTAGACGAAGACGAGGAGCCCCAGTGGTCTTTGGCTAGAGAGCTGCTAAAGGTCGCTTTGCGCCCCTTCGTCAACGAGGAACCATCTTTACCTGTCCACTTCTGGTTCGACAGCATCTTCTTCTCTCAGTTCAAGGACAAGCCTGCCCTCTCTTCTGTTCTTCAATTCGGCGAGAGACTCGTTCAGAGCGCCCATATTAAAGAGGGTATCACGGAGCTGAGCGACCTTGACTGGGAGAGACCAGACAGTCGCAGAGCTTTTCGGCGAGGACTGCCCTTTTCGTTTCAGTAAAACAGACGGCAGATATCTCATTATCCTTGTTTTCTATGAGCCATTGCCTCCTCGACCACAAGTCCCGGCCCCTCGTCATATCAAGACGCCGAGGTCAGCCGTAAAGCCGTTCAAAAAGGAGAAGGGAATCAAGAAAGAGTTAGTCAAGACCGAGGTGAAGGTACAGCCAGCTTTGTTAATCGGGAGCGAGTTCAACTCGCCCTCCTTGAACCCTCTCTGAGCCCAGTTCTACCTCCTTCGAGAGCTAGCACAGAAGACCAGATCGAGGTTATTACTAGCGACGTGGACGAGACCCGCGCGGGTCAGAAACGAGCTCGAGACCCTATAAGCTCAGCACTCTCGGTAGAGGCAGAGGATAAGGAGCTCTGGGCTGGCCCTGCCTTCACTGCCCATGGTCCCGCTGCCGGAACCCGAGGAGTTGATACGAGGAGGCCAAGTAGTCGGCATCCTCGTAAACAGACGAGGAAATAGTAGTTACTCTAGCTCAAGGTGACCCAGGTCCCCCATCAGCTCGTCCACACTATTGATAATATCGCCGGGTAGCTCAGTTCCAGAGAGGCCATTGTTAATAGGCTCAAGATAGTTCTGCTCGAGGAGCTGAAGCTAAAACATTGTCAGCTAGCTTTTGAGTGCGATGGAGTACTTTTTTTACATACGAATCTCTCTTGCCCTCCAACTGGACTCTCTGGGATACTCAGCACCGGACTTGCCCCGCAGTCGAGATGAACCTGAATCTTGTCTCTAAGCCGTGAGTAGATCGCGAGGTGTGGTCGCTTATGATCAAGCTCCCCATCTAGCTGACCATCGAACTGAAGATCCCGGAGCTGTTGATCACACCAGGCCGTTGTTATTGGGTCAAGAAGATCGTCTATATCGATAGAATCGACAGCAGCCATCATCTGGGCAAGCCCATCTCGAGCCGCAGGCCCTAGATAGACTGCCCAGTTCTCCACTTCGCTTGTATTATACAGATCCATCGGGATCCCGGCGACGAGATGCTCCCTATTCTTCTGTGGCCGGATGCGATGGCCGTTCCACATCTCCGTGAAGTCCGCAACCTCTTGACGGATCATGGGTCCATGGAGAGCATACACCGCGATCTGGTGAGCAAGACGGTTTGGTTGGAAGAGGCCGCTATCAATCAGCTCGTGTGAGAACGCGATCCAGCGCTGACTGACACCTTTGAGTAGCTTTTCCCACCAAGACTCGATCCGTTGGTTCGATGTGCTTGGGCCCCAGATATGACAGGAGCTCAGTCTCGCTCCCTGCCTGTGGACTCGTTGGTCGTTATCCTCGGTGGTATACCGAAACTCCGTCTGATCAAGGTCGGCGAGAATCGCCTGGGCTCCGGCCCAAAGAGGAGTCTTGATACCATGATCCGAGCGGGTGAAAAGGGGGCGGACCCCTGAGTACGACACAGTCCGTAGAAACTGTTTGAGTGAACTCAGCGCAGTCATGTTCCCCCTGCCGACATATATCCAGATGATGACTCTCGAGTACGTGTCGATACAGGCGTAGATAGAGAAGCCGAAGTTCTTGAGCTTCTCGTACCCATCGAGAGACCACATGAAGTTAGGCCCAGGAACCTGGAAGTTCTTCCGGTGCTTCCAATCAGCAAGATATCTTTGTTCGGCCCGCTTCTTCCACTCTGGGTTCGTTTGGTACTCGCGATATAAGGTATTCTGGCCGACAAGGACGCCGGCACGGATGCGGACGTAATGGTATAGATACCCCCTGCCAAATCCTCTGATGCTTGAAGACTGACGGTCGTCTTGGAAGAGGAACTCTCTTGCTTTTTGAATAGCCTCCTGTCGTTCAGCCAGATCTCGGAAGCGCCGCTTCATGCCATGCTTCAGACGATACTCCTGTACAGTTCGCTCGGAGATCTCGATGCCGCGTCGCTTGAGATCACGGACGATGGAAGTGTCGCTATATCCGTATCGGTAGAAGTAGCCTTTGATCAGCTCGACGAAGGTGTTGGTATCAATCTTTGAGTGAAGGGGGGAGTACTCCTGGGCACCCCATTCCGCTATCCTCCTTTTCAGGGTTCTGACGTCGAGTACGTGCCCATCGTCGCGGAGATGGGCACATATAGTGTCAATGGATAGTCCTTCTTGCCGCTGCTCGAGGATCCAGTCCTTGACGCGCTCCAAGTCCTTACGGGGCCTCGGCATTGTGCGAGACGCAGACCAGGGGTTCGAGATCGTGGTAGAGGTCGGAGTTCATACCTCCTTCCAAGGCTTCCAGCTGCAATATCCCGACCCCTCTGAACCGGCATTATCGGAGCTTCGGCGCCGATGGAATGGCATCAGCACCGCTTGGTATGGCATCAGCTCTGCTACATTAAAAACAGTGCGCTATCATATCAATACTGTAGCCCCATATAAAAACGCCGAAAGCCTATGTGCGAAATAGCTCCAGTCATTTTCGTACATGGTTTTGTCACCCATGTGGTAATGTGCGACCGTACACATCCTTGCGGCTGTGCCGCAAGACGTACTAGGCTCGTGCGCGCTAGGGATGAGAAATTCTTCATCTTTGATGTAAATAGCATCCTGGACTAGATAGCTGGAATCCAGCTACTAGAGGCCGTTCACAGGTTAATGCGGCAACATGGCACAGCTCGTGCTTATGGGGCTCTAGAAAACGAGGCCATTCAGTCATCTAGAGCCACTGTGACTGGTGCCTTACGTCTCGAGACATGAGGTGAATGGAATCGTTTTCCTGGGTTGTATTGAAACCCTCTTCTCCTTCTTGCCTGGCAAGCTCAAGGTCTATGAGATCCTGAAGCTCGGACGCAGAACACCTAGGCTGGATTCTACAAAGGGACACCAAAAGCTGAATACACCACAAGACCATTACGACTCCCTCGTTATGGATATCTCCAAGTATGCAGCAGAGGCAGGTTATGACAAATTATCCGCTTTCCGTATATCTCGGTTTTTCGAACGGCATGGTCTTACGATATGCGACGACTACGATCGCCTTGCCGCTCACATTTTGAGCTGTCGCGTCGCACCTCCAAAAAGGGAGTGTGGCGATCAGCCGTTAAGTATGTTAGAACGGAGCCCCTATTGCGGGTCCGCTACAACCAATCATATCCTAGCTCCCTGGAACAGTACCTTACAACAAGTAAGGGGCGTGGAAGGCTTGCGGATTTCCGGAACAAGCGAACGCGACTTTATTTCCTCCCATCTCTTCCTGTCTCGAGAGCATCACATCCATCATAGCGGATCAGCCGCAGTCAAAGATCATCAATGGCAATCCTATCGGGAATACTCTTAATGTCTTCCGCGCTTCTTTTGTGAAAACGCGAGCATCTCCTGCACCCAGATGCGCTAGAGCCCGGTTACGAAGGTAGGAATGGTGGCTCAACATTTGTTCCCAGTCATGCTCGTCTAACCATGATATATATCTCTAGAACTTGGCATTTCAAAACCTCTGAATATCTCGCCTGCTTCGTTCCAGTGGCAGTGGCAGGTCTCTCCCGAGTGATCTGTCAATACTCAATTGTGCTATCAACTAAGACGAGCTCGACCTTGAGCAAATCAAAACTCTCCTGAGATCGGCACGCTAAGTGGCCATCCTTTCCACGTATCAATTAAATCGCTTGCTGTCGGAATAATCAGCCTTCCTGCTAGTCTTCAAGCCGCACGATGGCTAGAAAAAGGAGAGAGAGCTTCAATGCCCGCTCCACGCGTCGATCGCGTTCCGCCTAGCTCTCGCGCATCTTCAGCACAAAGAGAATTGCACATGAAGCATTGACTAGACAACGACAATCTGCGCAGCATTCGGACCTCAAGGGTTTCCATGCGAACGGCAAGCGTACTTTTCCTACCGAAGTTAGCCCGCTTCTGGTGTTGGCGTCTTTGAATCCCATCGAGTCTGCCATTTTTCGTCCTAGCATAGAAGAGCGGACTGAGACCGCATCCGATGCAATAATGCTAAACAATACCACCGAGATCGTCCACTCTCCGAGACCGGGGCCTGATGAGGCTTACTTTGCCCTGCGCGGTCACTATGATTCACCTAATCTCGAGAGAAAATCAAAGCAGACATCTTGGGACGGGATAGAAGGTGGACACCTGAAAGGCAAGAAGCGTGAAAAGAAATCGGCCGGGCGAAAGAACGAAAGCAAGCCAAAGGCTGGATTGGCTAAACCTGAGAAGAAGCGAAACGATACAGAAGAGCCGAGATTTGAAGTCCAAAAAATCGTTAATCACTACGTCAAAAACGAAACTGAAATCGAGCTTATGGTTAAATCGGCCGGCTACTCCGAGCCTACACACGTCGATGAGCGTCACTTTCAACAAGAGTGCCCACATGTGCTTGACCGCTATTGGAAATCTCTTGGAACCCGCGAGAAAGCAACAGGAGTCAATCTATTTCACGTTTTCAGGATCCTCCAGTGGAGGATCAAGCATACGGAATTGCAGTTTAAGGTGCAGTGGGTTGGATACCCACTTGAAGAATCGACGTGGGAGCTTGCGTGGAGGGTTAAGGCTTTCGCGGAGGAGATGCACACGAGATATCTGGAGACCCATCCGGCTGCAAGAAATGCTTGGGAGGCGACTGCTATGATTGACGAGGACTTGAAGGATATCACCATTGATTCCAGCGACCTGGGCATTTCAGTGTTCGACACCAACACCGGCAAGGACCTCCGAGAGCAGGTCAAGGGCAACATTGTCCCCTCTCTGGTTCGCCTGATCACTCGTGATCCCGTCAACTGGGAGACTGCCACAGTGTTTTCCGACGCCACCCACATCCTGGACTTTGGCCCTGGTGGTATCTCTGGTCTCGGTGTTTTGACCAGCCGCAACAAAGAGGGTACTGGTGTCCGCGTCATCCTAGCCGGAACTGTGGACGGTGGCATGAACGAGATTGGCTACAAGCCTGAGCTCTTTGATAGGGATGAGGAGAACGCTGTCAAGTATGCCAACGACTGGGTTAAGGAGTTCGGTCCCAAGCTCGTGACGACCAAGAGTGGAAGGATATATCTTGATACCAAGATGAGTCGACTTCTCGGCCTTCCTCCGATTGTCGTTGCAGGCATGACTCCTGCTACCGTCCCATGGGACTTTGTTGCCGCCACGATGAACGCTGGATACCACATCGAGCTTGCTGGTGGTGGTTACTTCAGTGGTCCCATGATGACTGACGCCATCACCAAGATTGAGAAGGCCATTCCTGCCGGTCGTGGTATCTCGGTCAACCTGGTCTACGTGAACCCACGTGCCATGTCCTGGCAGATTCCCCTGATTGGTAAGCTCCGCGCTGAGGGTGTCCCCATCGAGGGTCTTACCATCGGTGCTGGTGTTCCTTCCATCGAGGTTGCTCAGGAGTACATCGAGGCCCTGGGACTCAAGCACATCAGCTTCAAGCCCGGTTCCGTTGATGCCATCCAGGCTGTCATCAACATTGCCAAGGCCAGCCCTCACTTCCCTGTTCTCCTTCAGTGGACTGGTGGCCGTGGTGGTGGTCACCACTCCTTCGAGGATTTCCACCAGCCCATTCTCCAGATGTACGGCCGCATCCGACGACAGGAGAACATCATCCTTGTTGCCGGCAGTGGTTTCGGTGGCGCTGAGGACACCTACCCCTACATCACTGGTCAGTGGGCCAAGAAGTACGGCTACCCTCCGATGCCCTTCGATGGTTGCTTGTTCGGCAGCCGCATGATGGTTGCCAAGGAGGCCCACACTAGCAAGGCTGCCAAGGAGGCCATCGTCGCTGCTCCTGGTCTTGATGATGGCGAGTGGGAGCAGACCTACAAGGAACCTGCTGGTGGTGTCATCACCGTCCGATCTGAGATGGGTGAGCCCATTCACAAGCTTGCTACCCGTGGTGTTCGATTCTGGGCAGAGATGGACCAGAAGATCTTCAGCCTCCCCAAGGAGAAGCGTGTCGCTGAGCTTAAGAAGAACAAGGACTACTACATCAAGAAACTCAACGACGACTGGCAGAAGGTTTGGTTCGGTCGCAACAAGGACGGCCAGGCTGTCGATCTGGATGACATGACCTACGCCGAGGTTTTGCGACGTCTCATCGAGCTCCTCTACGTCAAGCACCAGGACCGCTGGATTGACCGATCTTACACCATTCTCACTGGCGACTACATTCACCGTCTGGAGGAGCGTTTCACGTCTTCTCCCGGAACCGCCTCGCTGCTACAGAGCTATGCGGAACTCAGCGAGCCTTTCGAGGTGATTGACCGCATTCTCGCCGCCTCCCCCGAGGCTGAGAACCAGATCATTAATGCTCAGGACGTCCAGCACTTCCTCATCATGTGCCTGCGCCCCAATCAGAAGCCCGTCACCTTCATTCCTGTGTTTGACGACAACTTCGAGTTTTACTTCAAGAAGGACTCCCTCTGGCAGTCCGAGGATTTGGATGCCGTTGTCGACCAGGACGTTGGCCGAACCTGCATTCTCCAGGGTCCTGCCGCTGCCAAGTTCTCGACCGTCATCGACGAGCCTATACAGTCCATCCTTGACGGTATCCACGAGGGTCACATTGAGATGCTTACCAAGGATCTGTACAATAATAAGAAGGCTTCCATTCCTTACACCGAGTACTTTGGTGGTAAGCTGGTTGACCCCGAGATCCCTCTGAACGTTGAGGGTTTGAGTGTCAGCTATGACACCTATAAGAGCACCTACCGCCTGTCGTCGTCTGCTGCCGCCAATTTGCCTGACATCGACTCCTGGCTGTCTCTTCTTGCTGGCCACAATCGCAACTGGCGTCACGCCCTTCTCATGGCTGATGTCGTTGTCCAGGGTCAGAAGTTCCAGACTAACCCTATTCGACGCATCTTCGCTCCTTCTCGCGGCCTGTTTGTCGAGATCTCCTACCCCAATGACCTTGCCAAGACTACCATTGTGGTTCGGGAGCAGCCTCGCCACAACCAGTATGTCGATGTGATCGAGGTCAAGCTTGTCGGCGAGAACGAGATCCAGGTCAATATGATCAAAGAGACCACTGCTCTCGGCAAGCCCGCTGCCCTGCCTCTCAAGTTCACCTATCACCCCGATGCTGGTTACTCTCCCATCCGCGAGGTCATGAAGGGCCGCAACGATCGCATCAAGGAGTTCTACTGGAAGGTGTGGTTCGGTGGGGAACCCCTGGATCTGGACGCCGATGTCACTGCCAAGTTTGACGGTGGCAAGACTACCATCACCGGCGAAGCTATCAACAACTTAGTCCACGCCGTCGGCAACACTGGCGAGGCTTTTGTCGACAGACCTGGCAAGACTGTCTATGCTCCCATGGACTTTGCTATCGTCATTGGCTGGAAGGCTATCACTAAGCCTATCTTCCCCCGCACCATTGACGGTGATCTCCTGAAGCTCGTCCACTTGTCCAACCAGTTCCGCATGATTCCTGGCGCGGAGCCTCTTAAGAAGGGCGACGAGGTGTCCACCACTGCTCAGATCAATGCCGTTATCAATCAGGAGGCTGGCAAGATGGTCGAGGTCTGCGGTACACTTGTCCGTGATGGGGAGCCTGTCATGGAGGTCACCTCCCAGTTCCTTTACCGAGGTACCTACACCGACTACGAGAACACATTCCAGCGAAAGGTCGAAACTCCCATGCAGGTTCACCTTGCCACCACCAAGGATATCGCTGTCCTCCGCTCCAAGCAGTGGTTCTCGCTTGGCGAGCTCCCTCGGGATATTGAGCTGCTCGGCCAGACCCTGACCTTCCGACTACAGAGCCTGGTGCGCTACAAGAACAAGAATGTGTTCAGCAGCATCGAGACCCGAGGCCAGGTCCTCCTGGAGCTCCCCACCAAGGAGATCATTCAGGTTGCTAGCGTGGACTACGAGACCGGCGAGTCCCACGGCAACCCTGTCACTGACTACCTCGAGCGAAACGGCCAGCCCATTGACCAGCCCATCAACTTTGAGAACCCCATTCCTCTGAGCGGCAAGCGCCCTCTGTCTCTTCGGGCCCCCGCTTCCAACGAGAACTACGCCCGTGTCTCTGGTGACTACAACCCCATCCACGTATCGCGCGTCTTCTCCAGCTATGCCAACCTCCCTGGCACCATCACACACGGCATGTACTCTAGTGCTGCTGTGCGAAGCCTGGTCGAGACTTGGGCCGCAGAGAACAACATCGGTCGCGTCCGTAGCTTCCACGCCTCTCTTGTTGGTATGGTTCTACCCAACGATGATCTTGAGGTCAAGCTCCGGCACATTGGTATGGTTTCTGGTCGCAAGACCATTAAGATCGAGGTCCGCAATAAGGAGACTGAGGACAAGGTCTTGGAGGCCGAGGCTGAGGTTGAGCAGCCCGTGACCGCGTATGTCTTCACTGGTCAGGGTTCTCAGGAGCAGGGTATGGGTATGGAGCTGTACGCAAGCAGCCCCGTTGCCAGGGAGGTTTGGGACCGCGCCGATAAGTACCTTCTCGACAACTATGGTAAGTTACAAAACCAACCCCTCAGTGGACCCACATGTGCTAACATCTTTACTAGGCTTCTCTATCACTAACATTGTCAAGAACAACCCTAAGGAGCATGCAATCCACTTCGGTGGTCCTCAGGGTAAGGCTATCCGCCAGAACTACATTGCGATGACTTTCGAGACCGTCGCTGCGGACGGCACCATCAAGTCTGAGAAGATCTTCAAGGACATTGACGAGACTACCACCTCTTACACCTACCGCTCACCCACCGGCCTGCTTTCTGCAACTCAGTTCACCCAGCCTGCCTTACTCTCATGGAGAAGGCCAGCTTTGAGGACATGAAGTCGAAGGGTCTTGTCCCCAACAACAGCACCTTTGCTGGCCACTCGCTCGGTGAATACTCGGCCCTGGCTGCCCTTGCCGAGGTTATGCCTATCGAGAGCTTGGTGTCCGTTGTGTTCTACCGTGGTCTCACCATGCAGGTCGCCGTCGAGCGTGACGCCACCGGTCGCTCCAACTACTCGATGTGCGCTGTTAACCCCAGCCGCATCAGCAAGACCTTCAACGAGGCTGCTCTCCAGTTTGTCGTTGACAATATCGCCGAGGAGACTGGCTGGCTGCTTGAGATTGTCAACTACAACATTGCCAACATGCAGTATGTGTGCGCTGGTGACCTGCGTGCCCTTGACACGCTCGCTGGCGTGACCAACTTCCTCAAGGTCCAGAAGATCGACATTGAGGAGGCCAAGGGACACCTCCGTGAGATCATTCACGGCTCTGCTGAGAAGACTCTTGCCAAGCGTAGTCCTCTGGAGCTGGAGCGTGGCTTTGCCACGATCCCCCTCCAAGGAATCGACGTGCCCTTCCACTCGACCTTCCTTCGGTCGGGTGTCAAGCCCTTCCGGTCCTACCTGCTCAAGAAGATCAACAAGACTTCGATTGATCCCTCGAAGCTGGTTGGAAAGTACATCCCCAACCTGACGGCCAAGCCTTTCGCGCTAACCAAGGAGTACTTTGAGGATGTGTACAAGCTGACGAACTCACCTAAGCTTGGCGCCGTTTTGGCCAACTGGGACAAGTTCACTCAGGACGAGGTAGCTACCAACGGCGTCGATGGTAGCGATAGCGGCTCCAGCGGAGACTATGAGAGCCCTGGCGCTGCTGCTTAGATGCATGCATGGGCATCATATGATTATGGAAGAAGAGAGATGGATGGTTATGAAGAGAGGACAAAGATTCCCAGCTGATTGCTTTGACATGAAGTATATAACGATGTATCGTACTACCTACAGAGGCGTTTGTTTTTATTGCGCAGTTAAGACTTTTAAATGTTTGATGGTAATTTGTCAACCAAGTACCCGTTGGCGAAGGCCCCACCAGTCAACTTTCGGGGAAGGCTCCGCGCCCCTCAGTTGGGCACAAAAGTCTGATACAGCCACAAAAATGCGATACAGCAAAATGGCCCCACTTTGTACGAGAAAACAGCCAATTTTCGGTCTCATGATTCATAACAGCGTCAAATCAATTAATGAATCTCTAAATGAAACTCATATAACGTGCCAAAATGTGCATTTTGAAGGAAAGGTCGTAAATCGCGTGATTGGACTCCGTTGAGCCCGTCTCTTCGCCCCGCCCGGGCAGCTTCCTCGGTCAACTTTACAGCCTATTTAACCGTGACTTTGACCGGCTTCCCTGCTCAAATTGGCTCTCATGACTCTCGGAGTTTCAATCAAGCTCTTCCAACGTTGCCTAGGCTGTGAGGGCGGCGGGAACTGCGGTGGCAGCTGGCTCGGGCAGGGCATTTCCGGCTCTTCTTCGATAGGCAGCGACGACCTCATATAATGAGGTACCATGCAGTACCCACCTACCGGTAATACCCACCTACTGGTAAGCAAAAATAAAATTTCCTCATACAAAATGCCCAACTTCACTTGCACAGTGCTTGGCCAAAATTGAAGTTATTTACATGAAACAAGCTGTGTCTTATTGAGAGTTTCATGCTGTTTCATATTATGATAACGTATGTGATAAGCATGCCGGTCAAATAAGCTTGCCGGACACTGATACTGTACAGCTAAAAGTAACAATATCAATTTTTCAAAAACGGGATATATAACTATTAAAAATATAAAGAAATCGTTTTTAGATATTTAAAAAGAAAGAAAATAGTATAGTATTTTTCTTAAATTTTTAATTAGCTTATTATATATAAAAATATGAAGATACACAGTGCGAATAGGCTTTTTCTTAATAACTTTATAAATAAAAATAAGCAAAATTTTATAAAAAACCTTTATATTGTCACGGGCCAGGGCCCATATCCTTGCGGCTGTGCCGCAAGACGTACGAGGCTCGTGCGCGCCAGGGATGGGAAATCGTTCCACAGCTCAGGGGCACTTGAGAACTTCTTTCTTCTTCATCTTTGATGTAAATAGCATCCTGGACTAGATAGCTGGAATCCAGCTACTAGAGGCCGTTCACATATATAATGTATTATATAATTAACCTATATTCTAAGTTTTAGCAATTTTAGGCTTAGTTCTGATTTTTAAGAAATTTTTAAAAATTGCGATTTAAGGTATAAAATATAAGTGACCGGTATACTTATTTGACCGGCATGCTTATCATACACGTTATTACTTTTTACATTACAGAAGCGGTTTGGTCGCACGGGCCTAATGTATAATTTGTAAAAACGCCTCGTTCAAGAATCGGCTTCCACCAAGTTTCATCGAATTTTTATCTGCACTAACCTTCCGTAATCACCTCGAAAATGCCCCGAATGTCTTATACAGAGAATGGCGTTGTCGAAGCCTTACTGGATGTCACAGATAACGGCCTCTCCCAGAACCAAGCCGCCCAGAAGCATGGCATCCCCCAGACGACTCTCTCAGACCGATTAAGAGGCCTACCGTCAAAGTCCGAGGTCACCCAGCCTGCCCAGCTGTTATCCAAGTCTCAGGAGTCCAGATTAGTCACCTGGATACTGAGACAAGAGGCCTTGGGCTATGCTCCATCCCACAGTCATGTTCGCGCCACCGTCGCAGCCCTCTTGAGACAACAAGGCCGGGAAAGGCCTATCGGTGTACACTGGGTAGCCAGGTTCATGAAACGACATTCGACCATAAAGACGAAGATAGGGAAACGTCAGGAGGCCTCGAGATTCAATTCTTTTACTCCAATGGCCGTCAATTGGTACTTTGATATCCGGGAGAGCGAGTATGGCTGGATCAAGCCTGAGAACACAGTTAATGTTGATGAGGGCGGTATCATGGCTGGATTTGGTGAGTATTTATCGTTTTTATCATAAAACTCACTAATACATTCCGAATACAGGCTTGGATTCCTTGGTTATCGGCAGTAGCGATCCCAAGAGGAAGGCCTTCCTCAAAGGCTCTCATGTCACGACCCAAGCTGAGGGCCGTGGCGAAACCCTTGGACCCACCGTTGAGAACCGAACGGTGCGGGAAGGCTGATGAGTCAGCCTCACGGGCGAATCAGGGAAGGAGCGATGGAGCGACAGGAGCGGTGGGAACGAGGGAGCATCGCTCCTCGCGCTCCATCGCTCCCAGTGAAACCTTAACCTTAAATGGTCGAACGCGCTCTTGTTCGACCTGTTCGACCACGATCAACCAAGCAATCCAGAATAGTATATATAGCTTCACTCATTCCCACTCCCCTATGTCTAGATAGCTCTCCAGCTTTCAATACAATTTGATTACTCAAGAATATTTCTTGACATTATCAGACGTGATACGCAACCCTACGCTCAGCACGCTACGCCCCGTCACAACTGCCAACATAAACCAATCAGGTTACGGTTTACTAAGTTGGGAACCTTGACCGTCACATCTCAGTCCCGCGCTTGGACTAGCTTTATCGAAGCCGTCACTGCAGATGGCCGTCTTCTGAAACCAGGGATTATTTTCAAAGGCAAGGAACTTCAGCAGCAGTGGTTTATCGACGAGTTCAAGAAGATAGCCGACTGGTATTATATCACTTCCGAAAACGGCTGGACAGACAACCACATCGCAGTTGAGTGGCTTAAAGAGGTCTATTTACCTCAAACCCAGCCGGCAGATGATTCTGATGCCAGACTTATTATATTGGATGGCCATGGAAGTCATGTATCTGCGAGTATCTACCTAGTCTGAATCATAAATGCCGCTGACCTAAAACTCAGGTTGAGTGGATGGCTACCTGCTTCTTGAACAACGTATATTGCTGTTACCTGCCGGCTCATTGCTCTCACGGCCTACAACCGCTAGATAATGGCGTTTTTAATGCCTCCAAAGCTGCATATCGCAAAGAACTCCAAAAATTGGCAAGCCTGACCGATTCTGCGCCGGTGGATAAGGTCAACTTCATTAAGGCTTATGCCAAAGCTAGGGAAGTGGGTATGACTAAGAAAAACATACTCTCAGGCTGGAGAGTGACTGGGAATTGGCCAATTTCACGACGGAAAGCCCTCATACATCCAGAGATTCAGCCAGACAAGAAGGAAACTACGCCTGCATCAGAGGGCCTCAGTGACAGACAACGCGACTCTGATAATACGCCAAAGACCAGCCGTCATATCAGAGATCTGGGAAAAAACAAGAGCCCTTCTACCAGAAGATGCTATTCTGTGATATCGAAAGGGTTTGAAGCCCAGGAGTCAAAGATAGCCTCGCTGAGCGCAAGAGTCACCAGTCTGGAGGAGGAAGTCGGCTGGTTGAGTAGAGGCAAGAAGAGGAAGGCGATACCCAATCCCAACAAGAAGTTCATGACATTAGCCGAGGCTCTAGTGGCTGGTGAAACTACTTCCGAGCCAAACCAGGCAATTGAAGAGACAGGGGCTGTTGAGGATGTGATTGAGGTGGGAGGGATGCAAGAGGATGGAAGTTCAAATTCGGAGGCGGAAGAGTTACCCGTCGTACGCACCCGCAGCGGCCGCGAAGTAAAAAGACCGAGAAAATATTAAAATTCATTCAGTTCTAACCCGAATTCTGGAAATAAATTTATTTGTACAGTTCTTGTTAAGTTTTTCCCATGAGGTTGAAAATGTGAATTTTGTATGGGGAAAATCTTTTTTTGCTTACCGGTAGGTGGGTATTACCGGTAGGTGGGTATTACCGGTAGGTGGGTATTACCGGTAGGTGGGTATTACCGGTAGGTGGGTACTGCATGGTACGCCTTGAGCTTGTCATGGCCGTCAATGCACCACTGGTAATTTGGTCCTGGCACAAGGAACTGTCCCTTCTTCCTCCGAAACATCCTTTTCCGGAGCTCGACCTCATTTGGGAATATGATTTTGTACATCTCAAAGAGAGGGTCTCTTGGTACCCAGAGCTGCTTTTGCTGACGAAGATACAGCTGGAGAAGGTTTCTGCCATAACCCAAAATGGCATTAGAACGTTGCGTCATTTTGATGATAGCCTGCTCTCTCTTCTCCAGCAAGACGAGTCGCTCCTTATCGCTGTTGAGCCTGTATAGCCAGCGGCGGTCCGGGTGTAGCCTGATGCACTTCAGACCTCGTTTTGTAATCGGCCAGCCCTATCTCTGTAGAACGCTCAGCGTCTGCTTCTCGGTAAGCCCAACGCGAAATATCAGGTCGCGAGTGGCCTCTATGAGCTCTGGACTTTCTTTGGTGCGGGCTTGCTGGCGCGGGAGACTCCAGCTTGTGATTCGGCGAGAGATTGTGCTGAGATTGACGGCGACATGGTAATACTTCCGAAGCTTATACTGAATCTTGCTTCGAGAGATACCGTTAAGGTAGAGGTGGGTGATATAGTTACGGTATTAATCGATTGGATTGGGCGGGCGTGCTATTGCTGGCGGTGAGTTTGGGGGAATTTTCTTGGTTCCAATAAGAAAAGGGGGGGACGGCAAGGGTGTGGCCTTACTATAAGTTTGACTTACCGTGATGATACTGGCCTACAGCGGCCTAACGTCAGGTGTTTTGTTGGTGGTACCTTCCCAACTTGGAATAGGATGATGCTGCTATCCGGAATTACAGACCCCAGATCCCTTCCAATCTGGATCACTACGGCCGTGGAAAAGCCAGTAGTCAATAGCGTTACTGTATTATGCCTACATCCAATCCCGTCACCGTAAGTGAAATTACAACCGCTGGCACGGCGGTTGGAGACTCGCCCAGCAGGAACCCCAGAGTCAAGAAGGGCCGAGGATTGATTCGACACAGTGCCCGCTGATTCATGGCCATCGCCGGGGCTGCTCGGCTCTGGATTGTGAGCGTAATTAAATCTTCAGATGCAATTCAACTACTAACTCAACGCTTAGCAGCTCAGTCAGCCGGACGAGGAAGAGGAAGAGGAGAATGAGGATAATTGAGCAGTGGCAATTTCCACTCTGACCGCCACGCCGATGCCTGATGTCGCTTTGGATGGAATAGAAATGCAGCCTGCTGGTCCGCAGCTGACTCGTTGCTGTGACCATAAACTCTGTAGCGCCCAAAAAATCAAGAAACGTGGGCTGAGGTACAAAGGGCAATGTACTGCGGGGCCTTGGGGATATGCCGCTAACCCAATTTGGCCCCTTCGCGGCGAATTTCGGGGTTTTGCAACAGCGACCCCTATCCCTTTGAGTGCCGTAAGGCAACACTTAGGTCACTAGCAGGGGGGTCCAGCCAACCAGAGTCTAGCAAATCAAAGGTACATTGATCCCCACCTATTTTATATGGTGATAGAAGTCCCAGCAATTTCCCCCTCTACATAGAGCTACATTACACTGCTGACAGCGGTATCGCGATTTCTTTAGTCTCTGACCCCTGTTGCCGTTGACTGCCCGTAACGGCTGCGGCCGACCCTCTCCAAGCCGTATTCCTTTACAAGCTTGACATGCCGAGGGATTCTTATTCCGGACCCAATTGTGCTGTACGACCGGCGTAAATTCATCTCCAGTCCGAAATCTCTGTCGGGCCTGACTGTCAGACTCATACTTCGCGATAAGGTCATTGACAAGGCGTTGCCGCCAATTGCCCTGTGACATCTCCGGCTTCCACTGCGGCTGCCCTCGCTGCTGTAAAAGATAGCTGTTGATAAGGGCTATTTCTAGTAGGAAGTCCCAAGCTAGGGCCCTCCAGCCGCCCCTACGGGTACGGCGGGTAGGGCTCCAATATGACCGCATTTGGTCACCTTGATCTACAGCACCCATTTCATCATTGTAAATAGCAGCGATAGACGGAATAGAAATCAGCTTGACAGCCTCGGTACCAAAAAATCGCTGTATTGGCCGTGCTTGCATTTGGTCTGTTGTCGGTCTTTTCCTCTGACGTTCGAGTCTCTCAGTGCCTTTAAACACAGTAGATAGGAATAACACAAGGGCGTTATCTTTCCACGCGATCTGATTGACCTAGCCGAAGACAAATTAGTAGGGAAAATCAACACAATCTTGTCTCTCTGACTGACTTGGTTATCTGCCGTAGGGAAAGCCCTGACGTCATTAAATTTGAGGCTGCCGGCAGCTGTATTATCCGTAGCCTTGAGCTTGACAAGGGGCTTGTAGATGCCACAGTTCCTGCGGGCTGTGCCTGTGGCGCCGTGACCGCACTGCCGGAGCCGGCGAAAGAGGTCACAGGAAGAGAATAGGTTATCGAGAAATACGTGGTATCTGGCCTCCGGCAGCAGATTTACTAGGGCAACAACCACAGCTTGGGTCGGGTTCAGATGGATCGTCTTCCTCTCTTGTCGCTGCTGCCGGACCCGCCGCAGCTGTGACGGCAGGCGCCGGTAGCTCGGCCGGATACCAACGGGCCCGAATTTTCGGCCGGGCCGGTGCCAAATCCACCGCAGGAAATAACCTTGTTGGGCTACAGCCCACACTTTGAAGCCCGTGGGGATAGGTTTGCTAGGGACTGTTGTTGTCTCAAGGGACCGGCCAAGGAAGCGGACCATACACTCATCTACAGCGATAGATGTGCCCGGAAGATAGAAGATTGTAGACGTATGTTGTAGGTGGTCAGACCAAGCTTTAATCCGGATAAAGGTGCGGCCGTAGAAGCTTGTGTCAGGGTCCTTATCGATGGTTGTAAAGTTAAAGATATGAAGATGCCGAGATAGCAGCTGGAACCGGTTATTAGGGATGCATCGAGGTAAAGTACCAGGAGGTAAATTACCAAAACCCCTAGGTAAATGACGGTCATAAACCCGAGGTTTATGACGCGTCATTTATCACGTGCTTCCAGTACTATTTGGTGACTACGGAACGGCGTCGGTGGAATGATATACGCACATACAGTTTGGTGTGCATTGGTATTCGCCGGGGATGAGGTACCGATCACACCAAAATCGGCTGTGCGGGTACAAGAGGTCCATACCCCCGTGCAACGGCTCCGTGTTCGTTTCTTCGTCAAAACTCCCAGACTTGCTACTTCAATATGACAGTATTATATTTCTCGAAAGCCAACTTATTTACATTTCAACGTTAATAAACAGACTCTGTCTGCGTCCGTGCCTGCATCTACAAAAATGCAGTCCTGGAAGTCGTCCTCGAGCTCTAAGAGCAACTTCACGTCAGCCGTCTCCCAGGATTGGCCGCTCGGCATTCTCCAAGGTGTCTCTTGGGCTGTCTCAAGTTTTCTCAACACCCGACTATTCATATATATGAATGTCAATTTATTGGTGCTAGTGACAGTAAGACGATTGCGAATCTTGTTGTGGAGGAAAGTGATCGAGGAAAAAGATCTCTCAGAAGGTACGGAATTAGCCAAAGCGCCCAGTACTCGTTTGGCCAATGCAGCGAGTGATACATTCATAGAATGAAGATACCGCCAACTGTCAAGGACGTGTTGGTGGTGCGGAGTGCGTGCCCTCGGATGCTGCTCTGTATATGCGACTTCCTGGGCCAAAGAGGTTGCCCTCCCGAGCTCTAAATTGACAAAACTCCCGGAAGATATTGCCGTATTCCTCAGCGTTAGTGTTGTCCTCAAGAAAGTTATGTGCTCTTCTGACAATGTCTGTGGTCAACCAATGGTGCTTCGGGTCGGTAGTGGCAGGGTCCAAAGCAAAGGCCATGTAGTGTATGTCGTCCGTTTGCACGTCAAACCGTTGCTTTCGTAATGCCTTCAGTTCTTGGTAGTTTATTAGTGGGTCCTGACCAGCCTCTTCCAATGCGTCCCATGAAGCCTGAATGGATAGCCAACGTGGAATGACCTCCCCAAGACCCGCGCGGTCGCGTTCTGAGTTGGCTTGGGCATGACCAATCGGCTGAAGAACTTTGAATAACATTTCCAGATTGGCCCAAAATTCGAGATCGTTGATATATGATATCACCTGAGGTAGACTTGACTGTGTCACCTGTTCCTCCTCTTTGACAATTACCGGCTTCATTCCGTTGAGAATAACTGGATCGCGTGCGAAAGCTCGAAGGGCGTCTTTGTTGGCAAACACAGATTTAACAGCAGCAAGTTGTGTTCCCCAGCGTGTGATTGCAGCAGTAATGAACGCCTTGCGCTGCCCGTAGCATTCCTGCTGATGAATGCGAAGCCTTGACAACTGCAATTTGGCTTTCTTAAAGAAGGCAATGAGAAAAGTAATCTTCCCAAAGATTAACATCCACCGCTTCGACTCCACAATGTCTTTGATAAGCAATTGAAGTCCGTGAGAATCGCACAAGATATAAAGGCAGTGGCTGGACTCTGGCAGCGCTTTCATTTCTCGATGAAGCTTTCTCATCGTGCTACATGTATCTGTACAGATAGCATTCAGCCGCGAGAAATCGTGTCCGAATATTTCAAGAAGAGATGGCTTGATAAGGCTCAAGGTCGTCAATGCCGTGTGATCATGATCTTTAGTATCGATTGTCGTCCAGTAAAATGCAACCGAACTAGGAATTTCAATAGATATATTGATAATTCGGTTGCTTGAGATATCATCTGAGGCATCGAATATGACGTTGAGATGCGGGGCCTCGTCCAGAAGAGCCTTGACACGTTGCTGATAGTCCAGGTAGACAGGGTCGAGGAATGAGGCAACTCGATTGCGATCTGGAGGTTTATATGCCGAATTTAGCATTTGGAATAGTTTCAGTGTCTCAGGCTCTTCATAGAGGGAATAGGGTTTGCCGGAGGTAAAGACTGCGACGGCGGCTTGACGGTCCAATGCATCCTTAGATGCTTTGCTAACACTATCCAACTTAGTGTTGATGAGCGGTTGTCGGCTGGGAATGACTTCATGAAGCTGTCGATATGCGGTGCATTGCGTGTGAAGGTGTCGAAGTTGTTTGGAGGTGTGCTTCGCCATAGTCTTTGAGCAGAGCTTGCAGACTACACGGTTCAGCGTAAAGCCCTCTTCCGAAGCCGGCCGGAAATATTCGTCAATGCCATGAAGTTTAGGACGACCTCCCCGATTGGTCATATTGACTCAGTAATGACCATAAATAGTTGTTGTCGGTGAAGAAATCTCAACAGCAACATCGGGGGGTGATGAAGCCTCCTCAGGGGTCGCAACAACTCATGGTCGTCCCCCACCCCAACCCCCTTTTGGTTAGTCACTAAACCCAATTAGGAAGGAGGTTTATGACGGTAAATTACCCGTCAGTTGGGGTTTATGACGTCAATTGGTAACTTGGGGTTTATGACGTCAAAAACGCATCCCTAGTCAATCTGTGTTTGCGGGGATGAGTTATTCCGGTGGGATTGTCACCACGTGATTCTGTTTCCTTGGTTGCCACTCCCAAGTTCGTCCTCAAGTAGTCTAGGTCATTGTTTGACCAGGTACCCCGTATGTTGCGTGGGGCATGCTATTAAATCTCCAGCTTTCCTTGGTACTATGTAACACTTCATTATGAATGCGCCGAGTACACTGAATTTCTGAACATGATACCCTTTCATGGTTACAACCCACCGTCATCCCACATCAGTGGCCATGAGGCTAGCTGGCAAGAAGCGGGTTTGCCTGATACTTCCGACTGCGGCACGCGCATTGCTCTATACAAATAAGACCCCAGACGACTCTAACTCGGATTGGACGCCAGAATATTCATCGCAAGGGCTCGTCTCTGTCAGCTCCGCAATTCGTGTCTCCGCAATACGCGTCTCCGCAATACACGTCTCCGCAATATAATCCTTGTCGTAGTCAGGTGCCGCTTGCAATTCCGACAGTTTACCGCCGAGCCAGCGAGCCAATCATCTAGGTTCTGCGTGAGGGGTCGGGTGCGGTTAAAAGCCTTCCAGGCCATAGTCTACCAAGTGAGGACCGGGGTCACATCGCCAAGTGCAACACGCGGAAGCAATGTAACCGAGATAAGGCCAATAATGATGGATATTGTATTCAACGGGCCACATCCGTGGAAATTAGAATTCGGCTTGATTTTGGCGCGCTGCGATGCGGCTTTGCAACTATAAGACCTCCAGCTGCCCGGCCTTTCAGCGTGAGTACGCCTAAGCCCTGCGTCACAACACCTCGCAGTCCTGCATTCTCGGAACTCAGAAAACTTACACCTTGTTGTCGTTTGCTTACGTATTTCCGGCACCGATCTCTCATACGGCTTTACATTCCACAGTAATGTCGTTTCCCAGGGGCCAGCCTGATTGGAATAATCGCGAGGTTATCCATCGGAACACATTACCAGCGAGAGCCCATTTCTTCTCCTACTCCAACGAAGAAGCGGCATTGACGTTTGACCGCCAACTGAGTGAGTGGCGTTCGCTCAATGGCACATGGAAATTTCGACACGACCAGTCGCCTTTCGAGGCCCCAGACTGGGAAGACCAAGATCCCGCACTCTGGAGCGATATCGCCGTACCTGGCATGTGGCAGCTCCAGGGATATGGGAGGCCGCTTTATTCCAACGTCAACTATCCTTTCCCAGTTGACCCTCCAAACGTACCACATCTCAATGAGACTGGTTCTTACTGGCGTCAATTCGATCTTCCGCCAGAATGGACCAGTCATCAGGTTCGGCTTCGGTTTGAAGGCGTCGACAGTGCGTTTCACGTCTGGGTCAACGGGCAGCAGGTCGGTTATAGCCAGGGAAGCCGCAATGCCAGCGAGTTTGATATCACGGCATACTTGAAGGCCTCTCAAAACACCTTGGCCGTCCGCGTCTACGAGTTCTGCGACGGATCATACCTCGAGCGACAAGACCAATGGCTACTCTCCGGCATCTTCAGAGACGTTTATCTCGTCTCATTTCCTCGGGACTGCATCGTCGATTTCAGCTCCATTCCAGAACTAGACGACGCTTTTGTCAACGCTACCCTACGTACGAGCGTGAAGGTGTAAGGACAAGCGGCCAGGACTATTGTCATCAAGCTCCGTGGTCCAGATGGATCCATAGTCGGAGAGGATAACATTGAACCGTCTGAGACAAGCACAATCCATGTGTCGGGGGCAGCTCTCAGGCTTTGGTCTGCCGAGGATCCAGCTCTGTACACTCTCACTCTATCTTTCAACGGTCGCGTAATTGCCCAACGTGTGGGATTTCGCCGCTCTGAACGGAAGGACGGCAACATACTTATCAACGGGAAGCCTGTGATTTTCTACGGCGTTAACAGGCACGAGCATCACCCACGATTTGGTAGGGCTGTTCCCTACGAATCCATGCGAGCAGATCTCCTCTTGATGAAGAGGAGCAACATCAATGCCGTCCGCTGTTCGCATCAGCCAAATGATCCGCGCTTGTACGAGGTATGCGATGAATTGGGTCTTTACGTCATGGCCGAAGCAGACCTTGAAACGCATGGATTCTTAACTATTGAGAGAAACAACATTTCAGACAAGGAGGCTTTGTCCATGACACGTACCCAAGTCATGATCCGGGCCTTTGCACTCTCGGCAAAATGGGCGTCTGACAACCCCGATTGGCGCGAGGCTTACCTCGATCGCGCTTTGCATCTCGTCGAGCGATTCAAGAATTTCTCTTCCATTGTCATGTGGTCTCTGGGCAATGAGGCATCGTACGGCCGAAACCTCGCCGACATGTACCACTGGGTCAAGAAAGCAGATCCAACCCGCCCGGTGCATTACGAAGGCGACCGACAGGGGGTGACAGCAGACTTGTATAGTGTCATGTACACACCGATTGATGAACTGCGCAAACTTGCTTCCGAAAGGACAGACAAGCCATTAATTCAATGTGAATTCGGCCATGCCATGGGAAATGGACCCGGCGGCTTATCCGACTACATTGAGGCTTATAGGGCTGAGAAGCAGCTGCAGGGGGGCTTCATTTGGGAATGGTGTAACCATGGCCTCCTAAAGAAAGAAGGCGACTCAGAATACTACGCTTATGGTGGAGACTTTGGAGACTACCCCAACGATGGCGACTTTGTCCTGGATGGCCTTACCTGGTCTGATCATACAGAAGGTCCCGGCCTGACGGAGTACAAGAAGGTCATTGAGCCCGTCACAATCAAGCTAGTTGGCCAGCAACTAGAGATCACCAATCACTATGACTTCAGTGATTTGAGTCATCTCTCGGCGATGTGGCATGTCGTGAAAGAGTCTGGCAACAGTGAGCCCACCGTCTTACAGCTGCCTGCGGTCAGGGCAGGGCAGTCCAAGCTCATCGACGTCCCTCTGCCTCCAGACCAGTACACCGAGCTTTCATGGTTGGAGATCAGCCTGCGCCTCAGAAACGACACGGCGTGGGCGGCGAAGGGTTATGAAGTTGCCTGGAGTCAAGTTCCCTTGTGCAACAACGACCAAGTTCTCCGTCTCGGGCCGGCGCTTTCAGCAGAGCAGGGAGAAGCTACCATTCGAGAACTGCCTGGGCGGCTGCTGATAGAATTTCCATCGTCCACGTCTTGCTTCATCTTTGACTTGGTACGTGGTGGTCTACAGTGGTCTAGAGAAGCAGAAACTATCGTGAACAGAGGGCCCGAACTCGGCATATACCGCGCTCTAACACAGAATGACCTTGGAGCACGTGGTAACGGAGGCGAGTGGAAGAAGCTTTTCCTCATGGCGACAAAGATGCACGTCAAAAAGGCTGAGTGGAAACTCGGCGGGGATGGAGCTGTCAGCTTAAATGTGTCGGTCCGGGTGGCACCTCCAGTTCTCGAGTGGGCATGTGATGCAACCATGAGCTTCCACATCACGGCGAACGGTCTAACAATCCATACAAAAGGTAGCTTCTCTGGAGCGCACCCTGAATTCATTCCCCGTATTGGTCTCACGCTGGCGCTGCCAAAAGACTACAGCCAGGCAACTTGGTTCGGACGGGGTCCTGGCGAGTCGTACCGTGATAAAAAGGACTCGGCTCGATTCGGCACGTGGGATGCTTCCTTGGACCAGCTACAGACAGTTTACGAGTGGCCACAGGAGAACGGGAACCGGACTGACGTGTTTTGGGCTCGATTTCGATCCGCTCAGAGTGGGACATGCCTCGAGGCGCGCATGCAGACGCCATTCAGCTTCTCTCTGAGAAAGCATACAACGGAGGATTTAGACCAGGCAAGACATCCGCATGAGCTATTGGAAGCCAAGGATAACATATTGAACCTTGACTATGTTCAGCATGGCTTGGGGTCTGGCAGCTGTGGACCGCCGCCCTTTGAGCAGTATCGTTTATCTTCGACACCCTTCGAGTTTACCACTTCTCTCCAGCTAGTATAGTCAATGAGAACAGCGGTCAGAACTTTAAACCTTGTATTTGTATCAATGATTAAGTTTTATTGTGATTGGGGGAGCGACAGACAAGCACATAAAACTTGACTAATGCTGAGTCACAGCGGATATGACGAATAAACCTACATGCAGGGGAGTTTACAGGAGTATATAAATGGCACATTGTGTAACACCGTACGAGGTTGGAAAAGAGGTTGGCTGAGGGGCTGGAAAGGAGGTTACAAGAGGCAGGACGAATAAAGCTTGACAATAGCTTCAAAACCTGCCCAGCCTCCTACAGAAAACAAGGGCCTCTCGAGCTATAAGAAGTGCCTGTAATTCTCATCAGATTGATAGCAATACAAGTTCTTTTCTATCTATTCCCTTATGACCCCGGATGCGATACATTGCCTGGCCCACCGAAGACCGAGTGAGCTTTGAACTATAGCCAACGCTTCTCTAGGCGAGCCTAGTCACCGAACCCAATCAATCTAGAACAAGTCAGTTCAGACCCTTGTTTTGTCATCATATTATTGCCAGTCACCAAGGCAAGCAGCCTGCGCCAGGCCATAATGCCGAAAAGCTTTGGTATTCCTACTCTTCTTGGACCACTAACTAAAACGAGTGCTGCGATTATGAAATGCTGTTGGATTATGGACCTAATTTAATACTGGCTATAGTAATACTTAGGGTACCTTATACTTTTAGCTCAGCTGGTTAATCCAACAAATACTTGAAAATCATGCCACTGCCGACAAAATGCACTTGTATCCAGGTTCACACATCATACAGTTACATTTGAGAAGAGAAAATCCCCGACCTGTCGCAACACAGGTCTCAACCAGCGGTGTCTGGCGTAAAAAAATGTTAAACCCGTTCTTTCTCTTCGATCGCGGCAGCCTTGGAGCTGACAACTTCCACGGCAGCCTTGTCGCCTTCCATAACGAGCGCCATTTCCTCCAGGCTGGGTCCTTGTGTTTCTGGGAAGAAGAAGTAGACAATAGTAGTCTCAATGACCAACCATACAACATAGGCGAGGAAGAACTTCCACCCAATGTTTTCCATTCCGATGGGATTGATAAATTGATTGAAGACGGAAGCGACTCGGACAGACATTTGCATGACAGCAATGCCTTTGGAGCGTAGAATGAATGGGAAGATTTCGCCAATATAGAGATATTGGAAGGGCTGCATGAGGTTGTAACAGGCATTGAAAAGGAATATCAGCGCAACGACTGCAATGGCGGCGGATTTGTTGCTGCCATCTTCTGCATATACACCAGAACAAGCTGTATAGCAGGCGAAGAGGGTGGTCATGCCGATATATGCGGTCATCAGTTGCCTGCGGCGCAACACCCAGCCCGCCATCCAGCTAGAACACAACGCAGTGACAAGGTTCCAACAGTTGATGCCCACGTTGAGCTGGTTCTGTGTGGACCGAGCCGTGATGCCAACTAGAGCAAGGATCTTTGCCAGGTAGTAGCTGATCAGCCCGTTTCCAGACCATTGAGTAAAGAAACCAACACAGATAGCGACGAATACTCGGTGCCGGTTGGCTTTGGTGCTGACAAGATCTTTCCATGGATTGGTAGAGGCTTCCTTTTCTTTTCGCAGAGTCTCTCGGATCTGAAAGAACTCTGCGGCAACAAAAGTTGACGATTCGTCACCTTCAGCATGATACTTGATCAGGATCTGAAGAGCTTCGTCGTGACGGTCCTTGGAGATGAGCCAGCGGGGAGATTCTGGGACGAACCTTGCCAAATGTTAGCACTTGAAGGTAATTACGTCAAGAAATTGTACACATAGCGACTTACCAGATGAAAGCGATGGTAAATAATGACGGAAGAATTTGAAGCATAGTGGGAAGTCTCCAACTCCAGTGGGTCGTCCAATTGTAGGTGCCAAGTGTGACTCCTGCAGCGAGGATAGAGCCAGCATACCCGGTGGGTTGACTAAGCCGGCTTAAGGCCCCCACCTCTCCTGCCGGAGAGGTGGTATCACAATCCGTATCTGCGTCACTTGCGTATCCGCTTCCTGCCACTTTGGTGTAAGTCACCGCATTCATTTGAGGTCATAGAAATAAGATAAAAATATCATAAGAATCGCATACATCTGATTAATTGATACTGAGGTCCCATCACGCTTTTCTTCAAAGACTAAAATGTTGTGGCGGATTGAATCCTGACCCTAGCCCCGCTGCTATACCTTTGGGACCCGAATTTGCCGGCCTCCTACCATAATAGAGGGCTCAGCATCTTTGTCATCTGAATAGGTATTATGTATGCGTTCGTAATTAAACCCCCTATAGCTCTCTGTGTGTATTTACTGCTGACTTTGAGCTCTATTTTCTTCCTCATTTGCCCGTTGTTGGATATTTGAAAGAGCCTGTATTGTAGTATCAATCTGCGTGTTAGTAATAATCTCAATATTATCACTATTGTAGTCTTCCTCGTTGCGCAAGACCGGTAATTCCAATAACGATACGACAGAAAGAAAGTCATCTACAGTATCGTCAGCTCCGTCAGCCCCGTCAGCGCTGTCAGCCTTGTTATCGCTGTCAGCCTTATCTGCACTGTAGTTTATAAGAGGGGCATATGTAATTGTAGCCCGGCTTTGCAACCATATAGCAACCTCTGGAATAGCATCTAGCGTTGGCTTTAAGAATGTTGAATAATAGAAGCTTTATTGGTTATCGTCAGCTTGATTCTATTGCCGCCTTGTATTCTCAACGATCTCAAGCTTCTCTGACGTAATGAGGCTTTGGTGATATTCTTCTAACTTAACAGCTTCAGCTGCCTCTTATGCCTCCCTTACTCTTGCAGCAGCTCGACTGTATAGGCGAGGTCTTTCTACCCTAGCAGCCTTTTCCTTAGCAGCTTCTTCCTGCCTTATCTTATGCTACTGGGCTTCCTGCTGACAAGCCTGCTTTTTAGCTTCCTTAGCCCATTCCTTATAGCCTCAGTCTACAACCTTCTTACGAAGTTAAGCCACAGTAAAGGCTCTATTATCAACTCGAATGCATCTTAAGGTCTTTATACGGCGGGCTTCAACTCGAATACACTCTTATTGCAGAAAAATAATCTGCTTATAAGCCGATTGAGTGATAATAGCGAGGTTAAGGCAGGCAGTAACATCGTCAATTTTAGCCCTCGTTAGGCTGCTTAGAAGATCGAGCTTATTTCCTATTGTTGCAAAGTCTCTTTTTGCCTTTCTTGGTGAGACTGTTCCTTTATGAATAAGCTTAGGAAATAAGGGCTCCTCGAGGTCTAAAGCTGCCCGACGTAGTGGCCCTAATACCATCTCTGGCTTCAATGGCATAAGGCCTGATTTATTAAAGCCAGCAAAGATATAACAGGGCCGAAAAGCTGCATTATAAAGCCGGTCCCACTGATTGAGAAAGTCAAATCGAGTAATTTGCATACCGCCGGCTATAGTAAAGTCATTCAGGGCGTTATGTTGCATCTAGTGGATGGAAATGATCATATGTGTGAGAAGCTCTTGATTTCTAGCTAAGGGACGGGCCTAGAGCCCGTCTTTTATACATGATGAAGACGGCTGCTGCCGGAGGCGGCAGTCCGTCGCCGCCGCACAGGGGCCGGGGCCCTGTGGGTCCCGGGGACCGGGATCGTGGTCATAGGGCCGGCGATGTGGGCTGAGATAAGAGGAGAAAGCAAGGAAAGTCACGTTGTCTAGGATATGACCCCGAAATGTGACACGTTACGCTATTCCCTTTTTAGATGCTGATAAACACCAACATCTAGAGGCTGTAATAGATAGCTGGTATGAGAAGGAAGCTGGAAAGGGATGATATCGAATTTATTGCAATACCAGATAAATTCAGGGTCTTTATGAGCAGAAAACCCATCCATTATTAGCAGCCGGAATACCGGCTTTATCTTCCGGGTCATAAATAACGCTGTATAAGCTACCTTTTCATCCCACTGGCTGCAAGATAAATCAGAGTCATAACCGAACCAGGTCTCGATAGAAAAGCCCTTAAAGTTATCGCTCAGGGCAAAGGAATGACGATTAAAGTGCTGCAGCCACTGCAGAGCTTGATGGGTATTATTGAAGCCAGTGGAGGTCTATATGAGGACCACTTCCTTATTAATATCAGCTAGGGCATATTCCTCTAGTAATACCTTTATACTGAGGATAAGGAAGGAAGGAATAGCCCGGCTGGCTATATTGATGGTATCTACTGATATTAATAACTCTTTATTTCCCGGCTGAAAAGTTACTGGCCTTATATTTTTTCTAGTCTGGGTCGAAAAAATCCTTATAAAAGAGTCAACCCACCCTATTTATAAGGGAGTCTTATCAAAATTCCATAAATTAGCTGGGGTAATTCCAAGCTCCTGAAGGACTGCAGTATATTCTTCAAATTAAGCTTCTAGTCTCTCAATATCAAGCTCGGCTCCAGCTCGTGCAATTTCCTTGATTTTTAGCGCCTTATACTGCAGCTCTAGATGCCTCTTTTTAAACCGCCTAACCCAAGACTTTAAGACTGGCATCACAGAGCCTTTAATACGGTATTTCCTAATAAAATTAGCATAATTGCGGATAGTAGCCTCTATAACTGCAAATACGCTCTTTTCAGCAGTACGGATATACGTAACTAACGCCTTTTCTTCAACTTATATAAGGGCAGTTAGACTGCCGCCCTTATTGCTAGTTGGAAGAGCCTTTCCAGCATTTAACAGCCGTATATATTTCTTCGTAAGAGGCCCGCTGGCATGGTATAAGGCGGCGATATCAAGAATTAAGAGCTTGCGGGCAGATGCAGCGTTCCCCCGCGTTGTATGTGTGACGTAATCGCCGGAGAGATAGGCACGGGCTGCGCAGGCCGCATACTGACGGGACTTTTCTAAATCTTGGGATATGATGAAATAAGATCGATGAGATGATATATCTTCAATTTGAGGTTAAAAGAGCTTGAATTGACGAAGTTGTGATAGTTCAAAGTGGCAGGAAGCGGATACGCAAGTGATGCAGATACGGGTTGTGATACCACCTCTCCGGCAGGAGAGGTGGGGGCCTTAAGCCGGCTTAGTCAACCCACCGGGTACAGTCGGTTGCGAAAAAAACGACAATGCCCGGATCCACCCGAATTTCCGCAATGACACTACAATCTTTGACCAGCTGCCATAGTCTCAATTAAAGTCATAGAAAATCATAAGATAGATCAAATTGAAGCCCAGAAGCTAGAGCTTATTAGGACTTATATCAATACTTTGTGTACCATCCATTTGCCTCTACAACCGCCTGCATCCGTGCAGGCATCGAATTTATGACGTTTTCGAACACCTCATCATCAATCTCAGCCCACAGCTCAATCGCAGCATCAATTAAAAGATCCAAAGAGGCAGAATCCTTTGGAAGGTCTCCAAGATGCGGGTATCGCTTGCAGATCCGCTCTTTTAGGATTGCCCATAGATTTTCAATAGGATTAAGATCGGGTGAGTATGGCGGCCAAGACGGCAGGAAAAGCCCCTCCCTTCTAGCATAGCTGTGCAACCACCCTTGCACGAGACGGGCTTTATAAGTTGGTCCGTTATCGTGCTGAAATGTCATTCCATCGTCGATAATTTCCGGAAGGTGAGTCTTAAGGCATTCCAGGATAATCCGGCTGGAGATGCCGCCGCGCTTGGATTCGGGATCCCCTTCTAAAGGGACTAAAGCTGTAGCCCTTTTAAGGCAAAAGGCACCAAAGAACATCTTAGAATGCCTCGTCAGCTTCCGGCGGGGCTGTACGTTCTTTTTCCTAAGTCTCTCGCCCTTGGAGGCAGTCAGGAAAGTGATCATAAGATCGAGGGTTTAACTTACATATCGGCAGAAAACCCACTTCCGTCTCTCGCCGTCACCACGAGCAATCGAGACCTCATCAGAGAAAATCCAAGTATGCCAAAAGCTCTCATCTTCATTAGCGTATTGCTGTGCGAAATCCAGGCGCTTTTGGGCTATAGCTGGGCTCAGAAATGGCCGTCGAAGAGAGAGGTGGTGCTGGACGCCCTGTTTACGCAGCCATCGCATTAGAGTTGTCTTGTGACAGCGCAAACCGGTCTTCTCAAGGATTTCTGCATATGTGACGAAAGGGTCTTGATCGACGATTCTAAAGATGTGATTTTTATCGCAGGTTGATATAATAGTCGGGCGCCTAGAGCCGGGGTTTCTCTTTGCGCTATTTTGATGTTTGTACCGCCGGACGATGCCAAATATTGCATGTTTGGTTGTGCCCTCTTCCTCGGCGATGTTATTAGCTGAGATACCAGAATTATATTTATATATAATCTTCGTTCTCTTGTGAGGACTGTGATGAGATTTGGGCCTGATACGAGGCATAATGATTGAGCTGTAATAGAGTGAAGTTGGTGATGTCTGGTGGGATGTCTGTGATCGCGATCGCAAGAGCGGGGCAGCGCTCTCAACAAGTCAAGACAAGACAAGCCAGAGCTCTGGCTTGTCTTGTCTTGATAACTTAGCGGTCTGTCTTGACTTGACTTGGCTTGACTTGATATCTTGTCAAGCCTATTCAAGACGTGTTAGTAAGCAGGCCGGCCATCGTCAGGGATGGACATCTTACGAATCGAACGCATCTCCCGCAGATTCGTATCGAATCGAATGTGCCTTCCGTAGATTCGATATCTATCGAAAACCAAGACTCGATAGAACGACCAATCGCGATGCAGGTAGCTGGTACCTGGGTTCAATGGTAATTTGGGCTTGGGTACAGGTCCCTGTGACAAAAAGCGATGGATGAACCTGGGAAAACGATGAATACCGTACTGGTCAATATATTTGTGTTGGAGGAAACTACCTATTTGTCTCTAGAAGGTTCTGTGGTCATTACGACCCCTGTCAGCTAGGTCTATATAAGACCTAGGCTTCCGCTCCTTCTGTAGCTAGAGAGAAGATCAATTTATTCCTTAAGGGCTGCGCGTGCGGATAATAATTTGACTTATCTAGTAGACTTGGAGAGTGATATCATTCGGTTGGGACCTCTTTCTTCGCCTGGGTTTGGATCCGGACAAAGTCTTCCCGGATCTTTCACCTTCAAATGGCGGTTGTTTGATACGGGACAGACATTATTCAGGATGTGAGATGGACATGAGACCCAAGCCGGAAATATTGGTCTGATTATACAAAAACTAGCACCGATAGAAAGCCCTCGGCGACAAAAATCTAGAGGGACTAATTTTTTGTCTGCATTTCTTCCATTCTACAGAAAAACCGGCATCTGTTCTTGTTGCTCATGTGGGAGCAATTGCTCGAAGTATCCCTCCCTACCCTATACCCCGCGAAAAGTAGCAAACGCGTCGCTTCCGGCTGCAGCGGATCTCGTGTTCAGGGTCGAGGGCTGGCTGGCCGTCTCGGTAACTGCTTCCGAGAGGGCGGCCACCGAAGAGGTATCGTCAATATCGGATATCTTGACGGTGATGAGCGTGGTGCTCGGGGCTAACTTTTGGCCGTGCCAGCAGGATTTTACCATCCAAGCCACCGTGGCTATGACCACCATAGGGTCCCTGCTTACCAAGCCGGTATCAAGACAAGTCAAGCCAGCTAAAAAAGCCGTCTTGATTGATAAGATGGTCATCTTGACTTGGCTTGACTTGACTTGGCTTGTCTTGTCTTGGTTAGGCTTGTCTTGTTGAGAGCGCTGGAGCGGGGAAATCCGGAAAATTGTCGGTTTTTTTGCAACCCCACTGTAAGTTAAGTAATTACTGTATCCCCTATAGCGCCGCTAGCGAATGGATTCATAGCGTCTGTAGTCAGTATTTGCAGGGCCTAATTTAGGACACAGCTTTCTACTGCTGTAAACAGAGCTCACGGCAGTAGAAAGTGCTTGCCTACTATCGACCGGAGCCGCCGACAATCACCAGCCGTTGGCAGACGCGCAATATATATACACATTGCCTTCGGGGGCGACCTTCAGCGTAAAACTACAAACTGGCTGCCGGAAGGGGATGGTTTTGGTCGATGCATGGGGAGCTATCCAATCAGAGGTGACCGAACTATGTTCTAAGCTCCTAATTTGACCAAGCATTTCTCATGTGCTTCTCTGGAATCGGCACAACACCATTTCCTGATCGTGGCTTTGATCGGGCTGCACTGATTTAAGGTTGGCGCCTGAAACCTTTCTGGTCGGGAGGATGTTAACTCTCGTCCTCTGTACGTAAGGATTCCGCGCGATGATAATATGGGCATCAGTCGCAGTTTAAAGATACGCTGCCTCCTAGCTTAGTTCAGGGCCTTCGTCTAGTAACCAAGGACACCATCGATTCATCTTCCCCTCGACTACAGACAAGCCTGATCCAGTTTCCCAAGTCATACTTCTTGACCGTCCAAGATGTCGAAGTCCCTAGTCACCGAAGGAACCGGTTTCATTGGCTTCTATGTTGTCAAGCTACTTCTCGAGCATGGCCACCACGTCAAATCCACTGTCCACAGCCCGACGAACAAGGCCAAGTGTGGGCCATTGCAGGACCTCCAGGCCCAATTCCCAGAGCAACTGTGGTTATTTAAGGCCTACTTGGTAAAAGCTCGCTCTTCCTCCAGGCGATGAACAGATGCCAAGTGGTCTGCCACATAGCCTCGCCGTTCTTGGTTCCGTCCCAGATCAAGGACGGATTCAAAAACTGCGTCGAACCGGCCCTGGAAGGTACTAGGAACGTTGTTGAATCTGTCAACCAGACTGAAAGTGTCACACGTGTGGTAATGACGTCATCCAGTAAGTGATTTCAAACTCGGAAACGATGCTTAAGCCTTGTATTGGTATCTAACACCCTCTTAATCTCGGCGATCTAATCTACGGCGACAGAAAAGATGTCATTTCAATGAAAAACGAGACACTCTCCGAGTGCTACTGGAACGAGTTCAGCAGCGTCACACACTATCCCTAAGCCTACTCAAAGGTCATCACGGAGCGCGGGGCGTGGAAACTACACTATGCCCAAAGCCGCTGGTCTCTGGTGGTCATTAACCCGGGCTTGGTCATTGGTCCATCCCTGACTCCGAAGTCTGCAGTCTGTTCATACTTGAAGCCCTGTACAGCGGAGACAACAGAATGAGGTCTCCTGGTGTTTAGTATCCGGTGGCAGATGGCAGGGAAGTGACGGAGGCGCACCTGAAGGTGGGTGAGAATATGGCCACGAAGGGGAGATACACCGTCTCGTGTGATCACACGGTCAGTATGCTTGACATGGCCAACCTCGTCAGGCAGATTCGCCAGAATACCAAACCCTTGCCTTGCTAGAACATGCCAAAGGTAATGATCTATCTTGCCGGACAGTTCATTGGTGTCAGCAAGAAGTGGGCAGACGGCAATATCGGCCTTGGGTTCAAAGTTGACAATACCAGGAGTATCAAGGAGTTAGGGATATCCTATCATCCGGCAGAAGAGGTGGTCCAGGCCCACTATCTGTCTTGGCTTCAGGAGCAGTCCAGTAAGTTAGCATATATTAACTGACGGTATAGATCTTTCCTGTTAGATTGTCTGCAGGTATGGCTTCGTCTTTACCCTGTCGATTTAGTTGATCGGGTTCAATTGTTCACTGCTTCTTTACATATCGAAATCCAGAGTGACTAACGACTGTCTTGACGCCAAATTGATGGAACATAATAAGGTAACGTACATGATAAGCGAGTCGGAAATACAAGTGAGTCGGAAAAAATCCCTCAACTCTCCTTCTTTTTATTCAATCAATCATTTCTCAACCACCAAATATGTCACAGTCGAGCAAAGAGGCAAATATCATCCTTGCCCTTCAGGCTCTTCAAAATGATCCAAAATTACTCGTCTACCTTACTGCGAGGATTTACAAAGTCCCGCCTAGTACCCTCTATGACCGACATCATGGCAAACCTTCTCGAGGCGATATTATCCCTAATTCGCGTCGACTAACCGATCTCGAGGAACAGATCATTGTTCAATTCATTCTCGACCTGGATTCGCGAGGATTTCCCCCGCGACTGCGTGGTGTTGAAGAAATGGCTAACCGACTGCTCGCTGACCGCGACGCGTCACCGGTCGGCAAGCGCTGGGCTTCCAACTTCGTCAGGCGACAACCAGAGCTCAAGACGCGTTTTTTTCGTAAATATGACTATCAGAGGGCCAAATGCGAAGATCCAACTATTATTCGCAATTGGTTCCGGCTCGTGGAGAACACAATCGCGAAATATGGTATCGACCTAGCCGATATCTACAACTTTGATGAGACCGGCTTTATGATGGGCATAATCGCAAGCGGAATGGTCGTCACAGGCGCAGATAGGCGTGGAAATCCGAAATCAGTCCAGCCTGGAAACCGGGAATGGGTTACGGTCATTCAGGCGATCAATGCGGAAGGCTGGGCGATCCAGCCGTTCATCGTGGTTGCAGGCCAATATCACCTCGCTAGCTGGTACCAGGAAAGCAACCTCCCGGGCGATTGGGCTATTGCAATAACTCCAAATGGCTGGACCGATAATGAAACAGGTCTTGAGTGGCTCAAGCACTTTAATCGGCATACAAAGAATCAATCGACCGGTCGCTATCGTCTTCTGATCCTCGATGGGCACGAAAGTCACCACTCCGTCGACTTTGAGAAATATTGTGAAGAGAACCACATCATTACATCATTACGCTATGTATGCCGCCTCATTCATCTCACCTGCTTCAGCCTCTTGATGTCGGGTGCTTTGGGCCGCTTAAAATAGCCTATAGTCGAGCAATTGAGCAATTTATCAGATGCTCCATAACTCACGTTTCGAAGACCGAGTTCTTCTCAGCCTTCTACGCTGCCCACAAAGCCGCCATGACAAGGAGTAATATTGAGGGAGGTTTTCGAGGGGCCGGACTTGTTCCCTTGAACCCAGAAAATGTCATATCGAAGCTTGATGTGCAGCTACGGACTCCAACACCGGTGAGGGAGGAGATCAGCCTTCCCGACCCTTGGGTCTCGAAGACCCCAAAGACTATACTTGAAGCTAGCTCTCAGTCTGAATACCTCGAAAGACGAATGAGAAGACATCAGAGCAGCTCTCCAGCATCAATTCTTGAGGCGCTGAAGTCACTTTCAAAGGGAACGAAGGCGATAATGCATCAGAACGCCCTATTGAAGTCTGAGGTCCAGATCCTTCGACAGGCAAATGAGACTCTTAGCAAACGGCGCAGAGTGAAAAGAACCCGCCTACGTAAAGGAGGGAAGATGACTCTAGATGAGGGGAGGGATGAAATGGATCAGAGAGATATTGATGCGCAGGTAGTAGCTGAATCGTCGAGAAGTGGTGGTCGAGGGAGGTCGGCGATGCCGAGGGAAAGGCGCTGTGGAACTTGTGGAAAGGCCGGTCATAATGTAAGGACCTGTCAGGTTATAATTGAGACTTCTGAAGAAGAGGATAACGATTAGTTTTAATTGATTTAAGGCGTTGTTGTGTTTTTATTAAAGTTTTTATCTTAATAGTGTGGGATTTTTTCCGACTCGCTTGTATTTCCGACTCGCTTGTATTTCCGACTCGCTTGTATTTCCGACTCACTTATCATGTACGTTATAGTATTTATAAATAATAGGAATAAACATTTAATTCTATATCCAGTACCAGAAAATACAACAGCTTAGTAATAAACCTATTGCATACTGATTTTTGCCTTAAGCTTTAATTTAACCCGTCTGTCTTTAATCTTGCTCTCTGCAGTCAACGACGTTACTGTCTGCAGGTAACAACCTTGAGACATATAGCGTTACATTAATATCCCATTAACTTAAAGCACCGCCCGACTAGTAGGCGTCATAATATCAACGATACAACCTATATTTTACTGCCTCCTTATAACGGGCAGGTCTAACCTAGGAGTATAGGGTAGGTTCGAGGCGTAAAGTATATGATCAAGTGGACTAGGACGTCGGAGTGAGCAATATAAGGCACGGTATAGTAATATACAAATGGTAGTTTTACATAACTAAGTGTGTTGGTATCTAATGAGCTCAAGGCTTGTGTCTAGAGGTATCTGGAGTCTGTTTATATACAGTGCACATTGTATAGTCTCTGTATCGTCAGCATCCCACAACCAGATAGCTTAGATTGCGTACACCCAAGTGTAGCGTCAAGATACAATTCAAACCGTGCGACAGGCCCTCATTAAAGGCAAACTGGCTTTCGCAAATGAGAGCGATATTCACAATCAACACTTATGTGCAGGAGTGCCATGATTACGTCCTGGGAATATCTCTTATCAGGTATGTCTTCGGAGTCGAGTAGTTGCTTATACACGCTGCAATGGACCACTACCCAATACTGCGACAGTTGGCGAGCGGTCAAGTGGCTGAATATTGAGGCGTCTCTTTCCAGCGCCACGGGGTTCCCGTTCCACCTTGCCATACCTATCCCTCCGTACCGGGGCTCTGCCTTTGCGTTTCCGCACTGTCTGGCTTGCGACATCGGTCAGTCACTGGACTCACGGGGTCGGCCCACGAGTCGGAGCCACTGTTCACGGAGTGTCCACCAGAGACGGGGGACGTGATGGAGACTGGAAATCATCGGTCCCTATTTTTGGTTTCGTGTGACACTAGCGCAAGTATCGAATACTAGTATTCGGGAATACGCGTGTTCCGACACCGCCTCCGGAAAAGAATTCATTAGCGAGCGAAACGAGACCCTGTTCGGGGTCGTTGGACGGAAGGGGGCCCTGAGCCGGCATCCCTGTGCTCCTTGAAGTCATTTTATTGGAGATCAGCTACTCATGCCACGCCCCACTTCTATCTTAAGGTAACGTCATGTTCCTCAAGACAATCCACGGTACCGATATATAAGGATAGTGATGGTGTTCTAGTCCCTTTCAACACTCCTTTGTGTCACCAACGCAAGTCACTCTTCTGTCACTCGTCTATCATTCAATGGCGTTCAAAATGTTGCCTTTGTTGGCACTGGCCTTTGGCCAGAGTGTACAAGGAGCGAGCATCACGCCTAAAATCACCCAAATATGCTCGGCCAGTAGCTTCAAGTTCCCCGACATCGATGGAACAGCCCCCATTAGCATTACCGCCGTGCCCACGTACAACTACAGCGCCCCCTCTTTACCCCCCGGGAGCATCGACATGGCCGTCTACACGATCAGCTTTTGCAACGTGTCAGTCACGTATACTCATCTGGGCACGAACGACGCCGTGAATGTGCAGGTCTGGCTCCCATCATCGCTCTCCTGGAATGGCAGACTCCAGGCTGTCGGAGGCGGCGGTTACAGCGCCAGCTTCGGTTCTCTATACATGACTCAGGCAGTGGGCAACGGCTATATCGCGCTCGATACCGACGCCGGCCATCTTCGAGGCAGCGACCAAGCGCAAAGTCCGAAAGAATGGGTCTTAGAAAGTCCGGGAAAAGTCAACACGCATCTGGTGGATAATTGGGGTTCTACTTCTCTACATGAGATGGCGGTCATCGGCAAGGCCGTTTCCGAGAGCTATTACGGAACGAAGCCCAAGTACTCATATTTCACTGGTTGCTCTGGAGGCGGTCGTCAGGCCATGATGATTGCTCAAAAGTATGCTGACGATTTCGATGGTCTCATGGCCGCAGCCCCAGCTATCAACATTGAGAACTTCATTCCAGCAGGCTACTGGGCGAGCCAGATCATGCTTGACTTGGGAGCGATCCCTGCCCCCTGCGAGCTTGAAGCCTTTACACAGGCCGCCGTCGACGCCTGCGACGCTGTGGACGGCGTCGAAGATGGCATTATATCGTTGCCGGCCCTTTGCAAATTTGATCCCCACAGCATTGTCGGCCAGAACTTTTCCTGTAATGGAACCGCGCGGCAATACACCGAGGCTGCCGCCACCATTGTGCAGGCGGCGTGGATGGGCGCCCGCAGCCACGACAGCAAAGTCGGCTGGTTCGGACTAAACAAAGACGCCTCACTTACCAGCACCTACATCACCACGCAATGCGCATCAAACGGCACTTGCACAGCAGCGCCATCCAACCTCCTTTCCGGATGGGTGCAGTACTTCTTGGCCAAAGATCCACACTGGGACGCGTCTGCCATGACCAAGGAGCAGTTTCTAGCCTACCTGCAGCAGTCCGATCAAGACTACAGCTCCTTGTTGGCCACTGATAATCCGGACCTTTCCGCGTTCCGAGCAGCCGGCGGCAAGATGATTACGTGGCATGGACTCGCCGACGAGGCTATTCCGCCCAACGGTACAATTGCATACATGGAGCTGGTTCTCAAGGCCAATCCCCGTTCCGACGAATTCGTCCGATTCTATGAAGCACCTGGTGTGGGCCACTGCTATGGTGGAGTTGGAGCGGCCCCGAAAGACGCCTTTGGACAGCTGGTTTCATGGGTTGAGAACGGCACGGTGCCCGCTACCTTGGCTGCGGCGGATTCCGCCGGAAGGCAGCGGGAGCTTTGTACTTTCCCGCTCCAGCAGGTGTATCTCGGCGGTAACCTGAGCGATTCTGCTTCTTTTGGTTGCGGCCCGAGGTCGGAAGAAGGAACTCCTGCAAGTGAGCAGCCGTTTTACTGAGGCCTCCAGAGCTTATGAGCTAGTTCGCAGGATCGACGTCGATCTTGCTAACAGCAATTATGCGACACGCTTTGTAGGGCTAGGTCATGAGCTTACTCCTTGGGCACCTATGTACCGCGTGCATTGCCTAGGCAACATGCCTCCTTTAATTTCGAAACCCCCTCTTTTTTGTGTATGTCATCTTTCGGACTGTTGGAATTACCTGTTTTAACTTTGTATACTATCCGTCTTAGAGTCATTACATCATCCGCTACCCGCCGCTTTCAAAGGCTGGTATTTATACGAAGTTCTTCATGCTTCAGATCATCCGGCGTAATGTCAATTTCTGGTAGGGCATCTGTCGACTCTTTAGGCTGGATAGGTTAAAACGTCAATACTGTGTTTGCCAATCTCTCATGTCGTAATAGACATTTCTGCTTCTTGACTCGCGCCTGATGCATCCCCTTTCCGACCTGACTTGCGACATCTGGACCTCATCCCGATACACCGCTCTGCAAACCGTCCAATGGCTTATGCTGCTGCTGCTGCCCCAGTGGTCATCCAACAGGCTGAAGTACCTAACGAGTACTCCATGGGCGACTGCAGGGAATGCAGTAGCGGAGGCAGTAATAAATATGTGGTTGTAATTAGCCGCAATTGTAGCTGGCAAAAATGTCTTTATGCAATACAGAACTCCGGGGACGTTAACTTCAAACGTTGTGCGAAAATCACCCTTCGAGGCATCGAGAATTGCCTTGCTCCTACCGATCCCAGCGTTGGCAGCAATGATTTAGGGGTGCCCAATTTGGCGATAATGTCCTTTGTAAACACTATTGATGTCTTCAAATGAGGCTACATTGGTCTTAGTAGTGGGTTCTTAGGCCTGATGAATTACTTGTTAGCACTGAACGATATCTACAACGATATGACATGGTCTGACTGAGGTGCCGTCACGTCAAGGACGAAGTCGCAGATTCGAGGGAACATCCGATCAACGAATCTCGTCGTATTTAATTCACGGCTAGTCGCTTACCAGGAGTAAAAGTAGGTGAGATCAAATTCATGATGGCAACCGTTGTACCTAACTTCTCTAGCTTTCGAACGAGCTCACCAACAATGCCTCCAGAGCCCACAGTGACAACAACATTTTCTTGAGGTCAGATGTACATCAGTTTCGGAGAAGGGGTCAAGGCCTTGCGATTTTTTGGCTCGATTCCATTGAAAAAACCAGGAGAAGGCGACGCGACCCAAGGCGGCCTTTAGTCGACCGGAGATGGGTCCAATCCATTCGCAGAAGAGATATCTGCAGCAATATTTAGAGGCAGAGGCTCTGCTATGATCAGGATGAGAGTCCTTGACAGAAGCAACGAAGTGACGGGATGGAAAGCAGTTGCGCGAAGGGCGGTCAATAGGCTGTCGAGTGTAAACGCCATACTGAGTAGGTACACCAGTCGAATATCTATATCTATTGATGCCCTTCTCTTTCCATGTGTAGCTTGCATGTGATTATCCGCTTTATATAGGATCAAAGCCGTGAGACAAGAACCACAACGTCGGGCGTCGGTCTAGCCAGGGGGTTGAGGGGAGCTATGCCACGACGTAAAGCTCAATATTGCGGGGAAGACACCTTAGCCCCGAAGGTGACTTCTTTGAGAGTGACTTGTGGTACGTGAACTGGCGCGGTTTCGGCTTTATAGTGAACCCTGAGGCCGGTTTTTCGGAATCTGGTTGTTCACCGAGCTCGTGCCCTGCTTGATTGAACCAATTCCAACCTGGGTGACGAGGCGGACGTAGTATCCCCAGTGACCTCCTGCTGCGTGTTGCGACGCCATCGGAATCTAAATCCTGCCAATTGAAATTCCAATCGTAGCTTTATTGGGATGTGGATCTTGCCGGAGTAGTTCGGCGGTGCAACAAGGATATGGCGCCAGGGCGTGATCAAGCTCGTCGATTTGGCCTGTGGCTATAGCCGCTGACTCGTCCTACTCCCAACACAGAGTCAGCGACACACCTCTCCTCAACTGAACCGCAACAAAGGATAAACTAACCAACACCCAGTTGTACAGAGACCCGCAACAGTGGCTGGTTAATGGCGACTGGCCCTGACAAGCCTCTACTCGCCGAGGGGCGTTGCATTGAAACTCGAGGCTTAGACGTTCAGTTCCCAAAGTGCTGTAGTCACAAAAGCTAGAACTGAGACTTTGACAGGGTCTCCATCGGATAATATCCCGAACCTGGACTAATTGCGGGGCAGCAACGTCCTCTTCTTGACCGTGCGATCACCACGTGTAGTTAGAGAGGGGTTTGGCATCTCGAGAAGGTGAGTGGCGAGCGTGTTCGTCTGACTTGACATTCAAAAATTTATTAAGGGCCAAAAGTAACTACGAGATAAAGAAACAGCCGTCTACTGGGCATCCTTTTTTTTTGTGGTATCCATGTGTTGGGGGTTAATGAGTCTTCGACATCCTGGCACAAAGGAAGCCCCATTCGAGGCCGCTCCCAATCTTCGAGGCTATGAGCAAAGAACAGTGCATCGTAGATGAGACAACTGCCATACCAGAAGGAGTAATACTACAGGACATTCGTGCGTACTCTCATGAGGGGAGGTGGAGTGAACAAGGCAAGCAGCCAGGCAAGCGGCTATTGAGGATCCGCAGTGGCACAGCATTCACGAAGGAGACCGCTGAATCAACCTCCATCATTGCTTCGAATTTTTTCCTCCCTCCTTGTCTCTTGTTATTTCGCTCCGCCCAAATATTTAGTGACCGATGCTGTTAAGAGACCAGGATGACAAAGGCAAAGTAATTATTCGTCGAGTCAACAGAAACGTCTCTAGCTATGACGCTGAAACCGAGTACAGTATTGTATAGCATTATCCAAGTCTAAGGAACAGTGGCGCGGGTGACCATGGCAGCTGCCTGGTATTGGACTTTGGCCAGACTGTTTCCTGCGGGTGCTTCGGTTGCGATGCGAAATAACCGGTCCGGCCGGTCCGGATATTTGCCAAGAAATCATGGCTGCGAGACTTGCCCAGAAGTGGCCCCGCCACTCCCTGCAGCCGGATGCTGACAAGTTTGACAAGGCATATATTTGAGAGCGATGCGGCGGATTGCTCGTGTTAATGAGCCGATGATTGGTGTGGCTCGCGTATCCTCGTATCCTCGTATTCCCGTATACTCGTACTCCCGTATTCCTCAACAAACCCATCTGTGTTGGTTTTGTACCTCGAGGCTCCTCCAGAGGCGGTAGACGTCCATCAGTGGTTCGTGGTCAGCTATCGACATACGGAGCAAGGAAGACAATGAATGATTTACATGCAGGCTGTGATTGATCAAGGCTTTTTCAAGATGCAGAGCCAACTTCAATCGAATTGGCCAGCCGATTTCGAGAGTAAGGGACCTATCCCCATCTGGGAGCTCTCAAAAGTTCCCCTTATCACGAGCCAAAATTGACGAATATTGGCCGGCTGTATCCGAGACTCTCTAGGAATGCATTTGATCCAAGTACAGCTCTGACGCCCGCTAATTAACTGAATAACAGGGGGCGAGAGATAACTGTATTGGCCCAGGTTGGTTTATCTATTACAGTATGTACTTTCTTATATTACTTTATAATACAATTAGAGCTTTATTAGACTACAAGCCTAGATCTACCCAATACTCTTAGAACCAGACCTGACTATGATACCTTAAGTAATTAACTTACTTTTAGTACTATTAATATAGCTTCTTTTGCCTCTAGAGAAAACTTGTAGCCTCTTAAATAATTTCTGTATATTTTAACTCTAAAACTGTATCTTAGAGGCATTGTATTAAAAAGTTATTATACATACAAGAAATTAAGGGAGTCAAGATCAGACGCGCGATTTGACGCAGTTGCGTTGGGTGGACTCAGACTTATATCCTCTAACTGTATTAGTCTGTACCCCGCGCGCCGAGTGTGTGGGATATGGGGAACCCCGCGTTCCCCAGATCGACGCAGCTGAGCAAAACCCTCCTTTCAACACTCTCACTCAACGCCCTTGCGCGATATTTCGAGACAGTTTCTCTATATTGGCAAGGCTTAGAATGTCTGACACGTTGAGCCAGAACAGTCCCAGTGGCAGAGGGAGCCCTGTGCCTTCCAAACAAGGCGTCTATAGACCCATTAGACGCATTAGTCAAGCATGCATCCCATGCAGGTGAGTTTGCGCAGTTTGGATAAGGGAACCCACCGAGATATTCTCGCAGGGCTTACCTATACACAGAAGAAAGAAAGCCCGCTGTAGCGGCGAGCGTCCATGTCGCAGTTGTGTGCGCTCGTCCCATCATTGCATTTACTCCCAGGATCGGCATGGCGACTTACCGTCCACTTCGCTGTTAGAAGCTGGTCCAGCAGAGGTATGGGACAATGTCAATGAGTACAGCAACCTACTCGCACCACCTACTGACTCTCGTCAAATTGTGCGCAGTCAACTTCGCATAGGCTGAGCCGTGTCGAGGCTAAATTGGAGGAAATCATCCAGCGCCTTGACCAGTTGGCTCAGCCAAGTCGACAGCCTCATTCCTTGGTAGCCTCGGCTAACACAGCGGCTGCCTACTCTCTGGATGGGAGCACGATCGGTGCTCAGAGCCCAGGCTATAGTGCATTGAGATTAGACCCCCACAGCTCCGCCGAGCGAAGAATGGATCTTGCTTTCTCTGGTGGCCCTTTCCGAAGTCAGAGTCACCCACCGTATGTATGCGGTGTCTTCTGTGCGACCAAAATGCTGACTCATGTAACGCTGCGATTCTAGGAAGCTCGAGAACCTGGTTCCAGATCACGTCGCTCGCGCAGTGTTTCGGGACTACTTCAAATGTGCCCATGCCCAGCCATACTCTTTTTTCCACGAGAGGACCTTTTGGAGTCAGTTAGACCAAAAAGAACTACCGGAACACCTACTGCTCGCTATAATGTCGCACGCGGTCCGCTTTTCGACGGATGACTTCTTCAAAGGCCGCAAGACTTCATTGTCGTCACTGTTCGCCAACATAGCTTGGAGATCTATTGTCGTACTCTACTTCCAGGAGCGAGCAGAGGCAGATATCACAATAGTAAAGACCATTATGCTCTTATCCATCCACGACTTTACCGGTAAGGCTCTTTTCTTTTCTTTTTTATACAAAACTTTATTGACTAACTCTTAATGTTTCCAGCTGGACACGATAGACACAGCTCTGCTTGGGTCAAGATAGGGCTCGCCGTACGCATATCCCAAGACCTCCGCTTGATGTTAGACTATCCGACATCAATCGAGGTTGCGGAGAGAGAGGAGCGGCGTCGTGTCTTCTGGTCTGTCTACATGCTCGACAGGTTGGCATCCTGTGCAAGGGCGAGACCACCTGCGGTGTTTGAAGCGAGCTGCCACCTCTCGCTACCGTGCGACGAGCTCTTGTGGAGAATGAATTGTGATTCGAAAAGCCACAAACTCGACGACATTGTTAGCCAAAACGCTAATGTTGGCGAGCATCCCGGTTACCCGGCCCTTGTAATTGCACTGACATCTATCGTCGGTCGTTGCGCACAGTGCATGATGCAGGACGACAATGATCGTCAACGAAAGCCTCCATGGGACCAATCTTCGGATTATGCAGCTACGTGTTCCGACCTGCTTTCTCTAGAACGCTACTTCGAGGAACCAATCAGTGAAGCACTCATTAACTGTTCCATGGATGGGATTGAGATTGATGCCGGCCTGGCTAGCCCGTTAGTCTTCGCCCGGGTCCTTTTCTGCCTGTCTCACTGCTTGTTGAATCAGCCGTTTCTTCTGCGCCGAAGGGCCGATTCTAGTCAAGTTAGGGCTCCCCACACGTTCCTTTCTCGAGCTTTGGACACCGGCCGTGGGTATTCCCGGAGACTGGTCCACGAGCTTCGAGATGCAAGACTGACTGGCTATGTGCTCTACGGCTCGTTCCTCGGCTATTGCACTGTTGTTGCCGGTGGGGTGCATGCCATGCATGTCTTTTCGGGTGATTCGGCCATCAGGCAAGAGTCTTCTGACTGGTTGTCAGTCTGCCGCCAGATCTTGGGTGACTTGTCAGAGTATTGGTCGAGTTGCCTCTCTATGGTTGGTTTTTGCCTGCGTCTGTGATGTCTTAAGAGTACAAAAGATCCTAATAGCCAAGCAGAATCACGCGGTGGACAAGTTTGCCGACTGCGCCCATCGATTTGTAAGCCTCATCAACCCTGTCAGCAATGTCCAGCCACTGAGCGGCGCTGATTGCGACCTCATGTGGTCACTATTGGATTACAGCACTCTTGCCAGTGCGCCAGATGGGTTCTGGGAGACGGAGAGCTATGCAACATCCCCGAGTGGTAGTGAAGTATCAATGGGCCAGTTAATTGATCCAGTTCCCGTGGACTCTGGTCAAGATCTACTAGACTACTCTATTGCATTTGACGATCAACCCTATAACTCCGTCCAGAATGCCCCGTTCGTAGTATCCGATCCCGTGGCTGGGTTTTGAGAGCGCGGGTAACCTTCAACACACTAAACGATCTTGGGTATCTTGAGACGGATAAAATGCAAGCGTCTACCTGGGAATTTCAATCAACTGTATGAAGCATTTACATACCTCTATCTTAAGACTTTCAACACGCCCATCGTCATCCTCGTGATTCAGTCCCCATTTACGAGCTCTGGCTCTATTCAACCGCCATAGGGCTGGATAGAAGATATGTAACCCGCGGACTACTACTAAGCATATGCAAAGGGGGTATGTAAGACGCTCTATGCGGTATCCCTATTACACAAGTTGAGTAGAATCTATCCATTGCCATTCAGCCGAGAACATCTTCACATAGAGTCTCTCCAGACTCCCCAAAATCTGGGCCCATAATGCAGTAGAATAGGGAACCTAAAGTTTGGCTTGCATGGAATAACGACGTTCCTCCATCTTCCGCAGCATAGCCCTTTGTATCTTTCCACTTGTTGTCCTGGGCAAAACGTCTTCATCCACAAACTCCACTCGTCTGGGATATTTGTACGGTGCCGATTCTTTCTTGCAGTAATCCTGAAGCATCTGCGTCAACTTTGTAGGATTTTGCTCCTTCGCCCCGTCAGTCAAGACCACGAAAGCCTTAACCACATCACCACGTTGGGCGCTTGGAGATGCAACTACTGCAACATCTTTCACAGCTGGATGTTCTAGTAACACAGATTCAACTTCAGTAGGCCCTGATGCAGAGTGACGTGTCAGCTAAGGGCTCGAGAATGTCACGCTAATATTGTAGAAGCACACACCAATCCGGTAACCAGATGAGTTTATCACATCATCCCCTCGGCCGAGATACCAGAAGTACCCGTCTTCGTCACGGTAGCCCCGATCCCCTGTTAGATACCATTGGCGGAGTGTCGATCCATCAGTCCTAGGTCTTTCATTTAGGAGGTTGAGGCGCTTAGAACCATCTGGCTGGAGGTAACCGTCAGTGATGCCTATTATACGTTCTCCGTCAGTTTTTCGCACGGCAACGGCGATGTTGCCTTCTTCTCTGGCTTTACACTCTTCACCATCCTCGTTGACGATGGAGAGTGGAATTCCACTGGCTGCAGTTCCCATCGATCCCGGTTTTACCACATTGCCCTTGAAGTTTCCGCACAGAATGGTAGTCTCGGTCTGTCCGTAGCCTCATTATGAGAAACCAGAGTTAGAAGAGAACTTTTTGCTTCTTAGAAAGAGGAGTGCTCTGCGGGACATACCATCTTTGACCTCAATTCCCGTTGCAGCTTTCCATGACTGAATAACAGTTTTCTCAAGGGCCTCACCAGCCGCGACGCAATGTTCAAGACGAGACAATGGTGCTTTGGCAATCCGCTCGAGGACGTCCGGGAGAACCATCTGACGGTAAACTGTGGGGCCGGCGCAGAGAGTAGAGATAGGGTAATGGTGCAGCGCTTCAGCTACCTCACGCGCGGAGAAAGCGCCTCGGAGTTTTCGCACATACAAAGCTGCCCCGGTATTCCATGCTGCAAACCAACCCCTATTAAAAGATTAGCACACCAAAAAGTATTTGTCTTCCCTGGATAGGCAGGATACTTACCATGCAGCCTTGGCCCAACCTAGCCCAGTGTTAGTGTCTGATGCAAACAAATGTTGAAGGATTTCACAAGGGGTCGCACTCACCCAATTCAGCCAAGTTCCAATAAAGCTTGCCCGGCTCAAGAAGGAGCCAGTCATTTCCAGTAGATATATGTGCTAAGCCCAGATGTCAGTTGGATCTTTTGTTTTGTTTTGTTCTGTTTGTCCGTTTATTCCTCTTGTTTGTCGGTGACCCCTTATCTGTATCAGGAGCCAAGTGCAAACTCACAAAGAGGATATGAATGATTATGGACTACCATTTTAGGCGGACCGGTGGTTCCAGAGGTAAACAAAATGAAGGCGGGATCGGAGGTAAGAGTCACGCGACCTGAATACATTTTATCCTGTGGGAGCGCGTTCATTAAGGTCTCATACTGTTGGATACCGGGGATTGGTTCTCCGTCGGCTTGTATGACCATCTTGACTCCAGGGCAGTCCGTTCGAACTTCAAGGAAGGTCTTGATAGTCGTTGCATCGCCGACGAATATGTTTGCCTGCGAGGTAAGAGCGCGGTACTTGATGTCCCGTGGAGTGGCAAGAGTGCTGCATGGAGACAATACAACACCGGCGCGAAGAGCACCAGTTGCAATCTCCCACCTGTTTTGCCATTTCATCAGTTTTGCTGTTCTAACAAAGAGGAATGATGTGAAGCGGCCCAGGCACAAGGTAAACCTCGGTCCAAATCGAAACTTGAAAGAACTGGACGTTTCTCACCAAGCGGGCACCCTTGATAGCATTATCAACATCCTGTCGCCGCATCGAATTCCTAAATCATTGAGGATAGTTGCCGAGAGGTGCGAACGTTTGGAAAAATATTCATAGCTCAGATCACGCACATGTGAATCTGTATTGTCGCTCCATAACATCGCTCGCAAGCTGCCGGAAGCGTTCGCGTGTTTGTCCACAACATCGACAGCAAAGTTGAAAGGAAAAGGACCCTTCGAAAGGCAGGAAACTTCGGGTAAACTCATGATTGCGCAATAAGTTAATCCCAACACGCTGTACTGTTATCGACTGAGAAAATGAGATAAGGAGACAGACGAAAGATGCCTAGCAAACTGGACAGAGGTAGAGGGCACTGCTGGACACTAGGTACCTGGAGAGGTTATAATGAGTCTTTAAGTTCCTTGCGTGATAGTAGTCGGGCTGAGGAGGCGGAAACGGTCCGATGATCCGGTGAGGGCCACAGCCGGCGACCTTATCATCTTACGGCCGGCTTGCGACTTGCCTGGCTCTAGCAAGCCAATTACTGCTGGGCATTAGCCGAGAAAGATCGTAGCCAGAATCTGCAATTGGCCAAACCGATGTCACCATATTCCATCGGAACGAATGTTATTATGGGGAGAGAATGAAGGGGCCAAAGGTCGTTGATCTTAGCTCTCAGGTAGGAATAGGCTTCCACTTCAGAGGGCATGCGATGTGTCTTTGTTAGACATGTTGCTGGGCGCTGCTATTGCTGAAGCTCGAATTGGAATATTTTGGAACTTGGCACCGGAATTATAATTCTTGATTGATTCCGCGAGCATTAAACTAGGTCAACACCGCCATCAACATGGGAATTTTTGTTTGCCAAACGGAATCACGAAACCAGCTAATTTGGCAAAAAGGACCATTCGATTTGATAATTAGATACCAAGGTCTCCCTTACCCACAGAACTAACAGCCCGAGAAAACATTATGCACAAATACAGGGATTGTAGTGGGGGCAATACCCCCGAGTCCCCGACTAAAAAGTCCTAGTTCAGGTCATCCGGCATGCTTAGACCTCAGCAACAGTAGCTGGACTCTTCGGGTGCAAGCCGGATCTGGCCCCACCTTTTACCGTCTAGCCGACGCGTCCCCTGTCGTCTCCCCCACCCCTCCTCGTTTGCCAAGTCGTTACTCTGCGGCCCCCCCCCCCTGTTCCCGGACCTGTTGCGGTCCGGTGGCAGCCATCAGCAGTCGACTATGGCAGCCTATAGGGGTCGCTGTTGCAAAACCCCGAAATTCGCCGCGAAGGGGCCAAATTGGGTTAGCGGCATATCCCCAAGGCCCCGCAGTACATTGCCCTTTGTACCTCAGCCCACGTTTCTTGATTTTTTGGGCGCTACAGAGTTTATGGTCACAGCAACGAGTCAGCTGCGGACCAGCAGGCTGCATTTCTATTCCATCCAAAGCGACATCAGGCATCGGCGTGGCGGTCAGAGTGGAAATTGCCACTGCTCAATTATCCTCATTCTCCTCTTCCTCTTCCTCGTCCGGCTGACTGAGCTGCTAAGCGTTGAGTTAGTAGTTGAATTGCATCTGAAGATTTAATTACGCTCACAATCCAGAGCCGAGCAGCCCCGGCGATGGCCATGAATCAGCGGGCACTGTGTCGAATCAATCCTCGGCCCTTCTTGACTCTGGGGTTCCTGCTGGGCGAGTCTCCAACCGCCGTGCCAGCGGTTGTAATTTCACTTACGGTGACGGGATTGGATGTAGGCATAATACAGTAACGCTATTGACTACTGGCTTTTCCACGGCCGTAGTGATCCAGATTGGAAGGGATCTGGGGTCTGTAATTCCGGATAGCAGCATCATCCTATTCCAAGTTGGGAAGGTACCACCAACAAAACACCTGACGTTAGGCCGCTGTAGGCCAGTATCATCACGGTAAGTCAAACTTATAGTAAGGCCACACCCTTGCCGTCCCCCCCTTTTCTTATTGGAACCAAGAAAATTCCCCCAAACTCACCGCCAGCAATAGCACGCCCGCCCAATCCAATCGATTAATACCGTAACTATATCACCCACCTCTACCTTAACGGTATCTCTCGAAGCAAGATTCAGTATAAGCTTCGGAAGTATTACCATGTCGCCGTCAATCTCAGCACAATCTCTCGCCGAATCACAAGCTGGAGTCTCCCGCGCCAGCAAGCCCGCACCAAAGAAAGTCCAGAGCTCATAGAGGCCACTCGCGACCTGATATTTCGCGTTGGGCTTACCGAGAAGCAGACGCTGAGCGTTCTACAGAGATAGGGCTGGCCGATTACAAAACGAGGTCTGAAGTGCATCAGGCTACACCCGGACCGCCGCTGGCTATACAGGCTCAACAGCGATAAGGAGCGACTCGTCTTGCTGGAGAAGAGAGAGCAGGCTATCATCAAAATGACGCAACGTTCTAATGCCATTTTGGGTTATGGCAGAAACCTTCTCCAGCTGTATCTTCGTCAGCAAAAGCAGCTCTGGGTACCAAGAGACCCTCTCTTTGAGATGTACAAAATCATATTCCCAAATGAGGTCGAGCTCCGGAAAAGGATATTTCGGAGGAAGAAGGGACAGTTCCTTATGCCAGGACCAAATTACCAGTAGTATATTAACGGCTATAATAAGCTTAAGGCGTATAGATTCAAGATCTACGCCGCAATTAACGCTTACTCGCGCAATATTATCTGGTTCTATATTGGCCACTCTTCTACAACTGCTTTAAGCGTCTTGAAGCAGTACTTGGCTGCATGCGACGCATACGGCTTCCGGCCATAGTATCTGCAGGCAGACAGGGGCAGCGAAACACCCCTAGTGGCAGCAGCCCATTGGAACTTTACTTTGGCTGCAGATGGGCGGGTGGAGTGGAATAGGCAGGTCTTCCAGCAAGAGAAACACCTAAAGGATTCCTACAAGGCGGCGCCGAATACGAAGAACATCAAGATTGAGAAATGGTGGGAGAGCATACTATATGTCTCATCCCGGCAGTGGGTGGACTACTTTGGAGAGCTCGCCAGGGATGGGGACTTCGACGGTGACATGTTGGAGGATCAGATCGCAATCTACGCCGTATTTGAAGATTTATTACGCTAAGAACTTTTCGACTTTATAGAGGCGTGGAATCTTCATCGAATTCATCTTCAGAAGAACCGCCCCCATATAGTCCACAGCCAGCCCTGGATGAATTACCACGACCCAGACCCAGATAAGGCATACAACTGGGGCATCCCCATTGACCGTTCCGTTCTAGCTGAAATGGAGGAGCCATTGGCTGAGATCGATATTAGCACCTATTTGGAGCCAGAGACAAAGGATTAATATCGCCAAGTTCTCAACGAAATGGGCTACAACAACATAGCCCTTGGGACTCCCCAGGAGCCAGACAAGTTGCAGCCTTTTAAGTATTTCTACCTTAGTCTTCGAGATAGAATCATTTAACATATCGAAAGCAGCCGGCAGCCTGTACTGGCATATCGTAAAGCGCCAACCGGTAGCGTTGTTAAATATGTAAGGCGTTCCCTTTCGTCCCGAATTGCTCAATCTAAATGCATATAGCAAGCATTATATAAGCAAGCAAATCAAGCCTGCCAGAATGAACTTAGAGATAGAGAACCAGCAGAGCAACCGCTTATTGAACTAGGATATGAGGACGAAGAAGGAAACGACGTAGAGGGAATAAGTGATGATGGGGAGGATAGCGATATTTCGAATGGGGAGCCCGAGTAGTTAATCCTTCCGTTTCATACGTCGGACAGCAAATATCGTGGGGATTTCTATCCCTTTGAAGCGGTTGGAGTGTGCGGGTGGGAGTGTCCCAGCAACATCAGTGTCGGAGAGTCGAGCCTGATCATTCCCAAAGCGCTGAGACATCGACTCCAGGGTTACCCTTATGGACTCACTGACCGTGGCGGAGAGTCCTCAACGTCCACCAACTCATTGTATGAGCCCGGAAGTGCCAGAGTTTTGGACCTGGCTTGATCCTGGGTCCGGAAGGGGTTGGAATCCGGGTTGAAGCGAGATTTTAGTTTAAGAAGAACAAAAACAACATCGTCCTTGGCTATGGTGGATGGCTTCACTAGACTCATTTAAGAGGGAGGTTACTGCGCTAGGTCGCTGGTAACCGGGAGCGGGATTACTGCGGTAATCCTCTCTAGGCTCACGACGCTGCTCGTCATCGCGAGTTGCAGATGGGTTGGGCAACTGGGCTTTCATTGCGGTGCAGGTGCGTTGCGATCGTGATAATAGCATAGTGAAGGTGTTTAGTGAATGAATTAGAAAGAATTAATTCATATTATCGGAACAAGGTTCCTAATATCGCGTTGTGCGTACTGTATCTATGTGACACCAAACAGCTCGATCGGAACCCATTTTGCACCTGAAGCTTGAAGCAGGATATTAGACTGGCAAAGGTCACCGCGCGGGCCCGCAGCCAGTCCGCGGTACATATTCCATGGCGACTCAAAGTACCCCGATGACTAAGGAGAAGAGCACCTAAACCCAAAACGGGGTTTTGCAACAGTGGCCCCTATCGTCCTCCTATAGGGACTTCCCTCCGGGCGAAATAAAATCCATCCATCCATCCGTAGTAGTGAGGCTGGGACCGTCGAAATGGACAAGTGGGGTTCTGATCAAAACAGCGCGTCCGCGATTGCAGCTGAAAGAGGGATTAATTTGCTAAGAAAGGTTAAACTGACCGGCTAATGTACATTTTTCGGACTAAGCTGGTGCTTGTACCCGTTGGGCAATGGCAACGGGAATTGGGGAGTGAAGGTACGAGGTAAGGAAATTGTAGGATCCGTTACGGTCAATTTGATTAAATGGATAGTGTTCAAAGCAGTGATGATGATGTTGATCATTGCTTCTTCCGGTCATCCGGACCGGCCAGAAGAGGGGTTATCAGACCCCCCTTCTGACTAAGGTCAGGATATCGATCTATCAGAGGTTTCGTAATACAGGGTCATATTCCAACAGAAATATAAAATTCCGTAGACGTAGTTTGAGATAACACCGTTGCGACTTTGTAGGCAACCAATGCCATAATTGTCGCAACGAGGCGACTAATCCGCTTTTGGGGTGGGGGAGTGCTCCTTGCCCTTTTTGCCGAGGTGGAAAATAACATCATGACCCAAGAACCCAGAAATTTCCTCTATTCATCATCACCTGCAAAAGGGAAAGCGTTGGCCGTTTCCAACGCGGTCGCTTGTTGTTGCGATTACCTTGCCCAATCTAATCATGTCAAACCCGAGTCCGAGGAATCCGAATCCGAGGAAGCGGCCTACGCCGGGGGACCAGATGGTTCGGTGGAATGGTGCTGATACTGTTGGAGGCTTTATTGATGATTCCGCAAATACAGGGAGCTCGCTCAACCTGTACCAAGGTCAGCTGCAATACTCACAGAATGCCGCAACCCCGTCCAATGCGCTCGTCCGTGGACCTGTGAACCGGGAACTGATACCCACAACTTGCATTCCAACTTGGATACTTCGTGGGGCCTCATGGGCGATGATGCTGCCCTGGTCCAGTCCTATCATGATGATAACACGACTGAAGAGGATAATATCGAAGTATTGGAGATGGAAGCACAAAAGGCCAAGAGAGAGGCAAAGGCGAAGCACAGACAGATCCCACCGTTTATGCTAAAGCTAAGCAGGTAAGACACACATCAGCCTGTTCAACCTGTGTCTCCTAGTCCACTGCTAATAGCTTTCAGTTTCCTCGAAGACGCCAAGAACCAGCATCTCATTCGCTGGTCAGAGAACGGGGACTCGTTTCTTGTCCTGGACGAGGATGAGTTCGCCAAGACCCTGATTCCGGAGCGTTTCAAGCACAACAAATATGCATCCTTTGTACGCCAGCTGAATATGTACGGCTTCCACAAGCAGATTGATCTTTCTGACAACTCCTTGAGGGCTAATGAGCGGAAGAATAAGACTCCCAACGAGTACTCAAATCCTTATTTCCGGCGGGGCTACCCTGATCTTATGTGGCTTATGAGTAAGACGAAAAATGGCGACAAGAAGAAGGATCCGCAGGGCAAGCATGCTGGCAAGAGCGCCGAGGATGCCGGGATCAATAAAGATGCAGCGCCCGATGAAGCTCCAGGGCAACCTGAGATGACATCAAGTACTCATGCTCCTGAAAGCATTCTGTCAGCGGGCGACAGTTCTGTGCGCAAGGAAGAGATGGCGGTGATTCGCGACGAGCTCAAACGGCTACGGGAACATCAAGAAGTCATATCACGAAGCATCAATCAGCTACAGCAAAATAACCGCGACGTCTACGGCCAAGTCATGCTACTCCAAAACCAACATGATAGGCACCAAACCTCGATCAACGCCATCCTTAATTTCCTGGCCAATATCTTCAGAAAGTCTCTTGAAGAGCAAGACAATACTCAAAGCGTGGGAGACATCCTGGCTGGCATGTTGGCCAACCAAGGGCAGCGGGCACATCAAGGCAACGTCTATCAAACAAAGGATGGATTGGTGGGAACAGCTTGATGACGATGGATGATCTTGATTTCTAGCTAAAGGACGGGCCTAGAGCCCGTCTTTTATACATGATGAAGACGGCTGCTGCCGGAGGCGGGAGTCCGTCGCCGCCGCACAGGGGCCGGGGCCCTGTTGGTCCCGGGGACCGGGATTGTGGTCACAGGGCCTGCGATGTGGTCTGAGGAAGAAAGGAAGGTCTCGTTGTCTAGGAAAGCCGGAAATGAGGTTACGGCGCGGATCCGGTCCTATCAGGCTGTCTGACAACGTCGTCGATCTCGAAGACTACTTTCAGAACCACGCCAACTCCGCTGCTGCTCTCGGTGGCATGCTGCAGCGCAAAACCCGGGGGTTGCTTCCGCCCATTCCTGTCCAAACGGATACTCCTAGATCGACCAGATCAACCTCCGCGGGCCGGCCTCATTTTCATCCCCACCAGAGCCGCAGGATGGGTCAAGTCACGGAGCTGATTGACAGCTCAAACGAATTTACGCCCTCAAACCTCGAGCATGAACTGGAGCATAACCCACAAGAGCAGGTGATGCGGATCATCGACATCCACAACGCTGCTAACCCACCAGGCGTTGATCTCCTCGAGACTGCTGATTTCGTGGCTAATGTGCCCAGCAATTTCGACCTGGCTCAGCGAAACCAGCCGGTCGATTTCGTCAAGCAACAATCGTCATACCCTTCAACTGCAGGACCAGGCTCTGCTGCTCCAAGCCTGCCGCCCTTGTCCAGCAATGTGTCATCAACACCACGGAACAAAACTACTGCATCACCGTCACTCGGCACAAATATGAACAATAGTGCCGCACCATCCCTATCGCCGATCATGCACCCCCCAGCATTGCCACCTTTGCCCTTCGGCCAAATCAGCAGCAACCAGAACCAGCTAGATCGGCTGCAAGAACTACAGCGGCAGCAGGATGCGCGGATCAATGAGCTCAATGACATGCTTGGTCCGCTCAGCCCCTCCGGTCGTATACCTGGGATCGATGACACGGAAGATGCCGCTCTCTTTGACCCCCGACATGTTGATCTCGATGATTTCTTTAACAGTGAGGCTTTCCTTGACGATCCCAATTTTGGGGGGACTGGAAGTGATTTCCATGGGAATTTTGATAACTCTGGAAATATATTTGACACGCGGAATAATAACACTCCAAGTCCTACGGAAACCGAAGAAATGCAACCGGACGACTTGGACACGGCTGGGAATACAACTCAGAGCAAGAAACGTCGAATGAGTTGAGAGAAGAGTTTGATACTTGGCATTGTCAGAGCGATGGGGAACATGGCATAAGTGCTGGCAGGCTGGCGATCCATTCCACGTCCACCGTCCACGCATCCATGCTGTGGAAATGGATGGACCGTGCATCCATTTCCATCCATTCCATTGAAGGTGGACCCAAATGGATATCCATCCATTCTACAAGAGGCTGCGTGGATGGAAATGGAATGGACCGCCAGCCTGAGTGCTGGAAGCCTCTGGTGTCGGGTACCTCCAAGACGTCGCCTGGGGGTTTCGAGCTCCTACACGGGGGACATGGCGAAAGGGATTTGTCCCCTGCTGGATCATAATCTACCGCAATACGACCCAGATCAGCGTGAAATTTTAAGACTATCTATGGCTCGCCTCGTATGATCACGTCAAGATGCCCTCGAGACTGGTGGGCGCTTCGCTGGCCATATCGATATGCGGGTCTGTAGGGCAAATCCAACAGAGAGTGTCCGAATTGAACGATTCAGGAGGTGGTTTCTTGTTCTCACCGTCACATGGCGGGTGATCGTCTCTGGGCCCTCTCCCCCAAACCAGCAGCAACCCGCGGCAGAATAGGAACAGCTCGCCGTTCACACGCTGCAGTTGTCTGCTGCCGTAGACGCCAAAGCTAAATTTTCGATGCAATTAGATGAAAAGGATTCTCCCCTTGCGGTTGCGCTCTTCGCTTGCGATACGATGAAGGGGTAGTAAGGTTTGCGATTATGCGAGTCGGGTCCTTCGGGCCAGAGCTTATAATCTATATACGGTAATGCCGACGCCGGCAAGCTCAGTTAGTCAACGGGGCTATCTCGGTAGCGTTCCGAATAGCCCCCTGTTCTAGCTGCTAGCAAACTTCTCACTCTTATCTTACGACACGGTCAATAAAACCGGGTTGAAGTTTCTATTAGCAGTAGGCTGTAACGAAAAAGCAAAAAAAGTCAGCAGCTACATAAGACCATTTACTATGTAGATAAGCAGATAGAGAGTTAAATAAGAGCATATTGCCAGTAGATTTACAGAAGAATCCATTACTATCATTCCATTTAAGAAGCCAAAACAAGAGGATATTATGGATCCATTTATTTATATTCCAGAGTACCCAATTATTATTTGCAAGGTGTGTAAGTATAGGTATATTGCTAATGCAGTCCGAAGGCATTTAGAATATATATATACTACAATTTCAGCTGAAGAGGTGAACACGATTGTAAGGAAGGTCGACGCAATCCCGGAACTAATCTATATATGGAACGGATTAGATAAGTTCCCGTTCCCACTACCCACAATCGAACCGATTCTATACATTAAGGCGCCGAAAACGAATGGATTAGGATGCAATAAATGCAGCTATATCATTCTAGACTAGCATGATATATAACGGCATTACCGTATTGAATACGGATGGCAAAATGACTGGAAGAAGGGGGGGAATGTAAAGGAGAAATTGAAGAAGCTACGCGTGTTTCTATGGAAGACGGGGGTGTATTGCTAACGATTTTTCAAGTCCGGTCTAGCTAGTAGATAGTTTGAGGTTGGAAGGGCTGCTGGGCGGCAAATCGGACTGCTTGGGGAGCCCGAGCTACACGAGACCGCTATTGATCGGTTGATGAGGATCTATCGGGAACAGATCGAGAGATTTAACGCTGCAGAAGAGGAAGATATTAAGGTTGCAGATAAAAAGAAAGAGCCGAATGCGTAGGTAGAGAGAACCGGGTGGAATAACTACTTACAGCAATTTAAAGCGAAAAAGGAGCTACTGCTATTTGCAGCTCCCATTCGGGATGACGAGCCAGTGCTACAGATTATATGTGAGGCGTTCGAGCGAGTAGTCGACTGAGTACGAGCAGCATTAGTGTAGAGCACCATCGGATTGGCTGTATTGTTTCAGATTGAACGGAAGGATATCTATCTATATGAAGCCGAGCAAGCCATTCGACACTAGATTAGAAGATGAGTTGTGGGTATAGTACAAAGGATACTGGAAGATATTGATGTGTATTTGGCAGCGGATGGAGGACCAAAATGACAATAAAAAGCCGCCATATAAACTGACGGTACGACAAGGCAAGCTGTGGGATAGCTTTGAAACTGCTGCTGAGGATACTGTAGCGGGGTTGGCCCGGCAGAAGGGACTAGACGACGAGAAGATGGAACGGCTGTGCTTGGATATGCTTGTCGCAATGCTCGATCATCAGCTCAAGCAGAGCCATTACGACAGCATCGTGTTGAGCGGGCTAGCCATTATGGGTATTGACGGCGAGGGCAAGTGGATTGAGCCGGCTGAGTACACCCCCAAGTACTCCGGTGTAATCAAAGTGGCGCGGATGCTGGTGTTGTATCAGTTATATATCGAGCGGGAGGATGAAGTGGCAGAGAAGATGAAGGTTATGGAAGAAGAGAAAGCACGCGAGGAGGCCGAAGGCATATATTGCATTGTGCGGAGGAAGTCGCATCGATTTATGACGCGGGTATCAGAACTGGACGACTTAGAGCCGATACCGATGGATTGGATATACGACACACGAATATACGGGATGAAGATCCGGTACGCAACGGCAGCGGGCGGCACTATCGACTGGCAAGGATATAAGATCATATATCGCTCAGTTTGCGTTACAATAAGCCAGTTGTCCGAGATGATGTATACGCTCGTGCAGGAAGCTAGGTCGATATTGTGCAAATTGACAATACCTGGAGATGGCGATATAGAGGCATTGCCCAAGATCGACTGGTCGAAGATAGAGGATGATTATAGCGAAATCCGTATTGGCTATTTATTTTTGCGGGATGAGCGCAATAAATGGGTTGCTAACGGAAAGGATTGGGTGCTGAACTGAATACTGGAGTTAAAGAAGCGGCAGAAGGAGTGGCTTTCGGGTAGAGCAGACGATACATGCCCGTATCGGATCAAGGCAGTCCGGGCATATGGGCGAAATATGGAGCAGTTCTGTGAGCTGCTTTGGGTGGTTATGATGATGCTCGGCGGGTTTCCAGTACGCACTACGGAGATGATGTAGATCCGAATGTGCAATACGGTCAATGGGGGGTTACGCAATATATATGCGTACGGCTTAATGCTGTTTTTCGTCACGCTGTATTATAAGGGCTTTCAAAGTATGGGGCAGGTTAAGGTCATTTATTGATACTTGCCGCGGGAAGTGAGTGAGCTGCTAGTGTGGTATATATGGCTCGTATTGGAGTTTTGGCAATAAATGCAGGGGATTGTGAAGGGGGCAGACTGGTGCAGTGCAATTTTATAGGCAGATGAGATTATAAGTCGGCTAGAACAGGAGGGAGAAAGGGGGCAGAGAGAACTATAGAAATAAGAAGAGGAGGATGAGAGAGTACAGAGGGATATATAGCAGCGGCGATAGCAACAAGAGGAGGAGAATGTGGAGGAGCAGCAGGAAGAACAGGAGGAGGGGATTGAAGACAATGAGCCCGGCCACCAATTGAAAGAGGAGGACATACGGAAGATACAGGATGCAGTCAAAGAAAGGAAATGGTCGTCAGATCGGGTACGACGGATTATGCGGAAACACAGTGAGCGATTGGTCAAGTACCCGATCAATATCATCGCTTGGAGAAACATCGCCATTGCAATTGGAAACCGGTACTTGAACTTGACAATGGGGCAGGGAGCTGGAGAAGGGGATGACGGGTATGAGGAGGATGAGGATGGAATCGACGATGACAACATAGCAGACTTACAAACAGGGCATACCACGCACATAGCCGGGATGATATATGCTCGAGAACTGCAGCAGGGGCTGTTCGAGACGGCCGCGAGGCGGGAGAAGTACCGCAGGATCAGTCGTCGATGGCACCGATTTTTCGGATTTGGAGCGGAAGACCGACAGGGGATGGAGAACAGAACCGCCGGGGTCAAGAGGCAGAGAGAGCTATACGACGACGTGCGGGAAGAGACACGGTTCCGCCGATTCAAGCAGCTGCGGCAAGTAGACGTGCTGGGACAGCTGAAGCAGATGGTGGGTCCAGAGGCCGAGTTCCGGGGGAATCAAGAGAAGACGATCCGGGCCATCATCCGGGGCGAAGGACCGATCGTGCAGGTGCTGGGCACAGGCGGAGGCAAGAGCTTGTCATTTATGCTTCCCGCATTTTGCTCGCGGAATGGGGTGACTATCGTCGTCACGCCGCTGGTAGCATTACGCAACAACATGAACGATCGATACGCAGCGCACAGAATCACATCACAGAGCTAGCAAAGTGGGCGAGGCAACCAGTCGGGCACAAGTATTATTTTTGTAACACCGGAGTCAGCGGTTACGAAAGGGTTCCGCGACTTTGTCAACCGCATGCAAGCCCGGCAGGAGTTGGACCGGGTTGTGATTGACGAATGTCATTCCGTGTTGGACAGCACACCGCAGTTTCGGCCGCAGCTGCTCAAGTTAGGCGGCGTGGTCAGTGAATGGGGAGTGCAGGTGGTTTGTTTGACGGCAACATTGGCAATAGACGACCAACGCGAGTTTTTCCGGCGCACGAAGCTGCCAGTCAACAGGATACTGCTGTTTAGAGAACGAACAACGAGAATGAACATTCGGTACCGCGTTGTCACGGTGGGGGATAGTCGAGGCAAAGACGGGGCGGTAAGAGGGGCCGGCCAGGCGGGGACAAAGCAGAAGAGGAGAGGTAAAGACAAGGAGGAGGCGGACCAGGAAAGTGAGGAGGATCAGCTAGTGTGCGACTTCGTCCGCAAATGGATGGAAAAGGGACTGGATGGAAAGGTGATCGTATACGCAGGGTCAATCGAGCGAGTAGAGCGGTTGGGGGCGGTGCTTGGGTGTCCAACATATTGGAACAAAGTGACCAGCGATGAAGGCAAGGCACAGCGTATGGATGCGTGGATAGCAGGCAACAGAGACAGCGGCGGGTTGATTGCAGCGACGAATGCATTGGGAATGGGGATCGATGTTCCGGATGTGCGGTTAGTGGTGCATGCAGGCATGCCACGACGGCTACGAAACTTTGTGCAGGAGAGCGGGCGAGCGGGACGAGGCGGGAAGCCGAGTGTGTCCGTGGTGATTTGCGGCAAGTGGATGGATGCAGTCCGAAAGGGAAAGGGAGGTAAACAAAAGAAGAATAAGGTAGAAGGAGCAGAGAAAGACAGTTGGGACGAGGCGGCATTGGAATTTGTAGAGGGCCGAGATTGTCGCAGAATGGTACTGGACCGGGTCATGGATGGGCGGATGGACCGATGGGAGTGTGAGGAGGGGGAAGAAAGGTGTGATGTTTGCCAAAGGCGAGAAGGTATTTGGGAGGAGGAAGCCGTGGCGGGAGTGGCAGACGAAGGCGATAGGGGAATGGAGGCTGGGCAGAGATTGTCAGAGGTGGAAGAAGAGATGGCAGAGGGCAGCGAAGGGCTCGTGGACGCCATTGAAGAGGAGTTTGCACAAGCCAATCGAACAAGGGCATTTGCGCAGTGGCAGACGGAGAGGAAAGTGATGGAGGAAGCAAAAGAAGCAGAGGAGTTCCAGGAACTGCTAGAAAGATGGTCAGGCTACTGTGTTGTGTGTCGGATGGTTATGGGACTGAAGGAGGAAGAGGAGGCATATCACAAGTTGGAGCAGTGTCCAAACCGGGAAACGGAAAGTTGGTGTTGGATTACGGAAGCCATAGGGATGGTGGGAAGGGAATTGTTTGGGAGGAAGCGGATGCAGAACTTTTCGGGATGTTTCGATTGTGGAATACCACAACAGATTTGCAATCAGTGGGAGGCACATGACGAAGATGGAAGGCGGTTTACGCGAGTAAAGGGGGCGATATGCCAGTACTCGGGGCTGTTGATGGAACTATATGCAGGTGTATCCGCATGGGATCAGCAAAGGGCTGATATGGTTGTTGGGGGGGATGATGAAGATAGATGGGTTCAGTGTTAATAGTGTACAGGCTGATCGGATGTATCAGTGGTTGGGAGGCAAGGTGGAATGGGGAGAGTTAGAGGCAAGCCGATTTTGCCAGGTGGTTTATCGGCTATGTAAAGAAGGAGAAGAAGCCGGGTGGAGACAGCCGGTATATTGAGGAATATATAATTAGGAATGAGGATAGCAAATTGTAAAAAGGAAAGTGTATAGATAGAGTATATGTTAAAAGAAAAGGCAGAGTTGAATGTTTTAATATGGATTATAAGAAGAAATATAGCTTTAAGTGGGTTTAATTAAGGCAGATTAATTTTAGCCCGCACTTATTTTAACTGGCGTTTATGTTAACTAGTATTTATTTTAACCAGCGTTTATTTTAATTAAGGATGGGGCTAGGCGTTGAGATAAATAGGTATAGGGTAAGTAACACCGGGTCAGGATATAAGTATAAGTAATAGAAGTAAGTGGGTAGGGCAGTTATAAAGATATTCCAGAGGGAGACGTAAGAGAGAGTAATTCAAGATATAGTTTAAAGTATAATACTATAAGGTAGGTGTTCCCTGCTTGTAGAGTGACTTCTAAATACCGCTGATGCGCCCGTCTTCCAGTGAAGTGCGAGTGCGAGATCTTCTTCACTGTCACTGGACGAATCGAGGGGGTGTGCAGGACCGTGGACAATCTCGTCACCGAATAACAGCCCGAGCTCTGCGAACTTCTTCGTCATTGCCTGCCAATGTTTTCTAAATGCTTCCCGTTTCTGCTCCAGGGTTTCGATTTGGACGAAGGACTTTATCTCTTTCAGGTCTCCCTTATCCTTTTTGTTTAGACAGATGTAGGACAATTTTTCGGGCTGGTCAGCCGGCCATTGGAAGTAGATCTGGGTCTTGGCTTTACGCGTGCCTATGAAAATGTTGAGAATAAGGGCCAGCAGCAACGGCATGATGTTCTCCAGAGTCGTCCTTCTTAATGAACTGAGGGACGAAGGCGATGTATTCGAAGGGAACCTCAAATAGCTCCAGGGATTCGAGGTTAACAACTGAGATCCTGTTTCCGTCTTCCTCGATGTTGTACGTGGGGACAAGGCTACGTTCGATCCACACCCGGTCTCTCCTCGGCAGTACTTGTGGGTGACGGCCTTTTCGCCCTGCTTGGGTATTGTCTTGGTATAGCCGTCACGGACAAGCACGCCGTGGGCATCGTCCATCAGGGGCTCTTTAGAAGCCTGGCTGGATCTCTTGAAGAGTTGGGAGGCCTGTTCTTGTACCCATACCTTGTTCTCGGCATCCGAGTTCACCTCCCGGAGAACAAGTGTATCGTGCCGTTTGTCCTCGGACTCTTGGGGAGAATTGAGCAAGATGGTCCCACCGCTGCCGCCCTCGGCGTATGTGTATCTGCAAACTCGGATCTGGAAGTCAGGTACCAACTCGGCCATCCCGCGTGAGATGGAGGGCAATCAGCCAGTGTTACCTCTGGTTGAGAGAGATATTCAGGTGAAAAAAACCCTGAACCAAATTGAATAATTGATCCAAGCCCATACATCTGCGTAAAGGTATCGGCCAGACGCGGAGACGAAGAAGCATCAGCTGTCTGTCGGGTGGATGCGTGCCTGGTCATACTCGTCTGGATGCGATGAACTCCCCAGCCGTCGGAGCGTAACCTAAAAGTCCACGTTTTCCTGTTGGGTTAGACATCGATCGTCTGCACTAAAACACACCTGATGATCTATGGAAGCCTCGGAGTAGATTTCCTGGTCTAGCGCGGTCCTCCGGACTGCCGGAGCACGGACCAGCCTGGATGCGACAAAAGTAGTGTGCGAAGCCTCCTTCATACAGCCAGGCGCAGCGCGGGCTGCACGGACGCTGCACTGTCGCTAGATTTATGGGACACAGCCAAGTCACACCCCTAGGAGGCTATTTCCGGCTTTTCCGTCGTTACATAGCACCCTTGCATCCGGGTGATATGTGAGTTCACCTTGAACGACAATGGTGGTCTCCGACTTGTTGAGGGGCAGCGCTCCGCGTATCGGATTTCCCCGCTCTTGTTGCCCCGGACGCCATACGTTAGATCCTACCCCTGGCCACCCCTGGCTGCAGATCTCCGAAGTCCAGACCACTAGTTAGGAAAGAACCAAAGCCGAATCCTTCCGTTGATACTTGACCAGCTTCAATATTCTCTCACCAGTGCCAGTATGGCGCCGACGCGAGGCTAGGTCTGACTACTGTTTGACCGCCTGCAAGCCCGGGATTTTTGGGCATGCATGCGTACCTATGAGTCATGGGAGAGTTACACCGACCAGAAAATCAACGTCTGGTTCCCTTTCGGTGGATTGTCTTTCGAAGAAAACTTTTGTTATGGTGGAGGAAACCAGTACACATACACACACACAATTTATTAATGCCCGGCGGCTACGCCAAAAGGGCAAGCATTACTAACGTACATATCCATTTTCTCCATTATGTCGTAATCTCCTTGAGCCCGTACAGCTTCCACTTTTGGCTTATGTCCTCCTTCATCTGTCAAGCCACGGGTGCCGATAAGCCCGGATGCCAGGGTAATGGGACGGGTCACACTTTAAGCTAACTCTCTGGAGTCCACGACATCCGTAAGGAAGGGAGGGTACCACGGATGTGTGGCTAATCCTGGTATCGTTGAAGGCGTCCAATAGGAGTGCATTGACGCTTCACCTTGATATACTTGGTGGGAGTCGGTTGCCTCTTCTCTCTTTTCTCTTCTTTCTTTTCTTGCACCCCACATCAGGGAGCGGCCACCTCTGTCGCGCGTTGCTGACGAGGCAAGAACCTAGCCTGTCACAGAGGGCTAGAAAACGTTGATTACTCCAATGATATGGCACGACTGAGCGGCGAGACAACCATCATGGCTGTTGCCTCACTTTCTCGACCCTGTCTGGATGGCCTGGATAAGCGAGCAAGGTTCTTCACGGGAGGCACATCGTGCTGGAGCATGACTAAAGCCACGAACCGCAACCCAAAATCTGAGAGCAGATCCCTCTCCTTGTGTCTCATTGTACCCACTGTGAGAGGGATCGAGGTTGGGAGAAGACGGAGATGTGTTTTAAGCTTGGGCCTCTGGCTGTTATGAGAGCAGGGGTTTTGGGACGCAAGGTTACCCCGGGCCACTCTACCAGGCTTCCAATCAAAGCGCGTATATTCCCGCTCTCGAACTATCGAAAGCGGAGTAGCGTAAAGCTAAAAAGGAGCTGTAGTGGGTCTAGATCCCCTGACGGCAAAAGTCGCAAATTCCTCTCGAGCCACATGGACTGTCAGGGCACAGGGGACCAAAGACTGCGGCTAACTTGCGCAGCGGGGCGTGCTGTTGAGGCCTTCCCGGCGTCGTCTCTGCGATGGCCGGCAACTTGGCCAGCTCTCGTCGTCGCTGCTGCTGGCGGAAAGAGGACGTTATTTCTCCGAGGTAGGTCAGAGGGCTGCTATCCAGTATTGCCTAGTATGCGAGGTTGTTCCTGTGTGGGAGCCGGCCCCGGCGCGGCCATATCGCGCCGGGGGCAGTGCCGGAAGGGTCCCTCAGGGGCTTGTTAAGGGAATTGCGGTAAAGTGGGTGAGGGCACTAACATTAGGTGTTAAGCAAAAAGCAAACAGGGGAAGGTGTTCTGAGAAGAGAGGGGGACAGCAGGGAGCAACCAACAACATCAGTTCTCAGGAGACGATATCAGGGGTCTACATCGTAATGATGCAGATGTCGAGAAAATTAGCCTTCTTTCCTCACTTTTCTTAAGTGCGCTATTGCCAAAAACACCAATCGTTGTTGCCGCTAACACCTCAGCGGGACAGGACACCGGTTTAGCCGGAATCTTGAGTGCTTAAAATAAGACATCTGGTTTCCCTCTCTTCTGCAGGAGGGAACCTAAATCCTCCTGCAGTATCTTAATTATTCTCGATCGCATTTTCTGGGTCTGCATGCCTGGCGGGTTTGGGGCCTCAAAATGTTATTTGCTGCGTTGCTACGCTAGAGGGCTCGATCAGACCACTTGCGCGAGGAGCCTGTCAGCTCTGGGCCTCCTCATCACCCGCCATAAATCCTCCGGTTGGCGAACTCGACAATTCATCAGTTGCGATGTCGACTGCAGTTGTGGCGCGACCGCATGGCCAGCACCGACTTGTGTCATCCCCGGATTGGACGTAGGATAAGCCACGCTGAAGTGTCTTCTTTTTTTGCGATGGGGGGAAGGGTTATGTATGACCGCCAGCCGCCGGTGGCGTTCGTTGGGCGACACACGACCTGCCCCTAACGACGCGGCGGAGATGAAAGGCTACCACCAATTCGCCAAACTCAGCCTTTGTTCGGCGCTTCACGCATTCAGCTCCGTGACTTACTGAAATTGAATGGGAGGTGGGACGCGGATACCGTACGCTAAGGCTTAAACTATTAGCTTTGACCTAAACTCGCCGATCTTGCAAGGGGATGGGATCCGCTGCGGCCGGCCGCATTACTGCAGTAGTTGTCATGAGGTTCCGCGGCGCCACAACTGATTTGTTCAGCAGAATGCATCGCCGCCTGTACGAAAGTAGTAACAGAAACCAATCCCAAAAACCAATTGCCGCATGTCTCCAAACATACAGCCCCAGAGATACGCATCTGGGCATAGGCAGGAGCCAATCCAATCCGCACATCTCGCGTCAGCTTGAACGGAACCTACCCATCCACAGATTGTGTCTGGCTTTGCGAGGGTCACTCTAATTTGATGCCTGGGATACTTTCGCGTTCGGAGGAGTATCACGCTACCACTGAGCTCGCCAACGAACCTCAACCTACACATGTTTTGTTCGTCTCATAACGACGGGAGTTTCTTATGTACCCTCTTTATGTTCCTGTCTGACAGCGCCATCACAGTTTCGCGAATGACTTGGGGTAGTGGCTAGAACAGTTCAGACCCCTCATGGTCCACCGTCAGCATCCACGGCGCTTCTATCCTTAAAAAGTTCCCCTCAAATCCGATGACTCGTCAATAGCGAAGTATCAAAGACATTGACCAAATGGGAAAGGAGCAGAATGGCATCGTTGGGGGGATCTAGCGGGCCGTCACGGGCCAGAGCCGGGGCCAGAGACGAGACTATGACGTTGCAGCATCGGTGGCTTGAGATAGTCTGAGTCGAGCTCGAATCGCGAGAGGTGTGCCGGAGATGCATATGGGCTACGGATAAAATCGGGCTACAATCTCAAGCCCTGGCGAATAGGGGCACAAGCTGATGGCGTCTGTGGCGAAGGGTTTTGTTTGATGTCAGGGGAGCTATCGGTTAGTCTTGCGATCAAGCTGCGCACTAGATGCGTGGTCTAGCGGCTTTCGCCGCCGCCGTCTCATCGATCCAGGCGCACCACAGGATAATGGGGTAGGTAGGGAGACTCGATAGTGTCCCGTGGGAGGTGATGTTTTTGCCTGGGGGCTGATGGGTGATGCGGGAGGTGGACGCAAGGGGGGAAGGCAGAAGTTGGATCCGAGGAGATGTGTGTGTGTGTGTTTGAAATGTCCGAGGGTCCTTGGGGGTCTTAGGGTCTGACTAGGATCTTTTTGGATAGCACGCGCGCAAAAAAGCAAGAGAAGCAAGAGAGATTGTGATGTGAGACAAGGCTGGGCCTGGGGCGAGGTCATCGGTAAGGAGGCGGAAGAGGGGGAAATGTGAGATGACCGATTTGTCGATGTCACGGCATGGCTTGGGGAAGAGGGAGGAGAGGTCAAAGGAAGATAGAGAGTGGTCCGGGGAATTGGGAAGGTTCTGGCGATGGCGTTGGGTGTAGCCGACACTTTGCTTGAGTGAGGGTGAGCTTTGTCGATCTAGATATTTATCTCCGGGGCTCAAGTAGTGGTGATAGTGTAAATAGATATGGAGTTTAGTTGGTGTCGGAAACCGGAGTCCGGAGCACTGACCGGGGTGACATGCACAATGGCCGATAGGAGGATGGGCGCTGGAGGGAATGTAACGAACTAGAGTGCAGCGATGCATTCTTGATCGACGCAGGAAAAGACGAAAGGCGGGGGCTTTGGGGCTCGACCATCTTTGGCAGTTGGAAGCACCCCGGTACTGTATCGGGCCGGATCTGGCACTTTGTTGCCATTAGCTAGTACTATACACTGGGTACTCTTAGGGTCCCCGCCATCGACAAATCACGGGCAGCGCCGAGCGCAAAGGCCCCCCGAGTCCTTTGGCGATGGGTCCCGGCGGGGGCGGGCTCTTTTCTGGACCCCAACTGGTCCGGCAAAAGCTCCAGCGCGATTTAGACACAAGGTGCAAACGAACCAAGACACAAGCGACAAGTCATTCACGGGTCAGAGACGCAGTCAGTGACTCTTCTCACTCTTAACTCTGTCACCTTTGGTCACAGGGAGTCGGCGAGGGAACTAACAGAAACAGAAAAAGAAAAACAAGATGAGTTTAAAAAGAAAAGAAGAGACAAACTCTCCCGCCTGTTCCGGGCACACAAGATAGTTGCCGAGTCGTTGGCCGGCGGTTTAGTGGCTTGCGCTTCATTCATCTTAAAGGACAATTCCCTCAGAATATCTCGCCTCTGTCCAGATCTATGGCCTTGAATTGCACCGAATCGTCAGTGATACTTACCAGACCCCACTGGGAAGCGGCTGCCTCTAGAGAACATTTATCTGAACTCCTAAACCAAAGCCGCTGAGGCTGAGGCGTACATATTTGTCTTGCCCCAGTTATACTTAAACGCCCTCCGCCCTCACAGTATATCGGCACAAAACTCCCCTTCCAACCTCAACAAACAATAGCTATATCAGAATCCGTTCTTCTCGCCAAATCCCCTCGAAACTCCCACCATACCCACAGCAACCCCCGTCGTCCGACCTCAGCCGTCTTCCTCACCGGTTGCCCGCATCCTGCCTCGGATGTCAGTATCTCCAAAATGATCTCCTGGGTGGAGCCCCAAAAGCCGATCGACAACGACGAATGTTCGAATCGCCAATCGCTGCCATCTATCCCCGAATTCATCTCAGGCGCCAAGCCCTCTTCCTATCCTCCCACACCATCCTCTAGCATGCAGCCTGACACCATCCTACCTTCGCCTTTCGCACCTGCTCCTCGCCCATACCCCGAAGCTGAGAAGCACTCGTCTCCCCAAACTCCGCATTCGGCTTTGTCATTTTCTCCCCGACAGGATGCTTTGCCGACCTCAGACGCGCCGAGGCCCCCTTTCAGCAATCTTCCATCTCTACCACCAGCCTCAGACCGACGCCCGAACCCGTTTTCAAAGCCAGACTTACCTCTTCCACATCACGTTCCCGAGCAGCAAAAGCCTCCTCAGCCTTCTCACCCATTCAACGGAGTGTATGCGCACCCCCCACCGCCACCAGCTCTGGTATCCTATCGGCAGGATCAACTACCTCCTGATCAGATGCCACTACCTGCGTATTCAATTTCCACTCAACACGCTATTCCACCCCCTGCTCCGAGGCGGTACGACCTCAGACCAGTGCCTCATGCTGAGGAGGAAGATTACCCTGCTCGAGCCAGATACGATGCCACGATTAATGGACACTTCGAGAGCTGGACCTATCAGGACTCGCTGAGCCGGGTAAGTTTTGCCTATTTCGAACTTCGAATATGAGTTTTCGCTGATGCAGCCTAGCTCGGAACTTTGTCGGGAACGATTCTCAATTTTGCAGAGGCCTACAGCAGAATCGCCCTAGAACAGTACGGACCATACCACGTTCCCGAAATACTACCGACAGAACGTGAAGTTAGTGGCATGCTTGGAAACGTCAACCTCACCAAGCGTTGGTTGGAGCAAGTGAGAGATCTGGTGCAGACGTCGATACAGAACCAGAGGGCTCGTGGGAGAGCGAAAATGAAGGGCCCTTGCGAGGAAGAACATGACGTGTTAATGTCTGGAGACGGGGTGATGCCTCGATATGACACCATTAAGTTTAAGAAGCGGCGAAAGGTAAGTTTGATGTAGTACGGTGAAGGATGCAAAGCTCACATTTTACGCAGCTCGCAGCGACCCCAGGCAGATGCCACAGCTGTAATAGGATCGACACACCCGAGTGGAGGCGCGGTCCGGACGGCCCCAAGACGCTCTGCAATGCCTGTGGCTTGCATTACGCCAAGCTGGAGAGGAAGCGACAGCTTGATGCGAGGTTAATTCGCCTGAAACCCGAAGGACTCGGGCTATGAAGTCCGTAGCCTCGGTTTATACAGCGGCGTCATGAAGTCAGGAATAGTCTCACACGATCATTTTCAGCAGTCGCGATTGCCAGGTTCTAGATGATTCGGATTCTCGATATTGGCCATTTCGCCGCTGCAATCCAACATCCCACCCTAATGGCGGGGTGTCCTGGGATGACGCCGAGTGGTCGGAGCCCGCGGAAAAGGCACTCGTCCATTGTGTTGTTTTGGTGTTGGCTTGCAGTGGCTTCTTGATATCAACACCACTGCAAGCTGACTTGGGGCGCCGAGGTGACCCAGTGGCTGGCGGGATGAATGGATGAACAGGCCGACAGAATGCAGACCGCTACTCTCTAGATGTATTGTTGGTTGCTATATAATCGACGGTTTTCTTCTACAAGCTGTCTCTGTTCCGAGTCTGCGTCGGCTTGGCTTATCAACTCGCGAACTTGTCGGGAGAGTCTCATGTTCTCGTTCCTGAGCTGGTCGGTGATGGCGCTAAAGCCAAGTTCTGTTCTAGATAACTGCTAGGAGCGTTAGGCAATGTTTCAAGTCAATGCGCCCGTAATTTGACGCATGGATACAATGGAGTCTAGTGCCGAGCAGTGCGTACTTGGAGTGCAGCCTCGAATGTCTTCCCGACTTCTCTGCATAGCAGTCGGTAGATACCGATGGAATGGTCGCTCAAAATTTTGGCGAAGATTTTAGATAAAAAAACTCCTCTTTCTCCAAGTATACGGTTGTTCGAGTGAGGATTAAGGCGAACCTCTCAAGACTTTATTTCAATACGTAGCTTTTAGTCCAAGGGGGAGTCAGTCGAGCCGTTGCGCTAGAGTTAGAATTTGCTTACGAATGCGATTTGAGAGTTGCTGACGGCACTCATCCCTTCCCTGTCGGCGCTCTGCGTTGCTCGGTCGTATTAGGGCCATTGAGCGGCGTTTCCAGGTCCGAAAAGCGATAGACTGGGAGCTCGGTTACCCTCTCGAGGCGTAGCAGTGACTGCTAGTCCGCGTCATGCGTGTTCATGGCATACGAAGACACCATGGGCTATTTCAATTTGAGAAAAGGATCTTCACAATGCCCATCTGCATATAAGGTGTCAATATTTTTATCA